>CM047587.1:25112263-25387492 GCA_026184515.1 Peronosclerospora sorghi | reverse complement strand
TATCTATCTATCTATCTATCTATCTATCTATCTATCTATCTATCTATATCAGGTGCGTACACGCACGGTGCGGCTAGCGCACAGAGGAAGACTTTCATAAAGCGGCGATACGCCGCTACTTAGCCGATACGCCCTTATAAAAGGGCTTAGTAAGAGATCGCTCTATTACTCGGGGCCAAGATTTCCCTTGGTATACTAGTAATATCTAGTTCACTGTTAACCCGTACCGATCGCGCCTCGGGAAACAGGTACGGGTTGCCGTCGTTGAGATCCTCCGCGAGGTTCCCTTCCTTCTCCTACGAGGCGAGGATGTCGAGGAGGCAGAGCGGATATTCCGCGCTTGGGCGGAAGGGGAGAAGCATCTCCCTAACTTTGACGAGCTGTACAACAGCTATTCCGAACATGACGTTCGGATAGAGAGGGCTTTGCGCTTGGCGTTTGCCCAAGCCAAAGCGCTGGGGCAATTACCTGCCCCTTATTGGACGCGCCCTGCTAGCGCTCCTTCCCTCGGTGTGGTGCCGTAGAGCAATGCAAACTCTGCATCTACCTTCACAAACTCCCAGCTACTGGGAGTGAAGGGGCTTCTTCCGCCCCTTTGGTCGTTGACTCGCAGCGGGGTTCTCCCGCTCGAAAGCGTCAACGACGTCACGGCAATACTGCCGCAGGGGATTCTCGTACTCCCACGAACTCTGCGAATGTGGATAACCTTTCCACTTCACCAGATACTAGGTCTCACCCCGAGTATGGCGTCGCGCCATCAGACGCTCCACATGGTAATCTGGAATACCCTCCGTATCGAGAACTGGAGGAGGAGGTCGCGCAATTGCGACGTGAGTTCCACGAGCGCTGTGATTGACACAACCGTCGCATCCAGGACGCCCACGAGGGACTCTGCGACGAGGGGAGTGCGATTGACCGCATCGAGGGGCGGCTTGCCTCTCTCGAGTCTCTCGTTGCGGAGTTTCATGGCAGTATTTCGACCCTGTCGGCGATATTCCGACCTGTTGTGCCTTCCGGCTATCGGCCTTCCCAACCTCCTCCAAGAGGGGACCCGCCTCCGGGTTCTGGTATGGCTTGAGCATACCCACATAGAAGGTTGGATGCGTACGCATCTACTTCGGGATATCCAAGGTATATGCCAGACCTTTTCGGGCTAGCACCTTGAAAGGCCCCACAAAACCTGGGGCGCAGTTTGTTTCTCAACACATTAGAAACTGAATGCGTAGGAAGGGTTTTAGCGCTTAATAAAACATTTTCTACTACTTTGTACGCCCTTTTGTTACGCCAACCCCTGCGGTCGGCCTGTTCCTTTTGCTTGTCTTGGATTTCCGCCATGGCATCGCAAACGTGTCGTAAGACACTAAGGCGCGTCGATAGAAACTTATCGATGTGCTTTCGCACAGAGACAGGGCTGACATCGGGGAATCCTTCCCCCTCTAGCCCTGGGCCACACACACGTGGCGTCAACGGAACCTTCGGATTCAGTAATCCGTTCACGTAAAACGGGGTAAACCCCGTAGATGCATGGACCGAATTGTTACTAGCAAATTCGGCCATAGGAAGCATCTCACTCCAACTCTTTGGAGAATCCGGAAATAAACTTCGGAGAATATCTTCCACAACGCGATTAACGCGTTCCGTTTGTCCGTCCGTCTGCGGATGATCCGCAGTGGACACGAGTAGCTTGGTGCCTAGCACCTTAAACAACGCCCCCCAAAACTTTCCCGTAAAACGGGGATCCCGAACCGATACAACGGAATCGGATAGACCATGCTGTCGAAAGACACGGTCTGGGAACACTTTCGCTGTTCCTTGTCCATAAATGGACTCTGGTACCGCCGCCAGGTGAGCCATCTTTCTCAAATGGTCTACAAAGACCAATATGCCGGTGTTACCGGCCTTATCCTTCGGAAAACCGAAGATGAAATCCATACTGATAGATTTCCAACACTCCCTAAGAACGGATAAGCCCGCCAAAGGAGCCGCTGAATCTGCAGAGGGTTTGACCCTCTGACATGTCTCACAGGTGCGAATATACGCACCGACCCACTTATACATTTTGGGCCACCAATACAGAGCGCTTAAAGCGCTGTAGGTCTTATCCCGACCTAAATGACTCCCGGTACGGGCGTCATGTGCCTCAAAGAGGACTCTATACTTCAGTTCCTCATCATGAGGAACTACCACCCGCGGAGTGTCCTCCGCGCTCGTGCTATAATATAGCAAACCGTCCCAGTATCTGTAGCGGTGTAACCGAGCTATAACTCGACTTGACAGGGTAGGCTCAGACGATCCAAGTCCCTTTTCACCTAACGCGCTGATAAGCGCCGTACATTGTGGGTCTTTCTCATACGCCTGGCGTATGAGATCCACCACAGATGTGGTGACGAATGTCGCGTGAGCGAGCTAATAATCGGGACGACGCGATAACGCGTCTGCAAGCACGTTCTGCTTGCCAGATTTATACTTAACCTCAAATTTGTACTCCGCAAAAAAGGAGAGCCAACGGGCCATCCGTTGCGAGAGATGAGGTGACTTTGTCGCTGTCCGTAAGGACGCGTGCTCAGTAAACCACGAACGGCTTAGAGCCGAGTAGGTGAACCCTAAATTTGACAAGAGCATACTTCATTGCAAGTAGCTCCTTGTCATGAACGGGATAATTCCGTTCCGCAGCTTTAAGCTGCCTCGACTCAAACGCAATTACGCGTTCCCTTCCTGCATCGTCTGCTTGTAACAAAGCACATCCGATTGCGAAACCGGAGGCGTCGCAGAAGACGTTAAATGGTTTCTCAGAATCTGGGAGAGAAAGAACGGGAGCTTTCAACAAGCTTCCCTTAACCGCTTCGAAGACGGTTTGGTGTTTGGTTTCCCAACACCAATCCACGTCCTTCTTAAGAAGGTCAGTTAATGGCTTCGCCATCTCGGCGTAATTCTCGCTGTACATGAGGAGATAATTAGCTAATCCAAGCCACTTCCGTAAATCTCTAAGATATACAGGCGAAGGGTACTACACAATGGCTTTCACCTTCGCGGGATCCGCCCGCACTCCATCCTTACCGATGAAGCATCCGAGGAAAGGAATTTCCTCAGCACCAAAAATACATTTGGATGCGTTTGCATATAACTTATGCTCTCGCATACATTCGAGCACTGCTCGAAAATGTATATGGTGCGTCTGAACATCAGACGAGTAGCCTTCCGCGCGACTATGAACGAATATATCGTCGATGTACGTCTGAGCGTACTTTCTATGAGGGCAGAAGAGTTGGGTCACCAAGCGATTGAAAGTCGCTGGTGCGTTTGAAAGCCCTTGTGGCATAACAAGCCACTCCCACAGCATGCCACTAGGCGTGCTGACCGCTGTAAGCGGAATATCGGATGTTCGCATGAGCACCTGATAATACCCGTCCACCAGATCTAAGGCACTGTACATAGTACAGCCCGCCATATTGTTCTGGAGGACATCCTTCCGAGGAATCGGAGTTTGCATGGGTACAGTATCTGCATTCAGCTTGTTGAACGCATGCACAATGCGCCACTTTCCGTTCGGTTTACGAACACAAAAAGTGTGAGATGAGTGTGAAGACTTGCTCTCCCGTACCATCCCGTCTCTTCTTTCCCCTTGAAGAATGCGTCGATGACGTCGCATTGCTCCTTGAGGAGAGGCTACTGACTAGTGACCAGTATTTGGGTCCAGGAACCAAGTCAAGTTCATGTCGGACTCACCGATCCGATGGTAATCCCATCGGCGGGTTGGCACTAATGACATCTCCGAATTCCTTAAGTAAGGAATGGTAAGGTTCTTCAGGATCCACAAGGATCTTGAGACCGCTTCGGGCATTCAATGCCTGTTTAGTTTGCACCAAAACGGACTCTTCCATCGAGGATGAGGAGTTTAACTCCTCTTCCGGACGCAACACGACAATCTCGTCGAGTTCACCTGCTTTTACAGCAGTATCAAACTCGTTAAAGGACATCTCCTCCAACGGCAACAGTTCGCCTACCCCAGGAAACCGTTCAAGGCTTACGCCTTCCGTGACAACACCTGTCACACTATTCATCATCCGATAGGACTCCTGACTACTGGTCTCGGGACTCTTCCCGGGACCCAGATGGGGGGAGTCAATTGCCCCATCTATTGGAAGCGTCACGCGCCTATCCACAGAGGTCTCTACCTCTACCACCGGTGACTCGCCGGTATCACCTATTACGGCGTAATCGGAATCATTTCCGACGTGCGAAAGAGACGAACTACGGGTATCTTCGCTTGGAAGCGCCTCGCGCTTAACCACAGGGGTCTCTACCCCTACCATTGGAGTCGCAACTTGTTCGCCGGACACGGCGTGGTCGGAATCAATTTCGACCTGTAGAAGAGACGAACTTCGGGTCTCTTCTCTAAGCGCCTCGCGCTTACCCTCAGAGGATTCCACCTCTATCACTGGCGACTCACCAGTCTCGCCTATAACGGCGTGGGGATTAATCGCCGAATCCCCCTGGTCAAGGAACACTTCCTTGTCTCATTGGGACTGATCATCTCAGACATCCCAATCTCTGGCATCTCTAGCCGGAATCGCTTTTGCGATCGAGCAAAGGTGGGTTGATTACTCGCCAATGCTTCACCCGACCGCGGGTGCGTTGATCCAATGGACTTAGACTTCCAGTCTATCCATGACTCGTGGCGTTCCATCCACTTCATGCCCAGAATGAGGTCATACCTCGAGTCCAAAAACCAGGACTAGGCAACGTTCTAAGCTTTCGAAGTCTGCAAACTTCAGCTTAAGGTCAATCGAGACCTTGGGTACAGAAACCTGTACGCCCGTCGCAAGACGGACCGTGACAACGTCACGAGAACGTGCCTCTAGGGCCTCGGCATACAGCCGACTCTTCTCCACAGAAGCTCGTCTGACATAATTGTCAGACGCTCCAGAGTTTATCAAGACTCTCCAAGGCTTATCAAATCCTTTCACGTCCGCAAGGACTACCAGCAAACCTGGCTGGTACACCAACTCGGTGCTAGAAAGTACCTTTTCCCTCGGGGCTTTGTTCTGTCGTCCCCTACCCTGGGGTTTAACAGCACTAAGGGGTTCCCCAGTAGGGCGCCCCGCACCTACTGGGAGCCGTCGTTTCCCGACGGCTTGGGCTAGGGTTTCTTCCCAACCCTTGGCCCTTTTAAGCGAGTATCTCGCTGGGGGTTCCGCGGACTTTTGTTCCGCAGATGATCCGTGCTCCCACACTGGAAGCATCTCAGCAGTCCATGCCGCGGCAACATTGCAAGGAGCTCCGCCTCGAAGCCCTGCGGAAAAGAGTAAGTGTGACTCTTAGCGGGAGGTTTCTCCTCCGCTTCGACCTGACTAAGGTCCATGGGTTCGGGACCCACCTTAGAGGAACGGAAGTTCCTCTCGGCGTTGAACGCCATCTTAAACGCCTCCCCCAGAGATTGGGGTCGGCATCGGAAGAGCTCCGAACGTGCTGGCCCTTTTTTCAGGCCTCCCATGAACACGGGAATGGACACATCGTCCGAGTACGCTTTCACGTACATCTCTGCCAACAGGGTCTTGGTTCTTGGCTATATGTTTCCAAGTCCCTAGTGCCCTGAAGGCACCTCAGAAACGCCAGCTGATTGTGGAAAACCAGATCAGGCGTGGCATACATTTCCATAAGCTTTTGCTTAAGGACTTCCCAGGTTGGGAACACGTCCGTAACCGAGTCCGAACACGTAAACAACCTCTCGAAGCCAAACATAAAGTTATCACCTTTTACGCCGGTGAATTTCTTTATCTTAAAGGACAACTGAGGGCGCACCCCCCCCGTGGACGTGGAATGACTTCCACGAAAATTCGCCTCATGGGCGATGAGGGCGTTGACCCTCTACCTTACGGCATCAAGGCCCTGCTCCACTAGGCGCTGCATGCCTTCGTCACCCAGTATGGATAACAGCTTGTTAAAGGCTTCCTGCCGGACGAGGGTTAGCTTATCCCAATCGTCCTGATTCATCCTTTGCAGACGATGTTGTCGTCTACCAACACAGGTGTTGGATTGACTACTAGTGCTACCATATGTAGCAGGTGCGTACACGCACGGTGCGGCTAGCGCACAGAGGAAAACTTTCCTAAAGCGGCGATACGCCGCAACTTAGCCGATACGTCCTTATAAAAGGACTTAATAAGAGATCGCTCTATTACTCGGGGCCAAGATTTCCCTTGGTTTACTAGTTAGTATAAACTAACGCCTTGATACAAGGCTCCCTTAGTAAGGGGGTAGTTAAGGAAGGTATTCCCTTTCACTACAACACTCACTGCGCGAGCGACCGGTCGAGGTCGTGTGCCTAGCAGTCTTTAGTGTGAAATGTACAGTAATGGATGTATATTTAATATATAATTAGCCTAATTTAATTAAACTAATGTAAACTATATGTAATACTAAGTAGAACTTACTCAATTCGTACCTAGCCGAATTGTAATGTACACCACCTGTGTACCAACACGTGGCAGGCTGCCACGCCTCCACCAAGGGCTCCTGACCTGATTGGTTAAAATAACCAATAGGTCCAAACCTTTCGGACCGGTCAATACTGACCTCAAGCGTAGTGTACTTACGTACATAACATAACCAAATGTAACCAAATGTAACCCTGTTACACTATCTATCTAATAACAGAATTCATGTCGTCGATGCGCGTGCGCTCCCGTACCTAATCGAAGTCGAACTATACTACAAGACGGACCTAATTAAGTTCGACTTTATAAATAGCGCTTATAAAGTGAAGTAAAAACTATTCGACTTAATCATTGGTTAGAAATAGCGGTTTTACATCCCCTTCCTAAATAAAAGTTTTCCGTCCGTCTACCGCACATGTGACCTGCCCGTACCCCGTCGGTACTACGGGTACCTACACTTGACGTTTTCCGTCTTTCCGTCAGTGCGACGCTTCTGGGCAAGACTGGCGATTGTTTTCAGCATATTAACTATTTGAAATACACTTTCTTACTTCCCAGTGCTTTAACAGCTGCGGTGGTTGTTTAGTTCAAGTGTCCTTGAATGGGGAGGAACCGTCACAGGCAGGAGCGACGTTCAGCTCGAACAGGTGCACAGCAAGAAGCGGCCAATGCGCACGGAGGAAAAGGGATACAATTTACGCAAGCTGCACTGCGAGCAGCAACACTTGAAGTGCTGAATGTGCAGTCAGTATTGACACAAAAGCACCCGCCGATTGAAGGCCGGCTGAACAGGATGTACCACGAGTGCGGCGTGTATTCGACGGGATTGAGCAGCGGCTTCGGCTAAAGCTCAGTCAAATGGAATCCGGATGCAGTGCGATGCGGTGCACTGGATTGAGGAACGCGAAAAAGGATCTTCTCTGTGCGTTCTCTCATTTTTCAACTTGCTGTAGTTTTGGGAAGGTTAAAATACCACTGATAGCTCAACCGTAACCAATGTTGTGCCGTCTGCTTGTAAACCAGACTTGGCGAAAAAAAAACGTTCGTAAACATACAATAATGCCTTTGCTGAGACATCCCTTGGTGCAGAAATATGGCACAAGCGGCATGTACAAAATGGGGAGGCTTGACCATCGCAACGGTAGCCTCCTACTTGGCAATGAGAATGCGCCCAAATCTGTGCAGATCTATATGCATATCCAGCAAATACATGTCGATGGATACCTTACGCTTGTAGAGCAGCTTAATCCGACATCACGGAAGAAATGCAGCAGATGCTTCAAGAGACGCTCGAGTATATAAAGGGCACGATGGACAACATGTCGAGCATGCAGCACCTGTATCCTTACGTTTGATATTCTGAAGTGTCACAACGGACGCCTCCAGCGAATTTCAGCATTGCCCTCAGATTATACCCCGCTTTACTATGTGCTTTTTTCCTGTAGTTCGGCAGGAGGGGACCACTGAAAGGGATTTGAGTATAACGCTGGGGAGGGAGAGTTCAATGACAACGAGGATGCTATCCGTGGGAGAGGTGGAACAAAACGTTGTACACGCAGTCGTTGACAGAAAAAGATCTATTGCTTTTTTGTGAATGAATATATAATTTAGTATTTATGAAACAATTCGTCGGAACGACGGGTACCAACACCTGGGAGCATCATGGGGTAACAGCACAACCCGTACGTTCAGGTGTGCAAGCAGGTGCGGCGGCGAATGGGTGAAAGTCGTGGATCTGGAACTCCGTCTGCTTTGCCTTCAATCGAATGACAAAAGGAGGTACAACAACCCGACAGACATCGAGGTCGGCGATGAAATGGTGGGAGATATTTATGACGGCAGTATCTCCTATCGTGAGTCTGTAGAACGACTACTAATGCGCAACGTCGTTTTTGACGATGCACTACGTTGAATGAGGTTGCAAATCTCGGAATGATGGTAGCAGGTAATATCCGAGAATGCACACGCAGTCGTTAACAGCAAAAAAGTAAACTGTTTTCTTTTTGTTTCAAAGTAAATGTAGATATACAGTAGTTTCAATGAAATTTCAATGTAATGTGGTGGAGTCAAGTTCGAAATCGAATACATTTGTATCGACAACCTGACCACCACCATCGTGCCCAGCCTTCCAACTTACGGGGGGGGGTACCCCGCGGACCTCCACTCGAAATCTGGTCCGATCGTCCGCTGCTGGCAGACGGCCGGTCATCATCCAAAGACACTTGGTCCGATTCACTTAAGTTCATCTCACCTTGTGTACCCGATGGAATGGGCTAGTTACACACTCGGTGGATCGGGATTGCAGATCGATCTGATTCGGTATTGAATATGAAACCGTTCTGGCTAGGTGTACCTAGGGCGGAACTCTTCACCCCAGGTACGTGCAGACCAGAGACACTTCCAAAAGATAAATTACAATAGGTCGATCGTCCAAAAGATCTATACCTGACCAATACAAAATAATAGAGGGTAGACCAATCAACCGGTCTAGCTCCTGACAAATATGAGAGAAGACCAAAACCGGTCTAAACTCCAACCAATGTTACAATGAGCCAATATGTCCACGTGAAGACCCAATATGCCCGTGAAACTCCACAAACGATATATCCACGTAAAGACCAATCCAGTGAATAGCACGTTCCAAACGTACTTGACTTAAACTTGAGGAAGTCGACCAATGCGTGCTCCCGTCGAGGGACTTCCGGCTGGCCAAATGCGCGTGTGGCGCGTCCAGACCGGGTATAATGAGCTAGAGGGGATTATTCGACCCTCTGCTCCCAAACACTCCGCGGCGGGCGGAGACGACTGATGCACATAGCAAAGGTTTAAACGACCTCCTGTTGAGGTGTTAGCCCGAAGGCAAAACCAAAAGATTCCAAACGACCTTTTCTCTTTTAGGCAAATTCACAACTCAAACCAATACTACCTCCCTACGGTCCCAATATGTACCAACATGAAAATATGTCAAATACCCAATGTCAGGTGACTCACCAAAACTTGCGTTCTTGACACTCCTTGAATCTGAAAGGCTAAAAAGCCCCCCTTGTTTAGACCAATCCGAAATTCGACCAGCTGCCTGGACCAAAAGTGACCAAATTTGTAGTACACTTCACCACAGCCGCCCCTGAGTCCGACCGTGTCGCACAACGATAACGGTCTGACTCATCCATCACTTGACCAAAAGGACCTTGGTCGATCATACTTCTTCACCATGGACCATCCATCTTCGCCACCTGCGCCAGGTACTCTCTTCACTGCACTCGTTCTCTTATGCTTCCTCTTGACGCTTGTTCTTGTAGAAACTCTATGTGCCGAGTCGCCCCACATTGCTTCACCTGTCCGGTCGGCCCCGTCTGACAGCCCACGTAATTCTTCTGCACCTCAAACATCGGATGGGTGTCAGACTGGAGCCGAATCCGCCGGCAGCAGTTGGACGATCAATTGGACAAGACTTCGCTGCGCATGCAAGGCGACAATATTGAGCGACACCTTACTGAGCTCCAAGTTTCGGTCCAAGACCAGACCGGGAAGGTCCAGTCTTTTCAGGACCGGTCGGACGCTTGGGCGCAGGAATCGGGTCGTCGTCGGGTGGCGCTAGACCAGTGCCGCCAGCGCTTGATGAACTTGCTGCATCCGTGTTCGGATGCTTCCTCCAGCATAGATTGGTCTGCGTCGGCAACCTTAGTCGCATCGGAGCAAGACCAAGACCGCTTGCAGCAGGACCAAAACCGACACCGTTCATTGGCTGATATTCAGCAGCCCGAAATTACATCAAAATCAAAGAAGCGCGCGGACGCGCCGGGTAGCTCAAGGGCGCGGGGCATAGCGCGCAACCCCGAGCTAGGGGGGAAGCGTGCGGTGCCCCATAAGCGAGCCAAGACGCAGACGATTCTCGTGAACCCAAGATTGGACGTGAGTGATGCCTGAAACCCTGCCAAAACTCAAGCGCCCTCGCGCCCTCGTCCCGTCCGTACCGAGTACACAGGGATCTCGTCCGGGGAGGACTCCAGCGAAGGGTCCTGCGATTCAGAGTTCATGATCGCCATCCCGTCCAAGTCGCAGACGTGTCGGCGTAAAAGTTCAGTCCAAGCGGCATCGTCATCGGGGTCGGAGCAGAAGACCATTCTGCCAGGTGACAGCACGCCAGCACATTGGTCAGCGAAATCGGCGCCTTCGTTCCTGCCTGGCACGTCTGGACTGCACCGCCACGCCCGGATAAAAGATATGGAAATTGGAGATCGCCCACTTCCGCCGCGGACCTCGTAATCCTGGTCCGGTCCGCATCAATACCGAGATCGGCGCCATTCCAAGAGGCGCGCGGGCGCGTCGAGTGGCTCAAGGGCGCGGGGCGTAGCGCGCAACTCCGAACACGAGGAGAAGCAAGCGCCGCCCCACAAGAAAGCCAAGACGCAGGCTCTCCTCATGAGCCAAAAATCGGATGCAAGTGATGCGTTTAACATCGCCAAATCGCATGCGCCCTTACGCCCCCGCGGGCGCATTCAGGTGGTACGATTTCCCAGCAAAATTCGGGCGGAAATTCTCGCCATTCATTGGCTGAAATTCCGCCCCCCAAAATTCACGCACGCAATGAGAAGAGCAAGGGCGCATCAGGAGGCGAGAGGGCGCGGGCCCTTGCGCGCGACCTAGAGCACGAGAAGAAACCGGAAATGGTGTAATCACTAGCCAAGATACGGGCGCAACTCCCAAGTGCGGTGAAGGATGCAGTTACGGAGAGGAAGGACTCCAAAAATCGCGCGCCCTCGACCCGTTTCGCCGTTCGGTCCAAGTCGGTATTGGTCTCGCCTGGGGCGACTTCGGAGGGTGGATCGGTGGGTTCAGATAATCTCCTTCCCGCTTTATTTCAATCCCGATCCACCCAGCATCGTCGGTCCGCTGTCGCAGTTGAAGAGCCGACGTCAGAAGAAGACCAAGTGGCGCACTCGGAGGGTGACATCGATCTGGCCACTGCCGACCCTCGAAGGACCCGATCTGGTCTGGCCACTGCCGACTATCAAAGGACCCGATCTGGTCTGGCCACTGCCAAGGCGTCGCGTTGGGAAGACCAGGTTGTTAGCCGATGACGGCATATGGTACCCCGAACTTGATTGCTCTTAGCCGGTCGCGGACCTCAAGGATGCTTTGGTCAAGCTTGACCAGAAGGAACCCTGGCGCAACCAATTTCAAGACCAAGTTGCAGGCCATCCGGCGCTGACCATCGGCCTCCTGTGGGGTGATAGCGAATGAAGTCCCAGGTAGTCGACCAGATAGCTCGTAATACATGTCATCACTTCTTTTTCACATATCTGATCATCAAATCACCTGAGCTAATTTCACCACTTTTCTCAGAGTTGCACCAAACACGTTATCATACACCGTTCCACCCACATCGCGAAAAATAATCATCACGTTCGTCACTCCACTACTCCAATTCGTCACAGTTCATCACATTTTCAGACAACTTCGGACCTTCCACATGTTCACACCGGTCTAGACCGACCGATGCTACTGCGTGTCTTGGTGTTGGTCTTCATGAGTCTGCATCACTGCGAAGCGATTACGACTGACTCGTTCTCGTTCAAACTCTCCTAGAAGAGCCCCACAGTTCAAGTCGAGCTCGTCGACCCAAGTTGATTCATCATGGTCCTTCCATCGGACCAGGTACTCTCGGTGAGTCCGACCGAACCTGGTCTTCTTGGTCGACCGAACATCTAAGACCTTCTCCACTTCAAACTCGTCTTCCTCTAATGGTCGTTCACAACTGTCCTCCGGCAGTAACGCTTCATCTAAATCAAATCTTTTTTCTTCGTCTACCAGACAGGGAGTTTTGGATCGATCAGGAAATTCTCGGACCAGCTTCAACTTGGACACATGCACGATCGGGAAGACCTTGTAATCTGTACCAGTTGTTACTAGACGATCAGCGTGCTCACCGATCAGCTCGGCAACACGGAAAGGGCCGTGCCACGTGTGAGCCAGCTTCTTCGCATAGGCCCCTTTCACTCGGTATAGATATAGCCATACCCTCGCCCCTGGTTCTATACCGTGGGGTCGGACCTGGTCATTGGTCCGGTCTGCCCGGTCTTGTGTGGCCTGACGCAGCTTTTTGTTGACGACTTCTTTTGCATGCTGGTAGTGTTTCTGTACCTGCATGCGCCAGCGTCGAGCATCGCGATCGTGGGTCCGGGTGCAACCGATAGGTATCGCAGCTTCCAGTGTCGACCAAGGGTCCCATCCATATGTCAGATAAAAAGGCGTTTCTCCTCGGACCCGATCGGTCGACGAGTTGAGTGCAAACACCAGCCTTTCTGCATACTCGTCCCAATCTCGCTGGTCTGGGTCAGCAACGTACATCTTGATCGCCCTCGCTATGGTCTGCACCATGCGTTCCGCCGATCCATTTGCTTGCGGACGATATGCCATCGTCGCACTCTGTTTCTGGCCCAGCATGTTATTGAACGACCGGAACACCTCGGCCATAAAACCGGGTTCGCTATCGTGCCTGATGACCTCTCTGGCGCCGAATCTTCGGAACACACATTCTTCGTAGCTCTGGGCGATCTGCTCCGCAGACCGATCTGCACTTGCCTTCGCAATAACTAGACCAGTGAACAGGTCTACCCAGATCAGCAGCTCAGTGTTGCCGCGCGTAGATCTAGGTAGTGACGGTATGTGGTCCATCGCTATGACCTGGAAAGGGTAGGTAGCTTCGATATTTCCGGGCGATCGCCCCTTGATTACCGGTCTACCCTTTCCGGTCTCGCAATCCGTGCAACAGCCCACATATTTCTGCACACCGCGGAAAAGACCTCTCCAGTGGAAGTGGGACCTGATCTTGTGATAGGTCCTGCCTATGCCCTGATGTCCCCCTTCTAGACTCACGTGATAGTGATGAAGGACATCCGGCTGCAGCAACTCGGGGATCACTAATTTCGCCAGTCGGTCCCGGTCTGCACTGTCTTGGTCGGCATCGCGGCAGTAATACAATAATCCATTATCATACACTTCGTAGCTATCCGCGATCTTGATGTACTCTTTCGCTTGATCGTTCGTCAACTTGGACAGTTCACCACGCAGGTAGGTCTTCAGGATCATAATCCATTCTTCTTCGTCCTGCGCCTTGAGGATCCGTTTCATCCTTAACTGTTGCACTGCATATTCGTTCAAACGTTCCTTCGGGAACGGTCGGCGAGACTTCTGAGATTTCGATCTAGTCGCGACCATCACATGCACCTGGACTGGGGCGTTCTTGGGTCCGATCACCTCTGGGAGCCTGTTTATATTCACCAATTCATCCAGAACGGCCTTATCGGTGATCGTATCCCCGGTCTGGTCTTGCATGGCCTTGGTCGCGAGGTAGTCGGCGCTTCTGTTCCAGTCCCGTTTCACGTGCAATAGCTCGTGGTTGGGCTGGTCCTTCAATGCCTTCATTACTCGATCATTTAGCGTACTTAGTCGTGGTTCTTCCAGCAGTTTGGACCATCATGTTTGCTCTACCCACAGTGGGAGCACTTCTGACCAGGTCGGTCCGGATCGGACTTGCTTCCGTTCCTTCCCTTCCGGTCTACCTGGTCGGGATTCGACCTGGTCTTCCGGGCAGGTCCCGCAACATAGACGTAACGATACTGGTCTTCATCCGATGACTCCTGGATGTATTGACTTCCACTTTCCCCTTCCGATCCCGTGCTGTCTTCGGCTACGATCGCCTTGACCTCTCGGGTCGGTCTGGTCCAGGGTCTCTTGACCGGATCGGTCTGGGTCTGGGTCTTGGATCGGTAGCGACCTGATCCACCAGCACTCTTCGCCCTCATTCTACGCGACTGCTGTAGCGTCCGTAGAGTCTGTTCAACTTCACCCGCGTCCCTAAGACTCAGCAGAGTAAGCTGGTCCGCCAGTTCTTGATCGTCCAGGGTACTAATGTAGTGACCCACATGTTCCAGAGCAGCACCGTTCGGCGGGTTATTCTCTTTAATTGTTATGCCGGCACGAAGTGCAGCCACGTTCAACTGATGCAAATACTCGATCGGTGTCTCGTCGCTCCGCTTCTGCATATGGTGATACTTTCGGGCACTCGAAAATCCGGAGTTACAATATTGCCCTTCAAACTCTGCACATAGCTGGTCCCATTCAGACCGGACATCCCGACCTAACTGTTGGATCCAGTTGGAAGCCGGTCCTTTCAACAAATCCCGGAAGATCAGACACTTTTCACTTTTCGGGGTCTGGTCTCGCAGGAACGCAGACTTGACACGACCGAACCAAGACCGGGCCTGTTCTTCATCAGCATCCTTGCCAGTGAAGTTCTTGAGGTCGGTCGGCCTGGCCATACGGATGCGCGGAATCGCAGCAGATCCAAAGTCGTAAATAATAGTGTAGGCTAGGTTACCCTTGCGTAGCTTGCCAGCGACCGTACCGTCTGACCCACAGTGGTCGTCAAGACCGCCGACCGACTCCAAGTCACATTCACTTGTCTTGCTTGGTCTACGCGTTCTGGCCGGTTGCGGCTTGCGCTTCCCTTTGCCGACTTGCTTATCACTTCGAATGGGCTTGTCCACAGATGTTACCGATTCCATATCCACATCTCGGCAAACATTGGCACTTTGCTGGGTAGACCGGTCGTGGACATGTGGACGCAGAGGTGGTCTAACCCGGTCTTCCATGAAACGCTCCATCATCGTCTCAAACATGGCTTGGCCGTTAGCTGAAGTCATGGGCAACGTGTTGATACCCTCCTTTCGCGGAACTTAGGCCTGTGGGGGCTGCTGGAGCCCCGACTGGCAATCAGCCCTTTGCTGCCGCATGTCCCTTTTTTGTTCAGGATGGGCATGGTCCACCCCCATGGTCATCCGCTCGACACCGGTCTCCAACTCTAATGAGCTGTTAGAGGCAGGTGGAGACTGATAAACCGATTCGTCATCAGAACCAATGTCGACAAGCGCTGTGGAGGCTTCAGCGACCTCCACTGCTGCGGTGGGAGTTGGGCGGCAAAGGGACCCCACCAGTGGGACCAAATGGTCGTGGAAGGTCGACATCGACGATTTCAGCCTCCAAGTCTCAAATTCAAATAGTTTTTGGACATCGGCGGGGTTCTGCACTTTAATGCCAACCTCCGCCAACATCGCCACCAAGTTTTTCACCAACAGTAATTGGCGATCACTCTGTACCGGCTCGGTAGTGGGACCGAGAAGTCGGTCGGGGATCGGGAGGTTCAACACCCGAAAGACCACGTCAAAACGAACAAATCGTTTCAGCTCAAAAATGTAGTACATCTTGTTTAGGTCTTCTTCAGTGATGTCTCCATCTCCGACCTGCGACTTTTCTTCGAGGTCGTCTTCTTCGGCCGGCATTCCCAACCCTTTCTTGGGAATTGGGTATCTTGGGGAACTTGGGGAGGTTGGTCTGATCGTTATGATCAGCTTCCAAGTATTTTTCGTCTTTTGATTTTCCATCAACTTTTTTATGCATATACATAGGATCAGGACCTTGGTCCTGATCCTTTCCGGGACTATAGCAGGACTTGCTATAGTCCCGATCGGCTCCGGTGGGAGCCTTTTGGGGAGGAAAAAATTATTAATCCCGATCTGTTCCTCCACCAGGCCAGACCGGACATCGCAATCTTTATCGAGAACGAAGACGTAAGGTGATAGCCTTTCCTTACGCCCTCTCCAGAAAGATTCCAAATTCAAATCTTCAAATTCAATCTTTGATGACACCTCGCGGTGATATCCACGATCACCAAGTGATCCGGGCACGCGAACCATTGTGGTGGAGTCAAGTTCGAAATCGAATACATTTGTATCGACAACCTGACCATCACCATCGTGCCCAGCCTTCCAACTTACGGGGGGGGTACCCCGCGGACCTCCACCCGAAATCTGGTCCGATCGTCCGCTGCTGGCAGACGGCCGGTCATCATCCAAAGACACTTGGTCCGATTCACTTAAGTTCATCTCACCTTGTGTACCCGATGGAATGGGCTAGTTACACACTCGGTGGATCGGGATTGCAGATCGATCTGATTCGGTATTGAATATGAAACCGTTCTGGCTAGGTGTACCTAGGGCGGAACTCTTCACCCCAGGTACGTGCAGACCAGAGACACTTCCAAAAGATAAATTACAATAGGTCGATCGTCCAAACGATCTAGACCTGACCAATACAAAATAATAGAGGGTAGACCAATCAACCGGTCTAGCTCCTGACCAATATGAGAGAAGACCAAAACCGGTCTAAACTCCAACCAATGTTACAATGAGCCAATATGTCCACGTGAAGACCCAATATGCCCATGAAACTCCACAAACGATATCTCCACGTAAAGACCAATCCAGTGAATAGCACGTTCCAAACGTACTTGACTTAAACTTGAGGAAGTCGACCAATGCGTGCTCCCGTCGAGGGACTTCCGGCTGGCCAAATGCGCGTGTGGCGCGTCCAGACCGGGTATAATGAGCTAGAGGGGATTATTCGACCCTCTGCTCCCAAACACTCCGCGGCGGGCGGAGGCGACTGATGCACATAGCAAAGGTTTAAACGACCTCCTGTTGAGGTGTTAGCCCGAAGGCAAAACCAAAAGATTCCAAACGACCTTTTCTCTTTTAGGCAAATTCACAACTCAAACCAATACTACCTCCCTACGGTCCCAATATGTACCAACATGAAAATATGTCAAATACCCAATGTCAGGTGACTCACCAAAACTTGCGTTCTTGACACTCCTTGAATCTGATAGGCTAAAAAGCCCCCCTTGTTTAGACCAATCCGAAATTCGACCAGCTGCCTGGACCAAAAGTGACCAAATTTGTGGTACACTTCACCACAGAAACAGTTCGTCGGAACGACGGGTACAATCCCCTAGTCTTCTATATATAACAGAATTCATGTCGTCGATGATCCCGTATCTAAGCGAATATATCGATCTATGTATACCACAGAATGATGGTCGCAATCCCAAACCTAAACGAATTCGAACTGTAAGTCGGACATAATTGAATTGGACTTTTTTATTTGTTACTAGCGCTTATAGAAATGATCCTCTGTAATTACGGTTTGATAGGGCTTATAACAATATAGCCCACCGTTCCTGCTCCCGCATTAGTTCCTCACCCCCCCTAATGACACCGCATGCAGAGAGACCGCGTTCACGACGAAAACGACTCGCTCGGGAGTGGCGTGCTCACAAAAGTACTGTTGAGACGTAAGAAGAGCCCCCAATGCCATCGCAAGTAGAGAGTCCGCGTTGACGGCGAAACCGACTGCTCGCCAGTAGCATGCTCGACGACGTGCTGTTGAGACACAAGAAGTAGAAGAACACCGACGCCAATCTGAGGAAGCGGTAAGACGTGCTTAGTGTGCACGGCACCTTCTGGAAGACCGCTTGCGCGCCGCAGAACCGGAGTTTCCCCTTTCAGGTCAGCAGGTCCCCACCAATTCCACCTCGCTGCGCTTTGTACTGAACTGGGATAACGTCTGCCATACTGCGGGGCGCTCCATTGGATTGTGGAGCGCGTGAAGGTTCCTGATCAACCCTTGCACACCCACGTTTCACCATGTGCTGGGACTGTGGTAAGGTGCCCAACTTCCCATCATTGGCACAGCCACCAGAGCCGTTACGGAGTATGCTACGGGACAAGATGCCTATTGACCAGTCGCTCCGCAGCAACATCAGAGCGTACAACACCGCGCTGTCGTTCACGTCCCTGGGTGCGAAGTTGGATGAACGATTCATGCAGGGAGGTGTACGCCTTTCGACTCCAAGGTGCCCTTTACTACCGGAATGGATCGCTCTTGCTGGAAACCGGTTAGCCAAGGAATTACTTACAGTTGTATATCACCGACAACAGCATGGCGCTGGGTGGCCGCATGAATGCCTTTCCGCATCTGGATCGGCGCATCATGGAGGAACTTCGAGCCATGCTCGAACAGCAAAACCCATACGTGCAGTTGTACAAGCAAATGTGGCAGCGGATAAAGGGGCATCAGATGGTGGAGCTGGAACTCTGTCTTCTTTGCCTGCAATCGAACGACCGAAGGAGGTGCAACACCCCGACTGCCAACGAGGTCGGCGCCGTCACTTTGGATGATGGTTGCTTTTGGAAGCTGAGTTTGCAGAACTACGAGTAATGCGTAACGTCGTTTATGAGAAGCACTACGTTGAATGAGGTTAAAAAATCTTGCAAGGATGAATGCAGTCAATGTCCGAGATTGTACACGTAGTCGTCGACAGCAAAAATGTTAAACTCTTTATTTTGTTTCAAAGTAAATGTAGATAGACTGTAGTTTCAACGAAATTTCAGTGAAACAATTCGTCGGAACGACGGGTACCATCCCCTAGTAGGTTGACAGTATTTTTGGGCGCTTGTAAGGGTGTGTCTTTGTCTATCTCCCTAAGAGAATAATCCAAATTTTCACCAAAGAACAATCATATTAAACATTAAATATGCTAATAATGCTCTCTGTACATCCTTTTCATTGAAAATGTTCAAGTAACAGGTGCTAATTCAATAAACGTTAAGTATAACGTTGAGCGTTGACCAGTCATTTTTCCTGCGCTTCCTGTAGTCTTCTCACTCGTTAAACATCGTTTTTGTCCTGAGCATGGCTCAGTATACCCCTGAACAGTTGGAGGCGTGCTTATTGCAGCTTACGCACCCGGACACAGCGCAAATCAAGCAGGCAGAGGCAGCACTTAAGGCTTTCACTAAACAGATCGTATCAGTAGATGGTCTACTTACGCAACTACAACATTCAACCAGGCCTGAAGTACGCCAATTAGCTGCGCTAATGCTACGTAAGAAGATTTTTAAGCATTGGCCGAAATTGGATGCCGCTACACAAGCCCATGCCAAGCAAGTGCTACTCAGTCGCGTTGCTGAGGACCCTGTACATATTGTCCGATCTACGCTAGCTGCTCTCATTGCTGCACTAGCGCTACATGAGGTTCCAGCCGGTAAATGGTGTGAACTCATGGTGTTTATCAATACGTGCGCCAATAGCGCCAATGTAGACCAGCGTGAGACGAGTATGAAGCTATTGCAATTGCTTGGAGAGTCCATGGGGACGACGCTCCAGCCGCACTTTAATGACCTCAAGCAGTTGTACGCCAAGGCATTGCAAGACCCAGAGAACCTTAAAGTTCGAGTCGGTGCGATGCGCGCTGCCTGCAGTCTCGTGGATTTCCTAGAAGAGAAGGATCTTCGTGGTTTCCGTGATCTTGTGCCACTTATGATTACCGTGCTACAGCAGTGCGTATCTAACGGTGCTGAAGTCGAAGCAGTCGAATTCATGGATGTGTTTTCAGAAATTGCGTCACATCCTTTCCCAATTTTGGACCAAGCTTTCCCACAATTTATTGAACTTTTACTTCAAATCATCTTAGCAGAGCAGCTCGAGGTAAGTACTCGCGCTTCGGCTAGTTATGCTATCGGTGAATTTATCAAGAAGAAACCCAAGACCATTGGCAAAAGAAATCTCGTGGCCAAGATTTTTACTACTATGCTGGATATTGTAGCCGCCGATGAGGCTGTATCTTGTGGACTTATTTCTAATTTGCTAGAGCGGGAAGGCAAAGCTGGTGGCGAGGATAATGATGAGGATGACGACTCGCCTGGACATCTGGCACAGCAGACGCTAGACTCGTTGGCGCTGAATATACCTGCAAAGTACTTGAACCCTGTGGTGTTTAGCGTCTGCAATGAGTACATTACGTCGCAAGATTCCCGCAAGCGCAAGGCTGGCGTATTAACGCTTGGTATCCTATCTGAAGGATGCTGTGAATTTATGTGCCAGAACCTGCATGAACTGTTACCTGCCGTGTACCGCGTTGCACAAGACGCTGATCAACGCGTTCGTGAGGCTGCTTGCTTTGCTCTAGGCCAATTCGCCGAATTTTTGCAGCCTACAATTACGGATCACTATACGGACATACTGCCAATCGGTCTGGCTTTGCTTGATGATGCATCCAAGGTGATTAAAGCTACTGCGATCTACGTGCTTGATGAGATTACGCAAAGTATGGAGAGCGACCAGGTGTTGCCGTATCTTGAGACGTTAGTGAGTAAGTTGGTGGCTGTACTCCGCACGGGTTCACCTCAGTTACAGAAGATGGCTCTTGATGCCATCGGATCCATTGCTATTGGAGCCAAGGATGCCTTCTTGCCCTACTTCTTGACGGTTGCTGAGCTAATTCAGCCGTTTTGGGGGATTACAGACTCGAAATTTTTCTTCCTGCGTGGTGCTGCCATTGAGTGCCTTGGTTACTTGGCCTCAGCTCTTGGTAAGGAGCCGTTCCGTCCGTACTTTGCTCCTTCTATGCCGTTTGTGTTCTCGTCGTTTGAGCTGGAAGACTCGGAGCTGAAAGAACAAGCTTTTGTGTATTTCATCAACGTGTCTAGTATATTTAAGGAAGAGTTCGCGCCGTTTCTCGATCAAGCCGCTACGCACGTGCTGCAGACTATTCTGAGTGACGAGGGTCTACGAGTTATGGACAATGATGAAGATGTCTTGGAAGGTCTAAACTCGGATGACGAGGAGGAAGCCGATGACAATGTATTGCGCCACATTAGCATCCGAACGGACGCACTGAATTCCAAAGTTCGCGCTGTTGCCGCTGTCGAGGAGCTTGCGCTTAACTGCGGTGGTCCCGTGTTTGAGCCGTACATTCCAAAGTTTCTTGAAGCTCTTGCTCCTCTTACGCAGTATATTCACGAAGATGTCCGTGCTGCTGTGGCTGAGGCTCTAGCTGCCCTGGTCATCTGTTCGTTTGAGGCGTCACATGCGTCAAGCAGTGAAGTGCAGGTCTGGACTAAGGGTGACTTCAACAAGAGTATCCTGACACCAAATAACTCTGTGATTGCATCAGCCGTTATGAAATGTCTCGTGGAAGAGCTGCTTGAGGATCCCGAAGAAGTCGTGGTGGAGAAGGCTTTTAATGCAATTAAGGCCATGAGCGCTCGCATTGGTCCGGTCGTGACTATGGACCATCTGATTGAAATAATGCGCATCACGAAGACTGTGCTTGATCATGAACACGTCTGCCAGACGTCACATGAGGAGGACGAGGACGAGGAAGAAGAGGAGGGAGGTTCCGTACTAGAGAGCGCATCTGAGTTGATCGGTGTGCTTGCCAAGTGCTATGGTGAGCACTTCCTGCCCTCCTTTCAGGAATTGTTCCAAGCATTGCTGTCATTTGCGACTGGTCTTCGCGCTGTCCGTGACCGTGCGGCTGCTGTAGGCTGCTTTGCCGAAGTGCTGCGTGAGCTGGGCCCTGCCGGTCTGAGCTTTGTGGAGAGCGTGTTTCCAGTGGTCTTGCAGGGTCTCGCTTCAGACAATTACGTCCTGAAGGCTAACAGTGCTTTTTGCATGGGCATCCTCGCGGAAATTAGTGGTGACAAGTTGGTAAGTGCGTATGAGCAGATACTTCATGCTCTGCGACCGCTGTTTGAGACGACTGGTAACGACGAGGTTGTAATTGACAACGCGTGCGCTGCTGTTGCTCGCATGATCATTGCGGGTGGTGCTAATATGCCGTTGGAGGCTGTGCTCCCTGTGTTTCTAAGTGCTTTGCCACTAAAGGCTGACATGGACGAAAGCCCCGTGTGCTTTCGTTGTCTAAACGGGTTGATAAGCTCGCAGAATCCAGCGGCACTCAACTTGATGCCGCAAGTGCTAGACGTTTACGCCCAAGCACTTGCCCCCACCTCTAGCGTAGAAGAAGAGACCCAGGAGGAGGTGAAAGTTTGCATGCGTGGATTACTCCAAGCTTATGAGGCCCAGATGAAGGAGGTCATTACGCAGATGAGTCCCGAAGCTCAAGCTGCTCTCAGCTCTGCTCTTAACTAAGGGGTTGTTTGACTTTAAGATTCTTCATTTTAGCTAAGTAGTAAGTAGGTGAGAGAGATGTATAGAGATTTCCATTTTTCATGTGTGACGTTAGAAGTTCAAGTTGCAGTCGGATAGATTAACTAATGCCATCATTTACATACGGTACCTACTTCAATACTAATCCCACTTATTAATTGTTGAACGCTCCACCCTAAAAAGCAATATAATATCGCTAAAAATTAATTGTACTCCGTTAAAAAATAATATCAACAACGAAAAAATGTCGTCGTCAACGTTGCTATATAGACGTGTTGTTTGCGGTGAAGTACGACATCTAGTTTCAACTTGTGATCGCACTATGAAAAGGAGGGCCCGACAAGTAGTCTATGTGAAGAATTCAACCAGGGGGTGGGGTGGAAGTAAGTTGGGAGTGGGATATTTAGACACTACCATTTCAGCGGCGCCAGATTAATTTTCTGTTGGAGACACTCTTTTGGAACCAGTAGCGACTGGAACAACGTCTATTTCAACGAAACTCTTCAGACCCCGAAATCAACAATAGGGAAGTGTACTTAAATCAGAAAGCAGCACTTGGTGGTAGTTTCACTTGATCTAATATTGGAACACTAAGCACGAGCAGACGTCTGACTACTGAAAAACCGTCAGCTCGAAAAAAAGATAGGACGGTCGCTATAACATGAAGAGACGCGTTTTGTTGGATGAAGTAATGCCAAGAAAAGTACTGACATGTATGCGCATACCATATTGTTGATACATTCTTAGGTAGTATGCGACTGTTGAACAAGTTCAGTGACTAGCATGAATACCCAATTTCTCACGTTTGACTTCGACTCAAGTGGCATTAGATTTCGTGAGCCTTGCCAAACCTCATTTCCAATTTGACTCGCAACAAGCAACTACATCACAAGAGTCCCTTGTTTGCCAGCTACACTAATGAAGACCTCGCAATTGTTACAAGCTGTAGCGACTATGGCCGCGGCAGCTCATATCACCATGGCGCAAAAGGATTCTACTAACCAAGCCGGAGCCGTCCCCGGTGCAGCAGGCGACTACCACGCTCCATTCTCAACTGATGCTCCTTCCGACCTCTTTGAACGTCGTGACACTTTGACAAACTTGGCACCGATAATCAACGTTGCGGCCGACCTACTGAACCGGCCACTACCAACAAACGCATGGTGGGGAAATCTCATTCACACCACTCCCCAAGACATAAATACGGTGGCTAATCCAGCGTGGTCGAATCCGTTCGCGCTCAAGCTTCCTAAGCAAGCACCGTACGGTCTCCAAGCATGCTACTCGTACACATATCGAAACCTGGCTCCTGAAGTGAACGGTGCCGTTAAGTATTACCTTCATGGATTCCACAACGACATCACGCTTTCAGCAACAGAATTTGCATCTACTAAACCCGACTACGAAGTCTACTCGTTCAGCGACATGGGCGTCAGCGTTCGCACCTGTGTCTCAGGCAGCAAAAGTTGCATGGACTCGCCTCTCGTCCACGGTATGGCTTTCGTTTCCGCCAAATACTCCGGTCTCACTGCCCGCATCACTTCAGAATACAAAATGACCCTGTTGGATAGCTTGACGCCTGGCAAGTATATCATTCAACTACCCAACAAGCAGACATGGGTGGTTTACTCCAGCGATACTAGTGCAACCTTTTCGATTGATAGCACCGGCTCAGCTTTAGTAGCTAGTGGAGCTTACACTGGTACGCTTCGTGTGGCAATTCTACCCAACCAAGGTGATCAGAATGTTTACGATGCCTATTCGTCCTGTATCGTCCGTGATGGAAATTTTGTCATGAACTCTCGCACCTCCTACTCGCTACAGTGGGAAACCGAGGGCACCGGATGCGATAGCACGGGGCTACTCCACTTTGCTCTTCCCCACCAAGTAGGTGTCATAAGTGGTTCCACGAGCACTTCTATTGTATTAAATTCTGCAACGCGCGGTCAGATGGTTGGTCAGGTGACTACTTCTTCGATCTGGACCATGACGGAGGAAGAATCGATAGAGGAGGTGGACTTTTACCCAGCGAATAAGCCGTCGCCCCAGATGATCTCGCAAATTAACCTTCTGTCCACACTGCAAAATGATATTGACAGCGAGTGGAGCCTCAGTAGCGGGAGCTGGTATTTCAATGGCAAAGCGTATCAAAAGTACGCGTCGCTTTGTCTGATGGCCGCCGACAGCTCCGTCGTGGGTGGCGACACAACTTTATTGCGCAAGTGCTTGACGAAGCTAGAGACATTGCTCGAGCCGTTCTTAAGGAACACGCTTGGCTCGCCTCTAGTCTACGACACCGCCTACAAGGGTATTGTGACTAGTCAAGTTTTCACTACCAATGATGTCAATGTCGACTTTGGCAACGGTATCTACAATGACCATCACTACCACTATGGCTACTGGGTAATGGCGTCGGCAATTCTGAAGAAACTGGATCCGTCATGGTCAGGCATGGCGCAGCTTGAAGTCATGATATGGACGATGCTGCGCGATGTTTCTAATCCCAGCTCGAACGACGCATACTTTCCTAGATTCCGCCACTTTTCATGGTATCTTGGACATTCGTACTCGCATGGCGTGACACCTGTGGCTGATGGCAAGGATGAGGAAAGCACTTCGGAGGACGCAAATTTCAGCTATGGCATGATGTTGTGGGGCAAGGTGACTAATAACAAGGCTGTTGAAGATCTTGGTAGTCTTATGTTGCGCCTTAATGCTCGTGCTGTGCGCACTTACTTCCTCATGACGTCGGACAACAATATCCACCCGCCCCAGTTCGTGGCCAACCACGTCACGGGAATATTCTTTGACAACAAGGCCGACTACACGACGTGGTTCAGTCCCGAGAAGTACTGCATTCATGGCATCCAGATGATCCCAGTTTCACCCATCAACGGCCTTGTCCGCACGTCGGCGTTTATTCAGCAAGAGTGGGACGACATTTTGTCCAAGGAAGCGATTGTCAAGAATGGTGACACCAGCAATCCTTGGTTGTCTTTATTGCTTGTGAATCAGGCTGTCATCAACCAAGCTGAAGCACTCGCGAAGCTGGCAACGGCTGCCATGGATGACGGTCTCACCCGCTCGTGGGCCTTGTACAATGCGGCCTCTCGCGGTGGATCAAGGAGTATGACACAAAGCGCCATTCAAACCGATATGGTATCCATTCTTGATGCAAGCACCAGTGTTCAAAGCAGTACCAAGGCGACTAATACGATGGTTTCTCCCGACATAACCTCCGGGTATTCGACTACCGATACTCCAACCGTCACTCTGGCGACACCTGATGCCACTGTTGTCAATACGACTGGTAGGACGACCTCTCCCGATGCAACCACCGATTTTTTGAGCACCGATACTCCGACCGTCTCCATAGCTGTTGCCCCTACTGCCACTTCGGTTGACACAGCGGCTACTCGCGATGCCACAACCGATACGACTCCAACCAACATGATGACAACTGCCGTTCCGACAGATATGACGGCGAACCCTATTGCAACTGACACAACTGCCTAAATCTGAGGACAAAGATTGTGCCAAAACGTCATGTAGTCCAAGTGTTTATACGACACCTTTGCTACAGTCTCAGAAAGACACCATGTGAATTTCAAGACATACCTTGTTACCGTCAGTGTGGGGCTGTGCATGTCGAGTGAAATCACAAGGTTGTAGCAGTGTATATCGCATGAATCATTGTTGATATTTGTACGTGTATAAGAGAACTCCACGCTTTATTTCCATAATGTTTTATTTCCTTTGAAGGTCCCACCGAAATTTGTACGCACGAGTTCTACCTTGCATAGTCCAGTTGCGTTTCAACAAGAGGCGTCAACAGGTCAAAATTCTGACCGGGTGCTGCAGCGGTTAAGGCGCCACCACAGGCCGGGAGATTTAGGTTTGAGTATAATATCAGACGTCGTAAAAACAGAAAGCGGCGCTACTCCATCCGCGATGAAAAAACAATTCTGCTAATAATTACAGTTTCTAGGTGTGAATTCTTACACTTTTATTAATAATATAGTAGGGTCCCGCAAAAAAAACATCACATCTTTTGATCGGGTGGTGTTAAGAAACACCAAGATAGATTGTTCAACGGGGTCGGTGTCACAACAACCGCGAAAAGGTCATAAAGCTACCGGAATAACTGCAGCTCAGGCGAACAGACACGAACACTTCAATTACGAACGCTCACCACGAATACGACGGGCAAGCTGAATGTCCTTTGGCATGATTGTAACACGCTTCGCATGGATGGCGCACAAGTTAGTGTCCTCGAAAAGGCCAACAAGGTATGCCTCAGCAGCCTCCTGTAGCGCAAGAACAGCAGATCCTTGGAAGCGTAGATCGGTTTTAAAGTCCTGAGCAATTTCGCGCACCAGACGCTGGAATGGTAACTTGCGGATAAGCAGCTCCGTCGACTTCTGGTAGCGACGAATCTCACGCAGGGCAACGGTACCCGGACGGTAGCGGTGGGGCTTCTTGACTCCACCAGTAGCGGGGGCGGATTTACGTGCAGCTTTGGTGGCAAGCTGTTTGCGTGGGGCTTTGCCACCAGTCGATTTACGCGCAGTCTGCTTAGTACGGGCCATTATTTAACTTCTTAGATGATGTCCAAGACAGTGAGAATAGGAGAATGGGATGAAAGCTTATCACTCAACTCAAGTGTAAGGCTCCGCCAATGAGTGTCATCCATGTATAGCTGATAACGTTTCGACCAATCCTAATTAAGAAAACATGCCCTGGCAACAAAATACATCTACAGCGGGTTAGGTGTTATTTATCGTTAACCTTATGTACTCTACATGTGAGCCACAAAGAAAGTTTACTATCGATAACTCATTTTTCAATTTCCATCTTGGAAACAACACATCTACGCCTACTTTAACAGTTAACGTTCGAAAATGTCTGGACGCGGCAAAGGCGGTAAAGGTCTCGGCAAGGGTGGCGCAAAACGTCATCGTAAAGTTCTTCGCGACAATATCCAGGGCATCACCAAACCAGCTATTCGTCGTCTCGCTCGCCGTGGTGGTGTGAAGCGTATTTCCGGCCTCATTTACGAAGAGACTCGTGGAGTTCTCAAGGTGTTCCTGGAGAATGTCATTCGTGACTCAGTTACTTACACGGAACACGCTCGCCGTAAAACTGTGACGGCTATGGATGTTGTCTACGCGCTCAAACGCCAGGGCCGTACTCTTTACGGGTTCGGTGGTTAAGCGCGCTTCAGACAGCCTGACGGAGGTGGCATTAATTATGCCATGTAAAGCATTGCTTTGAGGAACCCTGCTCTTCTTGCACATCAACTGGTGTTTTTTAACACCACCCTCTCGTAAAGAAACGTTGTTAACTGAAATACGCACTTTAGCTTACTAAAAACTGTTAGAATTGAAAGTCTTCTGTCATACGATATGAATTTTAGAAAGATAATCTTTTATCATCTCGTTTGTGTTCCAAATTGGAAATATTCAATCTGGTATATTCTGAATCTATTTCACACCATTTATATATTGTTGTAGTTTGGTATACATCAAACGGGGCGTTGATAGGTGGTCGATGCTTTTCTTACTTCTATCCTCTTGTAAATTTTCTTTCAGATAGAATTCTGGTTTGGCTAGGATTTGCGTAAATTTCAACGGCATAGTCTGCGCAATACTATTGCTGAAACTTATTGCGGCAATAAGTTTCATGCACGTTTTCGTAACCATACCATCACCACTGACCCCGTCAATTCATAATATCGGGGTCATGTTTAAGATTACTAATGCGCTGGTTAAGAAAAGCCTGGTACTAAAGTAAGCGATAATCCATAGGCATATTTCAGCCAATGCGGTTTTATTTTCTTGAAAATACATTTTAGCCAAAAGAAGTAACTTCAACAAAGGAACTCTGACACTAATGCTACACGTTAGTATGAGTATTAATGCTCCCTTAGATGGGTATGACAACACACCATCCTTCCTGAAGAGCTAGTGCTGACGTTATGATCGCGACCAGTAACAGACATAATATGTTGAACAAAACGAGTCAAACTGATTTTTTGAAATGCACGTTAGTTTTGCACAATGTCGTCTACGGTACGTAGCGCTAGGAAATCAGTTGCATGCCAACAGGGTGCGTTAGAAACACATCCTGGAGTTCTTGGTGAGAACATCTCAGCTCCAGCAGTGGATAACGAGACGTGCGTGTTGTTATCTGCTTGATGAGTCCGGAACGTTCCAATTCGTCACATATATAAAGCAGGCCGCGCAGTCTCGGAATCGGCACAAATGAGTGCGTTTTGCATAAAATCGCGAAACGCTCGATCACGGCTTCCAGATCCGCACCTCTACGATTAACCCCGCGCGCTGAATTTGAGCGTACTTCCATGCGAAGAGCAACCAAGAAGGTGCATTCGAACTTGCTGCATGCGCGCAAGCGGCTCATAGGAGCAGAGACCGACAATGCCAGCTGGGCCTTATGCAAGTCTTCACCAGTAACAAATAGCTCGCCTTTATCTTCAGGTGTAACATCAGGGTCTAGTGCAGTAAGCCGATGCAAGCAAACTTCAGCCGACTTACGACAGAGCGAAAGTGCCTGACGCACATCTCCCGACTGGTGCGCAAGAGACTTTGCACAAATCTGAATAGCTTCTACACTAAATATATCCAGCTGAAGTAATCGTTGCTGAATGATATTCTCAAGTTGGGCTCTTGTATACGCGGGAAAAGTGATGCGATGACCGCCCAGTCTACTGCGGATCTTAGTAGGGAGTCGCTCTGGTAAGTCCATTGTGTTCGCAATACCAACCAACAAGAGTTTAGCCGTGGCAGAGGTTTGCCACTCTAACAGATTGTACACCACTTGGTTCTTGCCAGCAAGCATGAAGTCCATCTCGTCCAGTAAGACTAGCAACATGGGGCGCGTAGACCTTACGGTGTGGAATTCACGCTGCAGAATCTCACACAGACGTGAAGCGCCCATGCTCGTGCGTGAAGGTTGCAGTCTATCACTCTCAGATTGTAAAGCCTTCCATAGAACACTATAAGCGATGTCAGGACGTGGCATCTGCAGGCCATTGACTTCCACCCACACAAAATTGCGCAAATTGCCCGAGTCGCGCTGTGATTCCAGGGTGCGAATAACTTCCTTCACTGTTGAAGTCTTACCAGCACCTGGGAGACCACTAATGTAAATAGGACTCCCAGCACTCTGTTGCTCGATAGAGGAGCGGATTGCCGTATATATCTCATCTCGTTCGTCTTCGCGCCCGGTCATCACACGAGGGAGACTAGATAGCTGCAGCTCCTGACACGCACGCTGTAGTTTTCTCACAGCAGCCAGAACGGTTGGAGACAGCAATACAGCATCGTCAACAGGGCTATTGGTGTCAGTAGTTGCTGCTAGCCGAGGTCGCTTTACGTATCGTCTTTCTTCATTATGTGCCATATCAATCATTGCCAATTGTATATGGGCTGGGCTGACTGGTGGTAGTAGACGACGAGAGCACTATTACGATCACAAGCCAAACCATTTCTCAGGTGGTGTAGACTTTTTTCTTACTACATATATTAATCATTTTCACAATGGGAATTTTCGGACACTCCTACACCCCTTTTTTCGATGGGCCAATAAAAGAAGTGAATTAATATTGCCACCCCTTTTTGTGTAGTACAGTATAGCAAGTTGTCTAGGATGATATAGTGTCGGAGAACGCGACAACACCACCACACCAACTGGTGGAAAAAGAAAGCCACTTTGAGCCCCCCTTCCCCACCCGGCCTCTCACAGCCTGCCCCCTACAGTGTCAGGAAAAGTAGTAAGTTCCTGCAAACCTTTCTTCCGGCGAACTGTGAGCTTTAGCCGTGGTTCCCTGCGTTTTCGAAATCGCTCGCCGAATCATTCCTGGTCACTCCTGAAACCTTCAAATCTCGCCAGATCTCGTTCACGAAACGCTCCCAAAGCCTCGAAAACTTGTCAGATCTCAAGGACGAAGCACCTGCAAACAGGAGGGATGCCGTTGGAGCCACCAACAAGCCTTGTGGGAACAACGTTTGGCACTAGGGAAGATCTAGAACGGGATTTAAACAACTTCGCCGCACCCAGGGATATGCAATCTCCGTGAAGTCGTCCAAAGCACGGAAAAGTGGGAGTCTGAGAATTACCTATCAGTGCGATCGTGGAGGGACCTACAGAAATGCACACCACATTCAGGAAAGCAAACGGAAGAGGGCCGGTCCAACAAGGAAGTGTGGATGTGAATTCCTGCTTATATAACGATTTCCCATCCTTTTCACAACCATCCGGCTTCTCTTCATGCTTCTGGTAATGCAATCCACCAACGTTTTACCGCAGAACAGGAAATTGCGGTCCGTGGAATTCTTGGATCCCATATTGCAATCAAGAACATCCAGACTGCACTCCGACGCGAAGGTGGAACATTTCCTGCACGAAATCTATACAATACCAGAAATAAGATAGTCCAGGAGGAACAGGATGGAAAAGCACCTTTAGATGCTCTCAGGGATACTTTTGGAGCGGGAAAATATGAGATACGTATTACGGTTGATGCTGATGGAAAGGTAATCCATCTCTTCTTTGACCATCCGGAGTCGGCGGAGTTGATGCGAATAAACCACGAAGTAATTATCATGGAGAGCACCTACAGGACGAACAACAAAAATTTGCCCTTATTACAAGTTTTGGGATCTACATCTTTAAACAAAACCTTATCAGGAACATTCTGTTTCATGAAAAATGAAGATTTCACTTCCTACTTGATTGACACCGGTCACCTCCGCGGGATATTCAATGACAATCATCTTCCGGTAGTTTTTATTGTAGATTGTGAAGACGCTTTAATAGCTGCCTTACGCCACCATTTTTCGAGTTCCGTCATCTTTCTGTGTATGTGGCATATCGAAAAACATGGTGAAAAATTGCAGGATGCTTTCCCTCAAAAGGAGAGCTGGAAGGAATTCCTGAGGGATTGGAACTTGGTGAGCTATGCATTTGCTTCCTGAAGAGTAAACTGTGACTAACTGAGTGAACGTTTCCTTGCAGCTTTTGCATGCAAAACGGAATGTGGCATGGGGAAACTTTCAAAGCCAATATGCTTGCATGGTAATGTTGTTAGGTACATCGCCGATAAGTGGATTTTCCCGCACAAGGAAAAGTTTGGGGCTTCCTGGACCAACAGGTTCCGCCACTTTGTACATATTGTTACGTCCAGAGGCGGAAGTGCACACTGCCGACTCAAAAAGTATATATTCAACTTTCTCTATTGCAGCACCAACCGTATACAAACTTTTTGGCTGCTATAGCGGATGGCTGTTAATCGTGTATAACAGCTTTAGCCTGTGCCCGGCTGTATTGGCTGCTATAGAGAAAATCTCTGCCATTTACAAAGATCTGGGATGTTACGAAAGTGGCCCCATATCTGAACTCTACCTAATTGGCACGTCCTTTGCCTTTATTTCCCTTCACAAAGTAGCTGTCCAAAGACTTCTGCTTTGACGCGGCAGTCTTGCTCGAAAGGACAAAGCGTTTGAAACGGCGGAGGATCTTATCCAACTCCTCTGCCTGGTCAAACAAAGATCCTTTCTCCACCATGCCAGCCAGCAGAAACTCGGCAGATTCCTGCAGCTGCCCCCAAGGCAGGGACACCGGCGGCTCCTCGTCACCAATTCTCTCGTCATCGTCCTCCACCGCAGCGGGATCAGATGACACCTTGGCCAGGATTTCTTCGTCGTAGAGATGCTCAATGATTGGCAGAGTACCGTCGACTTGGAGGTAGGCGTGGGCATCCATGGTGGAGGAGGTGCTGTGCTGTGTAATCCTTGCCAGAAGCGCCGAAATCCTGCTGACTGGGTCGACGTCATCCGCATTGACTAGAGAAACGACGTCCATGCGACCGCGAGTGGGAGGAATGACTGTCTTCTCCTAGCAATGGCGAATTGTTCAATCTTGAACATCGTCCCATGACTCGACGAGCATGTCGATTGCTTGGCGAATCGTGAACTTGGCCTTGGGTTCAAAGGGATGGTCGCCGGTGGCTTCAAACTTGTCAAGAAGGTACTTGATATAGCGAGTCTTGTACTTGACCTTGAATTTGGCGATAATCTCTGCATCGGCTGGTTGCAGATGCGAAGTGGTGTTCGGAGGGAGGAAATGAACCTGAGGATTTAGGGATTGTCAGCATCTCCGAGTCAGTTGCAACAAAGAAAAATGAAACTTACCGTTATTTTGGTCAAAAGATCTTTGTAATCGTCAACCGAATGAGGACTGGCATTGTCCATCAGAAGCAGGATTTGGCGGCTCTGACGCTGAAACTGACGGTTCAAGTCGAGAATCCAGGGTTTGAAAACGTCAGCCTTCATCCATGCTTTCTTGTTGGAAAAGTACTTGATGTACGGTAGCTTTGTCATGTCGACATTAAGGTATCCACGAGGTTTGGCAGCAGTTCCAATGACAAGCGGTTTCATTTTCTCGGATCCTAAAAAGAGTTTGTCTTAGCACACGTCAAAAATTCTCAAAAAGAAAGCACTTGCCTGTTGCGTTGCACCCGAGAAGCACGGTGATCCGGGCCTTGTCCTTTATGTAGCCCTTCTCTGAGCTCTGGGATAGTGTCTTGTTCGGAGCCATTCGGAAGAACAAGCCAGTCTCATCACAGTTGAACACGTCGCTGAGGGAGAAGTTATCGATGACGTTTTGGAGCTCGAGTCGGAAGGCAGGAAGGTCTTGCAGAGGGGCACTCTCAGCCTCGCCATGGAGACGGTACGACTTGATGTTGTGGCGCTCCTTGAAACGATTGAGCCAACCGTCTGAGGATGTGAAATCGTTCTTCTATGCATCGGGGTTGTTTACGCCAACAAAAGCAGCAAATTGAAGGGCCTTGGCTTGAACGAGTGCGTCGGTGAGTACGACATTGTTGGACTCATCTGGACAAACCAGATTTTGACAGCTTTGTCAACCTGGAAAAGCCAGCCGTAAGCACTCCAGAAAGGTCTTAAGTGCCAAACATCAAAATCTTACCTCATCGTGGAGGGGGGCACGGAACCGCTTGATGCGCTCGATTTCGCCACCCTGTGCCTCCACTGTCTTGGCATTTTGGAGGACGGAGGTCTTTTGGCGATTCAGGATATCTGTGACTGTCTTGCGCTTCATCCCAAATCTTTATGCGATATCCTTGAGGGAAAGTGCCGGATTCTTTGAATGCAAGTCGAGAATGGCCACCTTGGTGTCCAGAGAGATGACCTTTCTCTTCTTGTCTTTGTTCTTGTCTGCCATTTTGTGTGTGGTGAGGGGAATGGTGGAAAATGTGAGTGGAGGAATTTGGGGGAAATTTGGGGGGGGTGCTCTCCTTTCAACTTCTCTCTGGACCGAAGATTTTGCCTATTAATTAATTGATTTTTCCGGAATTTTCAGCAGGAAATGCCCCTGATGAGTAATAGGCCCCTGGATATTGTCTAGATTCTTCTAAGAATTTCCAATCACCCTTTTCAAGCATTTTTAGGGGGGAAAAATCCGGGTGGCTGTTATAGAGGGAGCAGAAATGTATGTAGAGTATACTGGCCCATGGCTGTTGCTGTTATAGCCGAAAAGCTGCTATAGAGGGCGGATTTTGGCTGTTGGAGATCCGTATGGTCATTTTCAGAGCTGCTATACGGGAATGCTGTTATCCCGGAGGCTGTTATAGCTAGAGTTGACTGTATTGGAAAGAGCACTTTCTATTTGCAGGAGACTTCTGAGCGCATCAAGCAATCCATAGAGAATTTTTTGACGGAACACATATCATATTTGGATGTACAACAGATGAAAGTTCCGAGATATGCTCAGGCCGCTCTGAGTCCAAAGACGGACATTTCCCACGGAGTTGTCCGTAAGGTGTCATTCTTTGCACTAAAAAAAGCGAACCAGCAGGTAAAATGCTTCATCCATAACAATTTCAAATCAATCTTTGTACTAACTGGTCATGTTTTTCAGTTGGAGAAAGCCAGAAAAGAGCCCAGTGCCGACGATCCTCCTTGCTCCACTTCTTCCGGAACCATATGGGGATTGCCATGCAAGCATGTCTTACGCCAGTTGATCTCTCAAAGAAAGCAACTGGAACTGCAGTACTTTGACGTATACTGGCATATTCACCGAAACGAGCCTCTCCGGACAGCACAGGTTGCGGAACCGGAAACTACTTTCCCCACAGTTTTGGTGCAAATATCAGCAAACTTCGCCAACCTGCCTATGCACCAAAAGCAGGCAAATGGTTCAAAACCTGCATGACCCTTCCCAGCAAGCCCCTCAATCATTTCGAGAGTTTGACGTCAGTCGAACGAAAGGCAGGCCGACAAATGGTGAAATTAGCAGACGTCAAGATTCTTCCGCGCGGCGTGATCCATCAGGTTTTTAATACGTTGAATCCCAAACGAAACGGCGAATTGACAAATGCGGAGCTTGTAGAGGATTAGGACATCGGATCAGTTCCAAGCACTGTCCAATGAAAGCAAATTCCATCCAGGCTGCGGCGACCTTGCCTCCTTCATTGCCTGTGCCAATCCCAACGATTTCTCTACAACCCTTTCAGGAACAATCGATGACACCAGCATCTGCTCATCGACTTGCCTTTGCTATCCCAGCATACTATCATATTGTTCCACCGAAATTGGTGAACAGTTCGTCAGGTGGCATGCGGATGCCATCAAGTGGACAGAACTGGGTTACACGACCGATTTGGGTCGTCCGAAGGACTAGAGCGCAACTGGGAAGGACTACAAACGATAGACCCTAAGCGAATGAAAGGAGGATGGAGGTGGACTGGGTTTTCTGTCTTTGTACTGATTATAGTGGTGGTGCGAAGCAGCGCTCTTCATTGCCAAACAAGTATTCCTTAGCAAATACATGTATGGTCGTATGGAAAGGAATCAAATGAGCAGATACGTACTGAAAAGCGAGCCTGAATAGGTCGAACGGCCTGGCCGTTTGAAGCACACCTCCAGCGGTCCAGGAGCGCACACAGCAAGCAGCAAATGGCGGCAACAGCAACTGCGAAGGAGGCAGTCAACGTGGGTTAGTATGCGAGCAACACTTCTAGCACTCTGGGAGTGCGCATATCAGCGAGGCGCTGCAACAGCAACTGCCATGGAGGCAGTAGACGAGGTGTTAGTCTGCGAGTGACAGGGAGAGGCCCACAAGCAACTGAGTGTGCACAGGAGCGAGGCGATGCAACAACACCTGCCAAGGAGGCAGTCGATGAGGTGTTAGTCGGTAAGCGACACCGACAGCGACAGCGACATACTCACGAGCAACAAGGCCACCAGGCGGAACGTCCAGTCGGTGCAGACTTTTCACTCAGTCCCCGGTGTTGGCGCTTTCCGTCATACAGAGGCGTGTGTGCTGTGTCTGGTGGCCGCCATGCGAGGGAGGGAGAAAGAGAACATGTCAGTGGCTCGGGGGCATCTCCAGCTCCTACCCGGTGTTCATCTCCTGATCTTCAGTGTCCAGGCTCCAGACGTGAGGGCTGTGTGGGGTGGCATGCGTGTTGGTGGTGGTGAGTCTCCCACAGGTGGAAGGGAAGGTAGCGTCAGTGGGGTGGTAATATTAATTCACTTCTTTTATTGTCCCATCGAAAAAAGGAGTGTCCTCTAAAAATATGTGGAGTGTACCTACCAATTTGTGGAGTTTCCCTAACCAAACGAGAAGTGTCCGCAAAATTTTCATTTCACAATAGTGTTTAGGAGAGTATAACATATCGATATCCCATATTTTTTTAATTGGTGGAAAAAGATCCAAAGTGACCACACGAAGCACATGATTTACTGGCAGTATATTGAACTTGTTTTGAAAAACTACGGTAAGTTAGTGGCACTGTATAAGAACAATATTCTTATACAGTGCCACTAACGGATTGGGAACAACCCGATCTACAAATTCAAGAGAGCACGCGTTTTTCCTAATAAGTTGTAAGCCCAAGGACATGAGAACGCAAATAAGTTGCTAAATCTTTTCTTCACCGATATCACGTGGATGTTCATGTTTATTAGGCTTTGGATTGATTTCACCTTTATTTTCGCATTTCAAAAACATACATGGATGCTCTCGTAGAGTACATGGGGCGCATTGACTGGGTATTCAAAGCGATTGAGGAGGTGCATTCACGCGGTTCACCTTGAGCACATCCACGGGTACGACTGTAGGAATGCAAGAGCGCAGACGTAGGTTCTCCATAATACATAATGTTCAATCTTGTGTATTTCAGACATCGTGCGAAAGTCTTGCGCGGTTACAGCTATATACAATAGCGTACTAAGCGATCCGTTATCAACGAAATAGATCACAATAACGAAAATCAAACTTAACGTTTATTAATCAACGTTATCTCCACTAGGGACACTTAGCACAACGTAATGCGTAACCACCATCACAGAGAAAACGAAACGAGTAAGACAACCCACTGTAATAAAGGCGACATTTCTTCAAGCCTTTGTGGTTCGCTGGAAGCTTAACCCACCGAAGTAACGTGCCTCTGTACGCAACGACCTCTGCTTAAACATATTATATACACTATCTTACGTATTCGTATCTACCACTACGTAAGACGGTAAAGGCAAAGACCAGACAAAGGTAGACCTTGAATGAGTGGCTGAAAGCGCTCCTATGGTGATAACTTAATTTTTGTTTTTGCAATACCGGCCTAAAACCTTCCTATTAGTCCAAAGCTTGGGATGAAAATGAAGAATGCGAACTGTGAACCGTGTGACGAAGACGTCTGCGATACATTACTGCACAGTCTACCAGCAAGCTACGAGAGCTTGGATGAAGCTTTTCAAATATCGACGACAGAGTTTAATCTTTTCGGATCTGGTGGACAAGCTAACTGCTGAAGAAGTGCGTCAGAAAGATTCAGTGCGTGCTACCGCATTACTCGCTAGCAAAGGATAAGCAATACAGCCGAAGAAAAAGCAACGCGGTGGACAAAATAAGACGTCGGGAGCGTGTGCAAAGTAGGCAACTATGTTAGAGACTGCTGTGGTGGAGTAGAGTTCAAAATCGAACACCGAAGTGTCCGGAACTGAGCAAAATCGTGCCCAGCCGACCAACTAACGGAAGGGGTACTCCTCGTACCTTCCCCTGGGTGACGATCAGGTGACCGATCGGCATTACAGGACGCCGAGTCCGATTCGTCTCGTGTCTCACCTTGTGTGCCCATTGTTATGGTGGCTACACACTCGGTGGACCGTTGATTGGTAGAGTCTTTAATGGGGATCGATCTGGATGTACCACTTCTGGGGTACTGATCCAAAACTCCAACGAAAAGGTAATTCAGAATAGCCGATCGGCTAACGAAGCGGAAATCTTCACTCCGAATGCAATTAAACCTGGCGCTTGACCGCCCGTGACAGTGAGTAATCTAGCCAATAGTAAATCCTGGCACTTGATTGCAAAAGCAATGAGTAATCCATCCAATGATAGTTTCTGGCACTTTACCGCAGATCGCGATGAGTAATCCTAACTGTAGCCGGTGCGTATACGCACGGTGCGGCTAGCGCACAGAGGAAGACTTTCCTTTAAGCGGCGTTCGCCGCTACTTAGCCGATACGCCCTTATAAAAGGGATTAGTAGGAGAGAGCTCTCCTACTCGGGGCAAGATTTCCAGTTTAGTTTACACTTAGCTTTCGATAATGCCTTAACGTAAGGCTCCCTTACTAAGGGTGTAGCTAAGGGGAGGGCTCCCCTTACGCTACTCCACTCACTACACGCGCGACCGGTCTAGGTCGTGCGTCTGTAGTCGTCGAGTGAAAATGTAAACTGAATGTATATTTAATATATAATTAGCCTAAATTAATTTAAACTAATGTAAACTATATGTAATACTAAGTAGAACTTACCAAATTCGTACCTAGCTAAAATGTAGTGTACACCACCTGTGTACCAACACGTGGATGGCTGACACGCCACCCCCAAGGACTCCTGCCCTGATTGGTTAAAATAACCAATGGTTCAAACCCTTTCGAACCAGTCAATACTTACACAAACCGTAGTGTACTCACGTACACCACCTACTAAATGTGACTCGAATGTAACCCTGTTACACTAACAATTTTAACACTTCGCTCATTTTTACGATTTAATCTATATTCGGCGTTATTTATAAAAAAATCCTGGGACTTGATCGCAGCAGCTCGTGATGAGTAACCCATCCAAAATAACACGTCTCATTTGAACGTGGCCGAACTTGAGGGGACGAGTGAGCGTAGTGGGCGCCTCCCGTCGTGGGACTTCCGGTGGAGCTCTTTCCTGGCCGGGCTTAATGAGCGAAATGGTACCCTGTTATCCCTCTGCTCCCAATGACTCCGATCGGAGCTGCGACTTTGGCAACCCAATGTAATACGAACACTATATTATATAGCCAATTAAAATCCAATATGTAAACTATATGTAAACCGTGTGTGTAACAGGACTGATCCTGTTACTGGCTTACACTGTATCTTGCGAGGAAGCGCGCAATACAATTAGGGCAGGATTAGTTGGTAACAACTAATCCTATAATAAAAGTAAATATATTAATATTCACTTATCTATTAGAAAGCAAAATTAAGAGTGTTTATTTAATGGGTGGTTTAGAGGCTAATAGTATAGTAACTAACTAATTAATATATTAATATCAAGTCTTTAACTAACTGTACTATTAGTTAACCTGCAAGATTCGGTATTTATACCGAATCGACTTTTTCCTTCGTAGATTATAATAACTTATAATCTCTTATTTAAATTTCAGACAACGCGTATGAAATTAAACTTTGATATTCTAACTTGAATATCAATTATGTAATGGCACCCCATTACATCACGCCCCACTTAAGGTGGTTGGCCAATAATAATTCTTATTTTGGCCAATCATGGGTGGCACTTGTTGGTCGGAATTTCTCATTCACCAACTTATTGACCATCGACTCGATGATCAAAGCACACGGCGGCGCTCTAAAGAGCGCTGCCGAAAACATTGAAGGAGCTTCTTCCTCCGCCTCAGCACTAGGTGCTGAGGTGTTGAGTGACAACGGTGACGCTGCATTGGCAGCGTCAACTACGCAAAGGTCGGGAGACGTACCGTCTTCTACCACAGATGCTGCTAAGGCGGCATCTGGCAAGAAACAGGGAGATGTTGCTAATGCAACATCTCGCACGATGGCAACTTCCGAATGGCGTGTTGCCAAGAGGGCCATGTTCGGGAGTTCTGACTCCGAACAAAGTGATGGGGATTCATCTGTCCCCACTAAAGGATCTAGCGAGTCGAAACTCGCTAGGTGCTCATCGACTAACAGCGATGACGACTCTGGTGTCGCTGTCATCTATGACAGCGACAATGATCATCATAGGTGGTTGCGGGAACGCAGAGCCCTACCTGGACCAAGTACTTCTCCACGTCGGGGTGATTTAACCCCGGCGCGTGGTGTTGAAGCAGGCGGTGCTCCGCCTGCTAAAAGGGCTCGAACAGAACGGCGGCTGCCGCTTCTAAAGCGTATCATCGTACGGAACCACATGTTCCGTACAGAGTGGGGTTTTGGACCCCTGGCTAGGCTATTGCCCCCAACAGTGGAGGACACCGTAAACGGGACTGCCAGTATGCGTTGTTCGATATCAACGTGCTGTATGACTGCGAAGACATCCAGTCACGTCGATTCGATCGAAGTACAGACGATAGACGTCTGTACTTTATTGACCTCTTTTTCCAGGTTCGATATTATTCGAGCCGGAAAGGGTAAAGGAAGAACAGGGACGATAAAGATGCCCTGACTCAGAGTTGGAATGCTTTTGTTGACAACTACAACAAAAGCCCAGATGATTACGTGAATAAAGTTCACGTAATGCGCGAGCGCTTTTTAAAGCACTCACGAACAGGAAAAATGGAATACATCCATTTTGCTTGCATAAAAGAAGGGTTAAAGTGTGGTGTCCCTTCTCATCTCGTTTGCCCGCGGTCTACGCAGGGCGCTCCTCGTCTGTCAGAGGAGGAGTTGCGGGGGTACGGTGGCTTTTCCGTACCCGCCGAAATTCAGGGTTTAATTGATACCCTGAATGCATCAACACCTACTGTTGATGCTACTTCGCATTATGAGTTTGAGACTTCTTCTCAAACTCAGTCAAAAGGTCTGGGGCGTCGGCCCTCAGAACCTCAATCGGCTCCCAAGAGTCGAACTCTTGGGGATATCCCAGCCAGCGTACCAAGTACTCGGTACGCTGCCCCTTCTTCGAAGGCACCGAGCGCTTCGAGATCAAGCGCTCGAGGATATATCGCTAATTCTCCTGATTATCGATCAGGGCGGCGGAGGTTGAGAATTCCCTAGCCTTTGTTGTTGCTGAGCATGGTTCTTCGCTCCGCAAGCTCGAGGAGGGTTATTCCTCCTTGAGCAGCGATATGTCTCACTGTGTGAAGACATATCGGTCTCTTCGCGAGGATGTCCGCGACATTCTCGGGGCGCACACTGCCCTCCATCAGAAGAATGATCTTCTGTACATTGAGCTTTCCCGCTATAAGGGAGAGCTCGATCGGCGCACGGATGATCTTGAGCAGTCGAAGGCGGAGGTAACGACTCTCCGCTCTGCTCACCAACGGCTGGAGGCCGATTACAAGTCTCTCTTCGGAGACTTGGAGAAGCACGGCATCTCCCGTGGTTCTGCGTCTCGTCGTAAGACGAATACGAGTGATACGGCTTGAGCCGCCCAACATAGAATGTTGGGTGAAGCCGCATTTCTGTGTGAATGTCTAAGGTATAGGCATTCCCCCGAATCTCTTGGACCTTGAAGGGTCCAATGTACTTAGGAAGCAACTTCCGTGTAGGGAAGTTGCTTATTGCATGTGTAGGCAAATTAGTAGTACTTAGTAATACTAATTCACCTTTAAGAAAGGAGGTTTTGTTCTTCCTTCCTTGTTTATCTGCATTTTGCTTTTGCTTGTCAAAAGCAGAGGCAAGTGCATCCTTTACATAGCGTATTACAGCTTGGCGCTGTAATACGAATTCATCTACTGCTTTATCAGCAGTAGGTGCATTTTCCTCGTTATCTGCAGCCATTGCTGCAGACACATATTCATCGTATGCAGCTTCAGTTTTAATTGAAGCTGCTTCCGCTTCTACTATACTTTCAGTAGAAGGGCCATCGCTTTGTTCACAAGTTGCAGTCGCAACTTGTGCATTGACTCGCTCAAAATTTGAGCGGGTCCCTCCCCCACTTAGATTTGGCGTACCGCCAAGTAAAGCTGGGGTTCGTGGATGCCTTAAGGCATTCACGTAGAACGGTGTATGCTTAGTTGAAGCATGCACCGAATTGTTAATCGCGAATTCAGTGAGTGACAGGTAGTCACTCCACTGTTCAAAGGCATGTGCTTATGATCGAAACATGTCTCCGAGAACGCGGTTAACCCGTTCCGTCTGCCCATCCGTTTCCGGATGGTCCGCAGTTGACATCTTCAACTGGGTTCCCAACAATGAGAACATTTCTTGCCAGAAACTTCCCGTAAATCTCGGATCTCGATCCGAGACAATGTCTTCCGGCATTCCGTGCAAACGGAATACCGTATCAACGAATATCCGCGCTGTTTGAGCGGCGGTTAGGTTCGATGATACTGCAGTAAGATGTACCATCTTACTGAAACGGTCTACAAAGACCACTATTCCAGTCTTCCGACTATTGTCGGGTTGAAGACCGAATACGAAGTCCATTGAAATGGACTTCCAACACTCTGTCGGAACCGGCAGAGATTTCAGCGGAGCCTGTGCAGACTGCGCAGGCTTAACGCGCTGGAAAATCTCGCAAGCGCGTACGTATTTTCGTACCCACTTGTACTGGTTTCGCCAGTAAAAGTCACGTGCGAGAGAAGCGTATGTCTTCTCTCGACCTTGATGCCCCGAAATCGGTGCATCATGATACTCAAACATAATTTGATGTTTGGGATCATCGTCGTTTGGAACGACGATGCGACTTTCATCTTTTTGGTCTGTGCTGTAAAGCAGCAGACCATCGTGCAGTCGATATTGATGCACGCAAGAGCGAAGGAACTCTGGGAGTTCGTCGCGTTTCTCACTTGATTGATTACGTAAGTAATTAATGAACAGACGTGTCTCCTCGTCTGTTTTGTACGCCTCGCGTACTTGTCGTATAATTGACGACGACAAAGCAGTGCAACGGATTGCGTTTGCACTGGCCCCTTCGGTTACGGACGGTTTCATCTCGTAATCGGGCCTTCGTGATAGCGCATCTGCTATCACGTTCAACTTTCCGGGTTTGTATTCAACCGTAAAGTTGTACTCTGCAAATAATGACAGCCATCGCGCGATTATTTGAGAAATGTGTGGTGAATTCACGGCCGTGCGTAGCGACGCATGGTCCGTGTAAACCACAAACGGTCTATCTCCCAATAGATAGATACGAAACTTGGCCAGTGCGTACTTCATGGCAAGGAGTTCCTTGTCATGCACTGGATAGTTGCGCTCGGCTGGGCGCAACTGACGCGATTGATAGCAGATTACGCGATCACGATCATCGTGATCACGCTGCATCAAAGCACAGCCGATAGCAAAATCGCTCGCGTCGCAAATGATGTGGAACGGACGCTCGTTATCGGCTATAGCCAAGACAGGCGCTTCAGTCAAGCTTTGCTTGACTGCATCAAAAGCATCTTGTCATTGGGTATCCCAATGCTATTCGACATCTTTCTGAAGTAATTGTGAAAGAGGTCGTATTAACCCAGCATAGTTGCACGAATACTTGTGCAAATATGTTGCCAATCCAAGGAACTTTCGAAGTTCCTTAACGTTGTTTGGCGTAGGCCATTCAACGATCACCCTGATCTTTTTTGGATCAGGACGCACCCCATTCTTGCCCACAAAGCATCCAAGAACGGGTTCCTCTCAGGTGCACCAAAGGTGCACTTCTTCAGATTTGCATAGAGCTTATGCTTACGCATAAGCTCTAACACTCGACGTAGATGCTCCCTATGGACATCTACATCGCTTTTATCGTGTTCACCCTTACTATGGATGAACACGTCATCGAAATAACTCGGTGCGAATTCTCGCACCGGGCGTAATAGATGCGTACGCATCTGTTAAACGTAGCAGGGGCATTTTGAAGCCCCTGTGGCATAACAAGCCACTCCCAAAGCATGCCGCTTGGGGTGCTTACTGCCGTGAGAGGGATATCCTTCTCACGCATTAGGATTTGATAAAATCCATCTCTTAGATCGATAGCACTAAAGATGGTGCTCCCGCATATGCCATCTATGATGACATCCTTCCGCGGTATCGGTGTCTGTTCCGGTACCGTCGCTGCGTTCAGCTTGTTGTAAGCGTGAACGATTCTCCACCCACCTGTGGACTTCTTCACACAAAAGGTGGGGGTAGAGTGCGGTGAGGTAGACTCCCGCACTTGGCCTGATTTACGACGAGCTTCGAAGAACTCGTCGATCGCTTTTACCTGATCACGCGGCAACGGCCATTGCCGCGTAACACAATAATTCGTGCCTGGCACGAGGTCAATCTCATGACGAGTTCCCTTATCCTTAGGGAGCTCGCTAGGTACTGCTTCTGGGAATACGTCAGCGTATTCCCGAAGTACCTCATAAAATGGGGAGGTCGCTTTAAGCGACTCCCAGCTCTGCGCTTCAAAGCGCTAAACTCTCGTTTGATCATTGGGAACCTCTTTCCCAATGTTTTCCACTTGTAATGTGGATATTCGTTCACGAATATCCACTACATTATCTGTTGCAACGATGATACAGATCTGTTCGATCTGACCATCGTGCAAGTTCTCATAAACTTCTTCCAGCTTAGCGCTGGAAGAGACATCACCTCCGAACCTTCTTTCGGAGGGTGTTCCATCAACAGAGACTGGGTAGCTAATCCGGTCTCCGTTTGCGTCAAGACGTTGATCGTCTCGACGGAACTGCCCATGCAATCAGACGCCCTCGTCTGATTGACTGCTACACGGTGATTACGATTCACCGTGTGCGAATACTCATCATCATGGTGGCCACTGCCTACCATGGAATTTTGGCGATCAGATGTTCTCGTCTGAACGGCCGCCTTTTCTGCAACACGGTGGTCTTTATCACCCGTGCGCATGGATAACGCAACGTGGTGGGCACTGGCCACCACGGAGTTTTGCTCACGATTGCACTCGATCGTGAGTTCACTCTCATCAACACGGAATTCATTCGTCGTGTTGGAACCTTCGGTCGCACAGTGGGTGTTTCCCACTGTGGATACTATTTCATTCTCACGGTGGGTGTTTCCCACCGTGGATATAACTTCATTCTCACGGTGGTCTTTATCACCCGTGTAATGTTTCTCTCCAACACGCAACGACTCTTCTGTTGCGTGTGGTAGTCCCTCTGGACTCTCACCAGCGGAGGTACCTTCCGCTGATCGTGTCAGAACAGACCTGGTGGCGCCATCACTATCCACCAGTCTGTCTGACGCTGCGGTTGTATCCTCTGATACAGCCGGATTACACACAGGGTGATCAGATCCTGTGCGTCCGCCGCAGTCGATCGAAGGTTTAAACTTGGACATCCATGGGATTCCAAGTATCACATCGAACTTGTCATCTAAATCGAGGACGATGAATTCATCCTCGAATGACAGTTCATTCAACTCGAAGCGTGTTTTAATCACACGATTTGGAATAGTCACGGTTGCACCTGTTGCTAACCGGACTGACAACATACTTCGTGGGGTCTCTACCTCCACGAATCTCAACAGCGTTAGACTCTGAGTTCTAACGAAATTGTTTGACGCTTCTGTGTCAAACAAAGCTCGCATGGGGACATCGCTCCCGTGCGGCTTAACCTCCAGGGTGATAAGAGGCTTTCCATCACCCTGCACCTTTTGACAGGACATAGCCCCGTCTGGGTCTATTACCCTCACATGCCCTATGTCGGCATGTGGGATAACATTCCCAGTAGGGCGCCCCGCCCGTACTGGCGATTCTCGTTTTTTGCACCAACAGGGTGATGTCCCTGTTGGTGTCGCCGTGCAGCGGACGGTTCCGTCCGCTGACTGCGTGGCACCGGACGCGGTGCCATACACTCATGGGCAAAATGCCCCATTTTCGTGCATCTATTGCAGCGAATATTCTTCTTAAATTTCGGTTGCTTCGTGTTCGAAGCAACCGCAACTGATAGGTCCATCGGCTCTGGAACTTCACCGTCCATGCTTTGGCGCGGGTGGCTGTTTCTTGAGACGAAGTGTGAGCTTCGTCTGCCTGACTGCTGATTGTTGACATGCCGTTGCGGCATGTCAAAAGCGAAGGGCTGTTGAGCCCTTCGGCTGTACCTAGCATGCGATGACGCTGATCGCATGCTGAACTCCTCACGGATGCTCATGTCAATGGCATCCCTTAGAGTCTCTGGCGGGTGCGGGTAGAGACTCTGTTTGACGGGACCATCATTGAGTCCCTTCATGAAGCCAGTGACCTGCATAGTAGGAGGCACCGGCTCATACACAATATTTGACAGCAAATATTGCGTCTTCTGAGCGTAAGCTTGAAGGTCAAGCTTACCTTGCCGGATCTCCATAAACTCCTGCCGACTACTTATCTCCATTTCTGGAGCTTCAAAGTTGAGCTTTAGCTCAGCTTTAAATTCCTTATAAGTAAGTAACGCAGAGTCATCAGTGGCTCTGCGACTCATCGCCCATGCCCTGGCTCTTCCGCCTAGATATGTTGTGGCGAAGTACGCCTGTTGACGTTCGTCAACAATATTTTGCGCAGAGATGGCATCTTCCACCTCTGCGAACCATCTACGAAGGGGCTCGCCCCCTTCGCCGGTAAAGGGCGGTACTCGCGCCTTTACTACTTCAACGCTATGCGTTGCAGGTGCAGTTGCGGTCCGCGCTGCCTCTGGAGCGGGCCGTTCTGACTTTTCTAGGTGGTTTAGCCTAAAGCGGTTCTCCACCTGTACCACTTCCTCTGGAGACTTACTCTTGAGGAAGGTAATGATGTCGGTCCCCATAGACCGAATCATTTCCGCCGTCGCGTCTTTGCTACGCGACGACAAGTGAGGGAAGTGTTTATTCACCTCTTCCAGCGTTCTTTCTCGCTCGGCAGCCGTCATGTCTCGCGACATGATGCCGAGCGGCTCTTAATCTTCGCTCCGCTAGTTAACTAGCAGAACGGAACTGTGGTCGTTAAGACGGACCACAAAGTGCTACCAGGTGTAACAGGACTGATCCTGTTACTGGCTTACACTGTACCTTGCGAGGAAGCGCGCAATACAATTAGGGTAGGATTAGTTGGTAACAACTAATCCTATAATTAAAGTAAATATATTAATATTCACTTGTTATCTAGAACGCAAAATTAAGAGTGTTTATTTAATGGGTGGTTAGCGGCTAATAGTATAGTAACTGCATAACTAATATAATAATATCAAGTCTTTAACTAACTGTAATATTAGTTAACCTGCAAGATTCGGTATTTATACCGAATCGACTTTTCCTTCTTAGATTATAATAACTTATAATCTCTTATTTAAATTTCAGACAACGCGTATGAAATTAAACTTTGATATTCTAACTTGAATATCAATTATGTAATGGCACCCCATTACACAATGCACTACCATAGACACTGCGCATTACCGGATACACTGATGCTGACTTTGCTGCGGACAAGAATGATCGTTAAGTGACAGTGCGGTTGTATTTTTTTAATGGAGTTACTGTGAACTATGACTGCAAGAAGCAGAACAAAGGCGGTGTCTACTGCGAAAGGATAATTTGTTGCTGCGTCAAACGTTTGATAAGATATTCTGAGACAGGATGATATAAAAAAAACCACATCTTTTGGTACGTAGAAATGGATAATCTGGCAGCAATAAAGCAATTGAAAAGCGAAAAAGTGATGCGACTGGTAAACTAGTGGATATGAAACTGAAGTTTTTGAAGGACAATACCAAGACAAAAGTTGTAAAACCCAAGCGTGTGTCTAGTTGAGAGATGGTGGTGGACCAACCTGGTGAAAATGCGCGACGCCCGCGCTTGAGAGGACGTCCGACATTTTGGGACAAGCGACACGGAAATTGGGTATTACCCAAAATGTAATTGGGTAATACTCAAATGCATGTATACATTGACTTGGATTAAGTTTTAGGATTTAATCTAATTAATCACTTATTTTTTCAATTAAATTGTCAAGTTCTCTTTTCGGGTGGATCATCTCGCTTGGAGAATTTTCGCCGCTATTACGGTGGATTGGCTTTCTCGTTTCTTTTTCTATTGGTGGTTGTGGTTATGTGGTGGAGCGGCTGGCCAAATTTTGAGGCTTGTAAAGTTGTTCCCACAGCGCCTGGACTACCGACTAACGAAGGGGGTCCTCCGGTTGTCCTGTGACACGCCTATGTCTTGCTCACCTTGTGTACCCGACGGTTTGGGCATGAGTCGCTCTCCAGGTGACTGGGACGTAGATTCGTGCAATTCCGATGCGGATCGAGTGAATTCGTAGCTGATCGACAGATGTCGATCAGATGTAACAATTGCAGATTTGGATCCTGGAGAAAACTGGGGGTCGAAGATCGCAGATAGATGATCGCAGATCAATGATCGATGATCGCAGATCGCATATCGACCCAGTTGATCAAGTGCGAATTGGCGAGATCGCAGATTGATCTCGTTGATTTAGTGCGAGTTGGTGAGATCGCAGATCGCAGATCGATCTCGTTGATCTAGTGCGAGTTGGCGAGATCGCAGATCGATGATCGCAGATCTCAGATCGACCCAGTTGATCTTGCACGAATTGGCTAGATTGCGGGTCTTTGATCGCAGATCGCAGATCGTTGCTGTCGATCTAGTAGAAATCAGCGAAGGGGTACTTGATCACGTGGCGGAAGTCTTCATCACTTGATCGCCAAGCCTCTTAAGCCTAGATCGCTAAGGAAATACCCAATATATTTGTATTCCTAGTCTAAACTTAAGAGGAAGGGGGTCGATCTGCCTTTTCTATGTGAAGATCGACGGATTTCACAAAAATCCACCTAGAGTTCCCAAGGGGCGATTAAAGCAGCCGAACTTCTAGAAGAAAGATGCAAACCAATGGAGGAAGAGGTGAGAACACTAGGCTCGATCACCCTCCCAGTTGCCTTTGCGAAAAGGGGCCACTGACACAGCGGGCGGAGTTGAGGGCTAGTTCTCAAGAACTTTACGTCTGCCGGTGGGCCAAAAAGTGCACTAGGTGCTTCCGCCTAGGCCGTGTGAAAGTTCGTATGCAATGAAAGGGAGGAGCGAAGTTATCACGCCGTACCAATCGATGATCGTGCTGATCGGACGCAAAAAGAGAACTTTATTATTGCTTATATCCTAAAATCAACCAATTACCTAATATCTACCAATCAACTCAACCCATCCTGCTATGCATCATCGACAAATCAACCTGATATATCATCCGTCTGTCGCTTATGGTCATGTACCTGTATCCTGCGCCGCTTCTGCTCCGGATGGCCCGTTCATGTTCACAACAGTTGACCCTAAAATCTTCCATGCTCTTCTCAACAGTTACGCATCACGTTGTGAAAGTGGATTTAGTGAAGATAACGTTAATTAATAAACCTGAATTTTGGTTTTCGTTATTGGAGTCTATTTTGTCATTAACCGATCGCTAGTACGCAATTACAATAGCTGGAAACGCACAAGACTTGCGCAAGATGACTGATACACACAAGATTGAAAACAACTTGTTAAAGGGACGCGCATTTCCTCTAACAGCACACGTCGGATGAACTGGGTCATTGCGACTTTTCGATGAAGCAATTTGGGTATTACTTAACTTATGTTGAGTACACCAAAATTCATATATACATTTTTTAGTTTAAGTTTTAGGCTTAACACTAATATAATCAGTTCTGATTTTTACTTATAGTACGCAAGTACACATTTGGTCGTTAGTCGGTTTTTCCGAGCTGGAAGTGGATTATTTGTGGAGTGTGGAATTTGTTTCGGTCAAGTTTCGTTTGCGGAGATATCTAAGTGGATTTAACGTGGAATATAAAGTTTATTTTTCGTTTTATCTCTGCTGTCCTACTTTCGTCTCGTTTTGAAGTTGTTAAAAATAGTCTGTATACTTTAATTACTAAAATTAGGTAGAACTATTTGTTTTAGTTAGCAATCTGTATTTCTCACTTTTTAGCTGCTAAAAATACGGCATCCGTACTCGATTCTCAGTACTGCCTATTTTTGCACTGATAAGTAATGTAGGTAACACAACAGCTGTTGGAGGTATAGCATACCTTCAACTCCTTATGCATATTCATGTTAGGCTAGCTAATCACTTCTCAATACACATTCCATTGAACAAGTCCCTTGTTCAATCTACTTCGTCAAACACGTTACAATCTCTCTACGGGTGTCATTCTCGCAGCCTAGCTGTAATTGGTTGCAGAGATATTGACTTGAGACGATTTGGTAATATTGCTGTTATTATTCGACATCTACGACCTCAAGTTTCCTACACTACTGTGCTACGATGGACGTAAACAACTTTCAATAGAAGTCACGCGCGTAGTTCACTAATCGAAGTCGGAACCAGTGCACGTTGGAGAACGGAGACGAATAGGAGCGATATCGAACACAACTGACTGATGAGCAACAGATTTTAAGAGGTCAAACAGACAGGCACTTCGAAGGTGGCTTTCAGTGAAATGTATTTATTCCTCATAACGAAATTTGAGTGGCTAAGAATGAGTTTACGTTTTTCTCGTTAGTATTTTGTTTTAAGTTTTACTACTTACTTAAACGACTTAAACGTCTTATACAGTCGTGTTCCCGATATTAGACAACTCAAGTGAATTGTAGGATCGCACACACGGCGGATCTACAAATTCAAGCCCTACGGCTGTTTTTCCTAACATGGTCCTATCGTTCGACCATTGTTTATGTAGGGGCACATTTAGAAATAAAACACTGCCGTTTTGGTTTTTTTAGCTTTAGTATGGCAAAATTTTGGTTGAATTCGTCACGTTATAATTTCTGAACCAACCGCTTGGTTTGGCCCGGGATCGAAACCAGACCTTCCGGTCCCGTAGTGAATAGTGAACCACACGATCACGGTCGGACTATGGCAAAATTTTGGTTTAATTGTTCTACGCATAAGCAAAGCAAAAGTGTCTAGGGTCCTTTCATGAGGCAATACATCCTTCACTAACTTTCGTTCTCGAAATGAGCCTATACCTTGCGGGATAATGTTGTCAGCTTGAAGTCGTTTCCATTTGAGAAATAGCTTCCTATGCAATTTGAGATACATATTTCCACATGCATCCCTTTTCATTGTACGGCAAATAACTTCATTTGACATTAATGCAAGCCCCCTACGTCAAGTTTTGAAAAAGTCGGGCTCATTCCGGGCATGATACATTTGCCTAACCTTCACCACAACTAAAACGGAGAGAATAAAGATACATAAAGTAAATATAGATATCGTTGTTGTATTTCTTTGGGTCAGGGTGGTGTTAAAAAAACACCAGTAAAAACGCGGCCATTTGTGCTGAGGGTCATGACTGCAGGAAAGATATCGTTTTATTTAAGCTGACGTGAACTTTGTCACGGCCTTCGTGCCTTCAGAGACAGCGTGTTTAGACAGTTCACCAGGAAGCATCAACCGGACAGCAGTCTGGATTTCGCGGCTAGAGAGCGTTGACTTCTTGTTGTATCGCGATAGCTTACCGGCCTCGGAAGCAATGCGCTCGAAGATGTCGTTGATGAAAGAGTTCATGATAGACATACCCTTCTTGCTGATACCCAAGACTGGGTGGACTTGACGGAGTACCTTGTAGATGTACGTCGAGTACGACTCAACACGCTTTTTGCCACGGCCCTTGCCCGACTTAGCAACGGTCTTGGCAGCCTTTTTTGACGGAGTTTTGGCCATTGTTACGGGGATTTTGCTTTTTTGGAATGAGTTAAATCTCGGAATGAGGTTTATCTTGACTCAAATATCAATACCATCGTCCTTAAATGATACTAGCTTTTCATCGGAGCTCGCTCTGCGCACTTTAATTGGTGGAGTGGAAGGATGATACGATTCATTGGTAAAAGCGAGTTCTCATCAATTGGATTTATGTGTCGTACATCAAAGACCAGCGGTACATGTACCAAGAGCGTAAAAACGGCGTAAGATCAAGCCACGCGGCTAATACTGACGATCGAGCAATCAACGATGAAGTTGGGAGCAAGCCAGGAGACGTGCGGCACGGGAAACGACTCCGGCCGTGGTGGATCGTCCATGTCGATATCTTCTGTAATGGCTGATATTAAGGAAAAGTTCAAAAACGACGAGGAGGATCAGGGTACGGTCTCCACAAGATTGTTCCCCTAGAGGCTTCATGGATTTTGACACCTCTTTGACTAACTATAATATGTTGTTCCATTTCTTGTGGCCACTAAAGTGTCGCCGTTTCAAGGGTTGGATAAGGCCACAGTGCTGCAGGAGACCAAGATCTTCTCCGATGCTAATACAGTAACACGTCACCCGAAGAAATGCTGTCAGCTGATCACCAAGTTACTACACATCCTAACACAAGGGGAACCTTTTACTACTGCTGAAACTACTGCCGTCTTTTTTGGCGTCACAAAACTATTCCAATCTAAAGATGCCAATCTACGTCGTATGATGTATCTGTTTATTAAGGAGGTAGCGGAGGCTACTGCTGCTGACGAGGTAAACAGACTACGAATACGTAAAACTACTGAAAAGATACCACACTGACTATCTTTTATATGGCTGGGTTGATTACAGGTTATCATTGTGACCCAGAGTCTGACGAAGGATATGAGTTCCGATGTGGACTTATACCGTGCAAATGCTATCCGAGTGCTCTGCCGCATTATTGATGTACGCTGTTGCTTGGCATATAGTTCACTTGTTAATGATGTTATTAATTTTTGCCGATGGAATGAAAACTACAGGGTTCCATGTTGAATGCTATTGAGCGCTACATCAAGCAGGCAATTGTGGATCGAAACGCTCTTGTTGCAAGCTCAGCGCTCATCTCTGGTATTCACCTGATCAAAAGCAATCCAGAAATCGTGCGTCGTTGGGTGAATGAGGTACAAGAGGCCGTAAACTCCACGCATGATATGGTCCAATACCATGCCGTTTCCCTTCTTTATCAAATCCGACAGCACGACAAGCTAGCAGTGTCCAAGCTTATTACACAGCTTCAGAAGACGAATCTACGTTCGAGTCTTGCGACGTGCTTATTGATACGGTATACAGCAGCCTTATTGCGTGAATATACCAATGACCAAGATACCAAGCCGCTCCGTAACTTTTTGCTGCAAATGCTCCGCCAAAAAAATGAGGTACAAATGCGCAGATTCTAAATAACTGCCTATTGAGTTTCTTGCAGCTTCTAGCCCTGATCACATTATCGTTGTGTTTATGAAGATGATCATTTATGAGGCCGCAAAGGCGATATGCGCTCTTCCTGTGGATGAACACGACCTGATCCAAGCAATTGTCGTACTGCAAATGTTCTTGGGATCTTCAAAGGCAACCGTTCGTTTCGCTGCTGTGCGGACCTTGAGTCAAGTAGCACTGACGCAGCCTATGCTAGTTACGCGTTGCAACGACGACATGGAAGCCCTTATCACGGATTCTAACCGATCGATAGCGACCCTCGCTATTACTACTCTTTTGAAAACTGGTAGGTGTTGTGTAAGAAAGCGGAAATGTGATAGGTGGAATCTATTGATTGGCTAAGTGACTTGATGTTCAATTGAAAACTGGATGTAACAGGTGCCGAGTCTAGCGTAGATCGCCTGATGAAGCAAATTTCCTCATTTATGGGCGACATTGCCGATGAGTTTAAGATTGTTGTGGTTGAGGCAATCAAAAATCTGTGCTTAAAGTACCCCCAGAAACACCGTGTGCTGCTTAACTTCTTGGCCAACTTTCTCCGGGAGGAAGGCGGGTACGAGTTCAAGAAGACGATTACAGACGCGATTTTGTTTTTGATCGAACGCATTCAAGAATGCAAAGAGGCAGCATTGCTTCACTTGTGTGAGTTCATTGAGGACTGTGAATTCACGCAATTATCCACGAAAATACTGCGCGTCCTTGGACAAAAAGGGCCAACCACGTCCGCACCAGCGCGATACATTCGCTTCATTCGCAACCGTGTCATCCTAGAAAATGCCCCTGTGCGAGCTTCGGCAGTCTCAGCTCTTGCTCAATTTGCGATTCGAGTGATTTCGCTCCGGTCAAGTGTGTCGTCGTTGCTGCAGTGTTGCAAACTCGATGATGATGACGAAGTTCGTGATCGCGCTACCATGTACCTCGCTGTTCTAGACAATGAAGAGACCAGTCGCACTCTTCTCGTGGAGGACTTTCCGATGAGTGTCGCAGCGCTCCAAAAATCCATCGACCAGTATGAGCTGCGCCCTAAGGACGGTCCACTTACTTTTGATGCACTGCCGCATGTCGAAGTTGCCGAAGACGCTTCCGAGGCAAATACAAAACCTGATGCTGATGATGAAGTTGTTCAGGCTGATGTTGCACCGGAGCCGGAAGATGTTGCAAAGGAATTGTACACGGTGCGTTCGTTGGAGTGTATTATACGTTGGCAAAACGTTTTATGATTTCCTGTCGTATTTAGATACCCGAGTTTGCTGAGCTTGGTGCGATCTTCCGTTCATCGAAGCGGCTGGAATTGACAGAAGCTGAAACGGAATACGTTGTCAGTTGTATCAAGCACGTTTTCGCACAGCACGTTATACTCCAGGTATGTGTATTCTTTTGTTGCAGCGATATGTCCAAGTACTGTGTTCCTTACGCTGCTGTTTGATTCAATAGTTTAAGGTGGTGAACACGGTAAGTGACCAGCTTCTCACCAACGTTAGCGTTGACTTCATGATGGAGCCGGAAGACGTGTGGCAAGTGCAATCAGTTGTTCCACTCCAGCAGATAGCTTATGGCAAGACGGGCTCGTGCTACGTTTGCTTGCAGTACACTGGAGACGGTGTGTATCCTGTCGTTCAGCTTACCAATGTCGAGGTTCGTCTGATTGTTGGTACTACAGTCGTTGTTTTGATGCTCACATTTCTTCTGGTTCGTCGAGTAGCTAAAATTTAAGATTCATGAAGTCAACCCGACGTCCGGTGAGGTGGAAGACGATGGATTTGATGAGGAATATTCAATGGAAGAAATTGAACTCAGTGCGGCAGACCTGATTGCGAAAGTGTCTGTGAATGATTTCCGCTCAGCGTGGGAGCACATTGGTGGTGTTGCTGAGGTAAAAGGTACTTACGGTCTCAAGTACAAGAGTCTAGTGGAGGGCGTGGCCGCTGTCATTGAAAAGGTTGGCATGCAACCTTGCGAAAACACGGCCGTCCCGCAGCCCAAGGCCAAGGCACACATTCTCTTGTTATCTGGTGTATTTGTTGGTGGCGTGAAGGCACTGGTGAAATCAAGAATAATGCTAGATGAACAGACTGGCAGCATGATTCTGCAGGTACGTTTTGTTTGCGTCTGATTGCTGCTCAACAAGGTGTCGTTAATGATGGCTTGCGTCCTATTATGCAGATGGCTGTTCGTTCGGAGACGGAAGAAGTAAGTCAAACGATCATGGATTGCATTAGATAAAAACAATGCTTGCACGAATAGCGTTATCCGGCGGTCGTGCCATTTAGGCGGTGGACTATATATCTCATGGATTGAAGCACTTGCGAGAATCGCACGAGGTCACGTGAGTAGTAACACGATGTCACCTTTCGTCATTTGAACAAAAGAAACAGTTTTTGCTTGGGCTGTTCTATTACGATTGCGTGTTAATGCTTAAGAGGCCTTCGGACCACAGACGAAGTAGCATTCCGCGTACTGCTGTCTCATTGCTAGTTTCGACTAGCTCGTCAAAACGTGCACCATTCGTGTTGGAAGCAGATGATGCATACAGCTTCATCAAGGCAGGTGCCAAAGCTCCGGGAAACACGATGCTTTTCGGCTGAGGAGAGAAAACAGCGTCTGGACCATCTAGTTCGTTGTCGCTGTCGTTGTTTCCATCTTCCTGCTCATCTCCGTCTGCACTACCATTTTCTGCATCGTCGTTAGCGTCATTAGCGTCATCATCACCATCGCCTCCATTGTTATCATCATCGTCATCCTCGCCGTTGCATGTGCATAAACCCATGTGATGCCGTCTGCAGTTTTGCTGTGAGAAGTAAATTGCAACAAAAGCCTCCTTGTTCTCATCTTCACCCATCGACAGGCGGATATGTGAGCGATTTTTATATCGAATGGTGACATTTTCATCAAAGGGATTAGGACCAGACTCATCATCAGTCTTCACTCCTGGCGGTGGTAGACGGTTGGCTAGTACATCTAACGCCGCTTCATCGGCCGCCTCTTGCAAGATTCTTTCTTCCACGTAGGCAGCTAGTTGACCCACTAAGTTCTTGCATGTGACTAGAAATTCTTTTGCCTTCGCTGAATCCGGCGGATATTGTGTTCCCATAAAGCTGAGGTACCTCAGAGGAAGTCCCTTTCGGTATTCAATGTCCGAATCGAATGCTTGGCGAATGATGCGGGGCATCGCCACCTCCAAAAAGTTAGCCCATGTGTTGTGTTGATACACCGAGATGGTCACATGCGTTGAGAACTGATCCTCATCTGTACATGCTTCATGTATAACGCCACGCGGAAAGTACAAGAGATCTCCTTCCTCCATAGTAAGTTCCATCCATGGTTCACCAATTTGGTCAGCCGCCAGATCTAAGCTTGGTTCACCCGCCAACGCCACTAAGGGGCGATAAAGCTTCCACTTTTTCCGACCCTGCGTCTGCAGGATAAACACTTCCACATCATCGTGATGAGGCGCTAGTGCCTGTGAGTTAGCAGGTGTCAAATATGCACTGGCACCTGCTAGTCCTCCAAATACTTCTTCAAAAGCTGCGTTGATTTCGTACAGTCCATCCACATAGCGCTGTGGCTGATAAAATTGACAGCTGTAACCTCTGTCAAGTAAACTAGCAACCTGTCGACTAGTAGCGTGCCCATGTGAGTCATCGCCGTCAAAGTTCTCCCGCTTTGAGTTGAGAAATCGACAGACTGTTAGATCTTTCCCAAAGCTCAAGCTGTGCGGCTCCTTCTCCATGATTTTGAGCATCTTTTTGCGAGAGAATAAACTATTATCAAACAGTGAACCCTTTTCTTCCTTGCGTACGTGAAGTGGTTTTCTTTCGAAGTATTTCAAATGGAACGTATCAAGCGTCATGCCGCCCAGTACTTTGGTCACTATGCTCTCGGCCCAGGCACGGCTTCCTTTTTCATCATTTATATTCGTTGGCGTACATGAAGTTGCAGCAATCGATGAATCTTCATTACAAGACTGATCCGCTTCGTTTATTCGCTTCTGGTTGGGTCCAGCTAGGTCTTCGTCAGCATTTCGCTTTACACGACGACCACTCTTCGTAGTTCGGTTCATTAGGGGTTAACAGTGTAACGTCGTTTTCGAGCAACAGTTACGTCACATTCGTGCAACCGTCATAAGTGGGATGTGCATGCTGCAAAACCGATAGGTCAAACGTTTCTTGGAACACTAGGGTTCCGAAATGGGGACCCAAAAAGCCCATCAGGAAGAGCTCATCCACCCGACAATGCCAAGCAGCGCAAACTCGTCGCCTCTATTGCACTCGTCTCAGAAACCGACTGTTCCATTCTGACCTCGCCGATCACTACCTTCGACCTTGCGAGTGCAATTCGGCTCATGAAATTAACCTCAGAACCAGGCATGGATGGATTGACTGCAGGCATCTACCAGGTGGCTCCAGATATATTTGGAGAATGTCTCCGTATCGTTTTCAACGTCCAACTTCAGCGTGGGATACTTCTCCCGTCTCACCGCAAGTCGGCAGTTGTGCTTCAGTACAAGAAGGGATCTAGAGCGGAGTCTGGCAACTACCAACCCATCGCACTCATATTTGTTGATGTGAAGGTTCTGTCAAAAGCTCTGACGTACAGCAAGTTATTCCAGAGCTAACCCACCCTGACCAGAAAGGATTTGTCAAGAGACACGATCAATTCTTCACCACGTTCGGTTCATCAAAGACGTGCATGATCTGGCTACGAATCTGGTCCACGCAAGGAGACCCGTTTTCTGCTCTGCTCTTCATTCTGACTATCAAACCTCGTGGAAACCTGCTTTGCTCCCAGGCGTGTCTTTGATCGTCGACCACAGCAGCACAAGCATCTTCTTCGCGGATAACTCGACTCTTCTGTACAGCACGATCCCTTGTCTACAAACGCAACTTGAGTTCGTCAAGGAGTAATAATTTCTCTCTGGGGCTCCGGAGCGAAACTCAACCTTACGAAGTCGAAGCTATTAACACTGAGTCGGAATCATGCATGCTCACCCCTCCCAAGTTTGCGAGTGATCCGTCGCAGGGAGACATTGAAAAATCTTGGCATTCCGTTCAGTAAGATCGTCTTTTGGTAGCAACCTCGTCTCGTTTCTTGAGCGGCGCTTCTACGATGGCTTTCAAGTTGTGGTACAGATGAGCGAGGAAAGTCTCCTGGTTGCCCAAACGATCGTACTACACACAGCATATGTTGATCCAAACGGCTGTGTTAATAGGATGTAATCGATGATAAGCCGCTTATTGATTAGCCTGAATCACGATCGGGAAGCATTGCACGTCCAGCTCATTCCGCGCGAGTTCTTGTACCAACGACGCAAAGACGGAACTCTGCGAATTCGGTGTCCTGAAGCATCCCGTGGAGAGACCTGCCTTCAAACGAACGATTTTGGTACGGCCTTCGAAAGTGGATCAGGTTCTACTGTGACGCGGAGCTGCACTGCAAACATCCACCGCAAATCCCGCCAGCCCAGTTCACCGTCAGTGCATCGGAACTGTTCCCGAACCTCGACGCAGTTTTCGTATGCATGTTTCAAAAGCCTACAAAGTGCGTGCATGACCGATTTCATGCGTGTGGATAATACTTCGACAACGCAACAAGGATTTGTAGAGTGACACATGGACTTCAAGCTCGTTTCTTCTTCGCTTGGTCAACAGGCCAAGTGGCTAATTAGGCATATTGAAGCCACCCAGATCGTCAAACGTCTGAATTCGAGAGATTTTGCGTTTAAAGCCCTGCGCTCGGACATCGGAGCTCTGCCGTATCTGGGCTGCACTAGTGATGAGAATTTGTTCTTGTTTCCATCAATCCCGAGATCATCTCTGCGGCGCGTGGAATGGACGCTGCCGCTACCACGAAACCACACTCAGTGACTGCATTTAAGAGTATGAGTGCAGAGAACATCAAGTCTTTTGTGCGTCTTAGCAAGTCTTGAGCAAAACAAATAATGCTCCTTATCTACGAAGACCTCCAATTTCGCCTTGTGTTCCGTCTTGTGCTCTCTATTCTGGTTCCTGGAAGCCGTCCAACCACGCATCGAGTATTGCGTGCGTCACGGGTGCAACGCAGTCGAAAGGGAGAAGCACTCGTTCTTCGAATGCACCATCGCTACGCAGATTTTGGAGCACTTAGGCCAGACTATATCTCCACTGGTCCTGTCGGGGATGCCTTGGATAGCCATTGCGATTGCTATGAAGCCTGTGGTCCGCGATAAGAGGACCGGTAGTGCTTGACGTATGGCACACGCTACGCGCGATGACGCTGTCCTTTCTATGGTCTTATCGCGATCGATGCTTGTACGACGGTCGCCAAACGAAGCCAGCATTTTCTGCGATGTCAAAATCCTTACGACAATGTGCGCCCACGTGAGGCACTGGATGCGACGGTTGTACTGCGATGAGAAGCGGGAAAGCAGTACAGAGATATAAACTCTGCATATAGAGTATATGCAGAGTTTGTATATCTCTACACTTGTTTTTTGCGCTTTTTGAAGTGATTTAGACGTTAAAGCTGTCCGACACTTTGGCGACTTCTTAATACTACCCCTCCCGCACAGTTTAAGAAGTCAAAAACCAAGGATAGAAAGAGTCGAGTGCATAACATGGCTATTGGAGCTATTTACTTCGGGCGGAAGGTGGCCGTGTCGACAGTCAAAGGAAACGAATCCGAAAAGGTTGTTAAACGCATAAAAGACACAGTACGTAGAGTGTGTAATAAATTCCTTGCGAATTATTATCCCGTGGAACATGAATATGTGGAGAAAGCGACGCTGGACATGTATTACACGGAAACTAGGAAACCAGGCATTCGAGATATCGTTGAAGTGGCTATTGTAAAGGCGTTCTACGATTTTTTACGTCACATTCAAGCATTGAGTCCTTCAACAATGCCGGTAGTAAAGCTTGACGTTAAGAAAAAATATATATTGTAGTTTCAATGAAACATTTCGTCGGAACTACGGGTACCATGCCCTAGTCTATATAATAACAGAATGCATCTCGACTCATGTCGTCGATGATCCCGTACCTAATCGAGTAACTCGATCTATGTATATAACAGAATGATGGTCGCAATACCGTACCTAATCGAATATGACGATCTATCTATACATGAGAAAGAATTGATCTCACTATCCCGTACCTAATCGAATATATCGATCTATCTATATAAAGAAAGAATTGAAACAGAAAGAATTGATGTCGCGATCCCGTCACTAATCGAATTAGAAATATACTATAAGCTATCATTGGTTATTAAAAGTACCCATTATCTATCTATCTATCTTCTATATGATAACCAAAGTCATGTCGATTCCATGTCGCGATCCCGTACCTAATCGAATAACGATCCCGTGTCTAAACGAATTCGAACTATACTATAATCGGACATAGTTGAATTCCACTTTAATTTAATAAAAACGATTTTAACTATATAGCCCACCCTGCCTATCCCGCATTAGCTCCCCGCCCCCCGCAATGCCACCGTGAGCAGAGAGTTCGCGTTCACGGCGAAACCGACTGGATCGGGAGTGGCGTGCTCGACAACGTACTCTTGAGACGGAAGAAGAACAAGAACAACGAATCCGACCGGATCAGGAGCGGCGTTCTCAAACACGTGATGTTGAGATGCTAGAGAAACAAGAAAGCTCAGGCAGCGGCAAGACGTGCGCAGCGTGCACGGCAGTGTCTAAACCACTGCTTGCGCGCCGCAGAACCGGAGTTTCTCCTTGCAGTCCAGGAGGTCCCCGCAAATTCCATCTCCCTGCGCTTTGCGCTCAACTGGGCTAACGTCTGCTGACAGAACTGCGAGGGTCTCCATTGGATTGAAGAGTATTATGGGTCCTGGATCAACCCTCGCACGCCCAATTTTCACCATGTTCTGCAACCGTGGCAAGGTGGCCAACTTCCCACCATTGGCACAGTCACCACATCCGCTACGGGATTAAACACCTATTTACCGGGCGGAATTGATGGTGATCCACATCCATACATTGAACGTGTAACGGGGTTACATTCGTGTAACACTGAGTGTTGGTGTACATGAGTACACCACGGTTGAGGTCAGTATTGGCCGGGTTGAAAGGTTTCGAACCTTTGGTTATTTTAACCAATCAGGGCATGGGCCCTTGGTGTGGTGGCGTGTCAGCCATCCACGTGTCAGTACACAGGTGTGTACACTACATTTTAGATAGGTACGAATTAGGAATATTCTACTTAGTGTTACATATAGTTTATATTAGTTTAAATAATTACATATTAAATATATTCAGTTTACTTTTCACTCTTTAGTACAGACGCACGACCTCGACCGGTCGTGCGTGTAGTGAATGCCGTAGCGTAAGGGGAGCCCTCCCCTTAGCTACACCCTTTGTAAGGGAGCCTTGACGTTAAGGCACTAGCAAAGGCTACAGTTAACTAACCCGGGAATCTTGGCCCCGAGTAGGAGAGCTCTCTCCTACTAAGCCCTTAATAAGGGCGTATCGGCTAAGTAGCGGCGAACACCGCTTTAAGGAAAGTCTTCCTCTGTGCGCTAGCCACACCGTGCGTATACGCACCGGCTACATCTGGTAGCACTCGTAGTCAATCCAACACCTGTGCTGGTAGACTAGACATCCTCTGCAAAGGATGAATCAGGACGATTGGGATAGTTTGACCATCGTCCAACAGGAAGCCTTTAAAAGGCTGTTACCCTTAACGGGGGAAGAAGGTATGAAGCTCCTAGTGGAGAAGGGCCTTGAGGCCGTAAAGGCAAGGGTGAATGCCCTCATCGCTCATGAGGCGAGTTGTGGTGGAGGTCATTCCACGGGGGTGCGCCCTCCGTTATCGTTTAAGATAAAGGAGTTCACCGGAGAGAAGGGTGACAACCTTTATGTTTGGTTGCGAGAGGTCTAAACGGCCTTCGCCACAGCGAACATGACCGCTGATCACTTGCAAGTGGGACTTGCATTGACCCATCTTACGGTCAAAGCCCGTACATGGGCGTTTGCATGCTCGGAATCAGTCAAGGACGTGTTTCCAACATGGAAGGTTCTTAAGCAGAAGCTTATGGACATGTACGCAACGCCTGATATGGTTTTCCAGAATCAACTGGCGTTCCTGAGGTGCCGTCAAGGCACTAAGGAACTGGTGGTTTATATCCAGGAGCTTAAGACCCTGTTGGCAGGGATGTACGCGAAAGCTTATTCGGACGATGTGTCCATCCCCGTCTTCATGGGAGGCCTGAGAGAAGGGCCAGCACGTTCGGAATTTTTCCGATGCCGACCCGAATCCCAGGAAGAGCCATTCAAGATGGCGGTCAACGCCGAGAGGAACTTCCGTTCCTCTAAGGTGGGTCCCGAACCCATGGACCTGAGTCAGGTCGAAGCGCAGGAGAAACCTCCCGCTAAGAGTCATTCGAACTATTTTTCACAGAGCTTCGAGACAGAGCTCTTGGCTATGTTGCAGCGGCGTGGGCCGCTGAGATGCTTCCTGTGTGGGAGCATGGATCATCTGAAGAACAGATGTCCGAAAAATCCCCAGCGAGACACTCGCTACAAGGGACCAAGGATGGGGAAAAAGCCTTTTTCCAAGCCGTCGGGAAACGAAGGCTCCCAGTAGGTTCGGGGCGCTCTACTGGGGGACCCCTCAGTGCTGTTAAGACCCAGGGTAGGGGAAGACAGCACAAAGCCCCGAGGGAAGCGGTGTTTTCTAGCACCGAGTTGGTGTACCAGCCAGGTTTGCTGGTAGTCCTTGCGGACGTGAAAGGCTTTGATAAGCCTTGGAGAGTCTTGATAGACTCTGGAGCGTCTGACAATTATGTCAGACGGGATTCTGTTGTGAAGAGTCGGCTGTATGCCGAGGCCCTAGAGGCACGTTCTCGTGACGTTTTCACGGTCCGTCTTGCGACGGGCGTACAGGTTTCTGTACCCAAGGTCTCGATTGACCTTAAGCTGAAGTTTGCAGACTTCGACAGATTAGAACGTTGCCTAGTCCTGGATTTGGACTCGAGGTATGACCTCATTCTGGGCATGAAGTGGATGGAACGCCACGAGTCATGGATAGACTGGAACTCTAAGTCCATTGGATCAACGCACCCGCGGTCGGGTGAAGCATTGGCGAGTCATGAACCCACCTTTGCTCGATCTCAAAAGCGATTCTGGCGTGAGATGCCAGAGATTGGGATTTCTGAAACGATCATTCCCAATGGCGTTAAGGAAGAGATCCTTAACGAGGGGGATTCGGCGGTTAATCCCCGCGCCGATGTAGGCGAGACTGGTGAGTCGCCAGTGATAGAGGTGGAATCCTCTGAGGGTAAGCGCGAGGCGCTTAGAGAAGATACCCGAAGTTCGTCTCTTCTACAGGTCGGAATTGATTCCGACCACGCCGTGTCCGGCGAACAAGTTGCGACTCCAGTGGTAGGGGTAGAGACCCCTGTGGTTAAGCGCGAGGCGCTTCCAAGCGAAGAGACCCGAAGTTCGTCTCTTTCGCACGTCGGAAATGATTCCGATTACGCCGGTATAGGCGAGACCGGCGAGTCACCGGTGGTAGAGGTAGAGACCTCTGTGGATAGGCGCATGGCGCTTCCAGTAGATGGGGCAATTGACTCCCCCCATCTGGGTCTCGGGATGAGTCCCGAGGGCAGTAGTCAGCAGTCCTATCGGATGCTGAATAGTGTGACAGGTGTTGTCACAGAAGGCGTAAGACTTGAACGGTTGCCTGGGGTAGGCGAACTGTTGTCGTTGGAGGATATGTCCTTCAGCGAGTTTGAGACTGCTGTAAAAAAAGCAGGTGAACTCGACGAGATTGTCGTGTTGCGTCCGGAAGAGGAGTTAAACTCCTCATCCTCGATGGAAGAGTCCGTTTTGGTGCAAACTAAACAGGCATTGAATGCCCGAAGCGGTCTTAAGATCCTTGCGGATCCTGAAGAACCTTACCATTCCTTACTCAAGGAATTCGTAGATGTCATTAGTGACAACCCGCCGATGGGATTACCATCGGATCGGGGAGTCCGACATGAAATTGATTTGGTTCCTGGAACCAAATACTGCGTCACTAGGCAGTGGCCTCTCCCAAGGAGAAATGCGACGTCATCGAAGCATTCTTCAAGGGGAAAGAAGAGGCAGGGATGGTACGGGAGAGTAAGTCTCCCCATCATCTCCCACTTTTTGTGTTCGTAAACCGAACGGAAAGTGGCGCATTGTGCATGCGTATAACAAGCTGAATTCAGCTACTGTACCCATGCAGACTCCGATTCCTCGGAAGGATGTCCTCCAGAACAATATGGCGGGCTGTACTGTGTACAGTGCCTTAGATCTGGTGGACGGGTATTATCAGGTGCTCATGCGAGCGTCCGATATTCCGCTGTCAGCGGTTAGCACGCCTAGCGGTATGCTGTGGGAGTGGCTTGTTATGCCACAAGGGCTTTCAAATGCACCAGCGACTTTCAATCGCTTGGTGAATCAACTCTTCCGCCCTCATAGGAAGTACGCTCAGACATACTTCGACGATATATTCGTTCATAGTCGTGCGGAAGGCGACGCGTCTGATGTTCAGACGCACCTTATACACCTTCGAGCTGTGCTCGAATGTATGCGAGAGCATAAGTTATATGCGAACGCATCCAAATGTATATTTGGTGCTGAGGAAATTCCTTTCCTCGGATGCTTCATCGGTAAGGATGGAGTGCGGGCGGATCCCACGAAGGTGAAAGCCATTGTGGAGTGGCTTTCGCCTGTAAATCTTAGAGATTTACGGAAGTGGCTTGGTTTAGCCAACTATCTCCACAAGTACAGCGAGAACTACGCTGAAATGGTGAAGCCATTAACCGACCTTCTTAAGAAGGATGTTGATTGGTGTTGGGAAACCAAACACCAAAACGCTTTTGATGCGGTAAAGGGGAGCTTGTTAAAAGCTCCCGTTCTTTCTCTCCCAGATTCTGGGAAACCAGTTAGTGTCGTCTGCGACGCCTCCGATTTCGCAATCGGATGTGCTTTGTTACAAGCAGACGATGCAGGAAGGGATCACGTAATTGCATTTGAGTCGAGGCAGCTTAAAGCTGCGGAACGGAACTATCCCGTTAATGACAAGGATCTACTTGCAATGAAGTATGATCTTGTCAAATTTAGGGTTCACCTAATCGGCTCTAAGCCGTTCGTGGTTTATACTGACCACGCGTCCTTACGGACAGCGACAAAGTCGCCTCATCTCTCGCAACGGATGACCCGTTGGATCTCCTTCTTTGCGGAGTACAACTTTGAGGTTAAGTATAAGCCTGGCAAGCAGAACGTGCTTGCAGACGCGTTGTCGCGTCGTCCCGATTACGAGCTCGCTCACGCGACATTCGTCACCACGTCTGTGGTGGATCTCAAACGCCAGGCGTATGAGAAAGACTCACAATGTACGGCGCTTATCAGCGCGTTGGGTGAAAAGGGTATTGGCTCGTATGAGCCAGCCCTGTCAAGTTGAGCTAAAGCTCGTTTACACCGTTACAGGTACTGTGACGGTATGCTATTTTATAGCACGAGCGCGGAGGACACTCCGCGGGTGGTAGTTCCTCATAATGAGGAACTGAAGTATAGAGTCCTCTTTGAGGCACATGACGCCCCTACCGGGGGTCATTTAGGTCGGGATAAGACCTACAGCGCTTTAAGCGCTTTGTATTGGTGGCCCAATATGTATAAGTGGGTCGGTGCGTATATACGCACCTGTGAGACGTGTCAGAGGGTTAAACGCTCTGCAAATTCATCTGCGCCTTTGGCGAGCTTATCGGTTCCAACGGAGTGTTGGAAATCCATTAGCATGGATTTTATCTTCGGTTTTCCGAAGGATAAGGTCGGGAACACCGGCATATTGGTCTTTGTAGACCGTTTGAGCAAGATGGCTCACCTGGCGGCGGTGCCAGAGTCCATAGATGGACAAGGAACAGCAAAAGTGTTCCTATACCGTGTCTTCCGACATCATGGTCTACCCGATTCCGTTGTGTCGGATCGGGATCCCCGTTTTACGGGACAACTCTGGGGAGCGTTGTTTAAGGTGCTAGGCACCAAGCTCCTCATGTCCACTGCGGATCATCGCAGACGGACGGTCAGACGGAAAGCGTTAATCGCGTTGTGGAGGATATTCTCCGGAATTTATGTCCGGATTCTCCAAAGAGTTGGAGTGAGATGCTCCCAATGGTTGAATTTGCTATCAACAATTCGGTACATGCATCTACGGGGTTTACCCCGTTGTACGTGAACGGATTGGTGAATCCGAGGGTTCCGTTAACGCCACGTTTGTGTGGACCAGGGATTGAGGGGGGAGGATTCCCCGATGTCAGCCCTGTATCTGTGCGAAAGCACATCGATCAGTTTTTATCGACGCGCCTTAGTGTCTTACGACACGTCTGCGATGCCATGGCGGAAAGCCAAGACAAGCAGAAGGAGAAAGCTGACCGAAAGGGACGGCGTAACAAAAAGATATACAGATTAGGAGAAAGTGTTTTATTAAACGCTAAAAAATATTCCTACACATGCAGTTTCAAATGTGTTGCGCAATAAACTGCGCCCCAGGTTTGTGGGCCCCTTTAAGTTGTTAGCCCGAAAGGGCTTGTCGTACACCTTAGACATCCCGAAGGCGATGCGTACGCATCCAACCTTTTATGTCGGTATGCTTAAGCCATACCAGGACCCGGAGGCGGGGCCCCTCCTGGAGGAGGGTGTAAAGGCGGATAGCCGTAAGGCACCGCAGGGCGAAGGAAGCCCGAAAGGGCTAAAATGCGACCACGAAGATCCGAAACGGTCGTCTCGAGAGAGGCAAGCCGCCTCTCGAAGCGATCAGTGGCATCCCGCTCATCGCGGATCCCCTCGTGGAGATCATGGATGCGAAGGCTGTGTCGATCACAGCGCGCGCGAATCTCACGTCGCAATTGTGCGACCTCCTCCTCCAATGCTCGATGCGGAGAGTACTCCACACTTTCATGTGGAGCGGCTGATGGCGCGGCGTCATCATCGGGGTCAAACCCAGTATCTGGTGAAGTGTAAAGGTTATCCACACTCACATTGTTCGTGGGAGTTCGAGACTCCCCTACGGCAGGATTACCGCGACGTCGTTGACGCTTTTGAGCGGGAGAATCCCGCTGTAGGTCAACGACCAGAGGGGCATGAGAAGCCTCTTCACTCCCAATAAGTGGGAGTTGGCCGGAGGCAGATGTGGCGACCACACTGTCTCCGGACACCAGGGTGGAGACAGGGGCGCTGGCGTAGCGCGTGCGATACGGAGCACGTAGTTGCTCCATCGCCTTAGCTTTGGCAAATGTAAGGCGCAACACCCTCTCCACACAAATGTCTCGACGGGAATAGCTGTCATGCAGCTCATCGAAGCTGGGGAGAAGCTTCTCCCCTTCCGCCCAAGCGCGGAACTTCTTCTCTGCGTCATCGGCACTTTCTCCCGGAGAAAGAACGAAAGGAACCTCGCGGAGGTTCTCAACAGGAGCACCTTGTGCCTGCCTGTTTAAGCGCTCTCGGTACGATACGCTAGTGAACTGCTTTTGGTGTAAGCAGTTGTTGCCGGAGTTTCTCACGGCGCTCGCGTTGGTACGGCTGTTCAGCCGCGGGGACAGGGGTATAGGACGCTAGACTAGTCCTTACCAAACGCCTGGCCCATCTTGGAAGGTCACGAGGACCATCGAAATTATAAGCCGCCCTTGACGGGCGTTTGGGGGCGCGTAACGCAGCCCTTAGTGCCTGTGCGGCAAGTTGGGAGTCTTGAGCTGCGTCCAGCTCATTAGTGATGATCGCCTTTGGCGATTCGGATGTATCATACGATACGGGCAGGTATGCCGCACTGGTTAGTGCATTTTCCTCACGTGTGGGGAAGGGATTAGGCTGCCGACAACGCCGTTCGGCGCTGTCGGAGCGACTCACCATTGGGGAGGTATCCCCAAAGGCATCCACTTCCGAGTTTTCGGAGTAGTCTACCTCTTCTAGAGGAGACGCCATAGCACCACTAGAGGTGTACATATGGATGGCCAGGGAAACTGTCGTTGGAGTTCTCCAACAAAATTTTGATTATTGCGTAAGCAATAGTCTTGATGGAGGGATGTAACGGGGTTACATTCGTGTAACACTGAGTGCTGGTGTACATGAGTACACCACGGTGAGGTCAGTATTTGCCGGGTTGAAAGGTTTCGAACCTTTGGTTATTTTAACCAATCAGAGCATGGGCCCTTGGTGTGGTGGCGTGTCAGCCATCCACGTGTCAGTACACAGGTGTGTACACTACATTTTAGCTTGGTACGAATTAGGAATATTCTACTTAGTGTTACATATAGTTTATATTAGTTTAAATAATTACATATTAAATATATTCAGTTTACTTTTCACTCTTTAGTACAGACGCACGACCTCGACCGGTCGTGCGTGTAGTGAGTGCCGTATCGTAAGGGGAGACCTCCCCTTAGCTACACCCTTTGTAAGGGAGACTTGCCGTTAAGGCACTACTAAAGGCTAGAGTAAACTAACCCGGGAATATTGGACCCGAGTAGGAGAGCTCTCTCCTACTAAGCCCTTAATAAGGGCGTATCGGCTAAGTAGCGGCGAACACCGCTTTAAGGAAAGACTTCCTCTGTGCGCTAGCCGCACCGTGCGTATACGCACCGGCTACAGAACGGACTAATACACGATTTATGATAACATTGCTGATGCCGCAAGGAAAGCGTGTGCGTGCCTACTTCGGCCTGTTCTAATTGCGTGTACCCACTTTGTGTTTTTGTGCCCTTACAAGTTGGTGAAACCCCCATTGGCTGAAAAGTGAGTATATATTTTAGGTATACATTGACGGTTACTCTTACGTTGCATTTTAGTACGACTGAATCTTTAGGTAACTTTACATAATACATTTTTATTTTTATCTCTTAATACAACACAGCTGAAACTTTCACAGCGCGTCAACCTTCGCGCACCCGCCAATCTCTGCAAAGGATCCCACCTGGTCAAAAGTGATCAGACCAGGTAGTTTAAGATCTAGCACAGTGGAAATAAACTTAAGCTTTTTTTCTGACATGGCCACCGTGCCATCCTTGCCGCCCGCAATGAGACTGTGGCCGAGATCAACACACCCGTCCTGAACATGGTTCCGGGGTGAGTACAGGAATTTATCAGCGCCGACAAAATTGACGATGAGGAGGGTGCAAACGCAATAACGACAGATTTCTTGAACAGGCTCGACATGAATTTATGTCCGCCGTATCGACTGGCACTGAAAATTGGCTCATCTATCATGCTCCTGAGGAATTTGGATGCGTCCAACGGGCTTTCAAAAGGCACCCCCCCTCATTGTTCGCTGGTGTTCCGCACGTGTGATTAAGGCTGAAATTTTTATTGGTGATCATAAAGGGTATGTTTGATTTATCCCGCGCATTGCACTAACATCTGAGCAATCAGGCCTGCCTTACACGGTCCGTCGGAAACAGTTTCCTGTGGGCTTGGCCTATGAGATGACGATAAACAAATCACAGGGACAGACGATGCACAAGGTTCGCATATGTTTCACAAGGAACGTGTTCTCGCATGGCCAGTTGTACGTCGCCTTCATGTCGTAAAGCGGACTTTTTATTAGGCTTAAATGGGGCCTAATGTTGGACATTTTATTAGGCCCATAGGGGGCCTAATATTATGACTAATATTAGGACCTAAATAAGGGGCCTGATAGTGGACGCAGATAGTGGATACAGTAGTACATAATTAGGTACCGCCATGTGTACCACGGTGGGTACAGTAGTACGTACCACCGTGGTGTACATAGACAGGATATAGAAGGGACACGGAAGATGTGCTGATTACTTACAGGTACGCGGCGAACACCAGCGAACAAACTAGGAACAAGCGGAAAAATCAGGTCGACTGATGGACGGAAGGCGTTCCGAATGGACGATGCGGATTGGTTGAAAGTAGGAACAGGGTAGATCTAAGGGTTTTATTGGTAATATAGTTCTCCTTTTGCGTACGATCGCGCTGATCGTTTTTGGGAAGGCACCTTTGCGCCCCCACCTTATTGAAACCTCTACGTCCCGGGCGGGAGCACTAAGTGCGTTTTTGGCCCACCTGTTGGCGTAGAGTGTGAGAACTCACCCCGCAACTCCAACCGCAGTGTCTGCGGTTCTTCGTCTAAAGGTTTTTGGTTTTGGGAACGTGATCGAGCAGTGCTCTCACCTCTTCCCCGTGAAATTAACGTTTGGCCCCTAGAGTTCGGCTGCTTTAAGCGCCCCACGGGAACTCTAGGTGGATTTTAATATAAATACCTTTTCCTCATATAGTCTAGGCTAGGAGAGCATTGATTTGGGCTTTCCTTAGCTGTTTGACGGCTTAAAGGCTCTGCGATCAGGCAGTGAAGACTTCCGCTGCCTGATCAAGTACCCCCCTACCGATCCACACCTGATCGACACTTTTTGCGAATCGTGATCTTGATCGCTGATCGCAAATCGCGCCAACTACTACTTGAACGACTTCCGGTGCTTGATCAAGTCTGATAAAGGTATATTACGACTGGGCAGAAGTTTTTAACCCCTGATCGAGCCTTTAAGTACCTGATCGCACTTGCGATCAAGACACCTGATCACATCCGCGATCAAGACAGAATATCGTTGATCGTCGGTTATTAACGTCAGACAAAGCCTGATCGCGCCTGATCACGACCGATTGGCTTCGTTTCAGTACCTGATCACGACTTGCGATCAAGACGCCCGATCGCATTTGCGATCAAGGCTGAATAAAAGTGAACTACGGCTATTAGCGTCAGCACAAGCCTGACCAAGCCTGATTACCACTGATCTACATCGTTTCAGCGCCTGATCGCATCGGACTGCCGCCTGATCGCACTTGCGATCAAGACGGAATATTGCTGATCGTCAGTTATTAGCATCGGCCCAAACTTGATCAAGCCTGATCTCGGCTAATTGACGTGTTTTAAGCACCTTATCGCACGTGATCACGCCTGATCGCATCGGTTGTATCGTCGCAAGTTAGTTAATTCAATCTTGCACCAAGAATTTGCTGTGCGCTGTCCCCGCCACCTGAGGAGAGACCCACGCCTAGCCGTCGGGTACACAAGGTGAGCAAGAACACAAGCAGTCGAAGACATCCGGAGGACCCCCTTCGTTAGTCGGCAGTCTGGGCGCCGTGGTACCGCCTGATCAAGTCTCAAAAACTTCGATCAGGCGCTCCACCACATTAACGTTCTACATCACCCGAGAACATCTCCGTTCTTTTGGAAGCTGAGTCCGCAGAACGACGATTAATGCGCAACGTCGTTTTTTGCCGAAGCACAACGATTAATTAGGTTTCAAAATCTCGCAATCATGGGAGCAGTCAATGTCCGAGATTGTACACGCAGTCGATGACAACAAAAAACTATTTTCTTTTTGTTTCAAAGTAATGTAGATATACTGTAGTTTCAATGAAATTTCTACGAAATAATTTGTGGGAACGACGGGTAGCATTATCTATCATATAAAGTTTTCCTCTCCTTTTTATCTGGCTCAAGGTGTCTGTTAATAAGACGAATATGGCCACGTGTTGAGGGGTGTGATATAGGGAATGTCTGCGGTCACACACTCTCCTCACTTAAAGGGTGTGTGTGACCGTAGTAAAAGGGTGTGACCGGAGGCTCTCCCTAAAAATATATAGAAAACAATTAAATATGGGGAGTGATAGGTGTACCTCACCCCCTTGTTACATGTACCTCACTTTTGATACATGTACCTCAGTCTGTCCGTTTCACCGGACACCACTCTGACCAAATACTACAGTACACTGGAGTAGAATACTGTTAGGAAACTAAAACCGATTGAATAATAACTTTCATCCATCGCTTCTAACCAATTGAGGCCGTTTTTGGGTGTAAGCCCAGTGATCCTAGTAGTTCCAATCAAGTTGCGTAACGCAAACATAAATTTTGTCCCCATTGCCCCGAAGAAATTCACGTCTCAAACATAATATTTCGGTTAGCATTTCCATCTCTATTTCTGCGCAGGCCGACCAGGTCCCGTTGGTGCCTGCCTTCCCACGCTCCGTCGCACGTAAAAACACACTAGCGCAATCTTTGTTTCTCGTCTCTATTCTCTTTCGATCTCTATCCGTGTCCATTCGCAGCGACCATGGCTGAGAAATGCCTGCGCAATGCCCGTTGCAAGTGAAGTATGTGTGCGGGCTTTGACGTTGGCCTCGCTAATGAGCATCACCAAGTCCATGACGTCCAATATTCAGTAGGACGATCGAGATACAGAAGGACAAGAGACGCGCCGTCTAGAGCACCACAAACGAGCGGCGTCACGACGTCACCGCTGCTTCCAGCGACTAAAACGCAGCTAAAGCCTATGAAACAGCAAGGAAGAGCAGAAACGATGGATCCAGAAGCACACAGACATGGTGGAAGTAGCGTCGATGGAAACGAAGGTGTAGAAATTAAAGGCGTGTGAGGATGTCCAGGTGGACACAGTCGCGTCGACGCTATCTGACATGGAAGTGGACAGTGCTCCACGTGTCGCTCTCGACGCGCTCGTGCTGAAACTCACCGACAAGGAGTGGAAAGTCCGAAAAGAAGCGTATGAAGACTTTCAGCGGGTATTTGACGAACTCAGTGGCACCGCCAGCCCAGCCGTCTTGGAACTGTTTCCGAAAATGTGTGACGATGCCAATGCAAGTGCGCTAGAAGCAGCGTTTGCTGCCGTCTTGGTCTACACGTTACATGTCGAACCGGTTGAGAAAAAAGTGGTCCCGGGTGTAATGGCGCGCGTGACAGACAAGGGCTTTTCAGCACGCCCAGGGATTGTTAAACTCTGCGAAGAATTGACAGACGCGTTTATCGCTGCTGGCGCCGCGGACGAGACGATCGTTGCCCTGTTGGAAGGCACGTCGAACCGCAAGCCAAAGGTCCCTCCCGCCTATCTCGCGTGTATTCTTGAGGCGCAGAAGGCGTACGGGCCCCGCGTGGTCTCGATCTAAAGTATTAAGAAAGCCCTCCCCAACCTAATGGAAGGACCCGTGAAGGCACAGCCCATTGCTATGAGTATTATGGTGGAAATTTATCGATGGACGGGTCCCGCGCTCCTTCAGGATGTCGTAGCAAATCTTCGACCAGCCCAGCAGACAGAATTTGAAGCACAGTTAAAGGACGTTGTGCCAGGCCAGGTAGCGCCTATGAAATTCGTGCAAGGGTCGAAACCGGCTGGAGCTCCTGTTGGAGCAAGTGGAAAGACAGTGGAAAGCATCAACGAATCGCGCGAGCCTGTCCCGGCTGCCATGGACCCGCGCGAGTTTCTTGAGACGGTCGAGTTGCTTGCCAAGTTGCCCAAGACAGTTTAAGGCGAAATTGGCCTGTCCAAGTGGAGTGAAAAGTCGACGCGCTCAAGATTGTGCTGGACGTGAGCCCGTGCCCAAGCTTGCGACGGGGGACTATCATGACCTCGTGGCAACGTTAAAAATGTTGATATATTATTATGAACGACTCGAATGTGAACATTGTGGCCAAAGCGATTCAAGTCGTGGGTGCGCTTGCCGACGGGTTAAGTGATTGCGTCGCTGGATCTCTTGCTAAAGTGGTGTACGCTTCGGATCGTGGACAATAACGTGCAAGCGCTCGCCAAGTTACTGGAAATGCTTATGAAACCATTGCCCGTGGAAATAGCATATTGCCCATATTTTAGGGGAGCGCTAGAGCGAAACCAAAAAATGATAGAGTTAAACCAATCGCTCCCGATTTATTTTTTCTGGTTAAATGACTTCCTTTTTTCATAAATATATCTAAAGTATGGGCAATAATGTTGCGTGGCGCTCATTTTTCTGAAAGTGAGGTACACGTATCAAGAGTGAGGTACATGTAACAAGGGGTGAGGTACACCTATCACTCCTCTTAAATATTTGATTGATTTATCAAATATATACTATTAATAAAAGATAATTCTAATGATTAATATTTTGATTATTCAATTTAATTTATAATTAAAAGTTCGTGTGCTCCGAACTGATGCAAAAATAAAATTGAATGGATTTTAAAAAAGGGCCGGAATTTGAAGACAAATTTGCGAGGCGAACAATCCATCAAGAAACGGAAAAAGCAAAATATGACATCGTACAATTATGGCATGGCCCAGTGTATGCTGTTTTTGTGCAGTTTAGTTTGATTTTTGAGGGCTGCAGCACAAATATGTTGCTTACATTATCAATCGCAGCCCAAATAATATTAACCTCAAAAAAGTGTTCACCGCCGGAATTTTTGACTGGAAAAGCCGCAAATCTGAATGGTATTGTAAGGTTTGGTTCAGCTTGCACAGCATCTCAAAATCCTGGGATGAATTCTCTTGCACACTGAGCGCAGATTGAACTTATTGTCGGCAGGTATTCCTGAAAATGAGCTCAAGGTACCTAATAAATATTGGGACGCTTAATGACAAGCAGAATGAACAAATCAAGAAGGATTGATTAGAAAACGAACCGTCAAAAGAAGTGTCGGGTCAGAAGGAGAAGAAAATCAAGAAAAAGACAAGAATAACACAACAAGAAAAAAACTACCGGCGAAAACACATGGTATATGGCGTTCTTCAAGAAATAAACGAAGAAGATGCCAAAGAAGACGAAAATGAAGAAAAGATCTGAATAGTGTCATTCTTGTAGCCTTGTAAACCGTGGACGCTATGTCAGATCGCGCGCATCGCGATATTTTAATAGCGAAGGAAATGATGAGAAAGATGAACAGGGCTTGTAGTCGAGGCTGCAAAACTAAAAGTGAGATTTATTCATGTGAATTATCTGTTGTTGCTCCTTGCCACTTACTTTAACCTATCTGCGATTGGTTAGTTTTGCCCATAGTAATTACTAAGTAAAAACGTTGTGGCGACTTCAACGTCAACTTCAACGAAAGGACCTAACCGAAAAATACAAAAGATGAAAGGGGACGTAACTTCGGGGGGGACGAAGTCTTGGTGAACCCTAAACACCAGTAACCGTATTCAACTTTACCATTGTGGGATCGAACCCAAGCCAAGTGATCAGATATCAAGCTCCCCGGAAGTAACCACTTCAGCTGCAGTGCGATTGAATGTTTTAGTTGTTGCACTCATACATACCACTTTCACTCAAGTGTTCCATCAACCAATTAATCGATCCCAATTAGTAAATGTAGACGCATGCATGGAATACATTATCTTCAATACGATATGATCAAGAGACCTCCAACCAACGATTGAAACTTCCTATCGTAAAATTTCCACTTGTTTCGAATGTTCAATTTTGGTACAAAACATTTAAAACTACACTTGGGTACAACCACTGGTTGTGAAAAGACCATTACCCTTGAAGAAGATATAGAAATAAAACGCCCCAGGCATAAGTAGCGATGATTCAAGAAGCGTTAGATAACTCAAACGAACTCCTAGTTACCTGAAGATTTTGTGGCGCTACGTTACCTGACTCAACTGTTCATCCAAATCCTGGCGTCGTTCCGGATGAGTCAAAATCAGGACATGCCACGAAGAAGGCGAAGGCGACGCCTCTGGGGAAACGTCGCAGAAATGATGCAGATAAACCCAATTTACTGTCCATCGCGGCTTTACATGGTCCAATCACGCGTGAGGAGCGCTTAAGACGAAGGCCACGTACATCGCAACTTTTGCCGGAAAAGAACCGCGATGCTGCTGCTTTTAGCGCGTTCTAGGTGGACCTGGACGAAAAGATCTTGGTGACGCTGAACGAGATGGAAACGCTACAGACGCAGAAGCCAACACCGTCTACGCCTGTTCAAGAATCTGAGCCCGAGAAGCCACAGAAGTTATCGATGACGCCAGTGTGGTGAAGTGCAAGTGAAAATATTTGACCAGTTTGTACCAGTGTATCAGTTTTCAAGGCAGATCGATAGGGTTGGCTAAAAGGACGGAGAATTTTGGGCCAATCGTGTGCTTGGAGTGTTTTGTACTTGGTTTAAGGTAAGGCACACGGTTTACATATAGTTTACATATCGGATTTTTATTGGGTATTAAATATATTGTTCGTATTACATCTGGTCTGCGTAAGTCGCCAGTGGCTCCGATCTGAGTCATTGGGAGCGGGAGGCTGACAGGGTCCCCTCACGTTATTAAGCCCGGCCAGGACAGAGCTCCACCGTAATTCCCACGACAGGGAGCACTCGTTACATTCACTCACCACTCAAGCTCGGCCCCGCTCAAGGGATGCGGGTTATTTTTTGGCTGGGTTACTTATCGCGATCTGCTGCGATCAAGTCCCAGGAATTGGCTGGATTACTCATCGCGATCTGCGGTCAAGTGCCAGGATTTATTATTGGCTGGATTACTCATTGCTCTGCAATCAAGTGCCAGAATTTTCTATTGGCTGGATTACTCACTGCCTCGGGCGGTCAAGTGCCAGATTTAATCGCATCCGGAGTGAAGATTTCCGCTTTGTTTGCTGATCGGCTTTTTCGCTTTATCTTTCGTTGGAATTTTGGATCAGTACCCCAGAAGTGGTACATCCATATCGATCTCTCTAAAGTCTCCACCAAGCAACGGTCCACCGAGTGTGCAACCACCCATACCAATGGGTACACAAGGTGAGACGCGTGATGAATCGGACTCGGCGTCCTGTAGTGCCGATCGCTCACCTGATCGGCACCCAGGCGAAGGTCCGCGGAGTACCCCCTCCGTTAATTGGTCGGCTGGGCACGATGGTGGTTCAGTTCCGGGCACTTCGCTGTTCGATTTTGAACTGGACTCCACCACACCAGTGCAAGCGTCTGAGCCCGAGCAGCCTAAGACGGTATCGATGATGCCTGCATCCATTGCGAAAGCGTATAATCCCGAGAAGACCGGCGCCAGACGATTCGCGGATTCAATTACCCTTCCGCGCTGTAAAAAGAGGCGAAAAAACTCGATGTATATGACGAAGATCCTTGGGTCCGATTTTTTTGTCACCTCCACCTACTTTGTGCGAGCCCTCCATGAAAGTGACCAATCTAAATGTTGCAAAAGTTCACAGGGTCACTGCTCCGTTTGATTTTAAATCGGTGTCACCTAAAGCAAAACCATGTGAGAAGATCGACGCCAAAAAGCCTGAGAAGACGAAGATTGTCGAGGAAAAGCCGAATATTTCGAAAAGGTGGCAAAGGCGGGTGTAGACTTGAAGAAAGATCCTTCTGTGACTTGTACTGATATTGCGGTGAACCCTCTCGCTTGATTTCGACAGTTGAATCCGGGTTGGAAGTGGGCATTGAAGGGTCGCTATCAACGGATTTAGTATCAGATTATCAAAGTGCTAAGAACGATCACACGTCGACAACCGATGGTGTATGTAATGGGGTGCCATTACATAATAGATATTCAAGTTAGAATATCACAGTTTAATTTCAGACGCGTGGTCTGAAATTTAAATAAGAGATTATAAGTTATTATAATCTAAGAAGGAAAAAGTCGATTCGGTATAAATACCGAATCTTGCAGGTTAACTAATAGTACAGTTAGTTAAAGACTTGATATTATTATATTAATTAGTTAGTTACTATACTATTAGCCTCTAAACCACCCATTACATAAACACTCTTAATTTTGCGTTCTAGATAACGAGTTAATATTAATATATTTACTTTCATTATAGGATTAGTTGTTATCAACTAATCCTGCCCTATTGTATTGCGCGCTTCCTCGCAAAATACAGTGTAAGCCTGTAACAGGATCAGTACTGTTACACCTGGTAGCACTTTGTGGTCCGTCTTAACGACCACAGTTCCGTTCTGCTAGTTAACTAGCGGAGCGAAGATTAAGATCCGCTCGGCATCATGTCGCGAGACATGTCGGCTGCCGAGCGAGAAAGAACGCTGGAAGAGGTGAATAAACACTTCCCTCACTTCTCGTCGCGTAGTAAAGACGCGACGGTGGAAATGATTCGGTCTATGGGGACCGACATCATTAACTTCCTCAAGAGCAAGTCTCCGGAGGAAGTGGTACAGGTGGTGAACCGCTTTAGGCTAAACCACCTAAAAAAGTCAGAACGGCCCGCGCCAGAGGCAGCGCGGACCTCAACTGCACCTGCAACGCATAGCGTTGAAGTGGTAAAGGCGCGAGTACCGCCCTTTACCGGTGAAGGGGGAGAGCCCCTTCGTAGATGGTTCGCAGAGGTGGAAGATGCCATCTCTGCGCAAAATATTGTTGACGAACGTCAACAGGCGTACTTCGCCACAACATGTCTAGGCGGCAGAGCCAGGTCATTGGCGATGAGTCGCAGAGCCACTGATGACTCTGCGTTCCTTACTTATAAGGAATTTAAAGCTGAGCTAAAGCTAAACTTTGAAGATCCAGAAATGGAGCTAAGTAGTCGGCAGGAGTTTATGGAACTCCGGAAAGGTAAGATTGACCTTCAAGCTTACGCTCAGAAGACGCAATATTTGCTGTCAAATATTGTGTATGAGCCGGTGCCCCCTGCTATGCAGGTCACTGGCTTCATGAAGGGCATCAATGATGGTCCCGTCAAACAAAGTCTCTATCGGCACCCGCCAGATACTCTGAGGGATTCCATTGATATGAGCATCCGTGAGGAGTTCAGCATGCGATCAGCATCATCACATGCTGGGTACAGCCGAAGGGCTCAACAGACCTTCGCTTTTGACATGCCGCAACGGCATGTCAACAATCAGCAGTCAGGCAGACGAAGCTCACACTTCGTCTCAAGAAACAGCTACCCGCGCCAGAGCATGGGCGGTGAAGGTCCAGAGCCGATGGACCTATCAGTTGCGGTTGCTTCGAACACGAAGCAACCGAAATTTAAGAAGAATATTCGCTGCAATAGATGCGCGAAATGGGGCATTTTGCCCATGAGTGTAAGGCACCGCGTCCGGTGCCACGCAGTCAGCGGACGGAACCGTCCGCTGCACGGCGACACCAACAGGGACATCACCCTGTTGGTGCAAAAAACAAGAATCGCCAGTAGGGGTGGGGCGCCCTACTGGGAATGTTATCCCACATGCCTACATAGGGCATGTGAGGGTAATAGCCCCAGACGGGACTATGTCCTGTCAACAGGTGCAGGGTGATGGAAAGCCTCTTATCACCCTGGAGGTTAAGCCGCACGGGAGCGATGTCCCCATGCGAGCTTTGTTTGACACAGGAGCGTCAAAACATTTCGTTAGAGCTCAGAGTCTAACGTTTTTGAGCTTCGTGGAGGTAGAAACCCCAAGAAGTATGTTGTCAGTCCGGTTAGCAACAGGTGCAGCCGTGACTATTCCAAAGCGTGTGATTAAAACACGCTTCGAGTTGAATGAACTGTCATTCGAGGATGAATTCATCGTCCTCGATTTAGATGACAAGTTCGATGTGATACTTGGAATCCCATGGATGTCCAAGTTTAAACCTTCGATCGACTGGGTTAACATGTCGATCGACTGCGGCGGATGCACAGGATCTGATCACCCTGTGTGTAATCCGGCTGTATCAGAGGATACAACCGCAGCGTCAGACAGTCTGGTGGATAGCGATGGCGCCACCAGGTCTGTTCTGACACGATCAGCGGAAGGTACCTCCGCTGGTGAGAGTCCAGAGGGACTACCACACGCAACAGAAGAGTCGTTGCGTGTTGGAGAGAAACATTCCACGGGTGATAAAGACTACCGTGAGAATGAAGTGATATCCACGGTGGGAAACACCCACCGCGAGAATAAAGTGATATCCACGGTGGGAAACACCTACCGTGAGAATGAAAATGTATCCACAGTGGGAAACACCCACGGTGCGACCGAAGGTTCCAACACGACGAATGAATTCCGTGTTGATGAGAGTGAACTCACGATCGAGTGCAATCGTGAGCAAAACTCCGTGGTGGCCAGTTCCCACCACGTTGCGTTAGCCATGCGCACGGGTGATAAAGACCACCGTGTTGCAGAAAAGGCGGCCGTTCAGACGAGAACATCTGATCGCCAAAATTCCATGGTAGGCAGTGGCCACCATGATGATGAGTATTCGCACACGGTGAATCGTAATCACCGTGTAGCAGTCAACCAGACGAGTGCGTCTGATTGCATGGGCAGTTCTGTCGAGACGATCAACGTCTTGACGAAAACGGAGACCGGATTAGCTACCCAGTCTCTGTTGATGGAACACCCTCCGAAAGAAGGTTCGGAGGTGATGGCTCTTCCAGCGCTAAGCTGGAAGAAGTTTGTGGGAAACTTGCACGATGGTCAGATCGAACAGATCTGTATCATCGTTGCAACAGATGATGTAGTGGATATTCGTGAACGAATATCCACATTACAAGTGGAAAACATTGGGAAAGAGGTTACCAATGATCAAACGAGAGTTCAGCGCTTTGAAGCGCAGAGCTGGGAGTCGCTTTAAAGAGAACTCCCCACTTTATGAGGTACTTCGGGAATACGCTGACGTATTCCCAGAAGAAGTACGTAGCGATCTCCCTAAGGATAAGAGAGCTCGTCATGAGATTGACCTCGTGCCAGGCAAGAAGTATTGTGTTACGCGGCAATGGCCGTTGCCGCGTGATCAGGTAAGAGCTATCGACGAGTTCTTCGAAGCTCGTCGTAAATCAGGCCAAGTGTGGGAGTCTACCTCACCGCACTCTACCCCCACCTTTTGTGTGAAGAAGTCCACAGGTGGGTGGAGAATCGTTCACGCTTACAACAAGCTGAACGCAGCGACGGTACCGGCACAGACACCGATACCGCGGAAGGGTGTCATCATAGATGGCATGTGCGGGAGCACCATCTTTAGTGCTCTCGATCTAAGAGATGGATTTTATCAAATCCTAATGCGTGAGATGGATATCCCTCTCACGGCTGTAAGCACCCCAAGCGGCATGCTTTGGGAGTGGCTTGTTATGCCGCAGGGGCTTCGAAATGACCCTGCTACGTTTAACAGATGCGTAACGCATCTATTACGCCCGGTGCGAGAATTCGCACCGAGTTATTTCGATGACGTTTTCATCCATAGTAAGGGTGAACACGATAAAAGCGATGTAGATGTCCATAGGGAGCATCTACGTCGAGTGTTAGAGCTTATGCGTAAGCATAAGCTCTATGAAAATCTGAAGAAGTGCACCTTTGGTGCACCTGAGATACCTGTTCTTGGATGCTTTGTGGGCAAGAACGGGGTGCGTACTGATCCAGAAAAGATCAGGGTGATCGTTGAATGGCCTACGCCAAACAACGTTAAGGAACTTCGAAAGTTCCTTGGGTTGGCAACATATTTGCACAAGTATTCGTGCAACTATGCTGGGTTGATACGACCTCTTTCTCAATTACTTAAGAAAGATGTCGAATGGCATTGGGATACCCAATGTCAAGATGCTTTTGATGCAGTCAAGCAAAGCTTGACTGAATCGCCTGTCTTGGCTATAGCCGATAACGAGCGTCCGTTCCACGTCGTTTGCGACGCGAGCGATTTCGCTATCGGCTGTGCTTTGATGCAGCGTGATCACGATGATCGTGATCGCGTAATCTGCTATCAATCGCGTCAGTTACGCCCAGACGAGCGCAACTATCCAGTGCATGACAAGGAACTCCTTGCCATGAAGTACGCACTGGCTAAGTTTCGGATCTATCTATTGGGAGATAGACCGTTTGTGGTTTAAACGGACCATGCGTCGCTACGCACGGCCGTGAATTCACCACACATTTCTCAAAGAATGGTTTGATGGCTGTCATTCTTTGCTGAGTACAACTTTACGGTTGAATACAAACCCGGAAAGTTGAACGTGATAGCGGATGCGCTATCACGAAGGCCCGATTACGAGACGAAACCGTCCGTAACCGAAGGGGCCAGTGCAAACGCGATCCGTTGCACTGCTTTGTTGTCGTCAATTATACGACAAGTACGCGAGGCGTACAAAACAGACGAGGAGACACGTCTGTTGATTGATTACTTACGTAATCAATCAAGTGAGAAACGCGACGAACTCCCAGAGTTCCTCCGCGCTTGCGTGCATCGATATCGACTGCACGATGGTCTGCTGCTTTACAGCACAGACCAAAAAGATGAAAGTCGCATCGTCGTTTGGAACGACGATGATCTCAAACATCAAACTATGTTTGAGTATCATGATGCACCGATTTCGGGGCATCAAGGTCGAGAGAAGACATACGCTTCTCTCGCACGTGACTTTTACTGGCGAAACCAGTACAAGTGGGTACGAAAATACGTACGCGCTTGCGAGATTAGCCAGCGCGTTAAGCCTGCGCAGTCTGCACAGGCTCCGCTGAAATCTCTTCCGGTTCCGACAGAGTGTTGGAAGTCCATTTCAATGGACTTCGTATTCGGTCTTCAACCCGACAATAGTCGGAAGACTGGAATAGTGGTCTTTGTAGACCGTTTCAGTAAGATGGTACATCTTACTGCAGTATCATCGAACCTAACCGCCGCTCAAACAGCGCGGATATTCGTTGATACGGTATTCCGTTTGCACGGAATGCCGGAAGACATTGTCTCGGATCGAGATCCGAGATTTACGGGAAGTTTCTGGCAAGAAATGTTCTCATTGTTGGGAACCCAGTTGAAGATGTCAACTGCGGACCATCCGGAAACGGATGGGCAGACGGAACGGGTTAACCGCGTTCTCGGAGACATGTTGCGATCATAAGCACATGCCTTTGAACAGTGGAGTGACTACCTGTCACTCACTGAATTCGCAAATAACAATTCGGTGCATGCTTCAACGAAGCATACACCGTTCTACGTGAATGCCTTAAGGCATCCACGAACCCCAGCTTTACTTGGCGGTACGCCAAATCTAAGTGGGGGAGGGACCCGCTCAAATTTTGAGCGAGTCAATGCACAAGTTGCGACTGCAACTTGTGTACAAAACGATGGCCCTTCTACTGAAAGTATAGTAGAAGCGGAAGCAGCTTCAATTAAAACTGAAGCTGCATACGATGAATATGTGTCTGCAGCAATGGCTGCAGATAACGAGGAAAATGCACCTACTGCTGATAAAGCAGTAGATGAATTCGTATTACAGCGCCAAGCTGTAATACGCTATGTAAAGGATGCACTTGCCTCTGCTTTTGACAAGCAAAAGCAAAATGCAGATAAACAAGGAAGGAAGAACAAAACCTCCTTTCTTAAAGGTGAATTAGTATTACTAAGTACTACTAATTTGCCTACACATGCAATAAGCAACTTCCCTACACGGAAGTTGCTTCCTAAGTACATTGGACCCTTCAAGGTCCAAGAGATTCGGGGGAATGCCTATACCTTAGACATTCACACAGCAATGCGGCTTCACCCAACATTCTATGTTGGGACGGCTCAAGCCTTATCACTCGTATTCGTCTTACGACGAGACGCAGAACCACGGGAGATGCCGTGCTTCTCCAAGTCTCCGAAGAGAGACTTGTAATCGGCCTCCAGCCGTTGGTGAGCAGAGCGGAGAGTCGTTACCTCCGCCTTCGACTGCTCGTGATCAGCCGTGCGCCGATCGAGCTCTCTCTTATAGCGAGAAAGCTCAATGTACAGAAGATCATTCTTCTGCTGGATGGCAGTGTGCGCTCCGAGGATGTCGCGGACATCCTCGCGAAGAGACCGATATGTCTTCACACAGTGAGACATATCGCTGCTCAAGGAGGAATAACCCTCCTCGAGCTTGCGGAGCGAAGAACCATGCTCCGCAACAACAACGGCGAGTGAATTCTCAACCTCCTCCGCCCCTGATTGATAATCAGGGGAATAAGCGATATATCCTCGAGCGCTTGATCTCGAAGCGCTCGGTGCCTTTGAAGAAGGGTCAGCGTACCGAGTACTTGGTACGCTGGCTGGGATATCCCCAAGAGTTCGACCCCTGGGAACCGATTGAGGTTCTGAGGGCCGACGCCCCAGAACTTTTGACTGAGTTTGAGAAGAAGTCTCAAACTCATAATGCGATATAGCATCAACAGTAGGTGTTGATGCATTCAGGGTATCAATTAAACCCTGAATTTCGGCGGGTACGAAAAGCCACCGTACCCCCGCAACTCCTCCTCTGACAGACGAGGAGCGCCCTGCGGACACCGCGGGCAAACGAGGTGAGAAGGGACACCACACTTTAACCCTTCTTTGATGCAAGCAAAATGGATGTATTCCATTTTGCCTGTTCGTGAGTGCTTTAAAAAGCGCTCGCGCATTACGTGAACTTTATTCACGTAATCATCTAGGCTTTTGTTGTAGTTGTCAACAAAAGCATTCCAACTCTGAGTCAGGGCGCCTTTATCGTCTCTGTTCTTCCTTGACCTTTCCGGCTCGAATAATATCGAACCTGGAAAAAGAGGTCAATAAAGTACAGACGTCTATCGTCTGTACTTCGATCGAATCGACGTGACTGGATGTCTTCGCAGTCATCCAGCACGTTGATATCGAACAACGCATACTGGCAGTCCCGTTTACGGTGACCGCCACTGTTGGGGGCAATAGCCCAGCCAGGGGTCCAAAACCCCACTCTGTACGGAACATGTGGTTCCGTACGATGATACGCTTTAGAAGCGGCAGGCGCCGCTTCTCTTCGAGCCCTTTTAGCAGGAGGAGCTTCGCCTGCTTCAACACCACGCGCCGGGGTTAAATCACCCCGACGTGGAGAAGTACTTGGTCCAGGTGGGGCTCTGCGTTCCCGAAACCACCTGTGATAATCATTGTCGCTGTCATAGCTGACAGCGACACCAGACTCGTCATCGCTGTTAGGCGATGAACACCTAGCGAGTTTCGACTCGCTAGATCCTTTAGTGGGGACATCTGTATCCCCATCACTTTGTTCGGAGTCAGAACTCCCGAACATGGCCCTCTTGGCAACACGCCATTCGGAAGTTGCCATCGTGCGAGATGTTGCATTAGCAACATCTCCCTGTTTCTTGCCAGATGCCGACTTAGCAGCATCTGTGGTCGAAGACGGTACGTCTTCCGACCCTTGCGTAGTTGACGCTGCTAATGCAGCGTCACTGTTGTCACTCAACACCTCAGCACCTAGTGCTGAGGCGGAGGAAGAAGCTCCTTCATTGTTTTCAGCAGCGCTCTTTAGAGCGCCGCCGCCGTGTGTCTTGACCATCGAGTCGTTGGTCAATCAGTTGGTGAATGAGAAATTCTGACCAACAAGTGCCACCCATGATTGGCCAAAATAAGAATTATTATTGGCCAACCACCTTAAGTGGGGGGTGATGTAATGGGGTGCCATTACATAATTGATATTCAAGTTAGAATATCACAGTTTAATTTCAGACGCGTTGTCTGAAATTTAAATAAGAGATTATAAGTTATTATAATCTAAGAAGGAAAAGTCGATTCGGTATAAATACCGAATCTTGCAGGTTAACTAATAGTACAGTTAGTTAAGGACTTGATATTATTATATTAATTAGTTAGTTACTATACTATTAGCCTCTAAACCACCCATTAAATAAACACTCTTAATTTTGCGTTCTAGATAACAAGTGAATATTAATATATTTACTTTCATTATAGGATTAGTTGTTATCAACTAATCCTGCCCTATTGTATTGCGAGCTTCCTCGCAAAATAAGGTGTAAGCCTGTAACAGGATCAGTCCTGTTACAGTGTATCCCGATGGATGGTATCGTATTGAGCTGGATATATACAAAAGAACAAGTTGAAGTTTCGTTATTCACCATGGAGGTGAAGTGCTAGGATTTTGATAATTGCTACAAGAAATCGGTTTTAAAGTGGGGCGTCTTTTCACTACTGTTCATGGACAGCGAAACAGCAATTAAAGTTTTTTTCAAGGTATGGAAAGCAGCTCAAAGATGAAAAACATGTGAGTACGATTGAAATTAATTATTTATAAGTTTAACGGTGGAGTAATTAAAGCTGTCTAGAAACCGAGTGATGGAATGTTAGATAATAGTTTCAAAAAATTAACTTGCCTAAGATTGCACGAATTGCGCACTCGAAGTAATGGAATGAAACTCGCTTTAACGAGAATCGAGAAAATGGATTTAAATTTGATTTGGTCAAATTTTAAATTTAAATCTACGATTGTAGATGTGGTTGAGCGGCTGATCAAAGTTTTGATGCTTGATCAGGCGGTACCACGGCGCCCGGACTGCCGACTAACGAAGGGGGTCCTCCGGTTTGTTGGCGCAGGTAGTCTTGGTAGCTTGAAGTGCGTGCTTGGATGGGCTGTAGCGGCTCTCAATAGCCGTAGCCCGTAGTGCTTGTCCTATTGCTCGAGGTTTGCCAAAAGTAAAATTCATATATATTATGTAAATATAAAAAAAGTTTTAAGTCACTAAATCAGGCTTAATTCCACTAAGCGCTACTGACTTAAAACCTGTACACACCATACATAAAAGTATTATCAGCCAATCCGTTTCCACCATATGATTTACCTCGAAAGCCCATTATGGTTACGTCGAAAATCAACACTCCTCCTGAAACGGCGCACGCTGTAACACCTTCAATACAAACCAATTTTATTTCGTAAATCTTGAACCCGCTGCGCAATTAAGTCTTTCGTTAGCAGGTCCGCCATCATTTCCAAACTTGGCACGTGAGCTGCCTTAATCACGCCCTTGTTGCTTAGGTCCTTCAAAAACTTAAACTTGATGTCAATGTGCTTCGTACTGACAGCACTCGCTTCGGACTCCACATGCTTGATGGCGCCCTGATTGTCCATCTTCATTAGTAGCTGTGCCATCGAGAAAACACCAATTTACAGTAGTAATTCACGAATCCCCAATGCCTCGCGTCCACCCAGAGCAGCAGCCACAAACTCTGCCTCAGCCGTAGACAATGCCACTGCAGTTTGTTTCTTGCACTTCCATGACACTATAATCCCATTCAGGTATACCACCACTTCGCTCAAACTTTTCCGGTCCGTTTTGTCGCCTGCAAAATCGGCATCCGTATAACACGTGATCCGGATTGGCAATGGCAATTCGTCATCATGGTTCAGTCGGAGTTTCAACTCTTGGTACCCTTTAGGTATCTCACGACTCGCTTTTCTGCCTTAAAATCTCCCATTGTGGGTGCGTGTTTTCGCCGCGTCACAGGGTGCACAGCGAAAGCAATATCCGGGCGGGTACAACGATAAATCCACAGGAGGCTGCCCACGAACGATTGAAAACTCTTTATACTTCGAAAATTTTCCCTTGACTTGGCTGGCAACAACTCCTTAAAATCTTCCACACCGTCCATATTAAGCACCGGCGTGCGCGTTGCGTTCATCTTCCCAAAATCGTGTGCGATCAGGAGCTCATCAATAGCAGCCTCCTGATCCAACGGATATCCATCGCGGGTGTTGACTTCGATACGACGCCTAAAAACTTGCTCACGACTCCAAGGTCCTTGAGCTCCAGTACTTCCATCTCAGCGAAAAACTTGTCAACTGCGTCCGATGTACTTCCGGTGACCAATAGGTCGTCGACATACGCCCCTACTAGAACAATTCCATCCACACCACGCCTGACTAACACGCAGGTATCCGTGACGCACTGTTTATTGTTCAGCTCCTCCAACGTTTGGCATAGTAGTTGATGCCATATCCTTCCGGCCTGCTTCAGGCCATACAAGTTCCGTTACGATTTCAAACAGAGTTCTTCACTTAAATACACATCAAACATTTAATGTATTTCCGTCGGTATCTGCATGCCTTGCGGAATCATTAGATGGATTTCACAATCTTCTTCCGCCCTCGCCTTCGGGTAGGCGCTCGGCACATCACCGTGCCGCGCCGGTACCCCCCAGATCTGTGACATGGCCAGGACCACCTTTACGTTATCGACTTCCATTACTGTCGAAAACGTAAAGTAGTAGTCCTGGCCGTAAACTTGAAGGTCGCCGCGTGCCACCAGCCGAGCCCTATAGCGCTCGACCGTTCCATCCGCTCGCAACTTGGTCTTGTATACCCACTTAGTGGGCAGCAATTTTTTATCTGGCCGGCGCTTGATAATCTTACATGTGCCGATATCTTCGAGCGCTTTCAGCTCCTCTTGTTCTGCCTTCGTCCACAAATCGGAGTTTGCGCCTTCATGCGCCTCCTTATAGGACTTCGGGTCAGGAACTCCAACCTTGGATATACTTCCATTATCAGCATTCTCAACCACAGCGTAAATGCACATCGCGTGCTCTGGAACATCATTTCCAGGTTTTTTCGCTTCGCATCCAGGCCCATCAATCGAAATTTCATTTCCACTGTCATTTATTTCACGACTTTCAGTGTCTGACGCTTCAATCACACTTTCTTCGTCTCTTGTCTTCCTCTTACTCGCCTTTTCTAGTTCAGCCGCCTTGTCAGTTTTCGTGATCACGCGTCCAGACTTTCTGGAGTCTTATGCGTCTTCTCACTTGTGTCTTGCACTTCGGATCGTCCTGGTATAGTGGTTTCTTGGTGCGATATTGCATTTGCACGTCCTGCAGCGCGTTTCTCCAGCTCCTCCTCATCCGCAACTCCCAGCGCCCTCGTAATTTGGTCACTCGTCTCCTTGTCTAGTGTCTCAATTGCACTGACATGGCGAGTGACCGTTACCACCCTGTCCTTTAGCAGCAGCACCTTGAAACCCTTGGTTTCATCACTGCTTCCCAAAATTAAGCTCTCTCAGCATGTTTTGCGAGGGCCTTTTTCCGTGGGTCTCTCCACACCATGCACGGCGAACCAAACACCGCAATTTCTTTTAACGACGGTTTTTTATCCGTCAGCATTTAAAAGGCGAAACTTTTCCGGGATTCGAACGGGTCGGGGTACGGTTCAAAATATACGAGGCGTATTCCGCCGCATCGGACCAGTACATCAAGGGTACTCCCGACCCAAAAATCATACACCGGACCATGTTAAAAATGGTCCGGTTCATCCGTTCGGACTTTCCATTGGAGGCTGGATTGCCAGCCTCCGTAACTTGCCGACACACTCCAGTCCTTTTGCAGAAAAATTCCACGGTTTTATATTCACCGCCTCCATCCGTACGTAAAACATGAATTCGAAACTTGAACTCGTTCTCAAACCAAGTCAAAAAATGTTCAAACATCTTCGCCGCTCTGTCCTTAGTTCGAGCAGCGAAAACACGTACGTAGCTTGAATAGTGGTCTATACCACCAAATAGCGATTCCCGCGTCTGTCGCGCGGTGTGATTGGACCTTTCAAGTCACTGCATATCCCACCGCCGATGCGTTCGATCGGCGAATTTTCGCCCGAATCAGCCCTTGGATGTTTCTTTCTCGATCCCTTTCCTTCAGCACAGTTCAGGCAATTTGGTCGACTACTGTCTGTCAACTTGACGCCTGACCTGGGGTCCTTGGATAACTTTTCGACCGTGTCGTATGCCAAGTGACCCAAACGGGTATGAAAGTGATGGAGAGTGAATTCCTGCACATCACAATCAGGTTCCGCAGCGACAGCGTTCAGCAACATGTGCGTGAACTGCTGCGCGCGCCCGCTCAGCTTTTCCGGTATCAATTCTGCCACGAAAATTGATCCACATATCTTAATTGGAAACAGCGTGTTTCCGTTCCACTGTATCGATAACTTTCCATTGTTTTCCATTATTTTGCACCCTTTTTCATGCAACTTGCCAAGTGAAATCAGGTTCTTGGAAAGTTTGGGTGCAAAATACACTTTACTAAGTTCAATCGAAACGGGATCTGCACCAGGCGTAACTAGGTTGATTTTTCCAACCTTGGTAACCAATATAATTTTCCGCCGTCGGGCAACATAAACCCGTCTTCCGGCCCACACGTGATGGCATCCACCAGTAAATTTTCATCAGACGCCAGGTTCCTGATGGCACAACTATCGACGATCCACGTCGTTGCTGGCATGTCATCTCCGACAGCCATTCCATTAACTTCACATCCATTCCCCACTCCAATGGTGGATAGCGCGACTTTCCGGTTCCACTGACCGCTTGAACCTCCTTTATCCTTCGAGTTGAAAACCCTTTGCGTTCTTCTGCCCTTTTGCGGGCATTCCCTCTTTATGTGCCCTGGCTTCCCTCGGCCGTAGCATTTCCTCACGAATCCGGCCTCAGTCACCGAATTCGCGTGCATTAGGGCAGGCGGTCTTGTTTTTGTCATGTCTTCGACCAATTACTGCGCCCATGATATCAGTTCCTGCGCATGGCACAGGTAATTCTATCGCATAAGATTATACCTGGCCATGATCGCAACTTTCAGGCGGGGCGCGGCGAATTTAACAATATTCTCGACCACCATCCTTTCTACAATCCCGCTCTCACGATCTAGGGCTACCAGGTACAGGTAGTGCTCAGTCCAAGTCCGTTTAGGACTCTTTTCTGAAGCAAACCACACTGCAGCCTGGTGGGGGGAGATTGTCACACGAAATTCCATGTACATAAAATCCAAAATCGCCAACAATTCCGGGGCAGCTTGCCACCACGTGCCTATATTGTCACGAAAATAATCCACTTCCACTCCTTCAAGGTACTCCCCAAGCTTGTTTACATTGAGGCGATCCGTCCACACAAAGCCTGAGGTCATCTCGGATATCTCGATGGCCTCGATAAAGAGGTACGCCCACTGCTTGAAGCCGGCACCGAGTCCGGGGAATATTTCAACCCCCTAGAACTTCTCGATGTCGAGCTTGGGGATCTTGGAACACGACGGCTGCACAGGCTGTGGAGCAGGAGCGTGCGCTGCTCGCCTGAACTGCATTCCAGGCGTCTGCACCGCCGGTGCATTTGCTCTTCCAGCATTTGGAACGTTTTCCTTGGTATTCGTCGGGAGATTGGCCGCGTTCGTCCGGGCCGCTCTACCGACTTCAATACCGATGGCGTCCGCCAGATCATTTATCGTCATTTCCTTGCCAAATGGCCCACAGTTCCTAAGTGATTCCCGGAACACACTGTTCCGGGCAGCAAGCGGGGGGTCCTTTTTTGACGCGGCAGGCGCGGTAACCGTGCTTGCGACGGATGCGCGTGCCATCGCTTGCTCCATCGACTTCATACGAGTCTTCATATCCTCCATACCGTCAAGTATGGCGCGCAGAGCCACTTCCGGTTTGAAATCGGACTCACCACCACTGTCCATATTAAAACCAGTAACAAATCAAAAAATATACCGGCGAAAAAACAATGCCAAAAATTCCACTAGCCCTCCGAAAGTGAGGGGACTTCCACTAGTATTAGGAATCGTATCCACACGAGAATTAAACCACTCGAAAATCGCAAGAAACCACTTGCTCGCAAACTTGAAATCAATAGGAAATACTTCTTTAAAACACGCGGCCACTTAGGCTCATAACCTGTTGGCGCAGGTAGTCTTGGTAGCTTGAAGTGCGTGCTTGAAAGGGCTGTAGCGGCTCTCAATAGCCGTAGCCCGTAGTGCTTGTCCGATTGCTCGAGGTTTGACAACAGTAAAAGTCGTATATATTATGTAAATATAAAAAAAGTTTTAAGTCACTAAATCAGGCTTAATTCCATTAAGTGTGGAGAAGCGTGCCCAAAATTTGGCACACTTCTGGTCAAGTTTCGTCAAGGCATTTGGTCTAATTTCGGATTGGTTTAAACAAGGGGAGCTTTTCAGCCTATCAGACTCAAAAAGTGTCAAGAACGCAAGTTTTGGTGAGTCACCCGGCTTTGGTTATTTTACATATTTTTGTGTGGGTACATTTAGGGACTATAGGGTAGTAGTATTTTAGTTGTGGTTTTTCCAAGTAAGAGGCTTTTGGTTGTGGTTTACCTTTTAGGACAGAGGTTATACCTTTAAGTAAGGAAATCTTTTAGCTTTCGGATAAGTGGCTGAAACCTCTTCTGGTCTTGGTTCACACCACAGCTAGGGGTCGCCGTTCTTCCCTTTTCGTACACTAGTCGCCTCCGCCCGCCGCGGAGTGTTTGGGGGCAGAGGGTCGAATTATCCCCTCTCGCCCATTATACCCGGTCTGGACGTGCCGCACGCGCACTTTGGCCCACCGGAAGTCCCTCGACGGGAGTACGATTTGGCGATCTCAACACCTCAACTCAAGTACGTTTGGAACGTGATATTCACTGGATTGGTCTTGGCGTGGAGATATCGTTTGTGGAGTTTCACGAGCATATTGGGTCTTTACGCGGAAATATTGGATTGTTTTAATATTGGTTGGAAACTAGACCGGTTTTGGTCTTATTTCGTATTGGTCAGGGGCTAGACCGGAACGGTCGGTCTACCCTCTACTATTTCGTATTGGTCAGGTCTTGATCGTTTGGACGATCGACCTATTGGAACTTATCTCTTGGAAGTGTTTTTGGTCTGTTTGTGTCTGGGGTGAAGAGTTCCTCCCCAGAGATACCTGCCCAGATCGGTCTTCTATATTCAAGACCGGTTCGATCCAATCTGCGATCCCGATCCACCGAGTGTGTAACTAGCCCATTCCATCTGGTACACAAGGTTATATGGACACTAAACAATCGGACCAAGTAGGTTCTGATGACGACCGGTCGTCTGATTGCAGCGGACGATCGGACCAGATCTCGAGTGGTGGTCCGCGGAGTACCCCCTCCGAAAGTTGGAAGGCTGGGCGCGATGGTGGTAGTCAGGTTATCGATGCTAATGTTTTCAATTTCGAACTTGACTCCACCACAATGGTGCGCGTGCCCGGATCACTTGGTGATCGTGGATATCACCGTGCTGATATTCCATCAAAAATTGTATTCGAAGATTTGAATGATTTGAATATGGAGTCGTTCTGGAGAGGACGTAAGGAAAGGCTATCGCCTTACGTTCTCGTTGTTGATAAAGATGGAGATGTCCGATCTGGCCTGGCGGAGTACCAGATCGGGATTAATAAGTTTTTTCCTCCCCAAAAGGCTCCCACCGGAGCCGGTCGGGACTATAGCAGGTCTTGCTATAGTTCCGGAAAGGATCAGGACCTTGGTCCTGATCCTATGTGTATGAATGAAAAAATTGATGGAAAACTAAAAGATGAAAATAACTTGGAGGCTGACTGGAACGATCCGGTCTACCTCCCTAAAGTCCCCAAGGTACCCAAGGTGCCCAGAAAAGGGCTGGGAATTCCACCCGACGAAGACGACTTCGAAGAAAAGTCGAAGGTCGGGGATGAGGCTATCACCGAACAAGACCTGGACAAGATGTATTATGTTTTTGAATTGAAGCGATTTGTTCGCCAAAACCAGGTCTTTCGGGTGTTGAACCTCCAGATCCCCTACCATCTTCTCGGTCCCACTACCGAGCCGATCCAGAGTGATCGACCATTACTGCTCGTAAAGAATTCGGTGGCGATGTTGGCGGAGGTTGGCATTAAAATGCAGAACCCCGCCGGTGTCAATAAATTGTTTGAATTTGATGCTTGGAGACTGGAGGCGTCGATGTCGGACCTACACGACCGTTTGGTGCCACTGGTGGGGGTGGTTCGCCGCCCAACTCCCACCACGGCAATGAAGGTCGCCAAAGCCTCCACAGAGCTTGTTGACATTGGTTCCGATGATGAATCGATCTACCAGTCTCCACCGGCTTCTAACAGCTCATCAGAGTTGGAGACCGGTGTCGAGCGGATGACCATGGGGGTGGACCATGCCCGGTCTGAACAAAAAAGGAAAATGCGGCAGCAAGGGGCTGTTTGCCAGTCGGGGCTCCAGCAAGTCCCACAGGCCTCAGTTCCGCAAAAGGAGGGTATCAACACGTTGCCCATGACGCCAGCCAACGTCCAAGTCATGTTTGAGACGATGATGCAACGTTTCATGGAAGAACGGGTTAGACCACCTATACGCCCACATGTCCAAGACCGGTCTACCTGTCAAGGTGTCCAATGTTTTCAAAGATGTGGATATGGAATCGGTAACATCTATGGATAAGCCTATTAGAAGTGATAAACCAACCGGCAAGGGAAGGCGCAAGCCGCAACCGGCAAGACCGCGTAGACCAAGCAAGACAAGTGACTGTGATATGGAGTCGGTCGGCGGTCTTGACGACCATGGTGGGTCAGATGGTACAGACGCAGGCAAGGTGCGCAAGTCTAACCTAGCCTCCACTACTGCCTACGACTTTGGATCTGCTGCGATTCCGCGCATCCGTATGGCCGCGACGACCGACCTCAAGGACTTCACCGGCAAGGATGCTGATGAAGACCAGGCCTGGTCTTGGTTCAGTCGGGTCAAGTCTGCGTTCCTGCGAGACCAGACCCCAAAAAGCGAACGTTGTTTAATCTTCGGGATTTGTTAAAAGGACCGGCTGCGAACTGGATTCAACAGTTGGGTCGGGGCGTCCGGTCTGACTGGGACCTGTTATGTGCGGAGTTTGAAGGTCAATATTGTAACTCCATATTTTCAAGCTCCCGTATGTACCACCATATGCAGAAGCGGGCCGACGAAACACCGATCGAGTATTTGCATCGGTTGAACGTGGCTGCACTTCGCGCCAGCATAACAATCAAAGAGAATAACCCACCGAACGGTGCCGCCTTAGAACATGTGGGTCACTATATTAGTACCCTTGACGATCAAGAACTGGCGGACCAGCTTACTCTACTGCGACTTAAGGATGCGGGCGAAGTCGAACAGACCCTGCGGACGTTACAACAGTCGCGTAGTATGAGAGCGAAGACCGCTGGTGGATCAGGTCGCTATCGTTCCAAGACCCAGACCGATCCGGTCAAGAGACCTTGGACCAGACCGACCCGAGCGGTCAAGGCAATTGTAGCTGATGACAGCACGGGGTCAGAAGGGGAAAGTGGAAGTCCATCCAGCCAGGAGTCATCGGATGAAGACCAGTATCGTTACGTCTATGTTGCGGGATCTGCCCCGAAGACCAAGTCGAAGTCCGACCAGGTAGACCGGAAGGGAAGGAACGGAAGCAAGTCCGATCCGGACCGACCTCGTCAGAAGTGCTCCCACTGTGGGTCGAGCAAACATGATGGTCCAAACTGCTGGAAGAAGATGGTGTGCAAGAAGTGCGAGAGACGCGGCCACCCGACTGACCACTGCCTTTTAGTATGCAAGTCATGTGTAGAGATCCACGAGGCCTTCCACTGCAAGATTGAAGAATTTTTTAACATGATACGCAAGTGGTACGTGCCGGACAAGCACGCGGGGATGCTGCCGCCGGACGCGGAAAAGATGTTAAACTAGAACGCTCGCCAGGTCGGAATCTGGATCGAGCCGAGCGTTCTACGGTTCACATCTATGCATATGTCGTCAAGGAGGATAAGACCGACAATACACGTTCTATTCCAAATTGCGTCGACCCAGACCATCCGGTCTACAGTCTGAAGACCGGTGAGTACTCCCGGACAAAGGTGGTTATGCAGATGGACTTGCTGTCTGGAGAATCCCGCGTATACTGGAATTATCACGCGCCTGATAAATGGTTCAAGTAGGAAAAAGCCTGTGGCAAGATTAATAACCAGAAAGCGACGATGTTGTTCGACTCTGGAGCTGAAGTCTCGATAATCGATTCCGCCTTTGCTCGTAAGGTCGGATGTCTTTTAGACGATACCCAGAGAAAAGAATGCGTCGGGATCGGTGAAAACTCTTATATGACCGAAGGAAGAACGCGTGTGAAAATTACTTTGTCGGGATCGCTGGTCTACTTTTTCAGCGCTTGGGTTGGCAAGTTGGCTGGTCAAGACGCTTTACTAGGAATGGATTTCATGGTCCCAGCTGGTATTCGCCTAGACCTGTCACATGGAGTGCTTACACTCCCGGATGAGGTCCAGGTCCAGTTGGCTGGTCGAAGACCTCTGTATGGTTCGTATACCGATCTGGTACGGTGGGACCAAGACCTCACTATCCCAGTCGGTCGGTCTGCCGATACCCCGGTTGAGAAAGGTTTTCGTTCGAGGAAGTTGTGGTTGACCAGGGGCGATCGGTGGGTCTCGACCTTCGTAAAGAGTGCTGGTCGACGTGATTTTGTCCGTGTTACCAATATCGGTCACAAGCCGCTGACACTGGACAATAACACTATTGTCGGCATGTGGTTAGCAGAAGGGAAGGTACCAAGGAAGATGGGGTTCGTCTCGATTGGGTCGAGGCGGTATGTCGAGTGGCAAAACCTGGCGTACCAATCGACCACCGATCTTATCAGCGATGATGGGTCGGTGGAAGAGGATACCTCACATTTAGTGGAAAGACCAAGTTATGTCACCCCAAAAAATATGTTGGTCCGAAGAAAGGCGCCGCAGTCACCAGGAACGGTGGACCATCAAGTCGACGAGCCAAGGTTAGTCAACGTGGTGTCAGCACAAGACCAGGCGACAGCGGAGCAAGAAACGGAAGAAGGGGAACATGAAATTGCTAGGTCGGACCAGGACGGTATTCCTAATCAGACCGATATCAGTGAAGGACAGCCCGTCGATCAAGACCAGGGGCGTTCAGCCGGTCCAGATGGTCTAGGTGATATCACCCCAGAAGATGAACAAGTCTGTATACATGAAGGCGGGGAACAGTACATTCAGGAGCTGGAAAGCCAAATGGCAGCCCTCCCTGAAGTGTCTGCCGACTCTCCCGAAGTTACAATGGATGATTTACAAGTGGGTGATCAAGACCTTAACAGTCCAGACCAGATCGAGCAGTTGAAGAATATCATATGGAAGAAAAGACATCTGCCGATCGGAAAGGGCAATGCCTTACCACCTGCAGCCCGTAGTGCGATTTGCGATATTGACGTTGGAGATGGCAAGCCGATTGCTCAGCGATGTCGACGCGTGGCGCCACAGTACCGTGAAAAGCTTTCTGATCTCATTAAAGGACTGTTGGTCACCAAGATTATTAGACCGTCGACCTCGCCATGGGCCTCGCCGATCGTAATTGTTATCAAGAAGAACGGCGTTGACATTATACTGTGCATCAACTATCGGCTGGTAAATCGGTTGACTAAACTCATGGTGACCAGATGCCGCTGATTAATGATCTGTTGGAAGACCTCGACAAGACCTTGTGGTATTGTTCGCTAGATATGGCAAGTGGATTTTGGGTGGTCTCGATGACTGATCGAGCCCGTGAGATTTCCGCATTTCTGACGCCGTTTGGTCTTTTCGAGTGGAACCGTTTGCCTTTCGGTTTGAAGAACGCGCCCCAGATCTACCAGAGGCTGATCGACAACGCACTGTATGGACATTTCAAGATCAGTAACGTTCGGGACCCCACCGAAAACCATGATGTATTTACAGAGGGTGAACCCGATCGGGAAAGGAGACCATCCGTTCTGGGGAGGCGATCGTACATCGACGACATACTGATCCCTGCCTCGTCATGGAGCGATCTGTGCGAGAATGTCGAACGGTTGTTGGAGACATGCGATCGCTGGAACCTGTCGATCAGTGCTGTGAAGAGTTTTTGGGGCATGTCCAAGGTCGCCTATTTGGGTCATATGGTGTCAATCAGTGGGCTAGAGGCCAATCCTAAGGATCTGGAGTCACTGAGCAACCTCCCGTTTCCCAGATCGCTGAAGGCAATGCAGTCCTTCCTAGGGAGCCTGTGAATTACTACAGCCGCTTCATTGAAGATTTCGCGATTTACGCGGCCTTGCTGTACGAGCTCCGGGAGGGGCGACTATCTTGCGCGAAAGAGATCGGGAAACTTTACGGGAGGGCCTCGACTCTGATCTGCCCGCAGATTTTCCGAAGGTGGAGGAAGAGGATTACGTGAAGCGTGAAAAGTTTGCTTTCGGCATGCTGAAGGCCAAGATGGTGACGGCACCGATTCTCAGACACTTCGATCCGAAAAAAATGCCGATCGTCATTATGTATGCTATAAAGTGGGCCATTTCTGCCACTCTAGTGCAAGAACATGATGGAGTGTACCACCCGGTCACTTTTACGAGCCGGACGTTGAAGCCGAACGAAGATACTATGGGATCGTCGAAAAGGAAGTTCTAGCTTTGCTACGGATTTTGGATGTGTGCTACAACCTACTGGTCGGCCGATCTGTAAAGGTTCTTTTGAAACAGTCGACATTGGCCTGGCTGTTATCAGCCAATGGGATGGACGGTAGGCTCGGCAGATGGTCAGCGGTCTTGTCACAGTGGTCCCTCGAGATCTTCAAGTGCACCAAGGGAGAGGAGGAGATATTGGGCAAATTGGCTGCCAGTATCACCCCTCGGTCTGAAGTGGATGAAGCTCTGATGGCGATTGCCCCAAGGAAGCAACCTCGACAGTCAATCTCGCTGCCGCCACCGATCGTAAATCGGGATGAGGAACTCCTGGTCTTGAGTTCGACGGATCGTCTAGCGTGAAGAAGAAGGTCGGAGCCTATAGTGCCATACTGTGGAAGTTACCACAATGGTCTATAGTAGCAGCCGCCGCCTATTTCACGCCTGACATAACGGTCAACGAGGCGGAATATCGGGGGCTCCTTCTAAGTCTTGATCTGCTGCCATAACAAAAGAAAGGTCGGATCATCATATGTGGTGACTCCAACCTAGTGATAAGGCAGATCACAGGGGAGATCGACTGTAAGGCACCACGGCTGAAGTTGCTGAATGATCGGGTGATGAAGGCACTGAAAGACTACCCCAACCACGAGCTATTGCACGTGAAACGGGATTGGAAACGAAGCGCCGACCACCTCGCGACAAAAGCCATGCGGTACCAGATCGGGGCGACGATCACCGAGGAGGCCGTTCTACTTGAACTTATGGATATAAACAGGCTCCCGGAGTTGACCAAGCCCAAGGACAGCCCCGATCAGGTACATGTGATGGCAGCGACTAGATCGCGAGCTCAGAAGTATCGCCGATCGTTCCCAAAGAAAAGGCTTAGTGAGTGCGTTGTACAACAGCTAAGGGCGGAACGGATCCTCAAGGCGCAGGACGAAGAAGAGTGGTTCGTCAACTTGAAGGCCTATCTGACCGGTGAACCGTACAAGCTAACGAATGATCAAGCGAAAGAGTGTACCAATATCGCGGACAGTTACGATGTGGATTACAATGGATTGCTATATTACTGCCGTGACGTTGACCAAGACAGTGCCGATCGAGATCGACTAGCGAAATTGGTGATCCCTGAGTTGCTACAGCCGGATGTCCTTCATCACTACCATTTGAGTCTAGAACGGGGAAATCAAGGCATAGGCAGGACATACCACAAGATCAGGGCCCACTTTCACTGGAGAGGACTTTTTCAGAGTGTGCAGAAATATGTGGGCTGCTGCACAGATTGCGAGACCGGAAAGGGCAGACCGATAATCAAGGGGCGATCGCCCTGGAATATCGAGGCTACAAACCCTTTCCAGGTGATAGCAATGGATTACATACCGTCGCTGCCCAGATCGACGCGCGGCAACACTGAGCTGCTGATTTGGATTGACCTAAGCAATTAGATTAACTAGTAAAAAATAGGAACGGTCATAACAATATTTGCTGAACGATTAGGATCATATAAAATTTTTATCTCTTTGTTAAAGTTTCAAGAGCATTTTGCCTTAATCAAATAATCTCCAATTAACAACCCTTTATTTAAATAATTATTTTTTTTCTTTCTACGTGGGTTTTTTCAAAATTATTTTTATTTCTTATTCACTGGTCAGGTGATCGCAAAGGCTAGTGCATCCCGATCTGCGGAGCATATCGCCCTGAGTTACGAGGAATGTGTGTTCAGATGGTTATGCGCCTGTGAAGTTATTAGACACGATCGGGAACCCGGTTTTATGGCTGAGGTGTTCCGATCGTTCAATAACATTCTAGGCCAGAAGCAGAGCGCGACGATGGCATAACGTCCGCAAGAGAACGGATCGGCTGAACGCATGGTGCAGACAATCACAAGGGCGATCAAGATGTATGTGGCCGATCCGGACCAACGTGACTGGGACGAGTATGCAGAGAGACTGGTATACTGGTATTCGCACTCAACTCTTCGACCGATCAGGTACGAGGGAAACGCCTTTCTATCTGGCGTATGGATGGGACCCTCGATCGACACTTGAAGCGGTGATACCGATCGGCTGCACTCGGACCAGCGATCGCGATGCCCGTCGTTGGTGCATGCAGGTCCAGAAGCATTACCAGCATGCGAAATAAGTCGTCGATGAAAAGTTGCGTCAGGCCACACAAGATCGAGCAGATCGGAATAACGATCAGGTCCTCCCTCATGGTATTGAACCAGGGGCGAGGGTATGGTTATACCTCGATCGGGTCAAGGAAGGCTATGCGAAGAAGTTGGCTCATATGTGGCACGGTCCTTTCCGTGTAGCAGAGCTTATCGGTGAGCATGCTGCCCGTATGATCACGATCGGCACGGATTATAAAGTTTTTACGATCATGCATGTGTCCAAACTGAAGCTGGTCAGAAAATTCCTCGATCGGCCTAAAATACCCTGTCTGGTGGACGAAGCGGAGAGATTCGATTTTGGCGAAGCTCTGCTGCCGGAAGCCAGTTGGGAAAGGCCATTGGAAGAGGAGGAATTCGAGGTGGAAAATGTGCTAGATGTCCGATCGGTCAAGAAGAGACGTTTCGGTCGCACCCACTGAGAATATCTGGTCCGCTGGAAGGATCATGACGAAGCAACTTGGATCGACAAACTTGACCTAAATTGTGTAGCACTGCTACGGGAGTTCGAGCGAGAACGAGTCAGTCGGAATCGCTTTGCAGTGATGCAGACTCATGAGGATGAAGATCAAGACACACAGTAGCACCGATCAGTATATCGATCGGTGTGAATATGTGTAAGGTCTGAATTATTGTGAATTTTGTGATGAACTGTGATGAACTGGAGTAGTGGAATGACGAACGTGGTGATGATTTTCTCGATGTGTATGGAAACTGTGTGTGATAACGTGTTGGTACAAGTTTGGAGAAATTGATGAAATTTGGTCAAGTGATCAGGTGATCAGGAGTTTGAAAAGAATGATGACATGTATTATGTATTATCTGGTCAGCTAACTGGCGCATCAAGAATCGCAATCGCTCTCGAGCCTTTGGGGACATAAGTACATCCTTTAACTCGATCGATATGGGCCAAAGCGTCCTTCAGGTCTGTGACCGGCTCGTCACAACGAAGACTGGGATACCAGACGCCGTCGTCAGCTAATACCCCGGCTTTCTCAACCCGACTCTTGGCCATATCGAGAACCACAGGATATAAAAAGATGTCGATGTCGCATTCGCGGGCCAGCTTCCCTACCAGAACGAAGTGGCATAGGGTCTGCCAGGCCTCTCCCGCCCGACTCCGGCGCCTCTTTCGGTTTTTCTGGAACGATATCAGGCCTTGATCATGTTGCGTTCGACCAGGAGGAAGCACTAAATAGTGCGTAGACTCCCAGATCGCTTGACTGTAGGTTTCATTGAAAGCCTTTACTCGACCTAAGAACGAGTCGATCCATGCAGTCGACGCAAACATGGACCCCAGCTTGGGGCGGACGACCACTTTCCATGGCTCATCTGCTTACAGACGGGTGATTTGTGGCGCTGTGACCAGGTCCGCCCACCATGCAGAAGCGTCAGGAGCCTTTGGAGCTGGAGGAAAAGGCCAGGAGTCCGGGCGCGATAGAGATCGGGCTAATATCTGCTTGGTCAGGGATGATTGGTACAAGCTACCGATCTGCCACGATGACCATGGCGAAGTGGCATCCGAAGTCAGCGATGGGAGAGGTCGATCTCCGGTCAACAACCCTTTGAATCGGGCGTGACATCGCAGCCCAGATATGCCGGGCTGGAACGAAGGCAACGGTCCGGTCGACTCGCGCGTCGGTGCAGCACCATCACCCTGGGAGCTGATCGGCTTATTAGCCTCCAATGCGGGCTTCGCCGGAACGGAACCTCGGCGTTGATCGGATCGGGACTTGGATAACGCAGTGATCAAGAACTCAGAATAGCTCGATCCGCCCCCGAGTCCTCTCCGGAGGAGACCTCTATACTCTTGGTGTGAGCGGCGCGGGGGCGCGATGGCGCACGAGAATTGGTGATGATATACTTGTCACCTGCATCCGATCTTGGGCTCGGGAGATGCGCCAGCGTCTTGGCTTTCTTTTGGGGCACCTCTCGCTTCTCCTTGTGTTCTGAGTCGCGCGCTATGCCCCGCGCCCTTGAGCCCTTCGACGCGTCCTTACGCTTCTTGGAATTTTTCGGAATTTCGGGGTGCTTACTTTTGGCCAATGAGTGGCGTCGGGTCCGATCTTGATGGAGATCAACCAGAACGGACGATGCAGACCGGTCAAGGCTAGAGAATGCAGCCGGACGCCGGGGCAACAAGTCAGTCAACTGTTGGTAGCACCGGTTTACGGCCGCCCAGCGACGATCTGATTCCTGGGTCCAGGCGTCCGATCGGGCCTGGAAGGACTCGACCTTCCCGATCTGCTCCCGGACCACGACCTGCAACTCGCCGAACTGCCTCTCCAGGTCACCAGGTTGGGTGCGGAGTAAAGTCTGATCGGACTGATCTTCCAACCTCTGCCGGTTGACCACCGCGAGTTGTTCCAGGAGGTGCGATCTGTAAGCCTCCAAGCGAGAAAGATCGTGCCGTGCGCCGATCAGCCCGTCCAATATCGGTCGGAGCTGATCGCAGTGATCATGCGACTGCCGATCAGCCGTAAATAAGGCGTAGAAAGTTTTGGTGATGTCGGTGGGCAACCGATCTAAATGCAAAGGAGGGTCAGAGCAGACCCAAGATGGAAACAGACCGATCGGCCTACCTTGCGTTGCTTGTTGGGCGATCTGGGCCCGGAGACGTGCGTTTTCAGCGGTCACCTCCTGCAACTTCGTGGACATGGGGATCAACGTATCCACCTCCTTCCGCAGTTGCAGGAGTGAAGAATCTTTGATGTCCAACTGGTACTGGAGCTCCCGGACCGTTTTCCGGAACTGATCGGCCTTGATCTGATGCATGTCCGGTATGTCGGACCCTGAAGTGCTGTAAGGGCTGTCAGATCGGGCCATTCTGGTCGGCGAACCGATATGGGGAGATGAGGAACGCAGATCACCTGTAGCAAAGAATGTCAAGAGAGGTTACAAGGCGATCAGGTGTACAACGCAAGTACCCGGTGAAGGTGGACTCAGAGATCCGTCCATTAGTGAAGTCCGCTTCTGTGAAGATCTGGATATGATGAGATCGGTTCGCTACCGTTGCGCGGCTGCGGCCAGACTCAGGGGCGGCTGTGGCGAAGCGGACCCAAGAATTTTGGTCGTTTTGCGTCAGCAGCACACCGATCGGCTTATCGGCGATCGGATTGGTGGAAATCCAGGAGGCGTTTAAGCCTATCATGTGCAAGAGGTGTCAAGAACAAGGATTTTGGTAAGTCACATGAGATTGCGTGTACCTACTTTTTGCCTGCTAAGAGCGTTTTTGGTTTTACGTCTTAATTGTTGGGCCTTTAACTCAACCGGAGGTCGTTTCGCCTTGTACATCAGTTGCCTCTGCACGCCGCAGAGTGTTTGGGAGCGGAGGGTCGAGTAATCCCCTCCAGCTCATTATAACCGGCTGGGACGCGTTACAGACGCACTTGGCCCGCCGGAAGTCCCTCGACGGGAGTACACTTTGGTCGGCTTCTCAAGTTCAAGTTACGCACGTTTGGAACGGGTTATTAAGTTTTTTGGATTGTTACGTGGAGATATCGTTCGTGGAGTGTATCAAGTTCTCATTTGGATCTCCCTATTGGATTATTGGAGTTTTATTCTCATATTGGTTGGGCTCCACGATCGGTTGAGCGATCTGCCCTTTGGAGTATACTCACTCCAAGTATAACTGGTCTGACCGTACCCAGGGTGAAGAGTTCCGCCCAGGATACACCACACAGCACGGTCTCCCACATTTAGACCACAAGTCTATTCCCAGATCCGATCCACCGAGTGTGTTACCAGCCCATTCCATCGGGTACACAAGGTGAGATGAAGAACAAATCGGACAAGGCGGCCTGTGTTGATGATCGGTCGTCTGCCAGCAGCGGACGATCGGATCGGATCGTAGGCGAAGGTTCGCGGGGTACCACCCCCCGTAAGTTGGACGGCCGGGCACGATGGTGGTCAGGTTCTCGACACTACGGTGTTCTATTTTGAACTTGAATCCACCACAGATCAGTCCAGATCAACAATTCCGTATGTCCTCAAGTTGAACGAGGTAGCGACGGGATATGATCCATGCCTATCACTTGGAATGGATACGTAGCCTCAATGTTTCCAGGAGACATCCCCTTGATCGTAGTCTGGCCCTTCCCCGTCTCACAATCTACGCATTGCCCAACAAATCTTTGCTCGCTGCGAAATAGACCACGCCAATGAAAGTATCGTCTGATCCGCTGATATGTACGCCTAATACCCTGGTGTACTCCTTCCAAACTCACATGATACTGGTGGAGGACATCCGCATGTAGGGTCTCGGGTAAGACCAGCTTGATCGAAAAGTGTCGATCGTCTCGATCATCTTGATCACCGCTGGCTTTTCTTTTAGCCATATTTCCATAGTAGATCATCAATCCTTGTTCATCGACATCATAGTTGTCGGCAATTTCGCGCAATCGTTTACATCTTCTGATCTGAATTGTGAAACATTACCATGCAAGTAACATCGCAAATCAGAAATCCACTTCTCTTCGTCCTGCGTTTTTCTTTTCACACGTTCCGCCCTTAACCTTCTATGGATACTTCAGGCCACGTTGATGGTCGCGTTTAACGGATGTTACGTGATTGCGTCGTCAGCAACACTCGTGGTACAGTGGGATCTTCATTCCACGTGATCACTTCAGACAATTTGTTGACATCGACCAATTCTTCCAGCTCTTTTTCGTCATCAATCTCACATCTTGTTCCACCCTGCATATCCATAGTGGTGATAATTGCTGTACTCTTATTCCACTCCCTTTAAAAGTGCAGCAGATCATGATCAGGCCATTCGATAGGCGTTTTAACGCGCGCTGTTGCAATACTTGCAATCGCGGAGCCTTGCACTCTATTTCGCCACGCATTTGTCTGATCACCAAATTTGAGTCTCCACAAACGATCAACCTTCCTTTGGGATATAGCGACAGTAGATCCAAACTTAGAAGCAATCCATGGTATTCAGCTTCATTCAAGGTGATGTGAGGTGCATGATCAGCAACCGCGATTATGATCTTCCACTCTGGCAATTTCTACACAATAGCACCAACACATCGCTTAGCACTTGCAGATCCATTGAAACTGATCACGTATAGATCTTCGCCTTTCTTAACCGTGGGAGGTGGTACTTCAATCATCTGCCGCGGTTGCTTTTTAGGCGCGATTGCGATCAGGGCTTCATCAATTTCGGCGCGAGGAGTGATACTTGCGGCTAACTCCCCTAGTACCTCTTTTTGTCCATGCACACATTCTTGATCCCAAGTCTCATTGTGATAAGACCGCAGCCATCTCCCCAATCGTCCGTCTAACCCGCGGGATGTCAATAACCACTTCAACGTGGATCGACGTGACAAGACAGTGATCGCCTTTCTGACCAGCATCGTAAAGTAGACGTCCAAAATTCGCAGAAGAGCCAACAATTCCTTTTCGACGGGGCTGTAATTCAGCTCACCGCTCTTCAGTGTACGGCTAGCGAATGAGACGGCGCAATACACTTGATCATGTTTTTGTACCAACGCGGCAGATACTGCCCACTTGCTGGCAAAACCACGATCACCGGCGTTTTGGCTTGATCATAATAGCGCAGGGTTGGGGCTGACGCAATCTTCGCTTTCAGCATACTGAATGCCACTTTCGCTCTGATCAATCGATCGTCTTTATGATCCGAGCTCTCCTTGACCGATGATCGACCCTTTAATTCTTGATAATCCGTTTCTCGTAACTCATAGAGTACAGCAGCATAGATCGCGAAGTCTTCAATAATTTGACAGTAGTACTATATACTCCCCAAAAACGATTGCATAGCGCGCAAAATACCAGGAAAAGACAAAATGATCAAATCATCTAAATTCTTCGGATTTGTTTCCAAACCGCGGCTAGAAACGTGATGTCCTAAGTAAGGAACTTCACTTCGCCCCCAGTACGATTTAGCCACGCTGATCGACAACTTACACTGATCACACTTTGCAATATATTCTGCACCCTATCACACAGGTAGTCCATGTAGGTGCAGGGATCAAGATATCATCGGTGTATGATAGTCGCTGCAGCACAGACGATCCTTGTGTTTGGTCAGGCTCTCCCGCAGTTAATACATCCGTTGACTCATTGGCACCGTCCTTAACCTTGAGATACCCATACAATGCATTTTCGATCAACAGCTGGTAAATCTGCGGGGAATTTTAAGGCCAAAGGGCATCCAATTCCTATCAAACAATCCAAACGGGGTGACAAAAGCTAAAATCTGACGTGCTCGATCGGTCATAGACACGACCCAAAAACCACTTGCCATATCCAAAGAGCAAACCCACAACGCCTTATCCAAATCTTCAAGCAAATCAGAGATCAGAGGCATAGGGTACACCATCAAACGCGTGAGTTGATTCACCGCGCAATAGTCGATACATAATCGAATATCAACCCCATTCTTCTTCACGATGATCAAAATATAGATGATGCCCAGCCAGCATATATGGCTGAATGATCTTCGTGGCTAATACCCCTTGAACAAGGCTGATAACTTCTCGCTAAATTGTGGAGCGACCTTCCGACACTTCTCAGCGATCGGGCGCGCATTTCCAACGTCAATATCACAAACAACTCCACGTGCAGCAGGGGGCAGCGCGTTTTTTTTCGATCAACAGATGTTTCTTCGCCCAAATTATATCACGAAGTTGGTCTATTTCCTCTGCTTTGATCAATGGATCACCGACTTGCAAATCATCCTTGGTCACTTCTTCATTACTTGCGGAAACTTCCGGCAGTGTGGCAAGCTGTTTCTCCACCTTTTCCACGAACAAATCTCCGCTTTCGTGGTAACACACTTGATCATCGGTAGGAATCACACCGAATTCACCGTGATCGGCTGAGACAGGATACTCATGCATATCTGGAACAGGCTCATCTATTGCAACAGACTGTTCAACTTCGTGATCCAGGGCCGCCCCTTTCACATTCGGCACCTGATCGCACTTTTCTTGCACTTCTTGTATCTTCTGCGATCTTCCTGATACTAATGCCACAGATGCCGCGATCGAGTCCGTAGGTCGTACCAAAATTCCTTGAGGAATAGGATACTCCTTTTTATCGACAAAAGAACCTTTATCGGCACTTTCTTGATCGTCATGCACTGAATCAGTAGAAGCTTGGTATGTAACAGGGCTCTAAGCACTCTGTTACAACAACTTACACAGAGCGTCGATGAGGCGCTCTTGGACTCAACAGAATAAGGTAATTTTAGGACTGAATTGAATATCAAAGGGAGCAAATGGTCCTCACGACCATTCATCCCAAAACCTACGAAAACTGATAACCTACAAAAAGCTAATGCTAGTTCGCTAGGTACGGTACATATACCGTACCCCTCTTCGTATACGATACCGTCGTAACCGTAACCCGTGTAACCCCGTTACCGTAAGCTTAACCCATGTAACCCCGTTACATCATTCCACCGTTAAAGTACGAGCCACGCGTACTTGATAAAACCAAGGAAAGGAGGAACTTTCCAAGAAACACGACCACCAAAGAAGGGAACTGGTAGCCACCAGAATCCCAACGATCGCCAAACCAAGAGGGAAAGGAACGCCAGGGCGCGCACCATGATCGGTGGCGGTGACGACGGCACCCGTGCAAGAGACAGAGACAACTACCACGACATCGCAAGCGACGGCAATAACCACAGTGACATCGGAGGCAACGGTGACGTCAACGGCGCCATCAACGACGATGTCCACGAAAAAGGCAAACACGGTCGACGCAAACACGACAACTTCGGCAACAACAACTGTGCCAGCAACAGCGACAACAGAGGCGACAACACCAGCGGCGGTGGCCGCGGCGACAGGAGCTGCATTAGCAGCACCAGCAATTCCAGTGACTGCACCAGTGACGACAGCAGCGCAAACAGCACAAGTGGTGCGGATACAGAGGCACCAAGCGTAACAACTGGAGTTGAAACGGCAACTGTAGCGACATCAACGGCTGCAGTAACGATATCGACATCGACGACTTCCGTGGTGTCGTCTGCAGCGCCACCGTCAAGCCTTACCGCCGCTCCAACGTCGATGAACACTACGCGGCCAACTGGGATGGAGTCAACACTGACTCCACAGCAAGTGAATGTATTGACATTGTCTCCAATTCCAAGACGTCCAGTGCTGCAATTCGTGACTGAGATGCATGCAGGGAGTCGCATTCGATTGCCGTTTCCACACCCAGGAGAAATCGATGATCTGGACAACCCAGATCGCGTTTGGTTGACGGATGCAGACGTCCAAGCTGATCCACGCTGGCCCGATCGAGAAACGGTGTACAACGAACCGTTGTACGATACCTGCCGCCTCAACAATCCCCATGGCGTTGTTGATTCGGAAATACGTCGCTATTTCCAATAATATCGGATTGTTCGTCGTCGGCCTTGGTACGGTGACACACGCGGTACTCAAGTGTTGTGGAATCATTTCGTTTCAACTTGGAATCGTGGCGTCCTACCAGAGTACTTGCGGTTGGGACGTATTGAACGTGCCGCATACGGCCTTGGAATCTTGCGGGATCGTGTTTCACGAGTCCATGGCTGCAGTCATTTTGCTGGTTGCGTAGTCGACATCATGGAGGGTTGCCGTGCATGAAACCCGCGTGGTGACCGTCACGGAAGAGCTTGGGTCGAGTGGAAGTGAGCAGCAAGCTTTCACGAAAGTGCGCATGCATTGATTGATGCGTACGCACGAGCAGTGGCGCAACACGGTGCCACCACTAGTGATGTCGCTCGCCAGGGTCGAGACTCAGCTCGTACTGAGCCAAGACGTCAGGAACGTCCTCCAGCAAGACAGCACGAGGTTCCTGAGAATCGTCATCAAGACCGTAACCAAGGCAGCGTACACGTAGGAGCGAGGAACGTTCTCGGTCCACACGCGAGGATCGTGACCGACGATACGATCCACGATATAACGAGGCTGACCGTGTGAGTCGACAAACGAAGCAGGAGGGTCGCGAAGCAGCGTACGACCAGCGTGGTTGACATCACCATCAGCGACAGCACGACCCGCGGTATTGGGATCGTCACTACCAACAGGATTACGAGCGGTACGAAGCACGAAGCCAGAATCAGCAGCACGATCATGATGGATGGGGTCAACCGTACCGTTCGTATGGACGCGAAGGTTTGCGTCCTTCCCATCGTGACGATCGTCACGACTACTATGGCTGGGATCAGCGCGGCTGGAACCCGCAGCAGTATGCTCAGTCTGACTGGAATCAAGACCTCCGGGGACGTGACTATTCACATCCACGCCAGTATTATCGTGATCGTTCCGAACCCCGTGCTGAACGCCAGCACCTCCCGAGCTTGATCATCCAAGGCAAAGTGAACCGACTTTGCCGGCGCGTGTCGTATACGACAACGAGCGGTTGGAGAACAATCAACGCGAACACTTGGACTGAGTGGACGGGGGGACGCGCGCAGAACCGACTCCGCGGTCGCTGGAAGTTGGTCTTCGTGGCGCTGAGGACCACGCGCGGCAACTACAGGATCAAGTAAACGACTTGACCGACGTGAACTCAAATTCGTTGGCGCGATTGCGTCGCCAAGAAAATGCGATGAGGTCGATGCATGACTCGTGGGATCACTTTCGCCAGATCTTGCGTAGGCGGTCGCGTTCTCCACCATCGCGTGGGGAACATAAGAAGAACAAGCCACGTGACGAGGATCAGCAACCTCCTGATCCAAAGCGCCAGCGTCCAAGCGATCAACCGGAATAGCTTGGATTCTTCCGTACGAATTGGAAGCTATTGCGAGCGAGGGATGGTACGGCTTCAACCGTGCCACGTAGAATGTCGGATGGAGCTTCATGGTCGTGGGAATGTCAAGTTTGTACGCATCCCCTTTCGTAGCCACCACTTTAAACGGACCAATAAATCTTGGCATTAACTTGATTGATCCATTGTTGTTAACATTTTTCAATGGAAGTTTCTGAGTTGAAAGCAGAACCCGATCATTCACTCGAAAGTACAACGCGTTTCGTCGCCCTCGTCGATCTGCATTTTCTTTCTGACGATCAACCGCCACTGCGATCGCTTCACGTACAAAGCGGATCGCCGCTTGACGATCCAACACAAACGAATCCAGAGTTTTCAGTTCTTGCTTGGACATGGACTTCAAACTTGGAGCAGCCACGAAGTTGGGCTCAACTTCAGTATTGGCACACACCGCGTGCGCCGCTGACATGGAGGTGTGGCTGGTGTTAAGCACTGTAACACGATACTAAACCTTACTCCAAGCCAGAACGATATCACGAGGGATCACACTGATTGATCCCGTCGCAGCCGAACCACTTTGAATTCGAATGGTGTAGTCTGCGTCTTGATCATCACCAACATCAGACGCAATTGGTGAATAGGGTTCCATGCAGTCAAAGAATTCTTCATCGTCCACGGCATCTTGAACTGGCACGGGAGACGCGACTTCCGCCTCCACGGACGTATCTACCGCTTCCATCGATGTATCGTTCACTCCCGTTAACGGCTGGTTGTCGGCGGGGACAACCGCGACCGCATCACCTTCTTCGTATTCGGGTTCCGGACTGGATTCTACTCGTTGTTGCGACTTGGTTTTGCGTGTTCGACGTGTAGAAGGCGGAAATGTTAGCGCAGCTTCTCCCCCGGTTAAGGTCAAGCCACCAGTAAGCAGCGCTGGGACACGAGGATGGCTCAAGTGGTTGAAGAAGAAAGGCGTCAACCCCGTCGGCGAGTGAACCGCGTTGTTGATGGCGAATTCAGCCATCAGCAACAGACGGCTACAATCGGACGTGGACGCAGAGTAGCTACGCAACACATCCTCCAAGACACGGTTGACACGTTCAGTCTGCCCGTCAGTCTCCGGATGGGCTGCAGTAAACATATCCAAGCAAGTGCCGAGGCGAGCGAAGAGCGCGCGCCAAAACGAGAAACAAAGCGGACATCACGATCAGAAACGATGGACTTCGGCAACCCATGGTGGCGAAACACGACGTTCAGGAACACATCAGCCGTTTGGGCAGCAGTGACGCTACCCGCGACTGACGAAAGATGCGCCATTTTGCTGAGACGACACACGAAGACCACAATACCAGTGCGGCCGTGGCTATCCTTCGGAAGGCCAAAAACAAAATCCAAGCTGACAGATGCCCAGACGTCACGTGGGACTGGCAACGGAGACAACGGAGCTTGATGAGCTGGAATCGGTTTGACGCGCTGACAAACCTCGCATGTGCTAACCCACGTGCGGACACACTTGTACATGTTGCTCCAATAGAAGTCCCGTGACAGCGCAGCGTAGGTCTTTTCACGAGCGAAGTGATCACCATTGGGGGAATCGTGATATTCACGAATCAAACTATTCCGAATAGCATCATCAGCGGGAACGACAACACGCGGAGCGTCGGACGCTTCCACTTGATAAAGAAGCAAACCTTCGACAACCGAGAAGCGAGAACACTGTGCGCGTTGGCGCGGAGGAAGTGACGACAGGGAAAACTGAGCAGCATCCCGAAGATGGTCGATCAGAGGCCGACCGAACGTGTCGGCCGCGTATGCCGCGCGTATGGCCGGGTAAATAGACGACGTAGCAGAGACCACCGTGGTCGCCAGCGTGGATTCGTCCGCCACATTCTCATAGTCAGGGCGGCGCGACAGAGCGTCAGCCAAGATGTTCTGTTTACCGGGCTTATACAGGGCGACGAAGTTGAACTGCGCAAAGTAGGACAGCCACCGAGCCATTCGTTGGGACAGGTGCGGTGACTTCACAGCCGTACGCAGCGACGCGTGGTCGGTGTAAATCACGAACCGCTCTTCACGTTGAAGGTAAACGCTGAACTTCACCAAAGCGTATTTCATCGCTAACAGTTCCTTATCGTAGACATGATAATTCCGCTCCGCTGGTTTCAGCTGAAGAGATTGATAGGAGATCACGCGCTCGTGACCAGCACCGTCACACTGCATTAAAGCACAACCGATGGCAAAATCACTGGCGTCGCATACAATATGTAAAGGCTTATCGAAATTCGGTAACGCAAGCACGGGCGCTGATTGCAGTGCCGCTTTAACGGAGTCGAATGCAGCTTGATGCTCACACGACCATGTCCACACAACATCCTTTTGGAGCAGTCGAGACAGCGGGCGGATCAACAAAGCATGGTCCTTGGTAAAACGATGCAGATACGTGGACAAGCCAATCCATTGACGAATTTCCTTCACGTTTGACGTTATTGGCCAGTCGCAGATCGCTGCAACCTTCTCTGGGTCTGCACGCACACCCGCGCGTCCGAAAAACGAGCCAAGGACGGGGATCTCATCAGCGCAGAAGATACACTTGGAGAGACTGCCGTACAACTGATTCGCTTGCATGACGTCCAAAACTGAGCGGAGGTGATCCAAATGCACCTCCACATCCGTCAACCCACGTGAAGGGTCGGCACGGTAGTGGATATAAGTATCGTCGAAGTAGCTGGGAGCGAAGGCTCGAAGAGGTCTCAACAACAATGAGACCACGCGATTAAACGTGGCGGGAGCATTCTTCAAGCCTTGGGGCATGACCAGCCATTCGTACAACATGCCACTTGGAGTGTTACCGCGGTCAGTGGAACACTGGCCTCGTCCATGAGGATTTGGTAGTAACCATCCTTCAAATCGATGGTACTAAACACCGTAATACCAGCCATACTGTCCAGAATCACGTCTTTACGAGGTATTATCGTTTGCGCTGGGACGATTGCGTCGTTTACCTTGTTAAAGGCATGGACAATACGCCAAACTCCCGTGTCTTTCTTGACACAGAAAGTCGGACTGGAATGAGGCGACATACTCTCACGGACGTGGCCTGCTTTCAAGCGAGCCGCGAAGAATTTTTTGATGATTTCGACTTGTCACGAGGAAGTGGCCACTGACAAGTGACACAATACTTGGCGCCTGGGACGAAATCAATTTCGTGGCGAATTCAACGATCAGGAGGAAGCTTGTCCGGGATTGATTCTGGGAATACATCTTGGTATTCCTTGACCAACTCATACGCCGGATTGTTCGACACACGAAGTGACTCAAGCGATTGTTGAGGCACACAAAGTTATTTTGCCGAAAGCACTGTTGGATCCAAAGTGGAAGAAGTAGCCACATGCTCTTCTTCCTTACGCTGATCTGCTACGAGAACGCAGATCTGTTCGATCTCACACGATTTGAGATCACGCACGAATGCGTCTGTACTCATGATCTTGAGGTTCAGAATGTCAGAAGCAGTGGTGGGAGGACACTCGACTTGGATCTCCGGAGAACGGTACAATCTTCAAACTGGTCCAGCGCTTCAACCTTGGCTGGTCCTCTGCTTTGACAAAGGTCACTGGGGAGTGGTCTCGAACACAGTTTATCGGCAACACGGATATCGCGGCCCCCTGGCGGTGACACCGATGTCACGGTCTCTGTCTTATGGGTGTCATGGCTCATCTTGATACCCACTTGCTCAGGAAAAGTAGCGATGGGATTCCGATATCCATCAACGGAACCAACAACAAAACAATCACTTGAAAGGGTTCATTACTTCCCTTAATGGTGGCTGTAGTTGCTTCCTTTACCACGTCCTGAGCTAGACGTGTGGAGCTGATCACCCCGCGTGACCAGTCCACAATTGGACTATGGCGTTGGAGCCATGATATACCGAGGAAAAGTCGAACGACTGATCCGTATCTAACACAAGGAAGTTGTCTTCCGCACGACAAGTTCCATTACAAATTCATATTTGCAATTGAGGGAAACAGTCCGTTTCTCACTCGATCGAGGCTTGCCATCGGCAAACCGTACAATCATCTTCACGTTTGGATCTCGAACAACAGAGATCCCTTCAATATCACGAACAGAGGAAGCTCCAACAAAATTGTTTGTGGCTCCGCTGTCAATCATAGCAGTCAAAGGACGACGAGATCGTTTGACCTTAACCTTGACAAAGATTAGCTTCGGCGAATCCCCACCAACACTCGACGAGGACAAATGTGCATACTGCACACGGGGCCCAGAAGACGCTGTCTCTTCGTCAGACGACATCTCCCGTTTACGGGCGGTAGGAATCCCCGCGCCTACTGTCCATTGATGTTTGGACTCGACGCTGGACTCAAAGAACCAGTGGTCGAGTTGTTGGCATGACGCTTGATCTTCTCAAAGGCATACGACACACAGCAGCGTAATGCCCCGAATATCCACAGCGGTGACACTTGGGCTTTTTCTTAGAGGTGGCGAACGACGACACCGCGCAGATTTCTATGGGTTCAGGACCACCAGGAATAGTAGACAAAGGGGATCGGAACACCGACCCAACTCTTTTCGCTTGTTGGGCGCTGAACTCTTCACGCAGCGCCATGGAGTATGCGGCTTCAATAGTTGTCGGACGCTCACGGAACAATTGGGAGCGCGTTGGTCCCTCGCGAAAGCCATTCAAAAATACCGCCAACTGAGTGGACTCAGCGATTGGGTGTGTAACCACACACGAGGCCAAGTAACGAAACTTGACCACATAATCATGCAAAGAATCACGTCCTTGCTTAAGTGCCAGGAGCTGCGAGTGAGCTCGGAATTACGACTCGGCTGGCTCAAACGTAGCAGTAAGATGGTCCTTGAGATCTTGGACCGTTGGAAAAGCGCCAGGATTGGCAATGGTTTTTCTCAGTGCCCACTGTCGAGCACGACCAGATAAATTTGCGATTGTGTACGCCACTTGGAGTTCATCTTCCGCGATGCCACGGGCATTTATCGCAAGGTCCAATTCGCAAAACCAGCGAACACGAGGTGGTTCAGAGGAACCATCATACTTGGAAATGTCCAACTTAAACGTTGGACGACGCGCACTCGGAGGTGCCATTGAAGGGGTCGATCTGAGCGATACCACTTCGCGAGCTAAGAACTCCGAGATAACTTGATGTTGGCGATTCTGCAGACCAGACAACGACAACTGCGTTGCCATCAGGCCGATTTGGTTGGACATGCGTCCAACCGCTTCCCATTCGAAATCCGACAGATGCTGGAAGAACTGGCGTTCCAGCGGAGGAATTTCTTCTTCGTTCTTTCCCAAACGTGTAAACATACAATGGATCGGTCATTGGACGGATCAAAAAGTGCTACCAGGTGTAACAGGGCTCTAAGAACTCTGTTACAACAACTTACAAAGAGCGGCGATGAGGCGCTCTTGGACTCAACAGAATAAGGTAATTTTAGGACTGAATTGAATATCAAAGGGAGCAAATGGTCCTCACGACCATTCATCCCAAAACCTACGAAAACTGATAACCTACAAAAAACTAATGCTAGTTCGCTAGGTACGGTACATATACCGTACCCCTCTTCGAATACGATACCGACGTAACCGTAACCCGTGTAACCCCGTTACCGTAAGCTTAACCCATGTAACCCCGTTACATGATACGCAAGACTCTGCCACTCCTTATAACGATTAGAGCCCGCCGAAATAAACCCAGGGCGACGGGGCCCATCATCCTTATTCATCCAGATACCTAAAATCGTATCGTCATGTAGGATGATCGGATGATCGGCAACGTTCGTGATACACAGATACCGTAAATTACCCACGCCCCTAGTCACAGTGGGGACCCAATCTTTTCCGCGAGTAATCCATAACTTCCGAGATCGCTGATCACGAATCCGAACCTCAGTGGATCGACCTACTGACATCTGCTCGTACTGATCAAGTTTCATATAATTTCCACTCGATCCATAAAGCTGTAGGCGACCTTCAAATGGGATGATCACCTCATCAAGCAAACTTAGTGCACCGTGGGCGATGTCCAATCTGAGACCAGCTGGGATCATAAAATCCATACCCAATATAACATCTTGACCATCGAGCTTTCCCACCCATGCATGGAAAAAATAAACCAAAGAACCCGCTAACGTCACTTTAATCTTAGTGCGCCCTTCTGTAAGGTATGCACTTTCTCAGATACCAACACATTCTTGTGTTTGGCTCGTGTCGATCAGGCAACCCACCTTACGATCAAAGGTTGAGTCGATGATCGACACTTCGGCACCAGAATCGAATAGCAACGTGGCACGTTCGTTATTGATTTTTCCACTCGAATTGGCTTGTTTAAACCATTTCTTGGGCGAGTGGTACTTCCAATATCCACGTGATTCACCCGGAAGAAAATCAAATTCCATGATCACCGGGGACCGAGAAAACTCATCAATACGGAAATTAGCAAAACGTGGTAAATCAGGCTGATCACATTTTTCGTTATCTCTTTCTTCCGCTCGATCAGCCTTCTTCTTATCCACACAGACCAGAACGCTCGTCTCGTACCATATTCCAACCTGGTGTGCGTCCTAGTTTAACAGGTCTTCCGCTTCTTTGGGCAACGTTCCGGCATGCTTAGTAGGGTTGTACCACTGGCAAATATTGTAGAATTCCTCCATAGGGCACTTGACAGCGTCATGAATTTCGCCGCATGCACGGCAGACGTACAAGCAGTGATCAGTCAGGTGTCTCTTCTTGCCACACTTTAGACAGGTCAGGCGTTTCCAACAACTCAAATTGTCGTGCTTGATCGATCCACAATAAGTACACTTCTCCGACGCCCTTGATCAACCGCACTTGATTCACTTCGTTTACCGGGTCGACGCTCGTTAGGATGATCTTGCGTCACTGGTTTATCGCGCATAGCAGCAATCATGTAACGACACTGGTCACCGTCACTTCCACTGTCCTCTGAGCTTGATTATTCACTTCCAGTCATCATCTTGATCACGCACACTGCTTTAGGCTTCCGCGCCGGGGCAGGTGATCGATCATCGCCAAATTTCTGGCAGAATCGTTAGTGCCTACCGCCGCCGTTGGCTGGAACGACTTATTGCGTGCATAAGCTCTCAGAGTCTCTTCCAAATCCATAACGTTATCCAAACGCAGAAGTGCCAGCTGATCAGCCAATTCGCGATTAGTCAATGTGTAAATAAAATGTTGCACATGTTTACGTAAGATAGTAGACGATCCGTCCTTGATCGGCAGCTTGGCTCGCATTCCTGCCAAATTCAACCGGTGAAGTTACTCCATAGGGGTTTCATCCGATCGCTGCTTCGTGTAGTAATATTGGCGAGATGCCGATTGACCACTTCCATATTACTGAGTTTCAAACTCATCAACGAGACTTTTCCAGCTTGAGCGAATAGATCTTCTCGCTGGCGATGCCAATTGCGCGCCGGTCCCTTTAAGCAGATCGCCCATAATCAAACACTTTTCATGATCAGAGGCTTGATCACGCATAAATGCCGACTTAAGGCGAATTAACCCAATTCCGCGATTGATCTTCATCTCCTTCTTTTCCTGAAAATTCCTTCAGATCACTGATAGCAGACATCCGGATCCTGGGAATCGGCTGTTGATCAGGCACTCCAGCATACGCTGACGCAACCGTGGCTTGTCGGGGCATAGTGATCGGATCATCTGGATCGATGTAATCGCGCCGGGATTGTTGATCATGGAACGAATATACTGATTCCATGTCAACATCCTTAATCGTCGCCGATCTTCCTGACTTTGACTGGTGATCACGACGCGAATATACGGACTCCATATCGACATCCTTGACTGTCGTAGCTATTCCTGGCTCTGGCTGGTGACATTTCATGCAAACAACTCCCGGTGTCGACTTGCCTCTTTCCTCAGACAAAAACCGACCCATAGCCTTATCGAAAAATGTTTGCAGCCGTGGGTCTTGCGATGATTGATCATCTTCTGCTTTGACCGATTGAGGTTCCTTCTTGCCGACTGGTGAAATTGGCTTCATCCTTCTGGAAGATCATCATCCTGGTAATCTTGGGTTCTATACTTCCGGCACTGCTCGACTACACTTCAGACGCAACGCCATCGGAAGGAGCAGATTCGTAACAGGATGATTCCGTGTGTTCTTTTGCGTTGATCGACGGACCCGCTTCAATCTTCAGTGGAGAGTGCGGGGGTTCCTCCTTAATAGATCGACCCACTATAGGCACCAACAGATCAAACAGCCGCTGGGTAGCATTCGCAACATCTTCTGGGTCCTGATCGAACACTTCTTCAGCATCTTAGGCGCCTGTCGTCAGACTAACTTGCTTGATCAGGCGTGTTGGCCCTAACACCAGCTGAAGCTTGTCCTTCTAGTCCGTCACTTGTTGATCAACCGGTCCGATCAATTTTCCGCTGATCGTGACCCCGAGTAGGCTGATTATCGAATTCGTCAATAGATAATCTTCTAGTTCACCTTTGAAACCCTCCTGTAAAACGTCTTCACCAATCAGATTCCGTTGGCGGCGTGTTTGATCGACTTTCTTCGCTCTCCGACCCAGGCGCCTTTAACAACGCCTTCGGCTGGTCGGTATTGTAATACTTCACCACCGGCTTCCAATCCGGATCATTATACACACACTTAATTGGCGAATCATAACTTGCGTTATGATCCGCAGGGTCTCCCGAAGGAGCCTCGGGAGGTGGTTGAGGCTTCTCCTCCTTTATCTCATCAATATACCTCCCCAGGTCCTGATGATCAGCATTTCCTTTCTTCTTCAGACATGACGACGGCGAACTGCCTTCCGTCTTCACAACCACCTCCTCCTTTTCCACTTTGATCTTCAAGTCTGCTTCCGCTTCCTTTTTCACGTCCGCATCAGCGCCATCTTGGTAGAATCGCGGTGATATCCCGCGTCGCCCAAAGATCCGGGCACGCGCACCATTGTGGTGGAGCGGCTGATCAAAGTTTTTGATGCTTGATCAGGCGTTACCACGGTGCCCGGACTACAGACTAACGAAGGGGGTCCTCCGGTTGTCTTGTGTGACTGGTCTTGTGTCTTGATCACCTTGTGTACTTGACGGCTTGGGAGTGGGTCGCTCTTTACATGACCGGGACGTAGATCCGCGAGATTCCGATGCAAAATAGGGGTAAACTCGTAGTAGATCGACCGGCATATATCAGGTGCGATCAGGTGCGATCCGGTGTGATCAGGTGCGATCAGGTGCGATCAGGTGTGATCAGGTACGATAATCAATGAACTCAAGTTCCTGTTCGGTGTGTGTGATCCAGCACGAGTTGGCGCGAGTTGCGAACAGGTGATCGTAGGTCGCAGGTTGTAGATCGTCGATCTTGTGACGATCGCAGAAGGGATACTTGATCAGGCAGCCGAAGTATTCACCACCCGATCGCCGAGCCTCTTAAGCTTAGTACGCTAATAGAATACCCAATATACTATGTATTCTGCGCTTAATGTAGCAGGTGCGTACACGCACGGTACGGCTAGCGCACAGAGGAAGACTTTCCTTAAGCGGCGATACGCCACTACTTAGCCGATACGTCCTTATATAAGGGCTTAGTTAGAGATCAATCTCTTACTCGGGGCCAATATTCCCTTGGTTTACAGTTAGTAAGCACTAACGCCTTGTTACAAGGCTTCCCTTAGAAAGGGGGTAGCGAAGGGAGGTGCTCCCTTTTGCTACAACACTCACTGCGCGCGCGACCGTTCAGGGTCCTGCGCCTAGCAGTCTTAATTGTATTTGTAAACTGATTTATATTTAATATGTAATTAGCCTAAATTAATAAACAAATGTAACTATATGTAATACTAAGTAGAACTTACTCAATTCGTACCTAGCCGAAATATAATGTACACAACCTGTATACTAACACGTGGAAGGCTGCCATGCCTTCTTCACCAAGGGCTCCTACCCTTAATGGTCAAAATAACCAATAAGTCCGAACCTTTCGGACTGGTCAATACTTTACCTTAACCGTTGTGTACATGTACACCAGCATAACCAAATGTAACCCCGTTACATCCTCCCCCATAAAGACTATTGCCACGCAATATTCAATTATAGTTGGAGAACTCCAACTGCCAGAACTCTTGCCTTCAATGAGCACCTTTAGTGGTGGTGAAGATTCTCCTCGAGAAGAGGATGTCGACTATTCTCATTACGATATCTATGAGGAGGAGGCCCTAGGGGATATGTCCCCTAAGGATGACCGCTCCGACAACGCCGAAAGGCGATGTCGGCAGCCTTATCCGTTCCCCACACGTGGGGAAAATGCACTAACTCGTGCGCCACCCCTATCAACTTCGGATGATACACCCGGGTCGCCGAAGGCGACCATCACCAATGAGCTGGGCGCTGCTCAGGAAGCTCAACTTGCCGCACAGGCACAAAAGGCTGCGTTACGCGCTCCAAACGCCCGCCACGGGCGGCATATAATTTTGCGGGTCCTCGTGACCCCCAAAAGTGGGCTAGGAATGAGGTAAAGAATGGTTTAGCCTTCTATATCCCTGTCCCTAAGGCTGAACAGCCGTATCAATACGAACGCCGGAAACAACTCCGGGAAAAACGGCTCACGCAGAAGCAGTTCACTGGCTCTTCATACCGAGAGCGCCTCGATAAACAGGCACAGGGTGCCCCTGTTGAGAACCTCCGCTAGGTTCCCGTCGTTCTCCTAGAAGGAGAGAATGCCGAAGAGGCAGAACAAAAGTTCCGCGCTTGGGAGGAAGGGAAGAGGCGTCTCTCTAGCTTTACTGAGCTGCACAACAGCTATTACCACCGTGACGTTCGGGTGGAGAGGGCGCTGCGCTTGGCGGTTGCCAGAGACAAAGCGATGGGGCACTTACGTTCCCCTTATCGCACACGCTATGCCAGCGCCCCTACCCCCTACGCGCTGCCAGCGAGCAGTGCGAACGCCGCATCTGCCTCCAGCGAACTCCCATCTACTGGGAGTGAAGGGGCTTCTCTCGCCCCTTTGGTCGTTGCTTCGCAGCGGGAGTCTCCCGCTCGAAAGATTCAACGACGTCTCGGCAATACTGCCGCAGGGGAGTCTCGGACTCCCACGAACTCTGTTAATGTGGATAACCCTTCCATTTCAACAGATACTGGTTTCACCCCGATGATGGCGTCGCGCCATCAAACGCTCCACATGGTAATATGGAATACCCTCCGTATCGAGAACTGGAGGAGGAGGTCGCGCAATTGCGACGTGAGTTTCGCAAGCGCTGTGATTGACACAGCCATCGCATCCAGGACGTCCCGGAGGTACTCCACGATGAGGGGAGAGCGATTGACCGCATCGAGAGGCGGATTGACTCTCTCGAGTCGACCTTTGAGGAGTTTCGTGTTCGCATTTCGACCCTGTCGGAGTTACTCCGCCCTGCCGCGTCTTACGGCTTTACGGCTATCCGCCTTTTCAACCCCCTCCAAGAGGGGACCCGCCTCCTGGTTCTGGTATGGCTTGAGCATACCCACATAGAAGGTTGAATTCGTACGCATCGCCTTCGGGATATCCAAGGTGTACGCCAAGCCCTTTCGGGATAGCTCTTTCAAAGGCCCCACAAATCTGGGGCGCAGTTTGTTTCTTAACACATTAGAAATTGCATGTGTAGGAAGGTTTTTAGCGTTTACTAAAACACTTTCTCCTACTTTATACGCCTTTTTGTTACGCCGACTCTTGCGGTCGGCATGTTCCTTTTGCTTGTCTTGGCTTTCCGCCATGGCATCGCAAACGTGTCTTAAGACACTAAGGCGGGTCGATAAAACTTATCGATGTGCTTTCGCAGAGATACAGGGCTGACATCGGGGAATCCTCCCCCCTCAAGCCCTGGGCCACACACACGTGGCGTCAACGGGACCCTCGGATTCACTAATCCGTTCACGTAAAACGGGGTAAACCCCGTAGATGCATGTACCGAATTATTGATAGCAAATTCAACCATCGGAAGCATCTCACTCCAACTATTTGGGGAATCCGGACATAAACTCCAGAGAATATCCTCCACAACGCGATTAACGCGTTCCGTCTGACCGTCCGTCTGCGGATGATCCGCAGTGAACATGAGGAGATTGGTGCCTAGAACCTTAAACAACGCTCCCCAGAATTGTCCCGTAAAACGGGGAACCCGATCCGACACAACGGAATCAGGTAGAATATGCTGTCGAAAGACACGGTCTAGGAACACCTTCGCTGTTCCTTGTCCATCTATGGCACCGCCGCCAGGTGAGCCATCTTGCTCAAACAGTCTACAAAGACCAATATGCCGGTGTTCCCGGCCTTATCCTTCGGAAAACCGAAGATAAAATCCATGCTGATGGATTTCCAGCACTCCTTAGGAACGGATAAGCTTGCCAAAGGTGCCGCTGAATCTGCAGAGGGTTTGACCCTCTGAAACGGCTCACAGGTGCGAATATACGCACCGACCCACTTATACATCTTGAGCCACCAATAAAAAGAGCTTAAAGCGCTGTAGGTCTTATCCCGACCTAAATGACCCCCGGTAGGGGCGTCATGTGCCTCAAAGAGGACTCTATACTTCAGTTACTTATCATGAGGAACAACCACCCGCGGAGTGTCCTCCGCGCTCGTGCTATAAAATAGCAAACCGTCACAATACCTGTAACGGTGTAACCGAGCTCTAGATCGACTTGACAGGGTAGGCTCAGACGAGCCAAGTCCCTTGCCACCCAGTGCGCTGATAAGCGCCGTACATTGTGGGTATTTGCCTGGCGTATGGGATCCACCACAGAAGAGGTGATGAATGTCGCGTGAGCGAGCTCGTAATCGGGACGACGCGACGACGCGTCTGCGAGCACGTTCTGATTGCCAGGTTTATACTTAACCTCAAAGTTGTACTCCGCAAAGAAGGAGAGCCAACGGGCCATCCATTGCGAGAGATGAGGCGACTTTGTCGCTGTCCGTAAGGACGCGTGTTCAGTATAAACCACGAACGGCTTAGAGCCGAGTAGGTGAACCCTAAATTTGACAAGATCATACTTCATTGCAAGTAGCTCCTTGTCATGAACGCGATAGTTCCGTTCCGCAGCTTTAAGGTGCCTCGACTAAAATGCAGTTACTCGATCCCTTCCTGCATCGTCTGCTTGTAACAAAGCACATCCGATTGCGAAATCGGAGGCGTCGCAGACGACACTAACTGGTTTCCCAGAATCTGGGAGAGAAAGAACGGGAGCTTTTAACAAGCTCCCCTTAACCGCCTCGAAAGTGTTTTGGTGTTTGGTTTCCCAGAACCAACCTACGTCCTTCTTAAGAAGGTCTGTCAATGGCTTCGCCATCTCAGCTTTGTTCTCGCTGTACTTGTGGAGATAATTGGCTAATCCAAGCCACTTCCGTAAATCTCTGAGATTTACAGGCGAAGGCCAGTCCACAATGGCTCTCACCTTCGCGGGGTCCGCCCGCACTCCATCCTTACCGATAAAGCATCTGTGGTGAAGTACAAGTGAAAATTGTTGGCCAGTTTGTACCAGTGTACCAGTTTCAAGTCAGATCGATCTGGTTGGCTGAAATGACGGAGTATTTTGGGCCAATCGTGTGCTTGGAGTGTTATGTACGCGGATTTAAGGTAAGGCACACGGTTTACATATAGTTTACATATTGGATTTTTATTGGATAAATAATATAGTGTTCGTATTACATCGGGTTGCGTAAGTCGCCAGTGGCTCTGATATGAGTCATTGGGAGCGGGAGGCTGACAGCATACTCTCACGCTTATAAGCCCGACCAGGGCAGAGCTCCACCGGAAGCCCCACGACAGGGAGAACTCGTTACGTTCACTCACCACTCAAGTTCGGCCCCGCTCAAGGGAGACGGTTTTTTTCTTGGCTGGGTTATGATCGCGATCTGCGGTCAAGTGCCAGAAACATTTATTGGCTGGATTACTCATTTCTCTGCAATCAAGTGGCAGGATTTACTACTGGCTGGATTACTCACTGCCTCGGGCGGTCAAGTACCAGATTTAATTGCATTCTGAGTGAAGATTTCCTTTCGTTTGCAGATCGGCTAGTTCGCATTATCTTTCGTTGGAATTTTGGATCAGTACCCCAGAAATGGTACATCCATATCGATCTTCTCTAATGTATCCACCAAGCAGCGGTCCACCAAGTGTGTAACCAGCCCATTCCATCGGGTACGCAAGATGAGATGGATACGCAAAAATCGGACCAGGCGTCCGATGCTGATGATCGATCGTCTGCTAGCAGCGGACGAGCAGATCGGATCGTAGGCGAAGGTTCGTGGGGTACCTCCCCCGTCAGTTGGAAGGCTGGGCACGATGATGGTCAGGTTCTCGACACTACGGTGTTCGATTTTGAACTTGACTCCACCACAATGGTGCGCGTGCCCGTATCATTTGGTGATCGTGGATATCACCGCGATATCCAGCAAGGTGTGGATTTTACGAATTTTAATATGGATACTCTCTGGAGAGCACGCAAGGAACGCATATCGCCTTGTGTACTAATTGTTGAAAAGGATGGCGATGTTCGATCTGATCAAGGGGAGGATCAGATCGAAATTAATGAATTTACGACTCCCCATACCGCTCCTGGCCGAGCGGATCGGCACGAGGAACGCTTATCGACTCGTGTTGTGGTAGCGGAAAAGGATGACGATGATTGATCTGGCCAGGTGGAGGACCAGATCGAGACTAAACAAGTTTATTCCTCCCCACAAGGCTCCGATCGGAGCCGATCGGGACTATAGCAAGTTTTTCTATAGTCCCAGTAGGGATCAGGACCTTGTTCCTGATCCCATGCATATCGAGAAAAAATTGCATGTGAAGAACACTATGGGGGCGGATCACTACGATCTGCCCAAATTACCAATTTAAAAGACCAAGCAGAGGCTTGCAATGCTTTCGGACGATGACGACTTGGAGGAAAAGTCGCCGATCGATGGCAGGACTATGGATGACGAGGAGTTGAAAAAGATGTACTACATGTACGTAAGGTGGAGCGGCTGATCAAAGTTTTTGATGCTTGATCAGGCGGTACCACGGCGCCCGGACTACCGACTAACGAAGGGGGTCCTCCGGTTTTCCTTGACTGCTTGAGTTTCTGCTCACCTTGTGTACCCGAAGGCTTGGGCTTGGGTCTCTCTCCAAGTGGCGGGGATGTAAACACGGCAATTACTTGATACAAGATTGGGGAAACTTGTAGCGAGTTGACCTATGTGCTGATCAGGCGTGATCAGGTACAATCAAGCTCGAATCAGGTGCGATCAGGCTTGATCAGGCTTGCTCAGGTACTGAAAGGCGTTGATCAGAGGTGATGAGACTTGATCAGGCTTGATCAGGTGCTAAAAGACGTTGATCAGCTGTGATCAGACTTGATCAGGCTTGATCAAGTGCTAAAAGTCTCTCAGGTACAAGTTGGTGCGATCTGCGAGTTGTTGATCTCGGGTCGCCAAGCGACACCATACACGAGAGAGGAGACGAGAGTAGGAGGAATATAAGTCGAGCGCTAAAAGGCCATTGTAGCGGGAAACTAGGTAAATTGGATAGAGAAACAATTGAGTTGAGGCGTAGGGACAGACACAATATTATTAACTACGTCCACAGGGTGGGGAAGAACGTACTCTCCTTAAGCACGCTATATCACGATACCCTTGGCCACGGTTTATACGTTGCGCAATCGGGATCGCAGATGTGAAGTGAGTCGCATCTGCGATCCCGATTGCGCAACGTAGAAGCCATGGCCAAGGGTATCGTGATATAGCGTGCTCCAGTGGTAGGGGTAGAGACCCCTGTGGTTAAGCGCGAGGCGCTTCCAAGCAAAGAGACCCGTAGTTCGTCTATTTTGCACGTCGGAAATGATTCCGACCACGCCGTTATAGGCGAGACTGATGAGTCGCCATTGACAGAGGTGGATTCGTCTGAGACGACTCCAGTGGTAGGGGAGATCCCTGTGGTTAAGCGCGAGGCACTTCCAAGCGAAGAGACCCGAATTTCGTCTCTTTCACACGTCGCAAAATGATTCCGACTACTCCGTTGTAGGTGAGACCGGCGAGCACACTCGGTCTCGCCTATATCGGCGTGGGGATTAACTGCCGAATCCCCCTCGTCAAGGAACACTTCCTTGACCTCATTGGGACTGATCATCTCAGACATCCCAATCTCTGGTATCTCACGCCAGTATCGCTTTTGCGATCGAGCAAATGTGGGTTCATGACTCGCCAATGCTTCACCCGACCGCGGGTGCGTTGAGCCAATGGACTTAGCCTTCCAGTCTATCCATGGTCCGTGGCGTTCCAGCCACTTCATGCCCACAATGAGGTCATACCTCGAGTCCAAATCCAGGACTAGGCAACGTTCTAAGCTGTTGAAGTCTGCAAACTTCAGCTTAAGGTCAATCGAGACCTTGGGTACAGACGGGGCGTCGACTTTTGCGTCCACTACTGCCTATGCTTGTTATAGAACTGATGGGTGGAGTATGGAAGATACGAATATCATCCTCTTTGTCATCTTCTTGCACACGCCGCCCACGCTCTCCTCGAGCTACAGCAGCCGATATCGAGAGACCGGTGCGAAAGCCTCGATGACCAGCTGAAGAGTCAGGAGTTAACGATTGACTTGTTGATGGTCAAACCCATTTGTCGGCAATGGAGTATCGAATCGATCATCGGTTCGATCAAGTTCATGATGAACTCGTGCGACTCCAGAAGTCTGAGAAGACCCGTGAGGCCTTCCACGATCGTCTTTTTCGTTCCGAGGAGACAGGGAGTCGCAGAGTGTCGATCAGGTGTTGATAGGCGAAGGGGGTACTTGATCAGGCAGCGGAAGTCTTCACTTCCCGATCACGGAGCCTCTGGAGTCTTTAAACAGCTAAAGAAACACCCAAATATCTGTATTCCTAGCTTACACCTACGAGGGGGGGGGTAAATTTCACTTAATCCACCTAGAGTTCCCGTGGAGCGCTTACAGCAGCCGAAGTCTAGGGACCAAACGCGAACCAAACGTGGAGAGGTGAGAGCACTGCTCAATCACACTCTCTAGACCAAAAAACCATTACAGAATAACCGCTGACACAGCGGGCGGAGTTGCGGGGTGAGTTCTCAACACTCTACGCCTGCCGGTGGGCCAAAAACGCACAAAGTGCTGCCGCCCGGGACGTAGAGGTGTTTATTAACTAAAGGAAGGTGCCAGTTGCTGTACCTGAGGTGTCCTTAGTGTTTGGACGCAAAAGGAGAACTTTATTATTGCTTAAAGCCTTAGATCTACCATTTCCCTAATTTCAGCCAATCAGAACCGCCCATTTGTGCGTCCGCCGTACACCAGTCCACCTGATTCCTCCGTCGTTCGTCGGTGTTCGTCGGTGTTCGCTGAGTACCTGTACGTAATCGTCCCATCTTCCCATGCCCCGTCTATGTACTGTCTATATGCACCACTATTGTACACGCAACTGTATACACCGTGGCACACACAATCGTATACAATTACGTACCCAATTTGTGCCCGCAATCCGAGCCCTAATTAGGCCCTTAATTAGGCCCAATTATAGCACGCTTTACGACAGCCGCCCCTGATCCTCGTTCCATCCGTACAGCGGTTGGGCGAGGGTCGATCATGCCGTTGGATATCATGCATCATGCTACTGTTGGTTGATTTGTCCACACCCATCAATCATGACATCATCGACCTGGTAATCATCACCCATCACTCTTCCCCTTATCCCGCCGATCAGGTCCCCATTTATTAGGCCGTTACCGTTAGTGGTACGCCCCTCGCGATCCAACGTTCATCATCCATCAACCGTGGCATATACGATCAAGCTGTCTCGATCAGGAATTTCTGCATTTCCATCATGCAAGCGATAACGAACGGCACCCCGGCGGACAACGACAACGCTCCTGCCCTGGGTCGGGCCGCAGCTGATCAGGCGATCGCTGCCATCAATCAGGCTTACAGCTTACAAGAGGCCCTCCACGCGCGCGATGATCGATCGCCATGTTATCCGACTCGCTCGCGATGAGCGAAGACACTATCGCGATGCTTCGGCAGCAGCTCGCTCGCGCCAAACGCGCCGTTGTGGAGCGAGATACTGAGGTCAAGCGGGCTTCCTTCAAACAGCTCAAGCCATTGCGTGACTTCGTTGACACCAAAGTCAACGATCTCCAGACTAAGTTGAAGACCGTCGAAAACGCTGTGGCCGATCAAGAAGAAACCATGGCCGATCAACGCGCCCAGATCCGGGATCTGGAGAGCCGTCGTACCCGTGATTTTTATCTGCGATCGGTTCATGAGGAGAATATCGATTATCAAGCGCGAGAGCTGAATCAGCTTCAGCAGCGCATGGCCAAGTTACAAGAAGAATACGATCGGGATGCTTCTAGGAATCAGCGCTTGGTCGAAAAGGCGTTCAAGCTCACCGCCGAGATTGATAGGCGCAAACGCGAGTATAATCGCCTCCGGAAGAAGAATAAGTCCAATTGCATGAAGATGGACGAATACACCGCCATAATGGCCCAGACGCAGGAAATATATGATCGAGTCGAGGGAGTGTCTGACCTCCAAGCTGAGCTGGGTGATCTACACGCCGCATATTCTCATCTATAGAAGGATCTTTCCACCGTGCAATGTCGCTTCGATCAAGTTTCCGCAGAACGCGACACGCTACGCAATCAACTGCAACAGGTTCAAGACGAAGTCATTCAGTTGCGCTAGTTTCACTCGGACCTTCAGTCCAAGTTGGCTGGTATGTCGTTGCGGATGCAGATCAAACCGGCTGTCCGCACCCCTTCGGCAGGTTCTGTTCAAGCCACATCGCCGGCTAGCCTTCCTGCTGCTTCTCCAGATGGCTCGATCAGCCACGCCGCCCCTTCGCCTAAAAGGCGTATTCAGCGTTCCCGATCATCCTCTCGGTCGAAGCGGCCACGCCTCCTCTCCCCCATTTCGGAGGCAAAGACGGAGGACGATGATCCCCCAAGTCCTGATCAGGACGATGAAGGCGGATTTCCTGACCCGATCGCTTCCATTCCCTCTACTCCTACAATTAGCGAGTTCGGGAGCGAGGATTTACCTGATCAAAGCACTGCCGGGTCTCTTTTTCCTCGTACGGGTGATTTCAAGACGCTGATCGCGGTGTCTGATGATGCCAGTGACACCGTCATCCTGCCGTGGACTCCAGATCAACTCGGTGGGTTCGATCTGCGTAGCGTCACGGCCCAAGTGGTCTTTGACTACTTGGCCCGCCCCGCAGGATGGTTGTTCCCGGCCGCCGTGCATGCCCCTCCGGATGATTTGTAGTTCAGTCATTGGATCACCCAGCCGGAAGTGGAGCTGATATATTCTCAATGTCATTGGGGCGTTTTCACAACCATGCTGCAGCCCATTTCTTTCCGCTCGGTCGGCTGGTTCGCCAACTTTGAGACGAAGTAACGGTCGTTTCTCGACCATCACGCGCTGGCGATCTGGGAGTCGACGCATTAACTCTCCATCGCGAAAGGCCTTCGCGAGACGGATGACTTCTTCCGGCACTACTACAATGATCGGTGCCAACGCAGAAGTCGTGCCGGGGCGACATGGAAGAGGGTTGTGGACTTTGGCCTGCGGGGGGTGATCGACGGGAGGTGTGATCTCGACATTTTCCTGGACCCGTCGATCACCCATTGTGCTCGCAACCGTCCTTTGAAGTATGCACCGGCCGAATATGGGGCGTGGTACCCAGGGTTCCTTTCAGACCCGCCACCTCGGACCCTATTGGACGCGTTGAGGGAGGTTGATGACTTTGAACCTTGGCGGGTTCAATATCGCTTTTCCCCCGAAAGCCACCCTGGCCGTAAAATTCCTCGTATTCGTCGCAAGTTCTTTGGGTCTGGTTAGTCGGTTGATCGTTTCTTCTTTAATCAATAAGCACTCTTGATCATGCCATTTCCACTGTTGCTTCCGTACTTTTCAATGCATAATATAAATAGGTATTCTGTCGCCTCATCTGTCGTTGCCCCATCACCATGTCTCGCAATATCCATCAAAAACACACCACTTCAAGTCATTCATCATTTCTTCAGCAATTGTGAGTTTCATCAATCATTTTTCTTCAATCGGAGGTTCTTCGATCGTAATTCTATGATCAGTCCGCTGATCACGCATTAGTTGGACTCTTCGTCAACTTGCATTACGTCAAATCGATGTCTGTTGATCCTTTTCATTTAGAAGTCCTTGATCAGAGCATCACAGTTCAGATCTGCCTCGTCTACCCATGACGGCTCGGCATAACCCTTCCAGTAGACTTGATATTCGCGTAATGTTCTTCCATACCTAGTATTTCGGCCAGATCGGACATCGGTGATACGATCAACTTCAAATTCATCTGGATCTAGCGTCCTTTCCCAGCTGTCTTCCGGTAGTAAGGCTTCATCGAAATCAAAACGATCTTCTATCCCGACTGTTAGCGCAGTAGTAGGTCGATCTGGAAATTCCTTGACCAATTTCAACTTGGACAGGTGCACTACTGGGAACATACGATAGTCGGTGCCAGCTGTAACCAATCTCGCCGCGTGATTACCGATCACCTCATCGACTCTGAAGGGTCCATGCCACATATGCGCCAGTTTATTCGCGAACCCTTCTTTCACCCGATCGAGATATAACCAGACCCTTGATCCAGCTTCGATCTTGTGTGGTGTCACTTGATCATTGTGCCTCTCAGCTCGCTCGGCTATCGCTTGATGCAATCGAGTGCTCACTTGGTCGTGGGCGTATCTGTAGTCTTTCTGCAACTTATATCTCCACCGACGAGCATCTCGGTGTTTACGCCGAATTCCACCCAGTTGTAATGTCAATTCCAACGACGATCGCGGATCCCACCCATATGCCAAATAAAATTGTGTCTCTCCGCGAATGCGATCAGGGGTCGAGTTCAGCGCCAATACCAGACTCCCTGCATACAAGCTCCAATCTTTCTGGCTGACGTCTGATACATACATCTTGATTGCCCGCGTAATCGTCTGCACCGTCCTCTCCGCCTTGCCGTTAGCCTGTGGACGGTATGCCACGGTGGCACTCTGACGTTGTCCCACGATTTTGTTGAACGCAAGAAATACTTCCGACATAAAACCCGGTTCCCGATCGTGCCAGATCACCTCGCTAGCCCCGAATCGTCGTAACACACATTCTTCATAATTTTCGGCGACTTTCTGCGCTGTGCGAGACGATCCAGTTTTCTCGATCACCATACCCGTGAACAGATCCGTCCAAATCAGCAGTTCAGTATGTCCATTCGTCGATCAGGGTAGTGACGGGATATGATCCATGGCTATCACTTGGAATGGGTACGTAGCCTCGATATTCCCCGGCGACATGCCCTTGATCGTATTCTGGCCCTTCCCCGTCTCGCAATCCACGCATTGTCCAACAAACCTTTGTAAGCTTCGGAATAGGCCACGCCAATGGAAGTATCGTCTGATCCGCTGATATGTACGCCCTATGCCTTGGTGTCCTCCTTCCAATCTCACATGATAATGGTGGGGGACGTCTGCATGTAGGGTCTCGGGTAAGACCAGCTTAATCGAAGAATGTCTATCGTCTTGATCATCTTTGTCATCGCTGGCTTTTCCTTTAGCCATATTCCCACAGTAGATCAGAAATCCTTTTTCGTCGACGTCGTAGTTGGCAGCAATTTTCGCGCAATCCTTTACCTCGTCTGCGCTCAATTGTGAGACGTCACCATACAGATAACTTCGCAAATCATGAATCCATTTCTATTCGTCCTGCGGATATATCGGGCCACGTTGACGGTCGCGGCTGACGAAGGTTACGTGATTGTGTCATCACTAGCACTTGTGGAGCAGTGGGATCTTCATTCCACGTGATCACTTCCGACAACCTGTTAAGGTCTGTCAATTCCTCCAGCTATTTCTCGTCGTCAATTTCAAATCTTGTTCCACCCTGCATGGCCATAGTGGTGATGTGATCTGCACTCTTTTTCCACTCTCTTTTAACATGCACCAGATCATGATCAGTCCATTCGTGAAGGAGGTTGAACGCACGCTGTTGCAACACTTGCAATCGCGAAGCTTTACACTCTATTTCACCGCGCATTTGCCGGATTATCAAATTCGAATCTCCACACACGATCATCCCTCGTTTGGGATATCTCGAGAGTAGGTCCAAACTTAAAAGCAATCCATGGTATTCCGCTTCGTTGACCGTGATATCAGGTGCATGGTCGGCTACCGCGGTCATAATCTTCCACTCCGGTAATTTCCATACGATAGCGCCGAACGCCAGTACACGTCGCTTGACACTTGCAGATCCATCGAAACTAATCACGTAAAGTTATTCGCCTTTCTCAACCGTAGGGGGTGGTACTTCAATCATCTGCCGCGGTTGATTTTTCGGTGCGATTGCAATCAGTGCTTCATCGATTTCGGTGCGAGGAGTGATACTTGCAGCTAACGCCCCTAGTACCTCCTCTTCTCCCTGTACACATTTCTTGATCTCGAGGTCTCATTGTGATAAGATCGCAGCCCATCTGCCCAATCGTCCGTCCATCCCGTTGGATGTTAGTAACCATTTCAACGTGGATAAACGTGACAAGACAGTAATCGTCTTTCCGACCAGCATCGTGAAGTAATTATCTAAAACCCGTAGAAGCGCCAGAACTTCCTTTTCGACGGGGCTGTAATTCAGCTCACCGTTCTTCAATGTTCGGCTGGCGAATGCGACGGGACAATACACTTGATCATGTTCTTGTACCAGCGCGGCGGATAACGCCCACTTGCTGGCGTTAACCACAATCACCGGCGTTTTGTTCTGATCAAAGTGACGCAGGGTTGGGGCTGATGCAATCTTCGCCTTCATCATGCTGAATGACACTTTTGCTCTAATTAGTCGATCATCCTCGTGATTTGATTCCGCCTCACTATGTGATCGTTTCTTCAACTCTTGATAATCTATCTCCCTCTATTCGTAAAGCACGGCGGCATAAATTTCGAAATCTTCAATAAATCGACGATAGTAATTTAGGCTTCCCAAGAACGATTGCATAGCACGTAAGGTGCCAGGGAAAGGCAAATCAATCAGAGCATCCAAATGTTTTGGATTTGTTTCCAAAACTCGTCTAGAGACATGATGCCCTAAATAGGGAACTTCACTTCGCCCCCAGTACGATTTAGCCACGCTGATCGACAAGTTCCATTGATCGCACTTTTCCAATAAACGCTGCACCTTGTCACACAGGGTATTCCAGGTAGGTGAAGGGATCAAATATCATCAATATATGACCGCCGCTGTAGCACAGACGGGCCCGGTGTTTGGTCGGGCTCTACCACAGTAAATACATCAGCCGATTTGTCAGCACCGTCCTTAACCTTGAGATACCCATATAATGCATTATCAATCAACCGCTGGTAGATTTGCGGAGCATTATTTAGGCCAAAGGGAATCCTATTCCATTCAAACAATCCAAACGGAGTGACAAACGCCGAAATCTGACGCGCTCGATCGTTCATAGACACGACCCTCAAACCACTCGCCATATCCAAAGAGCAAAACCACAACGCTTTATCCAAATCTTCGAGCAGATCAGAGATCAGGGGCATTGAGTATACCATCAAATGCGTAAGTTGATTCACCGCGCGATAATCGATACATAAACGAATATGAACCCCATTCTTTTTCACGATGATCACTATAGGTGATGCCCAGGGTGACGTAGATGGCTGAATGATCTTAGTAGCCAATAGCCCCTTGATCAAAGCCGATAACTTCTCGCTAAATTGTGGAGCGACCTTCCGACACTTCTTAGTGATCGGTCTCGCATTGCCAACGTCAATATCACAAACAACTCCACGTGCAGTAGGGGGAAGCGCGTTTTCTTTCCCGATCAACAGATGTTTCTTCGCCCAAATTATATCGCGAAGCTGATTAATTTCTTCTGCCGTGTTTACCAAGGGGTCTCCGACTAGCAAATCATCTTTAGTCACTTCTTTCGGTGCTTGCAGATACTTCGGGCAACGTGGCAAGATGATTCTCTAGTTCTTCCACATACAAATCTCCACCTTCATGGTAACAAACTTGATAATCGATAGGGATTACACCAACTTCGCTAGGATCGGCTGAGATAGGGTGATCGCCCGTGTCTTGAATAGACGTATCTCTCGCAGTAGGTTGTTCAACTCCGTGATCCGGGGTCGGACTTTTCATCTCCGGCTCCTGATTGCACCGCGCTTGCACCTCTTGCACCTTTTGCGGCCCTCCGGTTACCAATGCCACAAATGGGACGATCGGGTCCGTAATACGTACTAAAATACTTCGAGGAGTAGGATACTCCATCTTCTCGACTAGGGGACCTTGATCGACACTTTCTTGATCGTCATTCGCGGAATCGATAGACGCTTGATACGCGAGATTTTGCCACTCTTTGTAACGATTAGACCCTATCAAAACAAATCCAGGGCGACGGGGTACATCATATTTGTTCATCCAGATGCCTAAAATCGTCTCATCTTGCACGATGATCGGATGATGAACGACGTTCGTAACACGCAGGTATCGCAAATTGCCCACGCCCCTAGTGATAGTGGGGACCCAATTTTTTTCACCAATAATCCACAACTTTCGAGATCGCTGGTCATAAATCCGAACCTCGGCAGATCGACCTGCTGGGATCTATTCGTACTGATTGAGTTTCATATAATTACCACTCGATCCATACAAGCTGTCGGCGCCACTCCAATGGGATTACCACCTCATCAGGCAAACTTAGTGCAACTTGGGCGATGTATAATCGAACACCAGCTGGTATCATAAAATCCATACCCACTATAGCATCTTGACCGACAAGTATACCCACCCATGCATGGAAATAATAAACCAACGAGCCTGCTAACGTAACCTTGATTTTAGCGCGCCCCTCCGTGAGATACTCACTTTCTCAGATACCAACACATTCTTGTGTTTGGCTCGTGTCGATCTGACAACTCACCTTACGAGCAAAGGTTGAGTCGATGATCGACACTTCGGCACCAGAATCAAATAATAGCTTGGCACGTTCCTTATTAATTTTACCACTCGCCTTGGCTTGTTTAAACCATTTCTTTGGCGAGTGATACTTCCAATATCCACGTGATTCACCTGGAAGTAGATCAACCTCCATGATCACCGGGGACCGAGAAAACTCACCAATACGGAAATTAGCCAAACGTGGTAAATCAGTCTGATCACATTTATCATTATCTCTTTCTTCTGCTAGATCAGCCCTCTTCTTATCCACATATGCAAAAATACACAAACCAGAACGCTCGTCTCGTACCAGATTCCAACCTGGCGAGCGTCCTAGTTTAACAAATCTTCCGCTTCCTCGGGCAGCATTCCAGCATGCTTGGTGGGATTGTACCACCGGCGGATGCGGTTGTAAAATTCTTCCATAGGTCACTTACCCGCATCGTGAACTTCGCCGCATGCTTGGCAGACGCACAAACAAAGATCTGTCGGATGTCTCTTCTTGCCACACTTTAGACAGGTCAGGCGCTTCAAGCAAAGGAAGTTATCGTGCCTGATCGACCCACAATGACTGCACTTCTTCGTCGCCCCTTGATCAACTGCACTCGAATCACTTCGATTACCCGATCGGGACTCACCAGGTTGATCGAGAGCCCCTGGTTGATTGCGTATAGCAGCAATCATGTAACGGCGCTGATCTCCATCGCTTTCACAGTCGTCGGCACTTGATTCTTCACTCCCAGACGTCACCTTGATCGCGCGTACTGCCTTGGGCTTTCGCGCCGGGGCAAGTGCCCGATCATCGCCAAATTTCTGGCGTAATCGGCTGGTACCTACCGCCGCTGTTGGCTGGTACCACCTATTGCGTGCATACGACCGCAACGTCTCTTTCATATCCGTAGCGGTATCCAACCCCAAAAGTGCCAGTTGATCAGCGAGCTCGCGATTGGACAATGTATCCAGAAAATGCTGCACATGCTCACGTAAAGTCGTAGGCGATCCATCCCTGATCGTCAACTTGGCTCACAGTCCCGCCACATTCAACCGGTGCAAATATTCTATAGGGCTTTCATCCGACCTCTGCTTCGTGTAATAATACTGGCGGGATGCCGACTGACCACTTCCACAGTATTGAACTTCGATTTCCTCCACGAGACTTTTTCAACTTGATCGAGTGCTTCTAATCATCTGGCGAAGCCAATTGCGCGCTGGTACTTTTAATAGATCGCCCAGGATCAGAAACTTTTCGTGATCAGAAGCTTGATCCCGCATAAATGCTGACTTGAGGAGACTAATCCATTCCGCGCTTGATCTTCATCTCCTTCCTTTCCCGAAAATTCTTTTAGATCACTGATCGCAGCCATCCGAATCCTGGGAATCGTCGGATGATCAGGCATCCCAGTGTACGCGGAGTCAACGGTGGCTCGTCGTGGCAGTGTGATCGGCTCATCTGGGTTAGCGTACTCGCTCTGGGATCGTTGATCATGAAACGAATACACGGATTCCATTTCAACGTCCTTGACCGTCGCTGATCTTCCTGGCTTCGAGTGCTGCTGACAAAGCGAATGCACGGATTCCATGTCGACATCCTTGATCGACGCAGCTCTTCCTGTCTTTAGCTGGACTTCTCCATAGCTTTGGCAAAGAATGTCTGCAGCTGTGGACTTTGCGATACTTGATCATCTTCTGCCTTGATTCTATTGAGGTTCCATCATGATAACCGAAAACTTGGATTCATCATTCTGGCAAACTGTCATCCTGGTGATCTTGGGCTCTATACTCCCGGCACTACTCGACTCCACTTCAGGTTCATCGCCTTCGGAAAGGGCAGATTCGTAACACGATGATCCCGTGTGTTCTGCCACGTTGATCAACGGGCCCGCTTCAATCTTCAGCGGGGAGTGCGAGGGCTCCAACTTAGTAGTTTGGCCCACGATAGGCATCAACAGATGAAACAACTGCTGGGTAGCTTCTGCCAGATCTTCTGGGTCCTGATCAAACACCTCTTCAGCATCGTAGGCTCCTGTCGTCAGACCAGCCTGCTTGATCAGGCATGTTAGCCTTAGCACGATCGTGAGCTTGTCCTTCCCATCCGTAACTGGCTGATCAACCTGTCCGGTCCGTTCATCTTCCCGCTGATCATGACCCCAAGTAGGCTCATCATCGAGTTCGTCAATAAGAAATCTTCAAGTTTTCCTTTGTTAACCTTTAGGTAAAACGTCTTCACCATATCGGCTTCCGTTGGTGGTGTACTTGATCGACTTTCGTCGCTCTCCGACCAAGGTGCCTTCATCAACACCTTCGGCTGGTCGGTATTGTAATACTTCACCATCGGATCCCAATCCGGATCATTATACACACATATATTTGGTGGATCATAACTTGCGTTATGATCCGCATGGGCTCCCGAAGGAGCCACGGGAGGTGGTTGAGGCTTTTCCTCCTTTATCTCATCAAGATTCCTCCCCAGGTCCTGATGATCAGCATTTCCTTTCTTCTTCAGGCATGACGACGGCGAACTGCCTTCCATCGTCACAACCTCCTCCTCTTTTTCCACCTTTATCTTCACTTCTGCTTCCGCTTCCGTTTTCACTTCCGCATCAGCGCCAACTTGCGTAGAATCGCGGTGATATCCCGAGTCGCCCAAAGATCCGGGCACGCGTACCATTGTGGTGGAGCGGCTGATCAAAGTTTTTGATGCTTGATCAGGAGGTACCACGGCGCCCTGACTGCCGACTAACGAAGGGGGTCCTCCGGTTGTCCTTGACTGCTTGAGTTTCTGCTCACCTTGTGTACCCGACGGCTTGGGCGTGGGTCTCTCTCCAGGTGGCGGGGATGTAAGCACGGCAATTCCATGATGCAATATTGGGGGAACTTGTAACGAGTTGACCTATGTGCTGATCAGGCGTGATCAGGTACAATCAAGCTCGAATCAGGTGCGATCAGGCTTGATAAGCAGTGATCAGGCTGGGGCAGGCACTAAAAGTCGTTGATCAGATGTGATCAGGCTTGATCATTCTTGATCAGGTACTGAAATATGTTGATCAGCGGTGATCAGACTTGATCAGGTGCTAAAAGACGTTTATCAGCTGTGATCAGACTTGATCAGGCTTGATCAGGTGCCAAAAGTGGTTGATCAGCTGCGATCAGACTTGATCAGGATTGATCAGGCACTAAAAGTAGTTGATCAGCTGTGATCAGACTTGATCAGGCTTGATCAAGTGCTAAAAGTTGCTCAGGTACAAGTTGGTGCGATCTGCGAGTTGTTGATCGCGGGTCGCGAGTCGCAGAGTGTCTATCAGGTGTTGATCGGCGAAGGGGGTACTTGATCAGGCAGCGGAAGTCTTCACTGCCCGATCACGGAGCCTCTGGAGTCTTAAACAGCTAAAGGAACACCCAAATATCTGTATTCCTAGCCTATACCTACGAGGGGGGGTAAATTTCGCTTAATCCACCTAGAGTTCCCGTGGAGCGCTTACAGCAGCCGAAGTCTAGGGACCAAACGCGAACCAAACGTGGAGAGGTGAGAGCACTGCTCAATCACACTCTCTAGACCAAAAAACCTTTACAGAAGAACCGCTGACACAGCGGGCGGAGTTGCGGGGTGAGTTCTCAACACTCTACGCCTGCCGGTGGGCCAAAAACGCACAAAGTGCTGCCGCCCGGGACGTAGAGGTGTTTATTAACTAAAGGAAGGTGCCAGTTGCTGTACCTGAGGTGTCCTTAGTGTTTGGACGCAAAAGGAGAACTTTATTATTGCTTAAAGCCTTAGATCTACCATTTCCCTAATTTCAGCCAATCAGAACCGTCCATTCCAGCGTCCTCCGTCCACCAGTCTACCTGATTCCTCCGTCGTTCGTCGGTGTTCGTCGTTGTTCGCTGAGTACCTGTACGTAATCGTCCCATCTTCCCATGCCCCGTCTATGTACTGTCTATATGCACCACTGTTGTACACGCAACTGTATACACCGTGGCACACACAATCGTATACAATTACGTACCCAATTTGTGCCCGCAATCCGATCCCTAATTAGGCCCTTAATTAGGACCAATTATAGCACGCTTTACGACATACGAATTGAAGAGATTCGTTCGCGAGAACGAGGTCATCCGAGTTATCAAGCCCCTAATTCCGGATCATCTACACGGATCGACTACCGAACCTATCGACTCCGATCGGCCGCTGCAACTAGTCAAAAATCTTTTGGCGACGCTAGCCGAGGTTGGGATAAAGGTCTATAATGCTAATGGTGTTGGCAAGATATTCGAAATTGATACGTGGAAGTTGAAACAAGCTATGTAAATCCTACACGACCATCTGACGCCATTGGTGGGGGCGGTGCGCCGCCCAACTCCCACAATCGCGTTAGAATCCCCAAACCTCGTGCGATCACTTGTCGAGAAGTCATTTCCGAGGATAGCTCTCTATATGGGTCTCCACCTTCCTCTAAGTGCTCGTCCGAGTTGGAGGTCGGCGTGGAGCGGATGACCATGGATCGCTGTACCATTCACGGTACCAGTCACATGGAACAAAAAAGGGACGTGCGGCAACGAGGGGCGGCATGCCAGTCGGGGCCCCAGGGGCGCCCACAGGTATCGGCACCCCTCAAGACCGATCCAGTCACCTCGACCTCGATGGAAGCAAGCATGCAAGCCATGTTTGAGGCTATGATGAAGCGTTACGCCGCTGATCGAGGCAGATCACCTCTGCGCCCTCGTGCACCAAGCCGATCTGCCCAGGAAAACGAGGCAATTTGTGTGGACGTCGAAATGCAGTCAATAACATCAACAGAAAAGCTGTCCGAAGGTGTTAGACCTGTTTTCAGGACAAAACGAAGGTCACGCCGAATCCTCCCCCGCCGATCGGCAAGTAGCAGCGACTTCGACATGGAGTCGATCAGCAAAATTGACGATGACTACGGTGGTACGGGCAGAGTCGGGACAAGTATGGCAAATTTAGCCTCGACGATGGCGTTTGATTTCAATTTAACGGTGATCCCAAGGATCCGCATGGCCGCAAGCACCAAGTTGAAGGAATTTACGGGCAAGGATGCTGATGCGGTTCAAGCCCGATCATGGTTCAGCCGAACGAAGTCCGCCTTCCTCCGGAATCAGACGCCGAACAAAGAACGGTATCTGATCTTCCGAGATCTGATGAAGGGACCGGCTGCGAACTGGATCCAGCAGTTAAGTCGGGATGTCCGATCTGACTGGAGTTTGCTGTGCATGGAGTTTGAAAAGCAGTACTGTCGCTCCGGCTTTTCTAACGCGCGAAAGTACCACCACATGAGGATGAGGGGCGATGAAACGCCAATCGAGTACCTTTACCGGATAAATTTGGCTGTGATTCGTGCGGGGATCGTGATCAAGGAGACCGATCCGCCGATCGGCGCTGCCCAAGAACACGTGGGACACTTTATTAGTACGCTGGACGATCAGGAGTTGGCCGATCAGGAGTTGGCCGATCAGCTGACCTTATTGCGCCTCAGGGACGTGGAAGAAGTTGAACAGACGTTACGTATGTTGCGCCACTCCCACAGTATGAGGACGAAGGTTGCTGTCGGATCGAACCGATCCCGATCGAAAGGGTAGGATGATCATGTGAAGAGACCTGCGACCAGAACGGCCAGAGCGATCAGAGCGATCGTGGCTGATATGATCTCCGGATCAGAAAGGGAGCTCTGCTTCTTCAGCGCCTGGGTTGGTAAGCTGGTCGGCCAAGACGCATTAATTGGTATGGATTTTATGGCACCAGCAGTCACACGCCTCGATCTGTCGCATGGAATGCTTACGCTTCCAGACGAAGTCCAGATCCAACTGGCTGGTCGACGCCCCCTATAAGGATCATGTACTGATCTGGTGAGGTGGGACCAAGATATCACCATTCCTGTGGGTCAATCGGCAGATATCTCGGTTGGAAAGGACTATCACAAAGAAGTTGTGGGTGACCAGGGGCGATCACTAAGTACCGACGTTTGTGGACGGTAGAGATCGAAGCGATCGGGTACGAGTCACTAACATCGGTAATAAACCGCTGGTGTTAGGCGACGGTACGATCGTCGGTATGTGGTTGGCTGAAGGAAAGGTTCCGTGGAGGATGGGATTCATTTCGATTGAATAAAATTGTTATATGCAGTGGCAAAGCTTTGCGCGGAAGGCCACCACCGATCGGATCAGCGACGTCAAGTCAGCCGAAGAGGACCTACCACCTCGGACGGAAAGGCCAGATCACGTAGCGATCAAGATGTGCCAGAGGTCGCCAGAACAGTCACCCGATACAGTGGACTTGAAGGAAAATGTGCCGAGAGTTGTTAACGCATTTGTATCGCAAGATCGGGTTACTGTGGAATCGACGGCAGATGGGGAAGATCGCGATATCGCTGGAGACGAGTATAGTGACATATCCACTCAAGTCGGTAGTACAGGAGGACAACCCGTCGACGAGGATCAGCATTGCCCGTTTGACAGGGGCGGACCGAGTGAAGTCACCTCACCGGATGACATGGTGTGTATGCACAGGGGCGGGGAGAAGTGTATTGATAGATCGGCGAGCCCGATCTGGAATGTGGCTACCCCACCTGAAGTGCTACCCGATCCGCTCGAGGCGACTATGGATGATCCGCAAGTTGCCAACACCCCCGATCGAACCGATCAGCCCAAGGAATTAAGATGGGAGAAGAAATACTGGCTGATCGGGAAGGGTGCTGCTGATTTCGACAGTGATGATGCCATTGCGACCGCCCATTTGGGTGACAGATCTACCCAGAAGACGTGTTGTGACCAAACGCATCGAGAACACCCGATCCACTTGGAGGATCACGAGGAAACAATTGGGATTGGTGAATCCGATCTTGGTTATTGCGATCTGGCTAAGAAGTTCGAACGAAATCGACCGAATCAGAACTGTTTTGGGGCGATGCGGACTTACGAAGTGGGAAAACAAGATTTGCAATAGTGCCGATCGGTTGACACCGATCGGCTACCGATCGGCAATATCGATCGGCTACAGATCGGCAATGCCGACCGGTTTGAATTTTGTGATGTTTATTGTGATTAGGGCTACGGGTGGGTGGCGAACTGTGATGAACTAGTGATATTTCGATGATGACAAAGTGGCTTAAGGATGCGGATCACTTTTGGTGGAAACGATAACGTTTGATGAGGATACAGTTGGATGTGGTAAGGGTGGACAGTGTCTAATGTGGATAAAGGCTATGACAAATACGACGATCGGATGATCTGAAATGGAGTCTACTATTAATGAAATATGAACGACGATTATCCGATCAGCTCCTTCGATCTGCCCAGGAGTCCAAGGGTCTGCAGCAGCCAGGTCTGAGGGAGAGAGAGGCACGTCAACCTTCAATGCCTCCAACGAAACATAGCGATATATACCAGAAGTGCCTGGCAGAAGAGTTGGTTTGAGCGCCTCGACAGCCGGTTTCGACGATTTTTTAGCGCTGCCGCCCTTCGGGTGCACCACTTGGTCTGCTCCTGACATCGGCTCTTCAACTGCGGCAGCTGATCGACGACGCTGGGTGGATTGGGATTGAGATAAAGCGAGAAGTACCTCATCTGAACCCACCGATCCACCCTCCGAATCCGCACCAGGCGAGGCCAATGCTGACTTGGACCGAACAGTGTGGCGGGTCGAGGGCGCGCAATTTTTCGAAGCCTTCCTCTCCGTAACTGGACCCTCCGCCGCACTTGGAAGTTGCGCCCGTGTCGTGGCTTACGTTTGCACTTCCTCCAGCTTCTTTTCAAGCTCCAGGTCGCACGCTACGTCCAGCGCCTTAGAGCCTCTCCACGCGTCTTCGCGCTTCCGATTTTGTTTGCAAATTCTGTGGGGCGAATTTTTAGCCAATCAGCGGCACGATAATCCACCCGATCCCGGTTGAGCGCCGTAACGGGTCGAGGGCGCGGGATTTTTCGAAGCCTTCCTCTCCATAACTGGATCCTCCGCCGCACTTGGAAGTTGCGCCCGTGTCTTGGATAGCAATTGCATCGCTTCCAGCTTCTTTTCACGCTCCAGGTCAGTCGCTAGCTCCCGCGCCCTCGCGCCTCTTGAGTCACCCTTGCGCTTCTTGTTGTGTACGCAAATTTTGGGGGCCGAATTTCAGCCAAAGAATGGCGAGAATTTCCGCCCGAATTTGGTTGGGAAATCACACCACCTGAATGCGCCTGTGGGTCCGCGAGGGCTCTCAATGTTACTCCGCGAGGAATGAGATCGGCGACCAGTGACTTGGATAGGCACGTAGCCGACTCATCACGGCACCCGCAGACGATTCCCCAGAGTCGATTCGACTCTTGGGTCCAAATGCCGAGCTGATCTCGGTATGCACTAATTCTGCCGGAATAGTCGTCGATTGTGAGCTTTAGCTCAGCGATCTGCCGATCCATCTCGAGTCGTTGGGAGTATATGACCGACCGATCACCCTGAGTCTATGAGCATTGTCGAACGACCACTGTGTGCAGCTCCTGAAGACGCGATAGGTTGATCTCGATACGACGCAAGTCGTGACGAGTGCAGATCAGCCCTTCCAACATCGTTTGGAGCAGATCGAAGTGACCGTACACCTGTCGAACGGTGTCGACAAGTGTCTGCACAGTCGGGAAGACATCGATCACCAGTGGATCTACATACAACAAGAAGTGAGGATCGATCTAACGTGGAGTCATCAGTGGAATGGCGTACCTGATCTGTTCTGTTGCGGGACCAAGGCCTTGAGACGCTTATTCTCGGCCATCAAGTCTGAACAATCGGTTTGTATAGCGTCGATCAGCTTGGAAAATCGTTTGGAGTCTCGGCGAATTCTATGGAACGCGACGTCGGTCACGGCCTGCTTTTCGAGAGGAACTCTCAACTCCTCCCGGAGCGCATTCATGGTTTGTTGGGACCGATCGACCTCGACCCGGGACTCATCTTGTTCTGCGACGATCTGAGTGTCACCCGAGTCCTCCGAATGGTCCGATCGGTCAGGAGTTTAAAGATGCGGGGAGTGCGAGTGCCGATCGCCTATGAAGATAAATGTTAGTGGAAAATGTGGCGGTCGGAAGTTAACTGGACTTACCTGGTACACTGGATTCGGAAGATTGCATGGAATCGGAGACTGTTTGTGAGATCGGGCCGCTACCGTTGTGTGGCTGCGACCAGACTCAGGGGCGGCTGTGGTGAAGTGCAAGTGAAAATTGTTGGCCAGTTTGTACCAGTGTACCAGTTTTAAGTCAGATCGATCTGGTTGGCTGAAATGACGGAGTATTTTGGGCCAATCGTGTGCTTGGAGTGTTATGTACGAGGATTTAAGGTAATACACACGGTTTACATATAGTTTACATATTGAATTTTTATTGGCTAAATAATGTAGTGTTCGTATTACATCGGGTTGTGTAAGTCGCCTGTGGCTCTGATATGAGTCATTGGGAGCGGGAGGCTGAAAGAATCCCCTCACGCTTATAAGCCTTACCAGGGCAGAGCTCCACCGGAAGCCCCACTACAGGGAGAACTCGTTACGTTCACTCACCACTCAAGTTCGGCCCCGCTCAAGGGAGGCGGGTTATTTTTTGGCTGGGTTACTCATCGCGATCTGCTGCGATCAAGTAAGTCCCAGGAATTGCTGGATTACTCATCGCGATCTGCGTTCAAGTTCCAGAAACATTTATTGGCTGGATTAATCACTGCCTCGGGCGGTCAAGTGCCAGATTTAATCGCATTCGGAGTGAAGATTTCCGCTTCGTTTGCAGATCGGCTAGTTAGCATTATCTTTCGTTGGAATTTTTGATCAGTACCCCAGAAATGGTACATCCATATCGATCTTCTCTAAAGTCTCCACCAAGCAGCGGTCCACCAAGTGTGTAACCAGCCCATTCCATCGGGTACACAAGGTGAGATGGATACGCAAAAATCGGACCAGGCGTCCGATGCTGATGATCGATCGTCTGCTAGCAGCGGACGATCAGATCGGATCGTAGGCGAACGTTCGCGGGGTACCCCCCCGTCAGTTGGAAGTCTGGGCACGATGGTGGTCAGGTTCTCTACACTACGGTGTTCGATTGTGAACTTGACTCCACCACACATCCGAGGAAAGGAATTTCTTCATCACCAAAAATACATTTGGATGCGTTCGCATATAACTTATGCTCCCGCATACATTCGAGAACCGCTCGAAGATGTATTAGGTGCGTCTGAACGTCAGACGAGTCGCCTTCCGCGCGACTATGATCGAATATATTGTCGAAGTACGTCTGAGCGTACTTTCTATGAGGGCGGAAAAGTTGCGTCACCAAGCGATTAAAAGTCGCTGGCGCATTAGAAAAGCCCCTGTGGTATAACAAGCCACTCCCACAGAATGACACTAGGCGTGCTGACCGCTGTAAGCACAATATCGGATGCTCGCATGAGCACCTGATAATACCCGTCCACCAGATCTAAGGCACTGTAAACCGTACTACCTGCCATATTGTTCTGGAGGACATCCTTCCGAGGAATCGGAGTTTGCATTGGTACGGTAGCCGCATTCAGCTTATTGTACGCATGTACAATGCGCCACTTTCCGTTTGTTTTACGAACACAAAAAGTGGGAGATGAATGGGGAGACTTGCTCTCCCGTACCATCCCTTCCTCTTCTTTCCCCTTGAAGAATGCGTCGATAACGTCGCATTGCTCGTTGGGAAGAGGCCACTGCCTAGTGACGCAGTATTTAGTTCCAGGAACCAAATCAATTTCATGTCGGACTCCCCGATCCGGTGGTAACCTCATCGGTGGGTTGTCACTAATGACATCTCCAAATTCATTAATTAAGGAATGGTAAGGGTCCTCAGGATCCGCAAGGATCTTGAGGACGCTTCGGGCATTCAATGACTGTTTGGTTTGCACCAAAACGGACTCGTCCATCGTGGATGAGGAATTTAACTCCTCTTCCGGACGCAACACGACGATCTCGGTGAGTTCACCTGCTTTGTTTTACAGCAGTCTCAACTTGCTGAAGGACATCTCCTCCAACGACAACAGTTCTCCTACCCCAAGAACCGTTCCCGGCTTACGCCTTCCGTGACAACACCTGTCGCGCTGTTCAGAATCCGATAGGACTGCTGACTACTGGCCTTGGGACTCGTCCCGGGACCTTGATGGGGGGAGTCAATTGCTCCATCTCTTGGGAGCACATAGCGCCTATCCACAGAGGTCGTTCGTTACCTCTACCACGGTGACTCGCCGGTCTCACCTATAACGGCGTAGTCGGAATCATTTCCGACGTGAGAAAGAGACGAACTTCGGGTCTCTTCGCTTGGAAGCGCCTCGCGTTTAACCACAGGGGTCTCTACCCCTACCACTGGAGTCGCAACTTTTTCGCCGAACACGGCGTGGTCGGGAACCCCGACCTGCAGAAGAGACAAACCTCGTGTCTCAACTCTAGGAAGCGCCTCGCGCTTAAACTCAGAGGAATACACCTCTATCACTGGCGACTCACCAGTCTCGCCTATATCGGCGTGGGGATTAACCGCCAAATCCCCCTCGTTAAGGAACTCTTCCTTAACGCCATTGGGAATGATCATTTCAGAAATCCTAATCTCTGGCATCTCACGCCAGAATCGCTTTTGCGATCGAGCAAAGGTGGGTTCATGACTCGCCAATTCTTCACCCGACCGCGGGTGCGTTGGGCCAATGGACTTAGACTTCCAGTCTATCCATGGCTCGTGGCGTTCCAGCCACTTCATGCCCAGAATGAGTTCATCCCTCGAGTCCAAATCCAGGTCTAGGCAACGTTCTAATCTGTCGAAGTCTGCAAACTTCATCTTAAGGTCAATAGAGACCTTGGGTACAGAAACATGTACGCCCGTCGCAAGACGGACCGTGACAACGTCACGAGAACGCGCCTCTAGGGCCTCGGCATACAGCCGACTCTTCTCCACAGAAGCCCGTCTGACATAGTTTTCAGACGCTCCAGAGTCTATCAAGACTCTCCAAGGCTTATCAAAGCCTTTCAAGTCCGCAAGGACTACCAGCAAACCTGGCTGGTACACCAACTCGGTGCTAGAAAGCATCTTTTCCCTCGGGGCTTAGTGCTGTCGGCCCCTACCCTGGTGTTTAACAGCACTGAGAGGTCCCCCAGTAGGGCGCCCCGAACCTACTGGGAGCCTTCGTTCCGGACTGCTTGGGCGAGGGCCTTTTCCCCGCCCTCGACCCCTTGTAGCGAGAGTCTCGCTGGTTTTTTTTTTGGACATCTGTTCCGCAGATGATCCGTGCTTCCACACAGGAAGCACCTCAGCGGCCCATGTCGCTGCAGCATTGCAAGGAGCTCCGCTTCGAAGCCCTGCGGAAAGGAGTCAGAGTGACTCCTAGCGGGAGGTTTCTCCTCCGCTTCGACCTGACTCAGGTTCATGGGTTCCGGACCCACCTTAGAGGAACGAAAGTTCCTTCAGGCGTTAAACGCCATCTTAAACGCCTCCCCCAAGGATTGGGGTCGGCATAGGAAGAGCTCCGAACGTTCTGGACCTTCTTTCAGGCCTCCCATGAACACGGGAATGGACACATCGTCCGAATACGCTTTCGCGTACATCCCTGCCAACAGAGGCTTAAGTTCTTGGATATATGTTTCCAAGTCCCTAGTGCCCTGACGGCACCTCAGAAACGCCATCTGATTCTGGAAAACCAGATCAGGCGTGGCATACATGTCCATAAGATTTTGCTTAAGGACTTTCCAGGTCGGGAAAACGTCCCACTTGCAAGTGATCCTCGATCACATTCGCTGTGGCGAAGACCGTTTCGACCTCGCGAAGCCACACATAAAGGTTATCAACTTTTTCACCGGTGAATTCATTTATATCAAAGGTCAACGGAGAGCGCATCCCGTAGACGTGGAATGACTTCCACGAAAATTCGCCTCATGGGCGATGAGGTAGTTAACCCTCTCACGTACGGCCTCAAGGCCCTGCTCCACTAGGAGCTGCATACCATCATCGCCCAAGATGGATAACAGCCTGCTAAATGATGGACGGGAGTTATCTTACCCCAATCCTCTTGGTTCATCCTTTGCAGAGGATGCCGTCTACCAACACAGGTGTTGGATTGACTACTAGTGCTACCAGATGTAGCATGTGTGTACACGCACGGTGCGGCTAGCGCACGGAGGAAGACTTTCCTTAAGCGGCGATACGCTGCTACTTAGCCGATACGCCCTTATATAAGGGCTTAGAAAGAGATCGCTCTCTTACTCAGGGCCAAGATTCCCTTGGTTTACAGTTAGTAAGCACTAACGCCTTGTTAGAAGGCTTCCCTTAGAAACGGGTAGCTAAGGGAGGTGCTCCCTTTTGCTACAACACTCACTGCGCGTGCGACCGTTCGGGGACGTGCGCCTAGCAGTCTTAATTGTATTTGTAAACTGATTTATATTTAATATGTAATTAGCCTAAATTAATAAACTAATGTAACTATATGTAATACTAAGTATAACTTACTCAATTCGTACCTAGCCGAAATATAATGTACACCACCGGTGTACTAACACGTGGCAGGCTGCCACGCCTTCACCAAGGGCTCCTGCCCTGATTGGTTAAAATAACCAATAAGTCCGAACCTTTCGGACTGGTCAATACTTGACCTTAACGGTTGAGTACTTTTACACCAACGTAACCAAATGTAACCCCGTTACACTTAAACTTAAGAGGAGGGTCGATTAGCAACGGGATGATCGACGGTTTCCACTAAAAACCACCCGGAGTTCCCGTGGAGCGCTTAGAGCAGCCGAACTCCTAGGGGCCAAATGTGGACCAATGGGGGAAGAGGTGAGAGCACACTGCTCGATCACTTTCCCAAGAAAATCTTTACAATCGAAGAAGCCGCTGAAACAGCGGGCGGAGTTGCTGACGAGTTCCAAGAACTCTACGTCTGCCGTTGGGCCAAAAATGCACTAAGTGCTCCCGCCCGGGACGTAGAGATGCGTGTAAATGTAGGGGGCGCTAGTTGCGGTCCCTGTAGGCGTCTGATCGACGGACGCAAAAGGAGAACTTTATTAGCACTTATATCCTAAAAACTAACAATTACCTAAGATCAACCAATCAGAACTACCCATCCCTATGTGCCTTACCGACCAGTCGACCTGATTTTTCTGTCACCCGTCGCTATCCGTTAGGTACCCGTACTTATTCGTCCCTTCTCAAGATGCCCCGTTTATGTCCTTTCCATGTACACCATAGTTATAAACACAACTGTATACACGGTAGTACACAATCGTACACACAGTTACTCACCCGGTTGTGCCCACAGTCACACCTTCAATTATGCACCAATTTTATGGTAAACTTTACCACAGTTTCGTCGTGGATTTCTTAATCTATGTGTCAGTGCAATATGAGCTCTGGGGAATCAAATTCATGTTATCGGTAAAATAAGAACGCATTGATTAGCATAACGTCGTCAATCAAGAAGTGACGTTGAGATAAGACGCTTAAGATGCCATTTAGTATGCTAAAGCTTCTGTCCCGATTCCAGGTGAACCGGGGTGTCATGATCTATCCCACCAAGTGTGTTGTTGTCCGCAGTACACTGCAGGAGCAGGATGACTTCTGGTCGTAGTAAAAAACTCCACACAAGGTGAGTTAAGGCGAGACTAACAAGAATTTTTTGGGCTTTATCATAGATACTGGATTGTGCTATCGCCATATTAATCGTTCAATATGTTCGCGTGTTTTGCCAGACTGGATAATCTGGTCTGGTTGTTTTTATGGAAAAGGAAAGACGGAAGCTCTGGTAAGTTGAGGTTGCCAAGAGTTAGAAAAGGGCTTGGGCATTCTCGCTGAAGTATGACGCCCCGTGAAGAAGTGGATGAAGCTCTGACCCTGATCTAACAAATAATTCAACCCAACAAGACGATCACGATGGTAACACAACGATTGAGTTGGACGGGAGCTGATCGTGGCTAGGTCTGTTAGTTTGAAGGAAAGCGTGTGGATGTTTAGTGTCACGCTACATCAATGGAACAGTGGACAATGTCAGATTTAGCGTTAGAGTACATGGAGAGGCTGAGGGGAAACGAAACGAAATATTGGGGGGCCGAGCAGGTAATCCTCGCACTCAATCCAGACCTGGTCAGCATTTGTTGCGACTCAAACCTAGTAATCAGGCAAGTGCGGGGCCACGTTGCAGGTTTGAATGATTTCGTGCACATAATAAGGGAATGGAACAAGAGCAGATGCCTTTACAATTGCTGTTCTAAAAGGCGAGATGAGCCTCACCAGATCACGACCATGTTTTGGCAAATCGAACTGTTCAAGGTCGAACCCCCCCCCGCCATTTTAAGGAATTTTTTGTCCATTTCAGAAATTTAAATTTGTCTCTGAGGGCTTAGGGTTCATGTCCGAACCCTCCTCTGTCTTAAACCCTTCCTCGTGACTCTCCACCGCTGCACAACCGCTGCACTACCGCTGCACATATCTCCTCCACCCTCCTGTCAAGCACCATCCCATTGGCCTCACATTGCGCGCCCTGCCCCGAGTACGACGGCCGTCGGATCTCGACATCAATACCAATCTTCGCCGACCGTGGCATGTCCACGACGTTTATGTGGTGAAGCGGACCAAAGAATTTTGGTCGTTTCCGGTAAGCAGCAGACCGATCGACTTATCGGCGATCGGATTGGTGGAAATCCAGGAGGCTTTTTAGCCGGTCATGTGCAAGGAGTGTCAAGAACACGGATTTGGGTAAGTCACATGAGATTGCGTGTACTACATATTTTCATGTTTGGTACATATTGGGGACTATAGGGGGTAGGTAGTTTTTAGTTTGGGATTTGCCAAGTTTGGGTTTTTCTTCGTAAAGGTTTTGGCTTTTAGCTTCGTCTAAGAAACCGTTGGACCTCTAACTCAACCGGGGTCGTTTCGCCTTGCACGTCAGTCGCCTCTGCACGCCGCAGAGTGTTTTGGGAGCGGAGGGTCGAGTAATCCCCTCCAGCTCATTATACCTGGCCGGGACGCGTCACAGACGCATTTGGCCCGCCGGAAGTCCCTCGACGGGAGTGCACTTTGGTCGACCTCTACGGTTTAAGTTGCGCACGTTTGGAACGTGCTTGTAGCCGGTGCGTATACGCACGGTGCGGCTAGCGCGCAGAGGAAGACTCTTCCTTAAAGCGGTGTCTACCGCTACTTAGCCGATACGCCCTTATAAAGGGCTTAGTAGGAGAGATCTCCTACTCGGGGCCAAGATTCCCGGGTTGGTTTACTAATTAGCCTTAACGGCTGTATTCCATTTACGGGATGTAAGTAAAGGGAGGGCTCCCTCTTACACCTACGACACTCACTGCACGCGCGACCGGTCGAGGTCGCGCGAGTGCACTTTAGAGTGAAATGTAAACTGAATATATTTAATATGTAATTAGCCTAAATTAATTTAAACTAATATAAACTATATGTAATACTAAGTAGAATATTCCAATTTCGTACCTAGATAAAATGTAGTGTACACACCTGTGTACCGACACGTGGATGGCTGACACACCTCCACACGAAGGGACCCTTCCCTGATTGGTTAAAATAACCAAAGGTTCGAAACCTTTCAAACCGGTCAATACTGACCTCAACCGTAGTGTACTCATGTACACCAACACTAAATGTAACTCGAATGTAACCCCGTTACATCCTCCCTCATCAAGACTATTGCTTACGCAATAATCAAAATCGTGTTGGTGAAATCCAACGTCAGTACCTCTGGATGTCCATTGTACACCTTCAGTGGTGCTATGGACGAAAACTATTCCGACAACTCGGAAGTGGATGCCCTTGGGGAGATCTCCCCAACGGCTGGCCACACTGACAGCGCCGAACGGCACTGTCGGTCATCCAACCCATTCCCCACACGTGGGGAAAACGCACTAACTCGTGCGCCACCGTTACCCGCTAGGGGTGATACCTCCCGGTTGCCACAGGCGACCACCACCAATGAACCGTCCTTGGTTCAAGAGGCCCGACGTGCCGTACGGGCACGGAGGGACATCGCGACCCTCAATAGAGGGATAAGCAGGCGGTCAAGAGGGGTCTAGCCTCCTATACCCCTGGTCCAGCGGCTATACTGCCGCGTGAAATTGCGCGTCGGAACCAACTCCGGGTCCGACTACTAACGCCCAAACATTATACCGTTAAGTCCTACCGAACGCGCCTCGGGAAGCAGGCACGCGGTGTTCTCATGGATATCATCCGCAAGATTCCCTTTGTTCTATTGAGGGACGAAAGCGTCGAAGACGCAGAACAGGCATTCCGCGCCTGGGCGGAAGGGGAGAAACGCCTCCTCAGTTTTGATGCGCTGTACAACAGCTTTACCGAACACGACGTTCGGGTAGAGAGGGCGCTACGCTTGGCCTATGCTCAGGCCAAAGCGCAAGGGCAACTACCTGCCTCCTATTATACGCGCTCTGCTCTCGATGTGGTGCCGGAGAGCAATGCAAGCACAGCATCTGCCTCCGGCGAACATCCCAGCTATCGGGAGTGAAGGGGCTTCTTCAGCCCCTTTGGTCGTTGACTCTCAGTGGGATTCTCCCGCTCGAAAGCGTCAACGACATCACGGCAATCCTGCCGCATGGGAGCCTCGTACTCCCACGAGTTCTGGGAATGTGGATACCCTTTCCACTTCACCAGGTACTGGGTCTCACCCCGGTGATGGCGTCGTGCCATCAGGCGTTCCACATGATAATGTGGAGTACCCTCCGTATCGAGAACTGGAGGAGGGGGGCGCGCTATTGCGACGTGACTTCCACGAGCGCTGTGATCGGCACAGCCTTCGCATCCAAGATGATCAGGAGGAACTACGCAACGAGGATAGTGCGAATGAACACATCGAGGAGCGGCTTGCATCTCTTGAGACTCTCGTTGCGGAGCTTCAGGGTCGTATATCAACCCTGTCGGAGATGTTCCGACCTGTTGCGCCTTTCGGCTATCCGGTTTCCTCCGAGAGGGGACCCGCCTCCAGGTTCTGGTATGGATTAAGCATACCCACATAAAAGGTTGGATGCGTACGCATCGCCTTTGGGATGTCTAAGGTGTACGCCAAGCCCTTTCGGCCTAGCTCCTTGAAAGGCCGCACAAATCTGGGGGTGAACTTTGTTTCTTAACACATTAGAAACTGCATGTGTAGGAAGTTTTTTAGCGTTTAATAAAACACTTTCTCCTACTTTATACGCCTTTTTGTTACTCCGACCCTTGCGGTCGGCCTGTTCCTTTTGCTTGTCTTGGCTTTCCACCATGGCGTCGCAAACGTGTCGTAAGACACTAAGGCGCGTCGATAAAAACTTATCGATGTGCTTTCGCACGGATACAGGACTGACATCGGGGAATCATCCCCCCTCAAGCCCTGGGACACACACACGTGGCGTCAACGGAACCCGCGGATTCACTAATCCGTTCACGTAAAATGGGGTAAACCCCGTAGATGCATGCACCGAATTGTTTATGGAAAATCCGGCCATAGGAAGCATCTCACTACAACTTTTTGGAGAATCCGGACATAAACTCCGGAGAATATCCTCCACAACGCGATTAACACGTTCCGTCTGACCGTCCGTCTGCGGATGATCCGCAGTGAACATGAGGAGCTTGGTACCTAGAACCTTAAACAACGCCTCCCAAAACTGTACCGTAAAACGGGGATCCCGATCCGATAGAAGGGAATCGGGTAGACCATGCTGTCGAAAGACACGTTCTAGGAACACCTTCGCTGTTCCTTGTCCATCAATGGACTCTGGCACCGCCTCCAGGTGAGCCATCTTGCTCAAACAGTCTACAAAGACCAATATGCCGGTGTTAACGAACTTATCCTTCGGAAAACCGAAGATAAAATCCATGTTGATGGATTTCCAGCACTTCGTTGGAACGGATAAGCTCTCCAAAGGAGCCGCTGAATCTGCAGAGGTTTTAACCCTCTGACACGTCTCACAGGTGCGTATATACGCACCAACCCACTTATACATCTTGGGCCACCAATACAAAGCGCTTAAAGCGCTGTAGGTCTTATCCCGACCTAAATGACCCCCGGTAGGGGCGTCATGTGCCTCAAAGAGGACTCTATACTTTAGTTCCTCATCATGAGGAACTACCACCCGCGGAGTGTCCTCCGCGCTCGTCCTATAAAATAGCAGACCGTCACAGTACCTGTAACGGTGTAAACGAGCTTTATCTCGACTTGACAGGGTTGGCTCAGACGATCCAAGAACCTTTTCACCTAACGCGCTGATTAGCGCCGTACACTGTGGGTCTTTCTCATACGCCTGGCGTATGAGATCCACCACAGATGTGGTGACGAATGTCGCGTGAGCGAGTTCGTAATCGGGACTACGCGATAACGCGTCTGCAAGCACGTTCTGCTTGCCAGGTTTATACTTAACCTCAAAGTTGTACTCCGCAAAGAAGGAGAGCCAACGGGCCATCCATTGCGAGAGATGAGGCGACTTTGTCGCTGTCCGTAAGGACGCGTATTCAGTATAAACCACGAACGGCTTAGAGCCCAGTAGGTGAACCCTAAATTTGACAAGATCATACTTCATTGCAAGTAGCTCCTTGTCATTAACGGGATAGTTCCGTTCCGCAGCTTTAAGCTGCCTCGACTCAAATGCAATTACGTGATCCCTTCCTGCATCGTCTGCTTGTAACAAAGCACATCCGATTGCGAAATCGGAGGCGTCGCAGACGACACTAACTGATTTCCCAGAATCTGGGAGAGAAAGAACGGGAGCTTTTAACAAGCTCCCCTTTACCGGATCAAAAGCGTTTTGGTGTTTGGTTTCCCAACACCAATCAACATCCTTCTTAAGAGGGTCGGTTAATGGCTTCACCATTTCAGCGTAGTTCTCGCTGTACTTGTGGAGATAGTTGGCTAAACCAAGCCACTTCCGTAAATCTCTAAGATTTACAGGCGAAAGCCACTCCACAATGGCTTTCACCTTCGTGGGATCCGCCCGCACTCCATCCTTACCAATGAAGCATCCGAGGAAAGGAATTTCCTCAGCACCAAATATACATTTGGATGCGTTCGCATATAACTTATGCTCTCGCATACATTCGAGCACAGCTCGAAGGTGTATAAGGTGCGTCTGAACATCAGACGCGTCGACTTCCGCACGACTATGAACGAATATATCGTCGAAGTACGTCTGAGCGTACTTCCTATGAGGGCGGAAGAGTTGAGTCACCAAGCGATTGAAAGTCGCTGGTGCATTTGAAAGCCCTTGTGGCATAACAAGCCACTCCCACAGCATGCCGCTAGGCGTGCTGACCGCTGTAAGCGGAATATCGGACGCGCGCATGACCATCTGATAATACCCGTCCACCAGATCTAAGGCACTGTATGCTTGCAGTAGATGCATTCATCTTGTTGTACGCATGCACAATGCTCCACTTCCCGTTCGGTTTACGAACACAAAAAGTGTGAGATGAGTGGGGAGACTTGCTCTCCCGTACCATCCCTTCCTCTTCTTTCCCCTTGAAGAATGCGTCGATGACGTCGCATTGCTCCTTGGGGAGAGGCCACTGCCTAGTGACGCAGTATTTGGTTCCAGGAACCAAATCAATTTCATGTCGGACTCCCCGATGCGGTGGTAACCCCATCGGTGGGTTGTCACTAATGACATCTCCAAATTCATTTAATAAGGAATGGTAAGGGTCCTCAGGATCCGCGAGGATCTTGAGGACGCTTCGGGCATTCAATGACTGTTTGGTTTGCACCAAAACGGACTCGTCCATCGTGGATGAGGAGTTCAACTCCTCTTCCGGACGCAACACGACGATCTCGTCGAGTTCACCTGCTTTTACAGCAGTCTCAAACTCGTTGAAGGACATCTCCTCCAACAACAACAGTTCACCTACCCCAGGCAACCGTTCCAGGCTTACGCCTTCTGTGACAACACCTGTCACACTATTCAGCATCCGATAGGACTGCTGACTACTGGCCTCGGGACTCATCCCGACACCCAGATGGGGGGAGTCAATTGCCCCATCTATTGGAAGCGCCACGCGCCTATCCACAGAGGTCTCTACCTCTACCACCGGTGACTCGCCGGTCTCACCTATAACGGCGTAGTCGGAATCATTTCCGACGTGAGAAAGAGACGAACTTCGGGTCTCTTCGCTTGGAAGCGCCTCGCGCTTAACCACAGGGGTCTCTTCCCCTACCACTGGAGTCGTCTCAGAGGAATCCACCTCTGTCAATGGCGACTCGCCAGTCTCGCCTATAACGGCGCAGTCGGAATCATTTCCGACGTGCAGAAGAGACGAACTACGGGCCTTTTTGCTTGGAAGAGCCTCTCGCTTAACCACAGGGGTCTCTACCCCTACCACTGGAGTTACCTTAGAGGAATCCACCTCTGCCACTGGGAACTCACCAGTCTCACCAGTCTCGCCGTTAACGGCGTGGGGAATTAACCGCCTATTCCCCCTCGTTAAGGAACTATTCCTTATCGCAATTGGGAATGATCATTTCAGACATCCCAATCTCTGGCATCTCAGGCCAGAATCGCTTTTGCGATCGAGCAAAGGTGGGTTCATGACTCGCCAATGCTTCACCCGACCGCGGGTGCGTTGGGCCAATGGACTTAGACTTCCAGTCTATCCATGGCTCGTGGCGTTCCAGCCACTTCATGCCCAGAATGAGGTCATCCCTCGAGTCCAAATCCAGGACTAGGCAACGTTCTAATCTGTCGAAGTCTGCAAACTTCAGCTTAAGGTCAATAGAGACCTTGGGTACAGAAACATGTACGCCCGTCGCAAGACGGACCGTGACAACGTCACGAGAACGTGCCTCTAGGTCCTCGGCATACAGCCGACTCTTCTCCCCAGAAGCTCGTATGACATAATTGTCAGACGCTCCAGAGTCTATCAAGACTCTCCAAGGCTTATCAAAGCCTTTCACCTCCGCAAGGACTACCAGCAAACCTGGCTGGTACACCAACTCGGTGCTAGAAAGCATCTCTTCCCTCGGGGCTTTGTGCTGTCGGCCCCTACCCTGGTGTTTAACAGCACTGAGGGGTCCCCCATTAGGGCGCCCCGCACCTACTGGTAGCCGTCGTTTCCCGACGGCTTGGGCCAGGGTTTCTTCCCAACCCTTGGCCCTTTTAAGAGAGTATCTCGCTGGGGGTTCCGCGGACATTTGTTCCGCAGATGATCCGTGTTCCCACACTGGAAGCATCTCAGAGGTCCATGCCGCTGCAGCATTGCAAGGAGCTACGCCTCGAAGCCCTGCGGAAAATAGTCAGTGTGACTCTTAGCGGGAGGGTTTCTCCTCCGCTTCGACCTGACTAAGGTCCATGGGGTCGGGACCCACCTTAGAGGAACGGAAGTTCCTCTCAGCGTTGAACGCCATCTTAAACGCCTCCCCCAGGGATTGGGGTCGGCATCGGAAGAGATCCGAACGTGCTGGACCTTCTTTCAGGACTCCCATGAAGACGGGGATGGACACATCGTCCGAATACGCTTTCGCGTACATCCCTGCTAACAGGGTCTTAAGTTCCTGGATATATGTCTCCAGGTCCCTAGTGCCCCGACGGCACCTCAGAAGCGCCAGTTGATTCTGGAAAACCAGATCAGGCGTTGCGTACATGTCCATAAGCTTCTGCTTAAGGACCTCCCAGGTTGGGAAAACGTCCGTGACTGACTCCAAGCACGTAAACGCCCATGTACGGGCTTTGCCCGTAAGATGGGTCAGTGCAAGTCCCACTTGCAAGTGATCAGCGATCACATTCGCTGTGGCGAAGGCCGTTTCGACCTCTCGCAACCACACGTAAAGGTTGTCACCCTTCTCCCCGGTGAACTCCTTTATTTTGAATGATAATGGGGGGCGCACCCCCGTGGAACGACCTCCACTACAACTAGCCTCATGAGCGATGAGGGGATTTACCCTTGCCTTTGAGGCTTCAAGGCCCTGCTCCACTAGGAGCTTCATGCCTTCGTCACCCATTAAATGTAACAGCATTTTAAAGGCTTCCTGCTGGACGAGGGTCAAACTATCTCAATCGTCCTGATTCATCCTTTGCCGAGGATGCCTTAGTCATCCAACACAGGTGTTGGATTGACTACAAGTGCTACCAGATGTAGCCGGTGCGTATACGCACGATGCGGCTAGCGCACAGAGGAAGACTCTTCCTTAAAGCGGTGTCTACCGCTACTTAGCCGATACGCCCTTATAAAGGGCTTAGTAGGAGAGATCTCCTACTCGGGGCCAAGATTCCCGGGTTGGTTTACTAATTAGCCTTAACGGCTGTATTCCCTTTACGGGATGTAAGTAAAGGGAGGGCTCCCTCTTACCTACGACACTCACTGCACGCGCGACCGGTCGAGGTCGCGCGAGTGCACTTTAGAGTGAAATGTAAACTGAATATATTTAATATGTAATTAGCCTAAATTAATTTAAACTAATATAAACTATATGTAATACTAAGTAGAATATTCCAATTTCGTACCTAGCTAAAATGTAGTGTACACACCTGTGTACCGACACGTGGATGGCTGACACACCTCCACACGAAGGGACCCTTCCCTGATTGGTTAAAATAACCAAAGGTTCGAAACCTTTCAAACCGGTCAATACTGACCTCAACCGTAGTGTACTCATGTACACCAACACTAAATGTAACTCGAATGTAACCCCGTTACAGTGTTATTACGTCTATTGGATTATTTCGTGGAGATATCGTTCGTGGAGTGTGTCACGTTCTCATTTGGATCTCCCTATTGGATTATTGGGCCCTATTGGATTACTGGAGTTTATCTCCCATATTGGTCGGGCTTTACGATCGGGTCAGCGATCTTCCCTCGGGAGTATACTCACTTCAAGTATAACCGATCTACCCGTACCCAGGGTGAAGAGTTCCGTCCAGGGTACATTACCCAGCACGGTCTACCACATTTATACCACAAGTCAATTCCTAGCGCCGATCCACAGAGTGTGTTACCAGCCCACTCCATCGGGTACACAAGGCGAGATGCAGAACAGATCGGACCAGGCTTACTGTGTTGATGATCGGTCGTCTGCCAGCAGCGGGCGATCCGGTCGGATCGAAGGCGAAGGTTCGCGGGGTACCCCCCCCCCCGTAAGTTGGAAGGCCGGGCACGATGGTGGTCAGGTTCTCGACACTACGGTGTTCGACTTTGAACTTGACTCCACCACATGTACACCCGCCGCGCCCCCTGCCTAATCCTCCACATCGACACCGGCGACTTCGGCTCGTTGCCACGGTTCGGTTCTCGGACGGCCGCCTTCCAAGGCCGCGGTCGAGGCCGTGGAGGTGTTGAAATCTTGCAGGACGGCGAACGCGTCGCCAACGCCAGCTTCGGCGCGAAGACCAAATGCGATGCGTAATCTTTTCTGATGACCCCGACAATTATACCACATGCTTTGGATCCTCGGTGCTCGATGGTGAAATTGATTGTATCTCGACGTGCGAAGATATTATTGAGCGGGTTCATGGTGCGATTAAACAGTTGTTTCGATTGTTTCTTCGATGTACGCCGGCGTCCGTGGTGGCAAAGTCTCGTGCGAGATGGTCGCTGATTTTGACTCGTTTTAGCGTTCGTTTTCCGTCGTCGAAAAGCTCGAATCAACGTGTGGGTCAAGAAAACGCTGGGCGGACGAGTGCCGGAGGAATGGAGACTTGTCGAGCAGCAATATTTTAAACGGTTCCAAATGTTGCTGACCCGCTGCCAAAGCAAGTGTGACAATTTTCTTCTGGGCTGTATGAAAGCAGCTGCTCATCCTGTCACTACCGCGCACGATTGTGGTGGTAGTCGCGTTTATGCTGGCCGCTGCAAGTATTGCGAGAGCAGTGACCACTTTGGCAAGACGCCGAGTTGCTCGAAAGAAGCAGGACACGAAGGAAAATGTGAATGTGCCGATGGCGATCACACATCTGTTTTTTAGAGCAGAAGGCAAATTGTAGCAAAAAGTGCTCGTTAAAACGAGAGCACGTGTCTCGTCACATGTGTGACGTTCCGCTTCACATGTGGTGGAGCGAGTTTTGCGCTCGTAATTGCGCTGGCGCATGTGTGTTGAATATTGAGCAATTGCATAAGGCGCACGGGTGTAGTGAAGTGCGGTGCACGCAAAAGTGTCTCATGGATGAATAAAATGAACTGTGTGGTGTCATGAACCATTTTCACGGCCAGAATGACGTTGCGGTCGTGTTTTGGGTGGAAAAGGCGATGGAAAAGGGACCGAAATGTTTGACGCGGTGTCCGAGGTGCCGGTCGCGCTCATATGTGGGAATGGACACGAGTGTCACGCGTTGTGCGAGGAGCAAGGTGTTTGTCGCGTGGATGTGTTTCTAAAACAATTGTTCAAGGTGTTTAAAGGAGATCGTGGCAATTTTCAGTTCACTTTTCAATAGATCAATGCGTCGCGGAAAATTTGTACGAAGCGATTACCACTGAGTTTAAAGATGCATCAAGGAAAGCAGACGTGTATTGGTGAAGCAAACGAAGAGGACGCGGAAGTGCATACGATTCACTACTGTGATGTCCCGTGTCCATGTTGTAGCTACTTTTGCAACAATGAATTTGACCCCGTTGCTCACTTTTAATTTCGTCTCTCGCAAGTTTCACCATACGCGCTCTCTCTCTCAAACCTAAAACAGACATGATGGATAAATATGCGGAAGCGATTTCGCCGAAACAGGGCGCGGCGTTTGATGACGCGAGAAAGGCTGCTGCTCATCTCATTCGAACCAACGCCATTTTGTACACAAGTGCCCTCCACTCGTAGCTCCCGTCGTTCCAGATGGGATGGACCACATCGCAGATTAATCTTGCGCAGTATCATGACACGAGCGCGTGCAATACGCGTCCGATTGCGGAAAATACGTGCCTAATGTTTCCAGTCCACCCGGAGCTAGAGTGGACATTTGCCATGAACGCGTGGGTCTTCGGTGCCATGCTCGGCTCGCTCTTCTGTGGCCACTTTAGCGACAAGTACGGTCGCAAGAAAGAGATCATGGGCAACTGTCTCTTCATTATCGTGGGCTCGGTCGTCCAGGCGTCGACATCGAGCATTTGGATCTTTGTCCTTGGTCGTCTCCTTGCTGGAATTGCTTCCGGGACGTCCATTGCTACGATTAGGAGCTACATTAACGAGCTGTCGCCGCCGTCCATGTGGAATACGCTCGGACTGGGCTTGCAAATTTTCTCGACCATTGGCATTTTGCTCCCGGACATTGCCTTTTTCTTTGCCAACACAAGCTCGGGGTGGCGGTACTTGGCTGTCTTCCCCGTGATACCAGCTAGCGTCTATCTCCTCCTCGCTCCGTCCCTCTGCGTGGAGAGCCCGGCATGGCTCTTAACACAAGGCCGCACGGACGAGGCCAAGCAGATAATCGCTCGTCTGTATGGCGAGGAGCACGTCCAGACAGCGCTCTCTTGGCTCGACGCGAGCAAAGTGCATGCCGAGGACGGTGGCGCTCCCACGCTCTCCACGAAAGCGCCCCGCTATCGCGTGCATCTCCTCAGTGGCTTAGGCATAGCGCGCACAATCAGATCGGTTTCGCGAAAAGACGTTTATGTTTTACGAGTCGGACTAATTTTCTTCCGTACTGTACGTGCCAAAAGAAGGGTTGATGCGTGTGTCTGGGGTTAGGGTTGAGGGCGGCGATTTCGAGAAAGAAAATCGTCCATTTCTCCAAAACGAAATCGACTAGCTCGGGGCTAGTCGATTTCCGAAATGGACGAAAAATCGACCAAATGGTCGACCATTTCATTTCCAAAAAATTAGCCGAAATCACCTAACTTTGAAACCCCCTAATAATATCATTTCATACTACTCAATCAATTCCCTAGTTTATCGAACCTATGGAGCAGGAGGTTAGTATAGTATGTGCATCGACGGTGATAAAAAGTCGCCGTATACATATAGATACATGCGCCTTCATCATGCCGAGTTCGGCTGTCACAGTATGAAGAGCTGTGAATTTGCATTCGATGCAGTCAGTACCTTAAGGGAGATGTAACCAAATGAAGCAAAGACTATGCGACGGTTGCGTCTGAATACGAAGTGGATGAAATGGACTCAAATTCTATTGCCAAAACGTTCACCACATCAGATCAGGTAAACTATTTGGTTACCGAGGTGGTCAGTCCGATGCGATGCACAAATACCACGCTAGGGCGATCAGGAAATCTAGAGAACCTACCAACGATCCACCAAGGTTTTCTTGCACAGCTTATATCGAAGCCTATGTAAGCTTTTTGATTGAAAGACCGGAAAATGGAGAACGCCTAGCTAAGAAAAATCCACAGGAATGCCCAATGTGCCCTTTTCTGGTGATTGCAATGGATCACATCACTTCCCAAGTCGTTCCAGGGTCACACCTAATTACTCGTTTGGATCGATCTTTGCACGGGTTTGGTGATTATGAAAGTTGCACCGTCCAGGACAACTCAGCACGTTTCCAAGAACTGCGATGGAAGTGTTTTCCAATGTCTCGGGGCTAGTAAAGTGAGAATACACGATCCGAACCTGGTTTTGGGGTCGGTGTTTTCGCGTGTTCGATCGTACAATTATCCAATGTAAAAGTGCCACTATGGCCAGTCAGCGATAGAGAAATGGGTCAATCAAGGAACATTACATTAATCAAGGCGTATGTTGTGGACCCTGATCAATGCGTTGCACTATCGCATAAGGTGAGTTATGCCATTTGATGTCGCTTACGATTGGGATACACGATCTACACGAGAATCAACTGTTCCCACAGGTTTCGCACGACGACGAGACCAGGATGGAGGTACCGTGCTCATAAAACGTACTGCAGCAAGTACTTGACCGACTTCCAGAGGCGGTTAATGAAATAGTGGACAGCCATAGTGATAGGAGGTTGTGTCAACAGTCTGTGCATCTAGATCGCGTCAAATGCGTTAATGCAGAAAAGATTGCTCAGATGTGTTATGTGCCTTCTGTGTAGGCGAGCTATTTGAAAGCATTGCACCCAAGCTTATCTCAGGTACATAATACTCGATATTTCCCGTTGTAACTGTGGATGCCAAGGCTCAGAACCTTGAAAAATAATTTTGGTTTGAAAATATGAGAATTAATGCAAAAAAATTGGTAAACATCTTTAAACTTGCGAAGTTTCTTGACTCGAAGCAGCCGAATTGAGGGTACTGTTTGCACATCTTTTTGAATGTGTTCAAGGTCCGACGAACGCTAAAAGCAGTGCCACGTGAGCCACGTTTTGGTGGTCTGATTTTTTCGCTTGTTGAGGTTTACGAGATTAGAATATCCTTTGGTATATAGAGGAGCCATATTTTTTCTTATTACCATTTTCTTTTTTAAGGCGTGCTTCGAATGCTTTTATAGTTCACTTGTCATAAGGCACTACTCGCTTAAGTCCGACATGAAGCTGATCTTCCATTGACGTGAATATCCACGTGGAAAGATGTGATTGGCTCAATATACCGCGTATATATTAGTGTTTCGTAAGCTACGTATGGCGTATACATATTCTGTCCAGTGGTTGGATAGTACATGAATGGACAGAAGTAGAGTACACCTAGAGGTAGAAGTAGCGAACTATGTCCCGTCCAATTCACTTTTCCTTTTACCAAACCACCACAACTGTCTTGACTTGGTCTAACAAGATTAACTTAATAGGCATATGAAGATGCCAAATCCTGATGAAACAAATAAAGCTTGACATTTGTATAATACAAGTCGCCCTCTCGCGAGAAAGCTTATATCATTTTGTAACTACAAACGCTTTCCAGGGGCACCCAGAAAACGTAGATTGGACAAATTCCAAGCGATCATTTTCTTACTCTAGTTCTTTTGAAACCACAATGATGCTGCGCGCATTTCGAATACACTTATGAATAAAGGTACTATAAGATCCCGTTAAATTATCTGAATTTTTCTCGATACATATATGATTTTGCAGGTTCATCCTTCATTTTCTGCGTTGCAGGTACCAATATCTTCCACTATATATCTTTACTTAATCGAAACCTGCTCCGGGTAGGTGCGCTTGAAATCGACGGTAGTCAGTGGACCAATATATTTTCGCCGTGTCCGATACCGCTAACCAGATTCAGATGTATCCCGCTTATATATCGGAGCCTATGGTATAGAAATGAGATCTCAAAAGGGAGGAACATTTTATTATCGACACGTAAAGAAGATACTAGTGGGTGTCAGAACTGGTGGTTTTTAATGTAACAACCAAGAGGTATTTCCGGGAAAACAAAACCGTAAAAACCCAGTTATTTATATAAATAACTCTTGTCACCCACCTCCTGAGGTGGGTGATAGGAAAACGCTCTTATCCCGTCCGTGAAAGCGGGGTTTTCACGCCCCGCCGCCACACACCACCAAGCCCCGCCACACCCCGCCCCGCACCCGCACACAGACTCCCCGCCACACCCCGAACACCCCGAACACCCCTCACAGCACGCCCCGCAACACCACGCACACCGCACCTCCACGCCCTGCACATCATACCACGGCTGTTACAACGCAGACGCGTGCTCCACTGCTTTGTTTTACTCTTCACCCCACTTAAGCGACAGCCTGATCCCAGCTCTACACGGATAATGCCGTATGCGTCAGTGCGTCGCATGGTTATCAAGCAAGCAAAGGCTGCCTTGCTTCCCGCCTTGTTGCTGGAGTCACTTGAGGATGAACTGCGAACATTTAGGGATGACGAACTGTGCACTGAGGAGGACCTGATTCTTGGACAGGACTCATACATCCTCTTGGAGGTGCTTGCTGTTGCATATGCTTCCCGATATGTAGCCCCACGCGCCAACCAGCCAAAGTATTGTTTGTATATGGACCAGCTTTTTCCGGGGCTGTCACTTGTAGATTTTCGCCAGCAGTGTCGCATGTCGAAGGAGTCTTTTTCACAAATCTACAATCTGATTGCTGGACATGCCGTTTTTCACAACAGCAGCTTCCACGAGCAAACTCCGGTCGAGCTGCAACTTGCCTGCGCTTTAGAACGCCTCGGAAAAAATGGGAACGGCGCCAGCCTCGGTTCGATTAAGATATTCCATGGCATTGGTGCTGGGACGGTGGCTGTTTTTACCGATCGTGATATCCTGGCACTTAACTCCTTCGCGGCTGACATAGTTCGCTGGCCCTCCCCTGTAGACAGGGAAACGATCCAGTAGGAGCTTCTGCAAGACCGGTTTCCAGGCTGCGCTTCAACGATGGTACCACAATTCCCCTCTCACAGCGGCCAGCACGGTGCGGGGAGACTTACTATGATCGGAAACACCGCTATTCAGTGAATTCACAGGTTGTTTGCAATCATCGACATCGAATCCCTTCCTTGCATGTTGGGTTTCCTGGGTCCTGCGCCGATGTGACTGTCTACCGCCAGATGGATATCTGTCACCGACCGCACAATTACTTTTCAAAAGGCGAATATCTTCTAACTGACTCTGTTTGCCCATGGATCCGACCACAGTATGTACCGGGGGCAAGAGGCACGCCGGGAGGACAACCGTAAATTCAATGCGTGTGTTGCCCATGTACGAGTTGTCAACGAAAACACAATCGGCTTGATGAAGTCAAGATTCTCATCTCTGAAGGAAATGCGAATCCAGCTGAGGGAGGAGACTGTAACCCAGGACATGGATCGGTTCTGTGGCTGGGTATCAGCCTGTACAGTCCTCCATAACCTCCTCATTGAGATGAACGACCCTTGGGACCTGGACGGCAGGGAAGATGTAGATGGACAAGACACTGGTTGGACTGGAGGGGAATTGAACACTCATGGAGACAACACCCCAGAGGGACGAGCCTTCCGTGAATAAGTCAAAGATTGCTGTATAGAAATACAGTCGGGGGATCCAGAATCATTCCTTAACTGGTATCTTACCCAAGAATAAACAAAATCAAAAAGAAGACTACCCAAAGAACTCTAATTTATCACGTGATGGGCAAATCTACCACCAACTACGGCTTAAGGGGACAAAAGCATTTCACTGGTATTATGATGCGGTGGCTGGCGTTTGACCAGTGAATGGAAAACCCATGGTGTTCTCATATTCGCTGGTCATCTATCAACGCCATAAACTCGCGGGCCTCGTCGGTTGACTTACCAGCAATGACCAGGTCCCTCAACAGCTGTGCCCTGTCCTTAGCCTTCTCTGTCTCTATGCGAGCCTTGTCCAGCTGCAGCTGTTTTTTCTTTAATTTCTCGGTCTAATGCGCGCTGCTCGCGGTCACTGGCAGTCCTTGATTCCATATACAATTTTATGGCATCATTACGCTCAGCAAATATGCCCTCGATTCCTCGCATATCCTTCGAAGCACTCGTCTTTGCCGCCTTCTTCTTCTCCATTGGAGAGGCTCCCATTTTCGCAGCTCGCTTGCATTCATGGGCGCCTCTCAGAGTGGAAGGCCTGGAATTCTCTGCTCTTTCAGCACGGGCCGCGAGAACTGTTGGCACGTCGTCTTCGGTGGTACTGTTTCCTTCGGCTTCCACTTCTCCACCAGCCTCTTCGTTGTGGCAAATTTTGTCAGCCCACGTAATAAGGCTGTTTGCCGGCTCGTCATCATCCTCGCCACTATTGGTAGCATTCTCAGCGTTGTCTTCTGTGCCACCACAGGGTTTCTCTGTCCATGTAGAATCAGGATCTGACCGAAAAACTCAGTTGACACCATCATTTCGCCCCAACTCCCGCGAGGCGGCTGGGGAAACATTATCACGTGACCCATAAAGCTCCAGAATCCTTTCGTAAAATGGACAAATTTTGTCCAACTTTGCTGCAACAGTATATATGCCCTTGTTCCTGTCGTCCTCACTGATACCAAAGCCAGTCTGTTTTTTGGCTTCGTGAATAGCCTTCTTAAAGGACTTTAAATAGTGTTCGTGCCTGCGGTAGCAAGTGAGTTAAACACCAGTCAAATAACAAAGGTGTTACCAACCCTGTGACTGACCGATAACGCATGCTTCCGGCATCGAGACCTGGGATCTTCTTCTTTGTCTTACTGTTTATGTGTCGCGCAAGCTCCCCATAAACTGTTGCCTTGGTTTGGTTGTCACCGCCAACCTTGGTTTTGGACCGTGTCCCGTGGAGTTTGGCATAGTTGCTGGGGTTTTCCAGCCATTCAAAAAGCAGCCGGAAGTGCTCATTTCCAAAGCGGACTTCCCCGGTATTCTTCTTACTCCCTTCATCCTTCCTTTCTGTGGTATCGCCACGCCGTATGAGCTCTTCTTCAGGGTCGGCTGCCATTTTCCCGCAGTTTGGCTGGCAGCAGAGTGTGGGGGGTTGGCGACAGAAGGCACTCTGGTGTTTCTTTTGTTTTTGTTTTTTTGTTTGGGTGAGGGGAGGGGCAGGGCTGGCAGTTTTTTTTGTTTTTTTTTCTCCAAACACGCGCTCTGGCTGAAGTTATTTGGTGGTTTGTCAAATTCTGAAAGGGGGAATAACGGGGAAGTGTAATAAACTTTTGTTTTTTTTTACAAAAAAAATCCACTCAAAATAGGATAACTTTGCCAGGAAATACAATTCTGACACCCCCTACTAGAATAATAAAAAACCACAAGACCTAATTGAGAGAAAATAATCAAAAATTGACTTCCTAGCCACTACAAGTAAGGAAGATATCTCCTGACACACCAAATATACTAAACCTGCTAGATCCAATATAGTTGCCTGATCACGTACGGCGAAGATCAGTTGTCATAATAAGTACACCTGTCGCTGGGGAAAACTCTCCAAACGCTTCATTTTAGAGCCCCTCGAGCCTTGTCGTGATCTTAGAGCTGTTGCGACGAGTCCCCACTCATTGCATTTTTCGTTTTTTTTCAAACGATTTCTTAATCCAACAACCCATTCACCAAGTAACCTGTTAAAAAAACACTTGAGCTTGTAGCAGAGATCTTATACTATAATAATAAATACCTGGTCTGATAGTTTTAACCAGGTAGGATTTCGCGTAGTGAAAGGCTAATGCGCGACAGATGGCACACAGCGGATGTTTCAGCTTAGTTTTTTTATGAAACGAAAGTGTATAATTTAAAGTTGCTAAACTAAATGTAACAATACTAGAAATTTTACCTTGAATTCTATCTTGAAAACGCATATGTATATTTCATCCACTGGGGTTCATCTCCTTGAAAATACACTGAAGTCAAATCTTCCAAAATAGCTACATGTAATTTCAACACTACACCTGAAACACCGGAGGCTGTAACTTCACCAATCTAGAAGAATTTTCATTCGCAATTCCTTCATGCGCTGTGCAATTAAATCCTTTGTGAGTATATCTGCAATCATTTCCATACTTAGCACATGCGTAGATGAAACAACACCTTTTTAGCGTAATCGTTCAAACATTTTAGCTTCACTATCGATATGTTTTGTGATTCCAGCATTGACTGTACTATTTACATGTCTTATTACCGCCTTGTTGTCAATCTTCAAAACCAGTTGCTTCTCGAGAAAATTCCAGTTTCGTTCTATAATTCCTTTAAGCCAATGGTTTCTCTTCCTCCCATTGGTTCTGCCAATAAAGTCAGCTTAAGTTGTCGAGAATACCACAGTGGTTGCTTCTTCGCTGCCATATAACCACCATTACATTCACGAAAATAAGATATCTCACTCACACTCTTGCGATCATCTTTGTCGGCCGCAAAACCGGCGTCACTGTAGCACGTACTTCGCATCGGGAGTGGTAACTCCTCGTTGTGTACCAACTTCAAACGCATTTAGCTTGTCCGTTTCAAATACTTCAACACCCTTTTTGAAACTTATAGTCACCCAAAGTAGGTCATGTGTTCTTCGAGTGGCTCGGTGCACAGCAAACGAAATATCTAGACGTGTGCACCGCGAAATCCATAAAAGACTTCCAACGAGATACTGAGTTTTTTAGGCAGATCAAATTTTGCCTAGCTGTCACCGACAACCGTTCATCAAAACTATTATGTCCATACAAATTCAGTACCGTAGTTTGGCCGGATACATTTTACAAAGATTATGTGCTGTAAGCACATCGATAATTATTGCTACTTCCTCTAAGAAGTAACCGTCCTTCGGTCCACCTCCGATCCTTATTCTCAAAACCATTTTCAACATTTCCAAGATCCTTTAATTACAAAACCTTCATATCATAATAGAATTTTGAAACAATTTCATTATTGGTTCCCGTGACTTAAGTTTCATCCACATAGGCACGGACCAACACCGTTACAGCTTCGTTTGTTTTTAAGAAAATGCAGGTGTCAGGGACACGCTGCGTGAATTCCAATTTCTCCAATGTTTCACACAAACCCTTGTACCAGAATCGTTCCGCGTGTTTAAGCCCGTAAAGATTCCGATTTAGTTTCAGCGCCAAATCATTCTTGGACGTCACACCAAACGTTTCAAGTGTTCTTGATTGATTCCCATTCCTTGGGGTACTTCTAGCAATATTTTATACTCTTGCTTGGTCTTATCTTTAAGGTTTGCACTGGGTACATCACCATGTCGTTCAGCGATCCCCCAAATTTGTTCCAACATCAGAATAGCCTTGACATTGTTTATCTCCATCACCGTAGAGAATGTAAACAAATAATATTTGCCGTAAACTTGCTTGTCTCCCCTTGCAAACCAGACGAGCCTTGTACCTCTCAACCGTCCCCTCTGACTTCAATTTGTATTATAGACCCACTTGGTCGGGATATTGTCTGGCTTGAGGCATACAATCTTCCACGTTTCCAATTTATCGAGCGACACCCATTCAATTCGCTCGGCAGCAGTTCACATATCAACATTCGGACTTGCGTGTGCCTCCCTCTAACTTTTGAGATCCGGCAATGCTGCTCTCAAGTTCTGTTCAATATTCGAAACTTCTGAGACTGCGTATGCCAAAAACGCACTTCCATTCATTACAACTTTCAAATGTTGTATTGGTTCCACTTATCAGGATCATGAGAAATTTTATCAACTTGCTTCTTTTCTTGAAACGCGATTCCTCACGTTCCTTGACCTTCGGTGTTTTCTTCTTTTTTCTGCTTGATCTTCTAACACGAGAAATCTTTTCTTGTTTATCACTTTGCATTTCATTTTTATTGTTCGAAACAAGTTTTTCTTCATTGCGTTCCAACAAATTTTCACTGCCGAAACTCCGCGACTTCGCTCGGAGTTCGAGCGCCGCTTTAGCTACATCTTCTAATTTTTTCGTGTTTTTATCACCCTCCGCGTGCTTTGCGAGAAGCTACTTCTTTTAGTCTCTCCATACCATACGCGGAGACGCAAAAACAACAATATCGGTCAAGACTGACCCTTTCCCAAACAATAATTCTATCGGATATAATAAACCTTGGCTCGACCTTGTTGGAGTTCGGTTGAGTATGTAGTCTGAATACTCAGCCGCCTCCGACCATTACAAAAGCGGGATTCTAGAACCGAAAATAGTGCACCGAAAAATATCAAAAATTGTTCGGTTCATCCATTCAGATTTACGATTTGAGGCTGGATTTCCAGACCTGGTTATCTGTCTTTGTATTCCAGTTTATTTTCAAAATAAGTTCACGTTTTTATATCCTCCGCCATCATCTGTTGTCAATACTTGAGCCCGACAGTTAAATTCATTTTTGAACCATGAGATAAAATGTTCAAATATTTTTGCCGCTCAATCTTTCGTACGAGCGGTAAATACTCTCACATAATTTGAAATATAATCCACAAAGATAACGAGAAAGCGGTTTCCACATCGATCTCGGGGAGTGATTTGACCTTTGAGTTCACAGCAAATCGCTACTCCGATGCGATCAATCGGCGAATTTCTGCCCGAATCTTTCTTTGGTTGTTTCTTGTGCGTTGACTTGCCTTCAGCACAGATCCGGTAATTTGGCCTTTTGTTGTCCCTAAGGACTATGCCTGACCTGGGATCCCAGGCCAATTTTTTAGCTGACTCATATGCACAAAGAAGTGGTGTAAACTTCCCGCACGAAATCCATCTGTTTTGTTTTATTCCACGTTGTTTAAAACCATGTTCGCAAAAAAATCGTTTTCAATTCCATTTTCCTTGACGCTTGTTTAATTTGCCATAAACACGTCACCAAAAGGTTCAATTCGAATCAATATTTTCCCGTTTAAAACCATATTCATTTGGTGACCATCATCCGTGATGGTGCACCCTTTCTCGCGTAATCTTCCCAGCGATATCAGGTTCTTTCCTAATTTAGGTGCATAGTAGCCCTCGGTCAATTCAATGACCGTCGGAATACGCCAGTTGGTCATTAGAGAAATCTTTTCAACCTTGGTAGCCTTAAGCATACACCCATAAGATAAAGAAAATGTATGTCTCTGATTGCATTTCCTTTCATCTTCGAGCAAATTTGCGTTCTACACTAGGTGTCTACTTGCACCACAATCGACAATCCATAGGTATTCCTCGTATATCACGCTGATACACCCTTTTGACTCATTTTCCGGTTTCGTTTCGAGAGTCGACAGACTTTGAATTTCTATTGCGTCTTTCCGGTCAATTCCTTTTGAGGTGGCCTCATTTTCACATGCGTAACAACCCCGATTCTTTTCAGCTTGAACCACTGAATTAACATGCAATATTTAGCGGGTGTCTTAGTCTTAAGGGTGTCCTCCTCTAGCCCTTGTGCCCAAGCAATTAATTCTTGGGCGTGGAACAGATAGTCCTGCCTTCCAGGATCTAACCTTACCCCCAGCATAATTTTAAGCGGCGGTGCGTAGAATTTAACAATGTTTTCAACTATCAACTTTTCACTTGACCCACTTTTCCGGGCAAAAGCTACTAGGTATAGCTAATGTTGTGTCCACGTCCTTTTTGAATCTTTTTCAGACGCGAAACGCATTGCCGCTTGGTGGTAGGATATACTTACTTTGAAACCCATCCACATTTTCTTGAAAACGAAATGTAAATGGGGCGACAGTTGCCACCATTTACCAAACCGTTCGAGCGAAAATATTCGGATGCTGTACCCTCCAAGTACTCTCCCAATTAATTTACCCTGAGCCTCTTTGTCCACGCGAATACAGAGGCCACTTACGCAATTTCAATGGCCTCCATGAAGACGTAGGCCCACTATTTAAACCCCGGGGTAAATTTCCACGCCCGAAAATTTATCCTCAGTAAATTATGGTATTTTATTCATACCTTGCCCAAAATGCGGCATTTGCGCGTGTCCGGAAGTCATTTTTTTTTCACCTCCCATTTCTGGCACGGAAACGTGTTGCCACGAGGCTTTATACCCGCATTGCGTGTGGAATTTCTCCAACTTCGATGCCTTCGTCCTAGGCCAAATCATTCAGAGTCATCTACTGGCCGGACGGACGGGAATTCCTTAAACTTTCTTGAAAAGCACGTTTTTTGTAGCGACTGTGGAGTCTTTCCTAGTCCCAGACGATGTGCTAGCCACCGCTTGTCTGCTCTGTGCATCTTTAACGGATACGAGGCATGTCTGGACATCTTCAAGTCCATTTAAAATCGCCTGCAGGACATCATTTTCTCCCATCACGTTCCTTTATCATGCTTCTCCATGTTTTCTTCCATTGTACGAGAAATAACTTAATAAAATAAACGAGAAACAAATCCACTAGCCTTTGAACCAAGGAATTTTCCACTATCTCCACGAAATGTAACGAAAAAATCAAAAAACAAACTTAATTGCCAAAAAATTTCCACTGTGTAGCCCTTCAAAATCTTGAGCTCATAATCTGTAGAAATTAAACAACACTTGTTTTTGTAGCGCAGTTGTTATTTCATCTGGTATAACAGTTCTGACCAGATAGGATCTTGTGTTGTGATTGACAAGCTGGCGACGGAGGCCACACAGCGAAAATTTCAGCATAGTTTGTAATAAAAACGAAATTATGTAAAGTTAATTGACTCAATATAACAGTACTAGAAAGTTAAACTTGAATTCTAACTTGAAAATGCATATGCACATTTCACTCGATGGTGTTTCATCTCTTTGAAAAGATACTGAAGCCAAATCTTCCAAAATGGCTACATGAAATTTCAACAAAACTTCTAAACAGAAGGGCTAAGGCGACCACCGCATCTTCCAGTCGTTAGAGGATAATCTTTGTATTGTCAACACTGTGAATGAAGCTCTAACTATATTTATAAGTGTAGAGATTGAATCTTCAGTATTGTAATTTTATGAAGGAAGCATTTTTGAGCATCTCTGTGAAAGCGAATGCTCCTTGATGTATGAATGGCTCCCGCATGCTAAACTAGGTAATAGCTAATAGCACGACTTCCATCTGACCGATTTACAATTATAAAACTTAAATTGGTCACGTCGGTCGTACCTGTAAGGTTTTGCCGACTCATCAATGCCAAAAGCCCGTGATATGCTGCTCCAACTACCGCTTTACTTTTGCCGAGATGTTCCCTTTAATTTTTCTGTGTTCACAGCAATCTGTACGATATTAGATGCCCATCCTGCATTTACTGTTCGATCGTTCACATTTCCACCATAGGTTTATCTTGAATACCATTTTTTGCCTTTGCGATTGGATATCACTTGTCAAGTATTATTAACCCCGACCCTTTACCAAGTATCTCCAGGATCGACTGTCTATGCCAACCCGTCGACTTTCAGCATTCAAGCTGCAATTGTTGAGCAATGAAGTCTTCCGTACTAGCACACATACCTCATCGTCGATTGGGAAGATATCGCTGGGCATCACAAAAAAGAAAAGGATGCCAACAAAATTTATCCGCTGGTGAATGAGATAGAGACCTGGCTCTGGCACGCATACCAGAGCCATGTTTTCGACTATGACATTGCCTCAGCTCCAGCTATCATCGTTACCATTAAAATGCGGCTACTCTCCTGTCAACATAAATATTAAATTGCGTTTGCGGACTACCTTTTTTTGTCCGATAAATATATCTATTCTTTGGCGACACGGATTACATTTGTGAACGTCCTGAAGACTCACCGTTTCGCGCACTTTTTGTGATTGCTGGTGTTTAGGGCCCAACTAGTGATCATGAAACAGGTTAACGTGGATATTTGGGTAAAGATTCTTTCGTGAAGGTTCTTTCGTGGTATAGTGATAAATAAGTGCGTTGGATATATTATCGTTAAGTTTCTATGAGAAAAAAAATCAACAGGCTATGAGGACCATGGCGCGTGAAGGCAAGATGACGGTGGTGCAAAACAATGTGGAGCCAGCCGAAGTGATGAAAATGCTGGAAAGGATCACGAATCGGATACAGAAATTGGAGGATTCACGTGCTTCCAGGGATGAAGAAGGGAACATTTATCACGCGCCTAATTTCGACACCGAGATGGACATTACATGGCTGGAAGCAAGCCAAGAAAACAAGAGTGTGTACCTGGTGGGTCCGCAGCAAAGCCAAAGCTATAGAGAGCTCATCCTGTAACGGGGTTACATTTGGTTACGTTGGTGTACAAGTACACAACCGTTAAGGTCAAGTATTGACCAGGCCGAAAGGTTCGGACTTATTGGTTGTTTTGACCAATCAGGGAGGAGCCCTTGGTGAAGGCGTGGCAGCCTGCCACGTGTTAGTACACAGGTGATGTACATTACATTTCGGCTAGGTAAGAGTTGAGTAAGTTCTACTTAGTATTGTATATAGTTTAAATTAGTTTATTAGTTTAGGCTAATTACATATTAAATATAAATCAGTTTACAAAATACTCTAAGACTGCTAGGCGCACGTCCCCGAACGGTCGCGCGCGCAGTGAGTGTTGTAGCAAAAGGGAGCACCTCCCTTAGCTAACCCCTTTCTAAGGGAAGCCTTGTAACAAGGCGTTAGTGCTTACTAACTGTAAACCAAGGGAATCTTGGCCCCGAGTAAGAGAGCGATCTCTTGCTAAGCCCTTATATAAGGGCGTATCGGCTAAGTAGCGGCGTATCGCCGCTTAAGGAAAGTCTTCCTCTGTGCGCTAGCCGCACCGTGCGTGTACGCACCTGCTACATCTGATAGCACTTGTAGTCAATCCAACACCTGTGTTGGTAGACGGCATCCTCTGCAAAGGATTAACCAAGAGGATTGGGGTAACTAACCCAACAATAAGTCTTTAAAAGTCTGTTATCCATCTTGGGTGATGATGGTATGCAGCTCCTAGTGGAGAAGGGCCTTGAGGCCGTACGTGAGAGGGTTAACGCCCTCATCGTCCATGAGGAGAATTTTCGTGGAAGTCATTCCACGTCTACGGGGGTGCGCCCTCCGTTGGCCGTTAAGATAAATGAATTCACTGGTGAAAAGGGTGATAAACTTTTTTTGTGGCTTGGCGAGGTCGAAACGGCCTTCGCCACAGCGAATGTGATCGAGGATCACTTGCAAGTGGGACTTGCACTGACCCATCTTACGGGTAAAGCCCGTGCATGGGTGTTTACGTGTCCGGATTCGGTCACGAACGTGTTCCCGACATGGGTAGTCCTTAAGCAAAAGCTTATGGACATGTATGCCACACCTGATCTAATTTTCCAGAATCAGCTGGCGTTTTTGAGGTGCCGTCAGGGCACTAGGGACTTGGAGAAATACATCCAAGAACTTAATACCCTGTTGGCAGGGATGTACGCGAAAGCGTATTCGGACGATGTGTCCATTCCCGTGTTCATGAGTGGCCTGAAAGAAGGGCCAGCACGTTCGGAGCTCTTCCGATGCCGACCCCAATCCCTGGGGGAGGCGTTTAATATGGCGTTTAACGCCTGAAGGAACTTTCGCTCTCTAAGGTGGGTCTTGGACCCATAGACCTGAGTCAGGTCGAAGCGGAAGAGAAATCTCCCGCTAAGAGTCACTCTGACTCTTTTTCGCAGAGCTTCGAAGCGGAGCTCCTTGAAATTTTGCAGCGGCATGGGCCGCTGAGGTGCTTCCTGTGTGGAAGCACGGATCATCTGCGGAACAGATGTCCAAAAAAACCCAGCGAGACTATCGCTATAAGAGGAAGAGGGCGGGAAAAGGCCCTCGTCCAAACCTTCGGGAAACGACGGCTCCCAGTAGGTGCGGGGCGCCCTAATGGGGGATCCCTCAGTGCTGTTAAACCCCAGGGTAGGGGCCGACAGCACAAAGCCCCGAAGGAAAGGTGATTTCTAGCACCGAGTTGGTGTACCAGCCAGGTTTGCTGGTCGTCCTTTCGGACGTGAAAGGCTTTGATAAGCCTTGGAGAGTCTTGATAGACCCTGGAGCGTCTGACAATTATGTCAGATGGGCTTCTGTTGACAAAGAGTCGCCGAGGCACTAGAGGCACATTCTCGTACGTTGTCACGGTCCGTCTAGCGACGGGCGTACAGGTTTCTGTACCAAGCTCTCGATTGACCTTAAGCTGAAGTTTGCAGACTTCAGAATCTTAGAACGTTGCCTAGTCCTGGATTTGGACTCGAGGTATTACCTCATGTTGGGCATGAAGTGGCTGGAGCTCCACGATCCATGGATAGACTGGAAGTCTAAGTCCATTGTCTCAACGCACCCGCGATCGGGTGAAGCATTGGCGAGTCATGAACCCACCTTTGCTCGATCGCAAAAGCAATTCTGGAGAGAGAGATGCCTTAGATTAGGATGTGTGAAATGATCAGTTCCAATGAGGTCAAGGAAGTGTTCCTTGACGAGGGGGATTCGGCGGTTAATACCCACGCCGATATAGGCGAGACTGGTGAGTCGCCAGTGGTAAAGGTGGAATCCTCCGAGGTTAATGCGAGGCGCTTCCTCGAGAAGAGACACGAGGTTTGTCTCTTCTGCAGGTCGGGGCTCCCGACCACGCCGAGTTCGGCGACTCCAGTGCTAGGGTAGAGACCCCTGTCGTTAAGCGCGAGGCGCTTCCAAGCGGAGAGACCCGTAGTTCGTCTCTTCCGCACGTCGGAATTGATTCTGACCACGCCGTTGTAGGTCAGACGGGCGAGTCACCGGTGGTAGAGGTAGAGACCTCTGTGGTTAGGCGCGAGGCGCTTCCATTAGATGGGGCAATTTACTCCCCCCATCTGGGTCTCGGGATCAGTCCCGAGGCCAGTAGTCAGCAGTCCTATCGGATGCTGAATAGTGTGACAGGTGTTGTCACAGAAGGCGTAAGCCTGGAACGGTTGCCTGGGGTAGGTGAACTGTTGTTGTTGGAGGAGATGTCCTTCAACGAGTTTGAGACTGCTGTAAAAGCAGGTGAACTCGACGAGATCGTCGTGTTGCGTCCGGAAGAGGAGTTGAACTCCTCACCACGATGGACGAGTAAGTTTTGGTGCAAACCAAACAGGCATTGAATGCCCTAAGAGGCCTCAAGATCCTTGCGGATCCTGAGGACCCTTACAATTCCTTAATTAATGAATTCGGAGATGTCATTAGTGACAACCCACCGATGGTTCTACCACCGGATCGGGGTGTACGACATGAAATTGACTTGGTTCCTGGAACCAAATACTGCGTCACTAGGCAGTGGCCTCTCCTCAAGGAGCAATGCGACGTCATCGACGCATTCTTCAAGGGGAAAGAAGGGGCAAGGATGGTACGGGGAGAAAGTCTCCCCATTCATCTCCCACTTTTTGTGTTCGTAAACCGAACGGAAAATGGCGCATTGTGCATGCGTACAATAAGCTGAATTCAGCTACTGTACCAATGCAGACTCCGATTCCTCGGAAGAACGTCCTCCAGAATAATATGGCAGGCTGTAATGTTTACAGTTCCTTAGATCTGGTGGACGGGTACTATCAGGTGCTCATGCGAGCATCCGATATTCCACAGGGGCTTCGAAATGCACCAGCGACTTTTAATCGCTAGGTGATACAGCTCTTCCGCCCTCATAGAAAGTACGCACAGACTTACTTCGACTATATATTCGTTCATAGTCGCGCGGAAGGCGAATCGTCTGATGTGCAGACGCACCTAATACACCTTCGACCGGTGCTCGAAAAAGTAAGGATGGAGTGCGGGCGGATCCCGGGAAGGTGAAAGCCATTGTGGAGTGGCCTTCGCCTGTAAATCTCAGAAATTTACGGAAGTGGCTTGGATTAGCCAATTATCTCCACAAGTACAGTGATAACTACGCTGAGATGGCGAAGCCATTGACAGACCTTCTTAAGAAGGACGTAGATTGGTGCTGGGAAACCAAACACCAAAACGCTTTCGAGGCGGTTAAGGGGAGCTTGTTAAAAGCTCCCGTTCTTTCTCTCCCAGATTCTGGGAAACCAGTTAGTGTCGTCTGCGACGCCTCCGATTTCGCAATTGGATATGCTTTGTTACAATCAGACGATGTGGGACGGCAACGCGTGATCGCGTTTGAGTCGAGGCAGCTTAAAGCTGCGGAACGGAATTATCCCGTTCATGATAAGGAGCTACTTGCTATGAAGTATGCCCTTGTCAAATTTAGGGTTCACCTACTGGGCTCTAAGCCGTTCGTGGTTTATACAGACCACGCGTCCTTACGGACAGCGACGAAGTCGCATCATCTCTCCCAACAGTGGCCCGTTGGCTCTCCTTCTTTTCGGAGTATAACTTTGAGGTTCAGTATAAACCAGGCAAACAGAATGTGCTTGCAGACGCGTTGTCACGTCGTCCTGATTACGAGCTTGCTAATGCAACATTCATCACCTCGTCTGTGGTGGATCTCATACGCCAGACGTATGGGAAAGATCCGCAATGTACGGCGCTTATTAGCGCGATGGGTGACAAGGCACTTGTCTCGTCTGGGCCTACCCTGTCAAGTCAAGCTAGAGCTCGGTTACACCGTTAGAGTTACTGTGACGTTTTGCTATATTATAGCACGAGCGCGTAGGACACTCAACGGGTGGTTGTTCCTCATGATGAGGAACTGAAGTATAGAGTCCTCTTTGAGGCACATGACGCCCCTACCGGGGGTCATTTAGGTCGGGATAAGACCTACAGCGCTTTAAGCGCTTTGTATTGGTGGCCCAAGATGTATAAGTGGGTTGGTGCGTATATACGCACCTGTGAGACGTGTCAGAGGGTCAAGCCCTCTGCAGATTCAGCGGCTCCTTTGGAGAGCTTATCCGTTCCAACGAAGTGCTGGAAATCCATCAACATGGATTTTATCTTCGGTTTTCCGAAGGATAAGTTCGTTAACACCGGCATATTGGTCTTTGTAGACTGTTTGAGCAAGATGGATCACCTGGAGGCGGTGCCAGAGTCCATTGATGGACAAGGAACAGCGATGGTGTTCCTAGACCGTGTCTTTCGACAGCATGGTCTACCCGATTCCCTTCTATCGGATCGGGATCCCCGTTTTACGGTACAGTTTTGGGAGGCGTTGTTTAAGGTTCTAGGTACCAAGCTCCTCATGTTCACTGCGGATCATCCGCAGACGGACGGTCAGACGGAACGCGTTAATCGCGTTGTGGAGGATATTCTCCGGAGTTTATGTCCGGATTCTCCAAAACGTTGTAGTGAGATGCTTCCTATGGCCGGATTTTCCATAAACAATTCGGTGCATGCATCTACGGGGTTTACCCCATTTTACGTGAACGGATTAGTGAATCCGCGGGTTCCGTTGACGCCACGTGTGTGTGTCCCAGGGCTTGAGGGGGGATGATTCCCCGATGTCAGCCCTGTATCCGTGCGAAAGCACATCGATAAGTTTTTATCGACGCGCCTTAGTGTCTTACGACACGTTTGCGACGCCATGGTGGAAAGCCAAGACAAGCAAAAGGAACAGGCCGACCGCAAGGGTCGGAGTAACAAAAATGCGTATAAAGTAGGAGAAAGTGTTTTATTAAACGCTAAAAAACTTCCTACACATGCAGTTTCTAATGTGTTAAGAAACAAAGTTCACCCCCAGATTTGTGCGGCCTTTCAAGGAGCTAGGCCGAAAGGGCTTGGCGTACACTTTGGATATTCCGAAGGCGATGCGTACCCATCCAATCTTCTATGTGGATATGCTCAAGCCATACCATAACCCGGAGGCGGGTCCCCCCTTGGATGAGGTTGGGAAGGAAGATAGTCGTAAGGTACGGCAGGGAGGAGTAACATCTCCGTCAGGGTCGAAATGCGACCACGAAACTCCGCAGCGACAGACTCGAGAGAGTCAAGCCGCCTCTCGATGCGGTCAATCGCACTCCCCCCATCGCGGAGTCCCTCCTGGACGTCCAGGATACGACGGCTGTGTCGATCACAGCACTCGTGAAACTCACGTTGCAATTGCGCGACCTCCTCCTCCAGTTCTCGATACGGAGGGTATTCCACATTACCATGTGGATCGTCTGATGGCGCGACGCCATCATCGGGGTGAAACCCAGTATCTGGTGAAGTGGAAGGGTTATCCATATTCACAGAGTTCGTGGGAGTCCGAGACCCCTCTGCGGCAGGATTGCCGTGACGTCGTTGACGATTTCGAGCGGGAGAATCCCGCTGTGAGTCGACGACCAAAGGGGCGAGAGAAGCCCCTCCACTCCCAGTAGTTGGGAGTTCACCGGAGGCAGATGCGGCGCTCTCACTGTTCTCTGGCACCGCGTTGGGGCAGGGGCGCTGGCATAGCGCGTGCGATAAGGGGAACGTAATTGCCCTATCGCTTTGGCTCTGGGAAACGCCAAGCGCAACGCCCTCTCCACCCGAACGTTACGGTGGGAATAGCTGTTGTTCAGCTCAGTAAAGATAGGGAGGCGTTTCTCCCTTCCGCCCAAGCGCGGAACTTTTGTTCTGCCTCTTCGGCATTCTCTCCTTCTAGGAAAACGACGGGAACCTCTCGGAGGTTCTCAACAGGGGCACCCTGTGCCTGTTAATCGAGGCGCTCTCGGTATGAGGCGCCAGTGAACTGCTTCTGCGTAACAGTTTTTCCCGGAGTTGTTTCCGGCGTTCGTATTAATACGTCTGTTCAGCCGTAGGGCCAGGGATATAGAAGGCTAAACCATTCTTTACCTCATTCCTAGCCCACTTTTGGGGGTCACGAGGACCGGCAAAATTATATGACGCCCGTGGCGGGTTTGGGGACGCGTAACGCAGCCTTTTGTGCCTGTGCGGCAAGTTGAGCTTCCTGATCAGCGTCCAGATCATTGGTGATGGTCGCCTTCGTCGACCCGGATGTATCATCCGAAGTTGATAGGTGTGGCGCACTAGTTAGTGCATTTACCCCACGTGTGGGGAACGGATTAGGATGCCGACATCGCCGTTCGGCGTTGTCGGAGCGGTCATCCTTAGGGGACATATCCCCTAGGGCCTCCTCCTCCGAGATATCGGAATGAGAATAGTCGACATCCTCTTCTGGAGGAGAATCTTCACCACCACTAAAGGTGCTCATTGAAGGCCAGAGTTCTGTTAGTTGGAGTTCTCTAACTATAATTGAATATTGCGTGGCAATAGTCTTTATGGGGGAGGATGTAACGGGGTTACATTTGTTTACGTTGGTGTACAAGTACACAACGGTTAAGGTCAAGTATTGACCAGTCCGAAGGTTCGGACTTATTGGTTGTTTTAACCAATCAGGGAGGAGCCCTTGGTGAAGGCGTGGCAGCCTGCTACTTGTTAGTACACAGGTGGTGTACATTACATTTCGGCTAGGTACGAATTGAGTAAGTTCTACTTAGTATTACATATAGTTACATTAGTTTATTAATTTAGGCTAATTACATATAAAATATAAATCAGTTTACAAATACAATTAAGACTGCTAGGCGCAGGACCCTGAACGGTCGCGCGCGCAGTGAGTGTTGTAGCAAAAGGGAGAACCTCCCTTCGCTACCCCCTTTCTAAGGGAAGCCTTGTAACAAGGCGTTAGTGCTTACTAACTGTAAACGAATGGAATATTGGCCCCGAGTAAGAGATTGATCTCTAACTAATCCCTTATATAAGGACGTATCGGCTAAGTAGCGGCGTATAGCCGCTTAAGGAAAGTCTTCCTCTGTGCGCTAGCCGCAATGGCTGCGTAGTAGGTACGTACACGCACCGTGTACGAACCTGCTACACAGCCATTCCGGAGAAGATATATCACAAGAAGCAGGTTTGCCAAGATGGAGCATCCCGGTGGGAAATAAATCGTCCAAGGCGGGGAGATGTAAGAGCAAGTGCCGGACAACAGCAAGATCAAGTGGACCAAGTGCGAAGAAATTCAATTTGAAAAAGGTAATAATTTTTGATGAAAGTTAAATGTATCGTGGCCCACTTTCACCCGTGAGACCGGAAGTTCCTAAGTAAATCAGTATCACAGAATCGGTACAGTTTTAAGTTTAGCGTGAAGACGTGAAAGTCAATCTTCTAGACCATTATCTTGGTGAGGCCGCAGAGAGTTACTACAATAGACAAGCGGAAACGTAGTGGTGTGATACACCTGCGTTATGGTACATTAAATGATATCTACTTTTCATACGCAAATTACGCCAGCGCATGAAATGAGCTAATTCACGGCGCGGAAGAGTGCAGGGTGTGCATGACCGGAGGATGTTTCGTACTTGCGGCTGTGGTTCAATACGTCAGATTATACTTATTGAAACTAATTTCGAACCCGGGACCTACCTGTGCCAAAGTGAGCAGTATACCACGATCCGTACTTTTTACATGATTCAAACTCTTCATGCCTGTAGTTATACTCGGCTGCCTGGGTGAATCACACAGTTCTTCAGCTTGGCGTACATAATTTGGCCTAGTGTGGTCCATTTTTTGACATTATAATATGACGGATTTCCGGTGCCACGTGATATACAAACGTTATTCGACACCATCGAATCTGAATTTCCACCATTGGCCTCAATCACAGCCGACAAATGTGCATATTGTTTTAAATAGAGTGGATAAAACAAGATACACAGAAGTTACCAATGTGATACTTTATGCAGAAGTTTCCGAAAAAGGAAGGGAAGAAGCATGAATTTGCGCTCACTAGTACAAGTAACTATGAGAACATAGAGAAAGAAAAGTAGACTATTGATACTGAAGGAAGCATGGACTTGACAAATGACTAGACTTTCCGAACTGATACTTAAACAGTGTCGGGTGTCTGTTTCCGAACCGATAGAAACCAATTGAAGACTACGAAGAAGCGGGATATTTATGTTAGCTCGATATTTTTCTGATCGATTCTATTGAAACGACAAGAACAGCAGGCGCGTTCAACATGCCTTTGCATCTGGACCTAACAGCGGCCGAAACTTCACTCCCCTCCAAAGTAGCAGTTTCTAACAGCTTCTCAGACTGTCAATTCACGGTACAAGGTGAACCGCAGGAAGAGATTATGGGTGAAGGAAATGTGCTCGGGCGTTCTTTTTTGTCAAAAGTAGTGGAAGTAATATGTTTACGGCATACTTTAAGACAGGATGAGGTCTGTCGTATATAGAAAGAAGACAGGGGTCGTACAACGAGAAAACAGCGACGGCATTTCGACATTGAAAGATTAACGAAGCTCTAACGATTGAAGTTCGAGTGGATATGCCCGAAACGATATTCGGAGATGTTATTATTATCAGTTATTGAGAAGAATGGGACACAGGGGGAATTGTGATATTAAGCATCGATAACTAATTGCACTTTCATACCTGGATGGGGCATCTTAATTATGACGTAGTAGAGAAGCTAGTAAATGATCCAAGTTATGGGATGACAGTACGAGAATTAAATTGCTTGACCTGTGCACAAGTTAAGCAATCCAAGAACAACCAGTCTATACACTGGGGAACATGGCCAACAGAAGTAGTTGGTAGAGTCGTACATTTGGATTTAAAGGACCAGTTAAGTAGTTATGGCAAGGGATAGACTGTTAGTTGATATATGATAACTATGAGGACCACAGGAGCAACTATGTCCGAGTATTCATGCGAAGTACCAATAAGCTAAAACGTTTTGAGTCTGTTCAGGTGTTTCGAAAGATTTTCAATCGTATAATGCATATATTACGTGTGAATAGTAAAACTTAGTACAAGAACTGAATTTTCTCTGCAAATTCACTTGGATCGGAATACAAGTTAATGAGTATGGAACCAAGTGGGTAACGAAAACTTGGAGCGTATGTACCTCACGATTATGAACATGCCAAGATGAATGCTGTTTGTGAGTTAACGAACAATGGCATTCGGGTCACGCAGTTGAATACGCAGGTTCATATTAAACCAAAGTTTGACATCTACGAACTCGTGGTGAATGTCGCCGGTTGAATTTCTAACGTAAAATAACTGGAGAAGCGCATAAAAGATTTTTTGGTCAACTGTCATTAACATTGGACGGGCCATCCGGAGCAAAAGCGACGCAGGGTACAGGTACATGATGGTAAGCGACAGACGGATGATATATGAGGATGGGTAGAGTTGATTGGTCGATGATGCATATCAGGATGGGTAGATTTGATTGGTCGATATTAGGAAATTGGTTGATTTTAGGATATAAGGAATAATAGAGTTCTCTTTTTGCGTCCGATCAACTAGATCATCGATTGGGATGGCGTGATAACTTTGCGCCTCCCTTTCATTGCATACGAACCTTTTTACGTCCCGGGCGGGAGCACGTAGTGCTTTTTTTGGCCCACCGGAAGACGTAAAGTTCCGCAGAACTCGTCCTCAACTCTGCCCGCTGTTTCAGCGGCCCCTTTTCGTATAGGCGAATGGGAGGGCGATCTAGCCAAGTGTTCTCACCTCTTCCCCCCCATTGGTTTACACCTATCCTCTAGAAGTTTGGCTGCTTTAAGCGCCCCTTCGGAACTCTAGATGGATTTTTGTAAACTCCGTCGATCTGCACATAGAAAGTGCAGATCGACCCCCTTCCTCTTAAGTTTAGGCTAGGAATAAAAATTTATTGGGTATTTTCTTAGCGATCTAGGCTTAAGAGGCTCGACGATGAAGTGGTGAAGACTTCCGCCACGTGATCAAGTACCCCTTCGCTGATTTCCACTAGATCGACAGCGTCGATCTGCGATCTGCGATATAAAGATCCGCAATCTCGCCAATTCGCACTAGATCAACTGGGTTGATTTGCTATCTGCGATCTTCGACCCCCAGTTTTCCCCGGGATCTCGAATCTGCGATTCTCCACCAGATCTGCACCTGTCGATCTGCTACGAATTCGCTTGATCTACATCGGAAATGCACTGATCTACGTCCTCAGTCATCTTGAGAGCGACCCACGCCAAAACAGTCGGATACACAAGGTGAGCAAGACATAGGCCTGTCACAGGACAACCGGAGGACCCCCTTCGTTAGTCGGTAGTCCGGGCTCTGTGGGTACGGTACGACTGTCCAAGCCTCAAAATTTGGCCGGCCGCTCCACCACAGAACCAAATCATGAAGAAATTGTGGCATTTGAATCACTATGTACGTTATTGCAACCCTTGAAACAATATTTAGGCGCACAGAGCGCAGATTGCGCTGATTATTGAAAAAACGAGGCGATAAAAGGATTTAAAGTATATCTGAAGTTAAATAAAAAGGTAAATCGTTGTACAATACAGAAGAATGCGAAGACATCGAATGACACGAAAAATCAGCAATTGCGGAAGTTGTCTTTAGATGGAAATGATGGAGCGTTAAATTGAGCCACGGAACAGGTGGATGAGATGCAGAAATGGCTAAAAAACGGGAGACCCCCAAAAGGAAGAAAGAAACCGTCGTGAAGCAGAGGTCGGCAAGGGAAACGTTGATATGTATAAACAAAAAGGAATTAAAGGAAAATCCGTAGAAGAGATCAAGAGCCAGGATGCGGAGAATGGTGTTACAAATATGGTCAATGCGATGTATCCGAGTAAAATTAAGTTGAAGCAATGCAGTGCTTACTAAAGAAAAAATGGACGCAAGTGATGCAGGAATAAGTACAAACTTTGGAGGACAAACCAAGTATGAAATATCATAAACAAATCCAGTGACGCTAATCCATTGCACACCAAGTGGGTTTTTAAGGCGAAGAACAAATGCAAATGAGAATGTGAAACGTACAAGGCACAGTTGCGTGTGAGAACGAGCAAAAGTTTGAAATATATTACGAGTTCACGTTTGCTGCAGTTATGGATATGGGTACAGATAATATTATATTGGCATTGGTGATAAAGGGTGTTACGCGGGGATATTCCTAACGTCTATGTTTAGGCATTGGTGAAGAAAGATTATATATATACTTCTGTCCCCAAGGGAATGCATATCATGAGGAAGTCTTTAACTTGCATGAACTCACGAATATGGATAGTTATTGTTAAAATTAAGGAAAAATTCTTGTGTTTGAAGCAAGCAGGGTGCCACCAGCACCCGTTACTGTACCGGAAGTTATTGGTCCTTGACTTCTGACAGAGCTGTCTAGACATGTGTCTGGACTACGAGAGAAAAGAAGCAATTACAATTGTCATTGGAATGTACGTGGATGATATTGGTAACCGGAAGCCAGGAAAATTCCGTTAGAGTATTTTTGAAGAGATGAAATGTTTGGAAATAAAGAATTAAGGAGAAGTATCGAAGTTTAGGTATGAGAATCACTTACGATGATGAAACTGGATACAATCAGGATCATCAACTGATGATTGGTCATAATACAAGTTGATGGACGCAAACGGTGTGAAAACACCATATGGAAGTGAACACGAAAACAATTTACGTTTGGAGCAACAAGTGGAATTGAAAGAAAATACAAAAGAAGGATCTCACAGTATGCGTGAGTTTGTTACTGTTGAAGGTGATATTTTCGTGCATGATACTATGTTATTCTGCCGAATATCACAATCGTATCCTTGCTCAAGTGGTTGGTACCGGGGGGTTAACAGATCAACCACTTGGCACGGGTTCGATTCCCACAATGGAAAAGTTGAATATTGGTACTGGTGTTTAGGGTTCACCAGGGCTCCTCCCCCGGAAGGTTACGTCCCCTTCCATCTTTTATATTTTTCTGTTAGGTTCTTAAATTGAAGTTGAAGTTACCATAACGTTTTTACTTAGTAATTACTACAGGCAAACTAACCAATCGCAGATAGGTAAAAATAAGTGGCTAGGAGCAACGACAGATAATTCACATGAATAAACATCACTTTTAGTTTTGCAGCCTCGACTACAAGTCCTTCTCATCATTTCCTAAACGTAAAAGGTTATGAGCCCAAGCACGGACAACACGCCCAAGGTGGAGCTCTTATATGGGAAAAACTACTCGCTATGGGCGTTCAAGATGAGGATGTATCTTATGTCGAAAGGATTATGGGAGGCTGTGGAGGATGGTTCAAGCGTTACGACCGCCAAGGCTCAACAAGCGCATGCAGCAATAGTGCTCAGCTTGAGTGACTCACAGCTCATGCACGTCGTAAATTCAAACAACGCACGAGAGGCGTGGGGGTCGCCCGCCAAGTTCCATCACACTCAAAATATGGCGAACTGCCTATGGCTCAAAGAGAAGTTTGCGTCATTCAAGTACACCGCAACAAGTATCAGCTCACATGTGACGGAACTTGAGCGTCTTGTGATGGATATGAATGCATCAAATTGCGCGCCGAGCGAAGAGGATGTGTGTGCGACGATGCTGCGCAGCTTGCCTGCATCATATCAAAGTTTGGTACAGGCATTCCGAATGAGAGTTACCCAATTCAGCTTCAGCGATTTAGTAAGCAGACTTATTGTTGAAGAAGTACGGAAGAACGAGTCGACACGGATTGAAGGAGAAACAGCCTTTCATGTGGGTAAGCGTCGAGAAAAGCGCGATGCTAGCAAGAAACCCGGAGGTCAGCGTAAGAAGGGAACAGGAGTCTAGTTCTACAAGTGTGGGAAGCGCGGACACTACGCCCGCGACTGTTGGACAAAGACGAATAGCCCCCGTGAACAGCGTGAAGACCACTCAAACGTGGCATTTAATGCTGCTGAAGGAAACACCGAAGAGTATTGGGTTATGGATAGCGGGTCCACGGCCCATATGTGCAAGAATCGAAACGCGTTCGTTGAGTATGCTAAGGCATCATCAACACGAATCGTGTCAAGTGCCAAGAATAGCGCTCAGTTGACATTGCTTGGACAAGGTACTGTTATGATTCGAGTATGGAACGGCAAGTCATGGACAAACGCGCGACTTGAAAATGTTCTTCATGTGCAAGACCTAAACAAGAATCTATTTTCGCTGACGGTTGTCACGGCGCGTGGAATGAAGGTTGAGCTATCACGGAATGGGTGTACTGTGAGCAAGGGAGAGCAAGTCGTTGCAACAGGATCTCGACGTGGCATGATTATGATGCTTAACGTCGAAACAAGTGATGAGTGCCACGCAGCTGAAAGCGAGGCTGTGTTGTGGCATCGTCTACTTGGACATGTGTCCTTCTCGACAATTAATAAGTTAATCAAGGATGGCCGCATAAGCGGTGAGTGCGTGGACACGAGTACTGTATGCGATGTCTGTGCCACGGCAAAACAAGTGCGCAAAACATTCAAGGCTGGAAACACGGAGTCCACAGAACGAGAGAGTCGTCGTGCAGACAAAACCATTTGCTCGGACGTGTTAGGGCCCATAACCCCAGCTTCGAAGTCCGGCTACCGCTACATTGTGACGTTTATCGCAATGAAAAGCCGTTACACAATTATTTATCCGTTGCGCAAGAAGAACGACGTGATGGATGCGTTTATGAAGTATTCTCACGAGATCAAGTTGGAGTGTGGCATTGATGTTAAGGTGTTGCGCAGCGACAATGGTGGAGAGTACAAAAATGCAAGAATGGAACAGTTTTGCCGACGCAAGATGATAAAGCAAGAGTTCACAGTGCCTTATAATCCAGAGAAAAATGGCATGGCAGAGCGTATGAATCGCACTCTGGTTGAAATGACACGGTGCATGTTGAGCGAGGCCAAGATCAGCAAATTTTATTGGTGTGAGGCGATGATGACCGCAGTGGATATTCGCAATGTATTGCCATGCGCGTCAAACATCAAGTCAAGTCCGTTCGAGCTCATGTTTAAAAAGAAGCCGCACATCGAGCACATGCGTGTCTTTGGTAGTCAATGCTACGCTCACGTTCCTAAGGCAACTAGAGGAAAGCTTGATGACTCGGGATTGCGATGTCAATTTCTCGGCTACTCCAAGCAACACAAGGCATATCGGTTACTGAATGCGGCCACAGGAGCAATCGTTATTTCCCGCAGTGTGACGTTCGCAGAGAGCGCATTCGGAAATTCATACGAAAAGGAGAGTGCACCCGGCATATTGGATATTATTAGCGATGATGAATACGATCAAGAAGTGCGCGATGAAGGTTTTCGAACACCACCAATGACACCCACATCTACACCCGAAATTGTTCAAGAAAGACCGACAGGTGCCATTACGACACAGCAGTCCAGCACACCCGGACGTGACGGAGAGCAAGAATCGAACGTCCGGCCGGTGCGCAAGAAGCAAGCAATTTTACGTTATGATCAAGAGTACCCAAATTTACGACGCGGCGAGCTTAACGTCGACGACTTTGAGTCCGGATATAATTCACTGTGTTGTTTTAACGCCGAAGACGATGGCGAAAACGAATCAAGTTACATGCAAGTACTGCATAGCAAGCACAGAGACGATTGTCAGCGCGCAATGGACAGCGAGATCAAGTCATTGGCGCTACACAAAACTTGGACGCTTGAAGACTTGCAAAAAGATAAAAGGGCAATTGGATGCAAATGGGTCTACCGAATCAAGCGCAACCCAAGTGGCGAAATCGTCAAGTACAAGTCCAGACTTCTCGCCAAAGGTTTCACGCAGCGGCCCGGTGTCGACTACTTTGAAACATTTGCTCCAGTAGATCGGAAAGAGTCGATCAATGTCGCATTCGCCCTCGCGGCAGAGCAAGATCTGCTTATTGAAAATGTTGACGTTGACACCACATTTTTGTACGGAGAGATCAAAGAAGAAATATACATGGATCAGCCTGAAGGTTTCGAGGATGAAAATTACCCCGACAAAAAGTGCCGATTGCGCAAGGCACTTTACGGTACGAAGCAGGCTGCCCGTGAATGGAACAATCGACTGAACGCACATCTTAAGAAGCAAGGCTTCACGCGAACAGCTGCGGATCTATGTGTTCACGTGCGGCGTTCACCATCAGAGTTAAGCCTCGTAATAATTCACGTTGATGACATGATGCTTTTTGGACGGACACAAGAGGACATTAACGCGATCAAGCGTGAGCTAATGAATGAATTTAGCATCAAGGAACTTGGTGAGCTCAAGTACTGTCTAGGCATCGAAGTGAAACTAGATCGAGGAAATAAGCAAATATGTATAAATCAGCGTGCGTAAATAGGACGCCTGGCGGAGAAGTTCGGCGTTGAGAAGTGCAAGGACGTACACACACCAATGAACGAGAGTGAAAAATTAACCAAGCTTGATGACGAAGACAAGTTCGTGAGCAAGTGGCCATACCGTGAGCTTGTTGGTGCCTTGATGTACGTGGCGACATGTACGCGACCAGACATCGCTCACGCAGTTGGTGAAGTTGCAAAGTATTTCGAGTGTCATGGTCAACAGCACTGGACCGCCGCCAAACGTGAGCTGAAGTATTTGAAGACGACCGCGAATTACAGCATCGTGTTTGATGGCATGAATCAGGGAGAGCTTGTGGGGTTTGAAGACGCGTCGTGGGCAAGTCATCCGGACTCACGACGATCAACGACGGGTTATGTTTTCTTTTTAAACGGAAGTGTGGTCTCATGGAAGTCTAAGATGCAATCAACAGTGGCGACATCAAGCACCGAGGCCGAGTACATGTCTCTGTACTCCGCGACGCAGGAAGCGATATGGCTGCGTCTGCTTCTCAACAAACTTGGCTGCGCATCGGGAATGGCAACCACGATATACCAAGATAATCAAAGTTGTATTGCACTAGCCAAGAATCCAGTTTACCATTCGCGAACAAAACATATCGATATCAAGTTCCATTTTCTTCGAGAGAAGGTCGAAGCGGGCATCATCATGCTTGAATACAAGCCGACAGGCGAGATGATTGCTGACGGGCTAACCAAAACACTTAGGCAAATGAAGCACACTAAGTTTTTGGATGGGCTCAGACTTCTGGACACGGATGGACCATGCACGTAACTATCAAGGGAGAGTGTTGAAGGTGATATTTTCGTGCATAATACTATGTTATTCTGCCGAAGATCACAATCGTATCCTTGCTCAAGTGGTTGGTACCGGGGGGTTAACAGATCAACCACTTGGCACGGGTTCGATTCCCACAATGGAAAAGTTGAATATTGGTACTGGTGTTTAGGGTTCACCAGGGCTCCTCCCCCGGAAGGTTACGTCCCCTTCCATCTTTTATATTTTTCTGTTAGGTTCTTACATTGAAGTTGAAGTTACCATAACGTTTTTACTTAGTAATTACTATAGGCAAACTAACCAATCGCAGATAGGTAAAAATAAGTGGCTAGGAGCAACGACAGATAATTCACATGAATAAACATCACTTTTAGTTTTGCAGCCTCGATACAAGTCCTTCTCATCATTTCCTAAACGTAAAAGTTACGGATGTGGGATCTAAAAAACTGATATACCGTACGCAGTCTATAAGACTACACGGCGGACGCGTGCGTCGAGGATGTGTACTGGGACATGGCGAAGCGAATACTAAGGTTCCTGAAAGGAACATGGCTGTGTTTTTCTAACAAGAATGGAAGCAGAGTTCCACGCGGCTTTGGAAGTGGAGTGTGAATTCGCGAGCTTTTAAGGAGAATGGGCTGACGGTCACATTTCCTATGATGTTTCATTCGGACAATCAATCAACAATAAAAATATTTGAAGGAGAAAAAAATCGTCGAATATGAAGCACATGGATGTTAGAATCAAGTTCATGAATTCAAGGTCGAGGACGGTATATAGCTGTAAATTAAAAACGTATAAGGACACAAGAATGATTGCATAGACGGCAAGACATACAGAAATATGTGGGATTAGTGGCTCAAAAATGAATTATCAATTTCTACTGTTCAAATGCGAAAGAAGTGTTAAAATGCAGCTACTCTCGTGAAAGCTAAAGTTACGCATAATTATAATGGTAATTACACCTTTGAACAAAATATGAGCATAGGTATATCAAGTTGACTTTTTAGGCTAACTATTTTAGTCCCATCTAAATATATTCACTTTTTCTTTTGGCGGCAAGTCCCCTCAGTGATTATGAAACGGGTAAACGTGGAGATTACGTCAGAAGATATAGCGACAAGAACTTATGTTGTATATATATTATCGTTAAGTTTCTATTTCTATGACTAACTCTGCAGCAGGTGCGTACACGCACGGTGCGGCTAGCGCACAGAGGAAGACTTTCCTTAAGCGGAGATACGCCTCTACTTAGCCGATACGCCCTTATATAAGGGCTTAGTTAGAGATCGTTCTCTTACTCGGGGCCAATATTCTCTTGGTTTACAGTTAGTAAGCACTAACGCCTTGTTACAAGGCTTCCCTTAGAAAGGGGGTAGCTAATGGAGGTGCTCTCTTTTGCTACAACACTCACTGCGCGCTCGACCGTTCGGGGTCCTGCGCCTAGCAGTCTTAAGTGTACTTGTAAACTGATTTATATTTTATATGTAATTAGCCTAAATTAATAAACTAATGTAAACTAAATGTAATACTAAGTAGAACTTACTCAATTCGTACCTAGCCGAAATTTAATGTACACCACCTGTGTACTAACACGTGGCAGGCTGCCACGCCTTCACCAATGGCTCCTGTCCTGATTGGTTAAAACAACCAATAAGTCCGAACCTTCGGACTGGTCAATACTTGACCTTAACCGTTGTGTACTTCTACACCAACGTAAACAAACGTAACCCCGTTACATCCTCCCCCATAAAGACTATTGCCACGCAATATTCAATTATAGTTAGAGAACTCCAACTAACAGAACTCTGGCCTTCAATGAGCACCTTTAGTGGTGGTGAAGATTCTCCTCCAGAAGAGGATGTCGACTATTCTCATTCCGATATCTCGGAGGAGGAGGCCCTAGGGGATATGTCTCCTAAGTATAACCGCTCCGACAACGCCGAACGGCGATGTCGGCAGCCTAATCCGTTCCCCACATGTGCGGAAAATGCACTAACTCGTGCGCCACCCCTATCAACTTCGTATGATACATCCGGGTCGACGAAGGCGATCATCACCAATGAGCTCGACGCTGCTCAGGAAGCTCAACTTGCCGCACAGGCACAAAAGGCTGCGTTACGCGCCCCCAAACTCCCACCACGGGCGGCATATAATTTTGCGGGTCCTCGTGACCCCCAAAAGTGGGCTAGGAATGAGGTAAATAATGTTTTAGCCTTCTATATCCCTGGCCCTACGGCTGAACAGACGTATTAATACGAACGCCGGAAACAACTCCGGGAAAAACTGTTACGCAGAAGCAGTTCACTGGCGCCTCATACCGAGAGCGCCTCGATAAACAGGCACAGGGTGCCCCTGTTGAGAACATCCGCGAGGTTCCCGTCGTTCTCCTAGAAGGAGAGAAAGCCGAAGAGGCAGAACAAAAGTTCCGCGCTTGGGCGGAAGGGAGAAACGCCTCCCTATCTTTACTGAGCTGCACAACAGCTATTCCCACCGTAACGTTCGGGTGGAGAGGGCGTTGCGCTTGGCGTTTCCCAGAGACAAAGCGATGTGGCAATTACGTGCCCCTTATCGCACGCGCTACGCCAGCGCCCCTGCCTCCAACGCGGTGCCAGAGAACAGTGCGAGCGCCGCATCTGCCTCCGGCGAACTCCCAACTACTGGGAGTGGAGGGGCTTCTCTCGCCCCTTTGGTCGTCGACTCACAGCGGGATTCTCCCGCTCGAAAGCGTCAACGACGTCACGGAAATTCTACCGTAGGGGAGTCTCGGACTCCCACGAACTATGTGAATGTGCATAACCCTTTCACCTCACCAGATACTGGTTTCACCCCGATGATGGCGTCGAGCCATCAAACGCTCCACATGGTAATGTGAATACCCTCCGTATCGAGAACTGGAGGAGGAGGTCGCGCAATTGCAACGTGAGTTTCACGAGTGCTGTGATCGACACAGCCGTCGTATCCTGGACGTCCAGGAGGGACTCCGCGATGGGGGGAGTGCGATTTACCGCATCGAGAGGCGGCTTGACTCTCTCGAGTCTGTCGCTGCGGAGTTTCGTGGTCGTATTTCGACCCTAACGGAGATGTTACTCCTCCCTGCCGTACCTTACGGCTATCCTCCTTTCCACCCTCCTCCAGGAGGGGCCCCGCCTCAGGGTCCTGGTATGGCTTAAGCATACCCACGTAGAAGGTTGGATTCTTGCGCGTTGCCTTCGGAATATCCAATGTATATTCCAGTCCCTTTCCGGCTAGCACCTTGAAAGGCCCCACAAACCTGGGGCGTAGTTTGTTCTGTACACATTCGAAAGTGCATGTGTAGGAAGGTTTTTAGCGATTAATAAAACACTTTCTCCTACTTTATACGCCTTTTTGTTACTCCGACCCTTGCGGTCGGCCTGTTCCTTTTGCTTGTCTTGGCTTTCCGCCATGGCGTCGCAAACGTGTCGTAAGACACTAAGGCGCGTCGATAAAAACTTATCGATGTGCTTTCGCACGGATACAGGGCTGACATCGGGGAATCATCCCCCCTCAAGCCCTGGGACACACACACGTGGCGTTAACGGAACCCGCGTATTCACTAATCCTTTCAAGTAAAACGGGGTAAACCCCGTAGATGCATGCACCAAATTGTTTATGGAAAATCCGGCCATAGGAAGCATCTCACTCCGACTCTTTGGAGAATCCGGACATAAACTCCGGAGAATGTCCTCTACAACGCGATTAACGCGTTCCATTTGTCCGTCCGTCTGCGGATGATCCGCAGTGGACATGGGGAGCTTGGTACCTAGCACCTTAAACAACGCCTCCCAAAACTGTACCGTAAAACGGGGATCCCGATCCGATAGAAGGGAATCGGGTAGACCATGCTGTCGAAAGACACGGTCTAGGAACACCTTCGCTGTTCCTTGTCCATCAATGGACTCTGGCACCGCCGCCAGGTGAGCCATTTTGCTCAAACGGTCTACAAAGACCAATATGCCGGTGTTCCCGGCCTTATCCTTCGTAAAACCGAAGATAAAATCCATGCTGATGGATTTCCAACACTCCGTAGGAACGGATACGCTCACCAAAGGCGCTGCTGAATCTGCAGAGGGCTTGACCCTCTGACACGTCTCACAGGTACGAATATACGCACTGACCCACTTATACATCTTGGGCCACCAATACAAAGCGCTTAAAGCGCTGTAGGTCTTGTCTCGACCTAAATGACCCCCGGTAGGGGCGTCATGTGCCTCAAAGAGGACTCTATACTTCAGTTCCTCATAATGAGGAACTACCACCCGCGGAGTGTCCTCCGCGCTTGTGCTATAATATAGCAAACCGTCACAGTAACTGTAACGGTGTAACCGATCTCTAGCTCGACTTGACAGGGTAGGCTCAGACGAGCCAAGTCCCTTGTCACCCAATGCGCTGATAAGCGCCGTACATTGTGGATCTTTCCCATACGCCTGGAGTAATAGATCCACAACAGACGAGGTGATGAATGTCGCATGAGCGAGCTCGTAATTGGGACGACGCGACAACGCGTCTGCAAGCACATTCTGTTTGCCTGGTTTATACTGAACCTCAAAGTTATACTCCGAAAAGAAGGAGACCCAACGGTCCATCCGTTGGGAGAGATGAGGCGACTTCGTCGCTGTCCGTAATGACGCGTGGTCAGTATAAACCACGAACGGATTTGAGACGAGTAGGTGAACCCTAAATTTGACAAGGGCATACTTCATAGCAAGTAGCTCCTTATAATGAACGGGATAATTCCGTTCCGCATCTTTAATCTGCCTCGACTCAAACGCGATCACGCGTTGCCGTCCCACATCGTCTGCTTGTAACAAAGCATATCCGATTGCGAAATCGGAGGCGTCACAGACGACGCTAAAAGGTTTCCCAGAGTCTGGGAGAGCACGAACGGGGGATTTTAACAAGCTCCCCTTAACTTCTTCAAAAGCGTTTTGGTGTTTGGTTTCCCAACATTAATCAACGTCCTTCTTAATAAGGTCAGTTAATGGCTTCGCCATTTTAGCGTAGTTATCACTGTACTTGTGGAGATAATTAGCTAATACAAGCCACTTCCGTAATCTCTAAGATTTACAGGCGAAGGCCACTCCACAATGGCTTTCACATTCGCGGGTCCGCCCGCACTCCATCCTTACCGATGAAGCATCCGAGGAAAGGAATTTCCTCAGCACCAAAAATACATTTGGATGCGTTTGTGGTGGAGTCATGTTCAAAATTGAACACCGTAGTGTCGAGAACCTGACCACCATCGTGCCCAGCCTTCCAACTGACTGGGGGGGTACCCCGCGAACCTTCGCCTACGATCCGATCTGATCGTCCGCTGCTAGCAGATGACCGATCATCAGCATAGGACGCCTGGTCCGATTTTTTCGTCTCCATCTCACCTTGTGTACCCGATGGAATGGGCTGGTTGCACGCTTGGTGGATCGTCGCTGTGAATTGATTTGGGTCTAAAATGCGAGACCGTGCTAGGTGGTGTACCCTGGGAGGAACTCTTCACCCTGGGTACAGGCAAACTTGTTATACTTAAAGTAAGTATACTCCAAAAGGCAGCTCGCTTAATCGATCGTAGAGCCCAACCAATGTGAGAAGAAAAGACCAATATTCCAATGTGGAGATCCAAAGAGAACGTGACAAACTCCACGAACTATATCTCCACGTTACAATCCAAAAACTTGTTTACACGTTCCAAACGTGTGTAACTTGGGCTTGCGAAGCCGACCAATGCGTACTCCCGTCGAGGGACTTCCGGCGGACCAAGTGCTTCTGTAACGCGTCCCGGCCGGGTATAATGAGCTAGAGGGGATTACTCGACCTACTGCTCCCAAACACTCCGCGGCGTGCGGAGGCGACTGAGCTACCGTGCAAAGATGCGAACGACTTCCTTGTTGTGAGTTAAACAACCAAAAATCCAAACTCCCTACGGTCCCCAATATGTACAAACATGAAATATGTAGAATACACGCAATATCGTGTGACTCACCAAAATCTGCGTTCTTGACACTTCTTGCACACGATAGGCTTAAAAGCCCCCTTGTTTTCCACCAATCCGATCGCTGATAAGATGATCGGCGTTCCGCGGACACAAAGTGACCAAAATTTTTGCATTCACTTCTCCACAGCCGCCCCTGAGTCTGGTCGCAGCCGCGCAACGGTAGCGACCCGATCTCACCACCAGTTGGCATCCCAGAACTTCGCAGTAGTGGACTTCACCGATGGACAGATCTTCGAATCCGCCTTCGCCAGGTATTCGTCCTTATGCACCTGACCATCTTGTAGCCTCTCTAGACGTTCGTTGTAGGTGCCTTATGCTCCCAATCGCCACATGTTAATTCGCCTCTCAATCGGCCCGATCTGACAGCCATCTCAACACTTCGGATTCCGACACAACGGATGGGCATCAGATCGGGGTCGACCAGCTTTGGAAAACAGTCAGCGAACTTTAGTCGCAGTTACCCATAAAGGATACATCATTCTTGTAACTGCGGAAGGAAGTGGATACTTTGATCCCCGTGTCCGCGAAGTTGCAGGAGGTGATCGCTGAGAACGCGCATCTCCGGGACCAGATCGCCCAACAAACAACGCGAGGTAAGCTGATCGGTGGCTATCTTCATTTTGGATCGGCTCTAACCTTCCTTCGCGTGTAGATCGGCTGCCCACCGACATCGCCAAAGCGTTTGACTCTTTACTCGCGGCTGATCAGCAGTCGCATGACCACTGCGATCAGCTCCGACCGATATTGGACGGGCTGATCGGCGCACGGCATGATCTGTCTCGTTTAGAGGCCTACAGGTCACACCTCCGGGAACAGATCGCGCTGGTCAACCGGAAGAGGTTGAGGATACTATCGGACTTTACACCGCACCCAACAGAGTGACCTGGAGAGGCAGATCGGCGAGTTGCAGGTCGTGGTCAAGGACCAGATCGAGAAGGTCGAGTCCTTCCAGAGCCGATCGGACGCCTGGACCCAGGAGTCAAACCGTCCTTGGGCGGCCGTAGATCGGTGCCACCAACAGTTGACTGACTTGCTGTACCGGCGTCCGGCTGCAGGCTCTAGCGTTGACATATCTGCATCGGCCGCTCTGATCGATCTGCACCAAGATCGGAAGCGACGCCATTCATTGGCCAAAAGTCGATATTCCAAAATTTCAAAAGTTTTCAAGAAGCGTAAGGACGCGTCGAAGGGCTCAAGGGCGCGGGGCGTAGCGCGCGACTCCGAACTCGAGGAGAAGCGAGCGGTGCCTCAAAAGAAATCCAAGACGCAGGCGCATCTTCCAAGCCCAAGATCGGACGCAGCCGACTCATCCATCATCGTCAAATCGCATGCGCCCTTACGCCCCCACGCTGCTCACACCATGCATATGGAGATCTCTTCCGGAGAGGACTCGGGGAAAGAATCGGGAGATTCTAAGTTCTTGTTCACTGATTTGTCCAAGTCCCGATACGATCAACGCCGAGGTCCTAATCCAGCGAAGCCTGCATCGGGGGTTGATCAGGTGATCAGCTCCCAGGGTTATGGTGTTGCACGAACGCGTGCGTTAGCCGAAACGGCGCCTTCCTTCCAGCCCGGCACATCTGGGCTGCGCCATCACGTCCGATTGAAAGGGATGTCCATCGTATATCGACCTCTTCCGTCGTTGACTTCAGATGCCACTTTTCCATGGTCACCGGGGAAGCCGGTAGTTTGCACCGATCAGCCCTGACCAAGCAAGATCTAGCCCGGTCGATGTCCCGACCAGATTTCTGGCTCTTCCCTCCAGCTTCGAAAACCCCTGACCCGTCTGCGTGGCTGGCGGACCTGGTCACAGCACCACAAATCGCCCGTCTGTATGCAGATCAGCCGTGGAAAGTGTTCATCCGCACCAAGATGGGGTCCATGTTTGCGTCGACTGCGAATCATGATGCGCCAGTTAGCTGACCAGATAATACATAATACATGTCATCATTCTTTCCAAATTCCTGATCACCTGATCACTTGACCAAATTTCATCAATTTCTCCAAACTTGTACCAACACGTTATCACACACAGTTTCCATCCACATCGCGAAAATTATCACCACGTTCGTCACTCCACTACGCCAGTTCATCACAGTTCATCACACTAATTCACAATAATTCAGACCTTACACATATTCACACCGATCGATATACCGACCGGTGCTACTGCGTGTCTTGATCTTCATCTTCATGATTCTGCATCACTGCGAAGCGATTCCGACTGACTCGTTCTCGCTCGAACACTCGTAGCAGTGCTCCACAATTTAGATCGATTTCGTCGATCCAAGTTGCTTCGTCATGATCCTTCCAGCGGACCAAATATTCTCGGTGGGTGCAACCGAAACGCGTCTTCTTGACCGATCGGACATCTAGCACCTTTTCCACCTCGAATTCGTCCTCTTCCAATGGCTTTTCCCAACTGTCTTCCGGCAGCAGAGCTTCGCCAAAATCGAATCTCTCCGCTTCGTCCACCAGACAGGGTATTTTAGGCCGATCGGGGAACTCTCTGACCAGCTTCAATTTGGACACATGCACGATCGGAAAAACTTTATAATCCGTGCAGATCGTGATCAGACGGGCAGCATGCTCACGGATCAGCTCTGACACACGGAAAGGACCGTGCCACATATGAGCCAACTTCTTTGCATAGCCTTCCTTGACCCGATCGAGGTATAACCATACCCTCGCCCCTGGTTCAATACCATGAGGGCGGACCTGATCGTTATTTCTATCTGCTCGATCTTTCGTGGCCTGACGCAACTTTTCATTGACGACTTCTTTCGCATGCTGGTAATGCTTCTGGACCTGCATGCGCCAACGACGGGCATCGCGATCGCGGGTCCGAGTGCAGCCGATTGGTATCGCCGCTTCAAGTGTCGATCGAGGGTCCCATCCATACGCCAGATAAAAGGCGTTTCCCTCGGACCTGATGGGTCGAAGAGTTGAGTGCGAATACCAGTCTCTCTGCATACTGATCCCAGTCACGTTGGTCTGGATCGGCCACATACATCTTAATAGCCCTTGTTATTGTCTGCACCATGCGTTCATCCAATCCGTTCGCTTGCGGACGATATGCCATCGTCGCGCTCTGCTTCTGGCCTAGCGTGTTATTAAACGATCGGAACACCTCAGCCATAAAACCTGGTTCCCGATCGTGTCTAATAACCTCGCTGGCGCCGAACCTTCTGAACACGCATTCCTCGTAACTCTGGGCGATCTGCTCCGCAGATCGGGATTCACTAGCCTTTGCGATCACCAGACCAGTGAATAGTTCGATCCAGATCATCAGCTCAGTGTAACCGCGTGTCGATCTGGGCAGCGACGGTATGTGATCCATTGCTATCACCTGGAAAGGGTAAGTAGCCTCGATATTTCCGGGCGATCGGCCCTTTATTATCGGTCTGCCCTTTCCGGTCTCGCAATATGTGCAACAGCCCACATATTTCTGCACGCTCCGAAAAAGTCCTCTCCAGTGAAAGTGGGCCCTGATCTTGTGGTATGTCCTGCCTATGCCTTGATGTCCCCCTTCTAGACTCACATGGTAGTGATGAAGGACATCCGGCTGTAGCAACTCAGGGATCACAAGTTTCGCTAGTCGATCTCTATCGGCACTGTCTTGATCAATGTCACGGCAGTAATACAGCAATACATTGTCGTCCACATCGTAACTGTCCGCGATCTTGGTACACTCCTTCGCCTGATCATTTGTTAACTTGGACAGTTCACCGCGCAGATAGGCCTTCAAGTTGACGATCCACTCTTCTTCGTCCTGCGCCTTGAGGATCCGTTCCGCCCTTAGCTGTTGTACAACGTACTCACTCAGCCTTTCCTTTGGGAGCGATCGGCGAGACTTCCGAGTTCGCGATCTAGTAGCCGCCATCACATGCACCTGATCAGGTCTTTCCTTGGGCTTGATCAACTCCGGGTTTATGTTTATAAGTTCATGTATAACGGCCTCCTCGGTGATCGTCGCCCAGATCTTGTCCCGCATAGATTGGGTCGCGAGGTGATCGGCGCTTCTGTTCCAATCCCGTTTCACGTGCAATAGCTCGTGGTTGGGATATTCTTTCAGTGCCTTCATCACCCGATCATTCATTAACTTCAGCCGTGGCGCCTTACAGTCGATCTCCCCGGTGATCTGCCTTATCACTAGGTTGGAGTCACCACATATGATGATCCGCCCTTTTTTTGTGATGACAGCAGATAAGACATAGAAGGAGTCCCCGATATTCCGCCTCGTTGACCGTTATGTCAGGCGTGAAATCGGCGGCGGCTGCTACTATAGACCATTGTGGTAACTTCCACAGTATGGCACTAAAGGCGCCGACCTTCTTCTTCACGCTAGCCGATCCGTCGAAACTCAAGACCAGGAGTTCCTCATCCCGATCGACGATCGGTGGTGGCAGCGAGATTGACTGTCGAGGTTTCTTCCTTGGGGCAATCGCCATCAGAGCTTCATCCACTTCAGACCGAGGGGTGACACTGGCAGCCAATGTGCCCAATATCTCCTCCTCTCCATTGGTGCACTTGAAGATCTTGGGGTACCACTGTCACAAGATCGCTGACCATCTGCCGAGCCGACCGTCCATCCCATTGGCTGATAACAGCCAGGCCAATGTCGACTGTCTCAAAAGAACCTTTACATATTGGCCGACCAGTAGGTTGTAGCACACATCCAAAATCCGTAGCAAAGCCAGAACTTCCTTTTCGACGATCCCATAGTTAACTTCGTTCGGCTTCAACGTCCGGCTCGTAAAAGTGACCGGATAGTACACTCCATCATGTCTTGCACTAGAGTGGCAGAAATGGCCCACTTACTAGCGTACACAATGACGATCGGTATTTTCTCCGGATCGAAGTGTCTGAGAATCGGTGCCGTCACCAGTTTGGCCTTCAGCATGCCGAAAGCAATCTTTGCACGCTTCACGTAATCCTCTTCCTCCACCTTCGGAAAATCTGCGGGCAGATCAGAGTCGAGACCCTCCCGTAAAGTTTCCCGATCTCTTTCGCGCAAGATAGTCGACCTCCCGGAGCTCGTACAGCACGGCCGCGTAAATCGCGAAGTCTTCAATGAAGCGTCTGTAGTAATTTAATCTCCCTAAGAAGGAATGCATTGCCTTCAGTGATCTGGGAAACGGAAGGCTCCTAAGTGACTCCAGATCCTTGGGATTGCCCTCCAGCCCACTGATCGACACCGTATGACCCAAATAGGCGACCTTGGACATGCCCCCAAAAACTCTTTACAGCACTGATCGACAGGTTCCAGAGATCGCATGTCTCCAACAACCGTTCGACCTTCTTGCACAGATCGCTCCATGACGAAGCAGGGATCAAAATGTCGTCGATATACGTTCGCCTCCCCAGAACGGACGGTCTCCTTTCCCGATCGGGTTCACCCTCTGTAAATGCATCATGGTTTTCGTTGGGGTCCCGATCGTTACTGATCTTGAAGTGTCCATACAATGCGTTGTCGATCAGCCTCTGGTAGATCTGGGGAGCGTTCTTCAAACCGAACGGCATACGGTTCCACTCGAACAGACCGAACGGCGTAACAAATGCGGAGATCTCGCGAGCCCGATCGGTCATCGAAAGCACCCAAAATCCACTTGCCATATCCAGTGAGCAATACCATAGGGTCTTGTCGAGATCTTCTAGCAGATCGCTGACCAGCGGCATCGGGTACACCATAAGCTTGGTCAACCGATTTACCAACCGATAATCGATACACAACCTGATGTCGACGCCGTTCTTCTTGATCACAATCACGATCGGTGAGGCACACGGCGAGGTCGACGGCTTAATGATCTTGGTAACCAACAGTCCTTTAATAAGATCGGACAATTTTTTGCGGTACTGTGGCGCCACACGTCGGCATCGCTGAGCGATCGGCTTGGCATCACCCGCGTCGATGAAAAAGATCGCTCCGCGAGCAGCAGGGGGTAAGGCGTTGCCTTTTCCGATCAGTATATGTTTCTTTTTACATATGATCTTCTTTAGCTGATCGATCTTATCGGGACTGTTGACATCCCGATCACCCACTTGCAGATCGTCCAAAGTGACTTCGGGCGGATCAGCAGACACTTCAGGGAGGACTGTCATCTGGATCTCCAGCTCCTGAATGTATTGATCCCCGCCCTCATGGATACAAACTTGATCGTCTTCCGGGGCAATATCACCCAAAACGTCCTGATCGGTTGAACACTGCTGTTCCCGATCGGCGGGATGCCTTTCAACGACATCGGTCGTCGCTTAGGCGCGCCATCTTGGTCCGCCCCATCAATGCCATGTTTTCCTTTTTCTATTCCGGCTCCGCTGTCGCCTGTTCTTGTGACGCCACCACGTTGACGAACCTTGGCTCATCTGCTTGATAGTCCACCGTGTCCGGCGACTGCGGTGCCTTTCTTCGAACTAACTCTTCTTTGGGGTTACATAGCTGCGTCGTTCCACCATAGGTGAGGTATCTTCTTGCATCAGATCGGTGGTCGCTTGGTATGCCAAGTTCTGCCCTCAACATACCGTCTCAATCCGATCGAGACGAACCCATCTTTCTTGGCACTTTCCCTTCCTCCAGCCACATGCCAACAATAGTACTGTTGTCGAGTGTAAGCGGCTTGTCACCGATATTAGTGACTCAACAAAATCATATCGGCCGGCGCTCTTCACAAAGGTCGACACCCACCGATCGCCCCTGGTTACCGATAACTTCCTTGATCGAAAACCTTTGTCGACCGGGGTATCAGCGGATTGGCCGACTGGAATAGTGCCATCTTGGTCCCACCTGACTAAGTCGTTGTGCGATCCGTATAGGGGCCGCCGACCAGCTAACTGGATCTGGACCTCATCCGGGAGTGTAAGCACTCCATGAGACAGATCAAGGCGAATACCTGCCGGCACCATGAAATCTATGCCTAACAGGGCATCCTGACCTGCCAGCTTGCCAACCCAAGCACTGAAGAAGTAGACCAACGAACCCGATAGGGTGATCTTCACGCGCGTCCTTCCTTCGGTCATGTAAGAACTTTCATCGATTCCGACGCATTCTTGTCTCTGAGTGTCGTCCATACGACATCCGACCTTACGAGCAAAGGCGGAGTCGATAATTGAGATTTCGTCCCCAGAGTCGAACAACATCGTTGCCTTCTGGTTGTTTATCTTACCACAGGATTTCACCTGCTTTAACCATTTGTCGGGCGCATGATACTTCCAGTATCCGCGAGATTCCCCAGGCAGCAGATCCAGCTGCATGACCAACTTCGATAGGGAATATTCATCGGTCGTGAGATTGTAAACCGGATGATCCCGATCGACGCAATTGAGAATAGAACATGTATTGTCGGTTTTATTCTCCTTGACGACATATGCATAGATGCCAAACGTAGATCGCTCGGCTCGATCTAGATTCCAACCTGGCGAGCGTTCTAGTTTAACATTCTCTCAACGTCAGGTTGAAGCATCCCCGCGTGCTTACCCGGCACATACCACTTGCGCATCAGATCGAAGAACTCCTCGATCTTGCACTGGCCGGCCTCGTGGATCTCTCCACATGACTTGCACACGAAGAGATAGTGATCGGTGGGGTGGCCGCGTCTTTCACACTTCTTGCATATCAGCTTCTTTAAGCATCCCCCATCGTCGTGCTTGCTTGACCCGCAGTGAGAGCACTTCTTGCGAGGTCGGTCCGGATCGGACTTGTTTCCACTCCTGCCCTTCCGATCTGCCTGGTCAGGCGTCGATCTGGTTCTTGGGGCCGGTTCCGTGACTAAGATGTGACTATATTGGTTCTCGTCTGACTCCCGACTGGACTGTCCGCTACTTTCTTCTTCCGATCCAGTGCTGTCTTCAGTCGCGATCGCCTGAACAGCACGGGCCGATCTGGTCAGGGGCCTCTTCACAGGATCGTTCTGGGTCTTAGATCTGTAGCGACCCGATCCAACGGCGACCTTCGCCCTCATGCTGCGTGAGTGTTGCAACGTCCGCAACGTCTGCTCCACTTCCCCCACATCTTTGAGGCGCAGCAGAGTGAGCTGATCTGTCAGCTCTTGGTCATCAAGGGTACTGATATAGTGACCCACGTGCTCCATAGCGGCACCGGTCGGCGGGTTGCTTTCCTTGATCACTATCCCGGCGCGAACTGCAGCCACTTTCAAACGGTGCAAGTACTCAATCGGCGTCTCGTCGCCCCGCTTCTGCATATGATGGTATTTGCGGGCGCTAGAGAATCAGGAGTTGCAGTGCTGCCCCTCAAATTCTGAACGTAGCAGGTCCCAGTCAGATTGGACATTCCCACTCAACTGTTGGATCCAGTTCGCAGCCGGTCCTTTCAGCAAATCTCTGAAGATCAAACACCGTTCCTTTTTTGGTGTCTGATCCCGCAAGAAAGCAGACTTGACCCGACCAAACCACGATCTGGCTTACTCCTCGTCGGCGTCCTTTCCAGTGAAATCCTTGAGATTCGTGGTCGCAGCCATGCGAATGCGTGGTATCGCAGTAGATCCGAAATCAAAGGCGGTCGTAGAGGCTAGGTTAGCCCTGCGCGTTCTTCCCGCACCTGCACCGTCTGACCCATAGTGGTCATCCGGATCGCCGATCGACTCCATGTCGAAATCGCTGTTTTTGCTTGATCGGCGCGGTCGGGCTGGCTGCGGCTTGCGTCTTCCTCTGCCAACTGGTCTGCCACCTCGGGTAGCCTTATCCGTTGATGCCACTGACTCCATATCAACATCCCGGCAAGTATTGACATTTTGCCGGGCAGATCGGTCCTGGACATGCGGGCGCGGAGGCGATCGGCATCGGTCTCCCATGAAACGCTCCATCATTGCCTCAAACATGGCTTGGACGTTAGCTTGGGTCGTGGGCAGCGTGTTGTATCCTCCTTTGGAGGTACTGAAACCTGTGGGGGCTCCTGGGGCCCCGACCGGCATGCAGCCCCATGCTGCCGCACGTCCTTTTTATGCTCCCATGGGGTATGATCCACCCCCATTGTCATCCGCTCAACACCGACCTCCAACTCCGATGAGCTATTAGAGGAAGCTGGAGACTGATACAGAGATTTATCATCGGAACACACATCATCGTGTGCTGCCGTGGCCTCAGCGACCTTCAATGCCACGGTGGGAGTTGTGCGGCGAAACGCCCCCACCAACGGCACCAAATGATCATGGAGAGTCTACATCGACAGCTCCAGCCTGCGAGTGTCCAGATCAAACAGTTTATGTACGTTGGCGATGTTTTGCACTTTTATGCCGACCTCAGCCAACATCCCCAGCAGGTTCTTCACCAATAGCAACGGCCGATCGCTTTAGATCGGCTCGGTGGTGGGTCCGAGAAGGCGATAGGGGATCTGGGGGTTTAAGATATGTATGAACTGGTCTTCACGAATAAATCGCTTTAACTCGTGGATGTAATACATCCTGATCAGGTCTTCTTCCTTGATAACCCCATCCCCAACCTGCGACTTTTTTCCAAGTCGTCTTCATCGGGTGGCATTCCGAGCCTCTGCTTGGGAACCTTGGTGAAGTGGGTCTGATCGTTTCGATCAGCCTCCAAGTCGTTTTCATCTTTTATTCTTCCATCAAATCGTTCATTCAAGCTCATAGGATCAGGACAAAATTCCTGATCCTTTCCGGAACTATAGCAAGACTTGCTATAGTCCCGATCGGCTCCGGTGGGAGCCTTATGGGGAGGAAAAAACTTATTAATCCCGATCTGGTCCTCCACCCGGCCAGATCGGACATCGCCATCCTTATCGACAACGATAACATAAGGCGATAGTCGTTCCTTATGTCCTCTCCAGAACGATTCCACATTTAATTCATTATAATCAATTCTTGACGAGATATCATCTCGGTGATATCCGCGATCACCAAGTGATCCGGGCACGCGCACCATTGTGGTGGAGTCAAGTTCAAAATCGAACACCGTAGTGTCGAGAACCTGACCACCATCGTGCCCAGCCTTCCAACTGACTGGGGGGGTACCCCGCGAACCTTCGCCTACGATCCGATCTGATCGTCCTCTGCTGGCAGATGACCGATCATCAGCATAGGACGCCTGGTCCGATTTTTTCGTCTCCATCTCATCTTGTGTACCCGATGGAATGGGCTGGTTGAACACTTGGTGGATCGTCGCTGTGAATTGATTTGGGTATAAAATGCGAGACCGTTCTGGGTGGTGTACCCTGGGCGTAGCTCTTCACCCTGGGTACGGGCAAACCGGTTATACTTAAAGTAAGTATACTCCAAAGGGCAGATCGCTTAATCGATCGTAGAGCCCAACCAATGTGAGAAGAAAAGGCCAATATTCCAATGTGGAGATCCAAAGAGAACGTGACAAACTCCACGAACGATATCTCCACGTAACAATCCAAAAACTTGTTTACACGTTCCAAACGTGTGTAACTTGGGCTTGCGAAGCCGACCAATGCGTACTCCCGTCGAGGGACTTCCGGCGGGCCAAGTGCTTCTTTAACGCGTCCCGTCCGGGTATAATGAGCTAGAGGGGATTACTCGACCCTCTGATCCCAAACACTCCGCGGCATGCGGAGGCGACTGATGTACCGTGCAAAGATGCGAACGACTTCCTTGTTGTGAGTTAAACAACCAAAAATCCAAACTCCCTACGGTCCCCAATATGTACAAACATGAAATATGTAGAATACACGCAATATCGTGTGACTCACCAAAATCTGCGTTCTTGACACTTCTTGCACACGATAGGCTTAAAAGCCCCCTTGTTTTCCACCAATCCGATCACTGATAAGCTGATCGGCGTTCCGCTGATACAAAGTGACCAAAATTTTCGCATTGAGTTCTCCACACGTTTGCATATAACTTATGGTCCCGCATACATTCGAGCACCGATCGAAGGTGTATTAGGTTCGTCTGAACATCAGACGAGTCGCCTTTCACGCGACTATGAACGAATATATCGTCGAAGTACGTCTAAGCGTACTTTTTATGAGGGCTGAAGAGTTGTGTCACCAAGCGATTAAAAGTCGCTGGTGCATTTGAAAGCCACTGTGGCATAACAAGCGACTCCCATAGCATGTCACTAGGCGTGCTGACCGCTGTAAGCGGAATATAGGATGCTCGCATGAGCACCTGATAGTACCCGTCCACCATATCTAAGGCGCTGTAAACAGTACAGCCTGCCATATTATTCTGGAGGACGTCCTTCCGAGGAATCAGAGTCTTTATTAACACAGTGGCTGAATTCAGCTTATTGTACGCATGCACATGCGCCACTTTCCGTTCGGTTTACGAACACAAAAAGTGGGAGATGAATGGGGAGACTTGCTCTCCCGTACCATCCCTGACTCTTCTTTCCCCTTGAAGAATGCGTCGACGACGTCGCATTGGTCCTTGGGGAGAGGCCACTGCCTAGTGACACAGTAGTTGGTTCCAGGAACCAAGTCAATTTCATGTCGGACTCCCCGATCCGGTGGTAATCCCATCGGCGGGTTGTCACTAATGATATCTCCTAATTCCTTCAATAAGGAATGGTAAGGGTCCTCAGGATCCGCAAGGATCTTGAGGCTGCTTCGGTCATTCAATGCCAGTTTGGTTTGCACCAAAACTGACTCGTCCATCGTGGATGAGGAGTTCAACTCCTCTTCCGTACGCAACACGACGATCTCGTCGAGCTCACCTGCTTTTACAGCAGTCTCAAACTCGGTGAAGGACATTTCCTCCAACGACAACAGTTCGCCTACCCCAGCTAACCGTTCCAGGCTTACACCTTCCGTGACAACACCTGTCACGCTCTTCAGCATCCGATAGGACTGCTGACTACTGGCCTCGGGACTCGTCTCGGGAACCCAGATGGGGGGAGTCAATTGCCCCATCTATTGGAAGCGCATCGCGCCTATCCACAGAGGTCTTTACCTCTATACCACCGGTGACTCGCCGGTCCCACCGAATACGGCGTGGTCGGAATCAATTCCGACGTGCGAAAGAGACGAACTTCGGGTCTCTTCGCTTGGAAGCGCCTCGCGCTTAACCACAGGGGTCTCTACCCCTACCACTGGAGTCGCAACTTTTTCGCCGAACACGGCGTGGTAGGGAACCCCGACCTGCAGAAGGGACAACCTCGTGTCTCTTCTCTAGGAAGCGCCTCGCGCTTAACCTCAGGGAAATCCACCTCTACCACTGGCAACTCATCAGTCTCGACTGTAACGTCGTGGCGATTAATCGCCGAATCCCCCTCTTCAAGGAACACTTACTTGAACTCATTGGGACTGATCATATCATACATCCCAATCTCTGGCATCTCTCGCCAGAATCGCTTTTGCGATCGAGCAAAGGTGGGTTCATGACTCGCCAATGCTTCACCCGATCGCGGGTGCGTTTAGCCAATGGACTTAGACTTCCTTCCAGTATATCCATGGCTCGTGGCATTCCAGCCACTTCATGACCAGCATGAGGTCATACCTCGAGTCCAAATCCAGTACTAGGCAACCTTCTGAGCTATCGAAGTCTGTAAACTTCAGATTAAGGTGAATTGAGACCTTGGGTACAGAAACCTGTACTCCCGTTGCTAGACGGACCGTGACAACGTCACGAGAACGTGCCTCTAGGGACTCGGCATACATCCGACTCTTCTCAACAGAAGCCCTTCTGACATAATTGTCAGACGCTCCATAGTCTATCAAGACTATCCAAGGCTTATCAAAGCCTTTCACGTCCGCAAGGAAGACCAGCAAACCTGGCTGGTATACCAACTCGGTGCAAGAAAGCACCGTTTCCCTCGAGGCTTTGTGCTGTCGGCCCCTACCCTGGGATTTAACAGCACTGAGGGATCCCTCAGTACGGATCCACGCACCTACTGGGTGCCGTCGTTTCCCGACGTCTTGGGCGAGGGCCTTTTTCCCGCCCTCGGCCCCTTATAGCGAGTATCTCGCTGGGGGGCTTTCGGACACCTGTTCCGCAGGTGATCCGCACTTCCACATAGGGAGCACCTTAGCGGTCCATGCCGCTACAACATTGCAAGGAGCTCCACTTCGAAGCTGTGCAAAAAAGAGTCAGAGTGACTCTTAGCGGGAGGTTTCTCCTCCGCTTCGACCTGACTCAGTTCCATGGGTTTCGGACCCACCTTAGAGGAAATAAAGTTCCTTTCGGCATTGAACGCCATCTTAAACGCCTCCCCAGGGATTGGGGTCGGCATCGGAAGAGCTCCGAACGTGCTGGCCCTTCTTTCAGGCCTCCCATGAACACGAGAATGGACACATCGTCCGAATACGCTTTCGCGTACATCCCTGCCAACAGGGTCCTTAGTTCTTGGACGTATGTCTCCAAGTCTATAGTGCCCTGATGGCACCTCAGAAACGCAATCTTATTCTAGAAAACCAGATCAGGCGTAGCGTACATGTCCATAATATTTTGCTTAAGGACTTCCCAGTTCGGAAACACGTCCGTGACCGAGTCCGGACACGTAAACGCCCATATACGGGCTTTAACCGTAAGATGGGTTAGTGAAAGTCCCACTTGCAAGTGATCCTCGATCACATTCGCTGTGGCGAAGGCCGTTTCGACCTCGCGCAAGCCACACATAAAGGTTATCACCTTTTTCACCGGTGAATTCCTTTATCTTAAAGGATAACGGAGGGCGCACCCCCGTAGACGTGGAATGACTTCCACGAAAATTCGCCTCATGGGCGATGAGCCCGTTAACCCTCTCACGTACCGCCTCAAGTCCCTGCTGCACTAGGAGCCGCATACCATCATCACCCAAGATGGATAACAGCCTTTTAAAGGCTTCTTGTTGGACGGGGGTTAGCTTACCCCAATCCTCTTGGTTCATCCTTTTCAGAGGATGCCGTCTACCAACACAGGTGTTGGATTGACTACAAGTGCTACCAGATATAGCAGGTGCGTACACGCACGGTGCGGCTAGCGCACAGAGGAAGACTTTCCTTAAGCGGCGATACGCCGCTACTTAGCCGATACGTCCTTATATAAGGGCTTAGTTAGAGATCAATCTCTTACTCGGGGCCAATATTCCCTTCGTTTACAGTTAGTAAGCACTAACGCCTTGTTACAAGGCTTCCCTTAGAAAGGGGGTAGCGAAGGGAGGTTCTCCCTTTTGCTACAACACTCACTGCGCGCGCGACCGTTCAGGGTCCTGCGCCTAGCAGTCTTAATTGTATTTGTAAACTGATTTATATTTAATATGTAATTAGCCTAAATTAATAAACTAATGTAACTATATGTAATACTAAGTAGAACTTACTCAATTCGTACCTAGCCGAAATGTAATGTACACCACCTGTGTACTAACAAGTAGCAGGCTGCCACGCCTTCACCAAGGGCTCCTGCCCTGATTGGTTAAAACAACCAATAAGTCCAAACCTTCGGACTGGTCAATACTTGACCTTAACCATTGTGTACTTGTACACCAACGTAACCAAATGTAACCCCGTTACAAAGTCCATGAACAAGTGCTGTTGAAAAAGTATCAATCATCATTTACGCAGAATTTTAAGGTGTTTTACAACCTTGAGTTCGGTTCCAGTATTTAAAAGCACCGTAGACAGACACCAGTAGATAATCAAAGACATCTCTAACTGTGACTAAGCTAAAAAGAAGTATACTTAAAGTGATATACTACCTGAAAATACAAAATGCATGCGAAGTCGCGCCGCTGTTCCTTCCCATCTTGTGTCCGTTTAATTTTCGAAGTGAGATTTATTTTAGAGAAATTTCACAAAATTCCCCATGTTCGATGAGTATTGCACAATATGCCCTGCTTTTTTAATTAAACTCACAAAATGCCTTGTTTGCTGCCGGCCGTGACAAGATCTCCGTGACAAGATCATCTCAATGACGAGAATATTCGTGACAGACAGAATTCTTAACCCACCAGCATAGCATTTCAACCTGACCTTTGCAAAGGTGATACCTTTGACTCGTTTAATGCTGACATCGTGCAACACAAGACCGTGTGGCAATGAACAACTTCAGCTTTCGCATTCTCAAGCGTGAAAAAAGTTTACTTCGTCTCATGTGTCGTGCAGATAGTTGCAAATTATATCTCCGAGCTATATTGAGCAAAAAACCAATATGATTACCCTGACCCAGTTGGTACCGGACCATGCTTGTCAAGAAACCTTACAAGAGCCTCCCGGGTCTCAAACGGATCACAGATGGATAGTGGACCATCTAAGATCTGGAATGGGAGTCGACAAGAACGTAAACCCAAAGCAATCCAAGCGTTCTTGAAACACAAATTTCGAAGTACTACCGCATATCGTACTGCCCACAAAGCAAATGAAGCGCTATTAAATGAGACAACCAAAGCACAAGGACACCAATTTTGCTTTTTCCAGAGCTACACGGAAAAGTAATCAGCCTCGAGCGTCATACCGTTGCATGTCTGAAGCAAGCAGAGGATCATGCCACTGGAAATCGCAATTTCCACAATCTGTTTGTCCTGGTGCAGCTCGGCATGCATTTCTATATATGCGATCATTTGTGGCAACTGATGGATTATTTACAAAGAATCGATTTATTTACAATCAATTTCTGGTGATGGGAATGTATTCAGAGGATCAGCTTGTTGTTTTAGAGTGGGCATTAGTTCCGAATGAGTCGGAAGAGACTTGGTATTGGTGACGAGATCGTTGCCAGGCATATATGATAAGAACACTGTTCTCCTCAACGATCGTGAGAAGGGTGTTCTGAATGCAGCTGCCGATGTGGTACCAAACTCTTCCAACGCATTCTGTTGCTTTCACATTGCAAGCAACATTAAGTCAAAATTCGGGCTCCAGTGCAGAAAGCTGTTTTGGAAATGTGCGTACGCAGAAAAAGAGTCGAAATTCTGCAACACCTTGCAGAAATTCGAGAACGATACGCAACTGCTGCTACCTACGTCAATGATGTACCTCACCACCAGTGGGATACTTATGCATTTAAAGGTCGACGCTTTAGATACTGCACATCTAACTTGCCAGAATTGCGAATTCTTTCCTCCGGACAATGCGTCAACTAACAGCTTTGGAGTTGATGGAAGCGCTCTACAATCATCAGATTCAAAATTATAATAAACGTGCTCAGGATTCGGTCAATTGGGTATCACCACTGACACCTGTTACTATGAGGAGATTCTACGACCAACTATGTGCCGCTCCAGCATACAATGCACTCCCTGCTACATCTCTCTCTGGTGTTGATGGCTTGTTTCCACATTTTCGCCTTTGCGATGAAAGTCGGGACACCTCCTATATGTCTCGGTATCCCTCCTATAGAGTGGACAATTACAGAGACATGTACGTCTGCCCGTTTGGTGCAATGACATTGGCCGAGTTAGATGAACATGATATCCATCCTCCAGCAATCAAGCGCCCCCGCGGACGGCCCAAGACTCGGAGAAAAGAGAGTGGATTTCGAGCTTCAACAGCTGGGAAATCATGGGCAGACAGATCATAACCTCAGGAGATGTCGAGAGGCACATGTTTAATTCATCGGGCATGTCAAACAAATACGTTCTGATGTCAGGAACTTGGGTGTTCAGCTCCTTTATGACCTCCATTCCCCACAGTCCTTTCATGACGGCCTGAGGGTTTCAGAAGCAGTGGAAGCTCCGTACACCAGCCAATCCAAATGGGACAAGATTGGAGGTCACGAACGCAGAGTGTCCTGAGAAGTGACCGCAGGAGCAATTATTCGCAGAATTAAGCTTGCGACAACGACGACCAAAAGCAGAAAACCAAAAATTGCCATAATTATGTCCGTTTTGGTCGGATTCGTCTAAAATTTGAATCAATGCGTTGCCAGCGTCTGATTTACGTATCCGCAAGTTTCGATGCGTCTTTATAAGTAGACGAGAGTACAGGCTTTTGTGGAGGAGGATCGGAAATGGCTGTGGTGGAGTCAAGTTCGAAATCGAATACATTTGTATCGACAACCTGACCACCACCATCGTGCCCAGCCTTCCAACTTACGGGGGGGTACCCCGCGGACCTCCATTCGAAATCTGGTCCGATCGTCCGCTGCTGGTAGACGACCGGTCATCATCCAAAGACACTTGGTCCGATTCACTTAAGTTCATCTCACCCTGCGTACCCGATGGAATGGGCTAGTTACACACTCGGTGGATCGGGATCGCAGATCGATCTGATTCGGTCTTGAATATGAGACCGTGCTGGATAGGTGTACCTGGGGCGGAACCCTTCACCCCAGGTACGTACAGACCAGAAACACTTCCAAAAGATAAATTCCAATAGGTAGATCGTCCAAACGATCAAGACCTGACCAATACGAAATAATAGAGGGTAGACCGACCGTTCCGGTCTATCCCCCGACCAATACGAAATAAGACCAAAACCGGTCTAGTTTCCAACCAATATTAAAACCAGCCAATATGTCCTCGTAAAGACCCAATATGCTCGTGAAACTCCACAAACGATATCTCCACGCCAAGACCAATCCAGTGATTAGCACGTTCCAAACGTACTTGAGTTGAGGTGTTGAGATCGCCAAATCGTACTCCCGTCGAGGGACTTCCGGTGGGCCAAAGTGCGCGTGCGGCGCGTCCAGACCGGGTATAATGGGCGAGAGGGGATAATTCGACCCTCTGCCTCCAAACACTCCGCGGCGGGCGGAGGCGACTAGTGTACGAAAAAGGAAGAACGGCGACCCCTAGCTATGGTGTGAACCAAGACCAGAAGAGGTTTCAGCCACTTATCCGAAAGCTAAAAGATTTGCTTACTTAAAGGTATAACCGCTGTCCTAAAAGTTAAAATTACAACTAAAATACTAGTACCCTATAGTCCCTAAATGTACCCCCACAAAAATATGTAAAATACCCAAAGTCGGGTGACTCACTAAAACTTGCGTTCTTGACACTTCTTGAGTCTGATAGGCTGAAAAGCCCCCCTTGTTTAAACCAATCCGAAATTAGACCAAATGCCTTGACGAAACCTGACCAGAAGTGTGCCAAATTTTGGGCACGCTTCTCCACAGCCGCCCCTGAGTCAGACCGTGTCGCACAACGACAACGGTCTGACCTCGTCCATCAAATTCAGTTGAACCTTGGTCATTCAGACTTTTCCGACATGGATCAACCATCTTCTTCATCTGTTCCAGGTACTTGCACTGCTGGACTTGACCTTCTTGCATTTCCTTAACGACCGTTCTTGTAGGCACCTCGCATATCACTTCATCGCATGTCACTTCGCCCGTCCGGTCGGTCCGGTCTGGCAGCTCCCATCGTTCAACTGCACCTCAGACATCGGCAGAGCATCAGACCGGGACCGACGCGCAGTTGCAAGACGCACTTGAAGAGATCGCACGTCTCCAGGAGCAGATTGCTCAACAGGCGACTCAACGTAAGCATGCATGTCCGGTCTTCACCTTGGACCTGTTCTAACCTTCGTTTGTCTTGAGCCCGTATACCTCCAGCCCGTATACCTCCTGGCATCAGAAAGGCGATCAATGCCCTGCTTGCCGCCGATCGGCAGTCGAACACGCATGACCTCCAGCTGCGTCAGATTTTGACCGGACTAATAAACGCGCGCAATAGGTTGACCCGCTTGGAGGCTCATCAGCTTCATCTTCGGAAGCAGCTTGTGCTGGTCCAACAGCAGCAAGCAGAAGACCTGATTGACCAGACCAAGTTGAGCATTCAAAGCAACGATCTCGAGAGGCGTCTCACTGAGCTCCGAATTTCGATTCAAGACCAGACCGAGGAGGTCCAGTCTTGTGAACGCAAGTCGAACGATTGGACGCAGGCAGCGAACGGTCGTCGGGCAGTATTAAAAAAATGTCATCAGCGCTTGGTTGACCTGTTGCGTCCTCGTCGGCATCCGGTTGCTGCCTACAGCGTAGACCGGTCTGCGTCGGCCGCCTTGGTGGACCTACACCGGGACCAAGACCAAGGCCGTTCATTGCCCGAAATTCCCCAGCCCGAAATTGCACACAAATCAAAGAAGCGCGCGGACGCGCCAGGTAGCTCGAGGGCGCGGGGCATAGCGCGCGACCCTGAGCTCGAAGGGAAGCGTGCGGTTCCCCATAAGCGAGCCAAGACGCAGGCGCTTCTCGTGGGCCCAAACTTGGACAAGGATGACGACAGTAACATCTCCAAAAATCAAGCGCCCTCGACCGCCGGTGCTGACCGTGCCAAGTATTCAGAGGTCTCGTCCTGGGATGACTCCGGCGAAGACTCCGGTGATTCGGAGTTTGCTGTCCCCATCTCAATCAAGTCGCGAACAAGTCCACATGAAAGTTTTGTTCAAGTTGCATCGACTTCGGAGCAGACCAAGAAGACCGGCCCGCATGGTGGCGTTCCACCACCTCATGCTTCGACAAAGTCAACACCTACGGTCTTTCCTGGGACGTCCAAGCTCCACAAAAATGCTTTGTTGGACAACGTGGCAATTGGCAGTTATTCCCTTCCGCCACGAACGCGTGAGGATACTTTGCCGTGGTCGCCAGGGCAAATCGGCTGTTTGCGCCGGTATACCCTGACCAAGCAGCTTCTGGCCCGGTCTTTCTCCCGCCCGGACCCCTGGCTTTTTCTACCGGCCAAGAAACCCCTGCCGCGTCTGCATGGAGGGTGGACTTGATTACTTCGGCGCAGATCTCCCGCCTATACGGCGATGAGCCATGGAAAATTTTCGAACACCCCAAGATAGGACTTGTGTTCCACTTGACTCCGTGGATCGGCACTTTGCTAGGCCTGGTGAAGAATTTCAACAAGATCCACGGCCAAGCAATTTGGGAAGCGTCCCACTACTTGATGCTCCCCCCCCCCGACCGGGTGCGACAAGATCCGGGCCTGGAGACGTTCCAAAGCAAGCGCAATCGACGTCGAATTTGGGCGGGCGAGGCTTGGCAGTCCCTGTGCCAGTACATTTTGGACGGGATGAGAGCCCGCGAGTGTGACGTCGACGTGTTCTTGTACCCGGTGTTCCTCCACATGCCGAGGCGTCGCGCTGAGAAGACCAGAATGCTGGCCGACGACGGCATATGGTACCCCGGTCTTGATTGCGCTGAGCTGGTCGCGGACCTCAAGGATGCTTTGGTCCAGCTTGACCGGAAGGACCACTGGCGTAACCAGTTTCAGGATAAAGTGGAAAATCATCCGTCGATGGTCATCGGCCGTATGTGTGGCGATAGCAAGTGAAGTCGCAGGTAGTCGACCAGATAACTCGTAATACATGTCATCATTTCTTTTCATATGTCCGATCGTCAAATCACTTGAACTAATTTTACCACTCTCTCCATAGTTGCACCGAACACTTTATCGTAAACAGTTCCACCCCTATCACGAAAAATAGTCATCACATTCGTCATTCCGCTACTCCAATTCGTCACAGTTCATCACAATTTCACATCAACTCCGGACCTTCCACATCTTCACACCGGTCTAGACCGACCGATGCTACTGCGTGTCTTGGTCTTGGTCTTCATGAGTATGCATCACTTCGAAGCGATTACGACTGACTCGTTCTCGTTCGAATTCTCGTAGAAGAGCCCCACAATTCAAATCGAGCTCGTCGACCCAAGTTGATTCATCATGGTCCTTCCATCGGACCAGGTACTCTCGGTGAGTCCCACCGAACCTGGTCTTCTTGGTCGACCGAACATCTAAGACCTTCTCCACTTCAAACTCGTCTTCCTCTAAGGGTCGTTCCCAACTTTCCTCCGGCAGTAACGCTTCATCGAAATCAAATCTTTTTTCTTCGTCTACCAGACAGGGAGTTTTGGGTCGATCCGGAAATTCTCGGACCAGCTTCAACTTGGACAAATGCACGATCGGGAAGACCTTGTAATCTGTACCAGTTGTTACTAGACGGGCAGCGTGCTCACCGATCAGCTCGGCAACACGAAAAGGGCCGTGCCACATGTGAGCCAGCTTCTTCGCATAGCCCTCTTTCACTCGGTCTAGGTATAGCCATACCCTCGTCCCTGGTTCTATACCGTGGGGTCGGACCTGGTCATTGGTCCGGTCTGCCCGGTCTTGTGTGGCCTGACGCAGCTTTTCGTTGAAGACTTCTTTTGCATGCTGGTAGTGTTTCTGGACCTGCATGCGCCAGCGTCGAGCATCGCGATCGCGGGTCCGGGTGCAACCGATAGGTATCGCAGCTTCCAGTGTCGACCGAGGGTCCCATCCATGTGTCAGATAAAAAGGCGTTTCTCCTCGGACCCGATCGGTCGACGAGTTGAGTGCAAACACCAGCCTTTTTGCATACTCTTCCCAATCTTGCTGGTCTGGGTCAGCAACGTACATCTTGATCGCCCTCGTTATGGTCTGCACCATGCGTTCCGCCGATCCATTTGCTTGCGGACGATATGCCATCGTCGCACTCTGTTTCTGGCCCAGCATGTTATTGAACGACCGGAACACCTCGGCCATAAAACCGGGTTCCCGATCGTGCCTGATGACCTCGCTGGCGCCGAATCTTCGGAACACATTCTTCGTAGATCTGGGCGACCTGCTCCGCAGACCGAGATGCACTTGCCTTCGCAATAACTAGACCAGTGAACAGTTCTACCCAGATCAGCAGCTCAGTGTTGCCGCGCGTCGATCTAGGCAGTGACGGTATGTGGTCCATCGCTATGACCTGGAAAGGGTAGGTAGATTCGATATTTCCGGGCGATCGCCCCTTGATTACCGGTCTACTCTTTCCGGTCTCGCAATCCGTGCAACAGCCCACATATTTCTGCACACTGCGGAAAAGACCTCTCCAGTGGAAGTGGGACCTGATCTTGTGATAGGTCCTGCCTATGCCCTGATGTCCCCCTTCTAGACTCACGTGATAGTGATGAAGGACATCCGGCTGCAGCAACCCGGGGATCACTAATTTCGCCAGTCGGTCCCGGTCTGAACTGTCTTGGTCGGCATCGCGGCAGTAATACAACAATCCATTATAATCCACTTCGTAGCTATCCGCGATCTTGATGCACTCTTTCGCTTGATCGTTCGTCAACTTGGACAGTTCACCACGCAGGTAGGTCTTCAGGTTCATAATCCATTCTTCTTCGTCCTGCTCCTTGAGGATCCGTTCCATCCTTAACTGTTGCACTGCATATTCGTTCAAACTTTCCTTCGGGAACGGTCGGCGAGACTTCTGAGCTTTCGATCTAGTCGCAACCATCACATGCACCTGGACTGGGGCGTTCTTGGTTCCGATCACCTCTGGGAGCCTGTTCATATTCACCAATTCATCCAGAACGGCCTTCTCGGTGATCGTAGCCCTGGTATGGTCTTGCATGGCCTTGGTTGCGAGGTAGTCGGCGCTTCTGTTCCAGTCCCGTTTCACGTGCAATAGCTCGTGGTTGGGGTGGTCCTTCAATGCCTTCATTACTCGATCATTTAGCGTTCTTAGTCGTGGAGCCTTGCAGTCGATCTCTCCGGTGATCTGCCTGATCACTAGGTTGGAGTCACCACATATGATGACACGCCCCTTCTCTTGAGACGACAGCAGGTCCAGACATAGAAGTAGACCTCGGTACTCCGCCTCGTTAACAGTAATGTCCGGCGTGAAATCGGCAGCGGCTGCAACTATAGACCATTGTGGCAACTTCCACAAAATGGCATTATAGGCGCCGACCTTCTTCTTCACGCTTTCCGATCCGTCAAAACTTAAGACCAAGAGCTCTTCATCATGGTCGACGGTCGGTGGCGGTCTCGAAACTGACTGCCGAGGTTGCTTTCTCGGGGAAATCGCTATCAATGCCTCGTCCACTTCAGACCGAGGGGTGATACTGGCAGCTAATGTGCCCAATATCTCTTCCTCGCCCCCGGTGCACTTAACGACCTCGAGGGTCCACCGCGACAAGACCGCCGACCATCTGCCTAGACGTCCGTCCATCCCATTGGCTGATAATAGCCAGGCCAAAGTAGACCGTCTTGATAGGACCTTTATAGGTCGGCCGACCAGCAGGTTGTAACACACATCTAGAATTCGTAGCAACGCCAGCACTTCTTTCTAGACAATTCCATAGTTCACTTCATTTGGTTTTAGCGTCCGGCTCGTAAACGTGACTATATAATACACACCATCGTGATCTTGCACTAAAGTGGCCAAGATATCCCACTTACTGGCATATACAATAATGGTCGGCACTTTTTCGGGAGCGAAATGCTTGAGAATCGGTGCCGTCGCCATCTTAACCTTCAACATACCAAAGTCAAACTGTGCACGCTTCATATGATCTTCGGCCTCCACTTGCGGACAAACTGCAGCAAGACCAGAGTTGGCGCCCTCCTGTAGAGTTGCCCGATCTCCTTCGCGCAACATATGATAGTCAACTTCCCGGAGCTCGTACAGCACAGCCACGTAGATAGCAAAGTCTTCAAAATGAATCGGCTCTAATAATTCAAGCTTCCCAGGAAGGACTGCATTGCCTTCAGCGATCTGGGGAACGGGAGGTTACTCAGCAAATCCAGGTCCTTGGGATTAGCCTCTAGACCATTGTTCGAGACCATATGGCCAAAATAGGAGACCTTGGACATACCCCAAAAACTTTTCACGGCACTGATAGACAGGTTGCAGCGGTCGAATGTCTCCAACAATCGTTCAACATTCTCGCACAGATCGTTCCATGACGAGGCAGGTATCAGAATGTCGTCGATGTACGACCGCCTCCCTAGAACGGACGGTCCTCTTTCCCGATCGGGTTCACCCTCTAAACACATCATAATTTTCAACGGGGTCCCGATTGGTCTTGATCTTGAAGTGTCCGTACAATGCGTTGTCTATCAGCCTTTGATAGATCTGGGGCGCGTTCTTCAGACCGAACGGCATACGATTCCACTCGAAAAGACCAAACGGCGTCACAAATGCGGAAATCTCACGGGCTCGATCAGTCATCGAGACCACCCAAAATCCACTTGCCATATCTAGCGAACAATACAACAAGGTCTTGTCGAGGTCTTTCAACAGATCATTAATCAGCGGCATCGGGTACACCATGAGTTTAGTCAACCGATTTACCAGCCGATAGTCGATGCACAGTCTAATGTCAACGCCGTTCTTCTTGATAACAATTACGATCGGCGAGGTCCATGGCGAGGTCTACGGTCTAATAATCTTGGTGACCAACAGTCCTTTAATGAGATCAGAAATCTTTTCACGGTACTGTGGCTCCACGCGTCGACATCGATGGTCAATCGGATTGGCATCTCCAACGTCAATATCGCAAATCGCACCACGGGCTGCAGGTGGTAAGGCGTTGCCCTTTACGATCAGCAGATGTCTTTTATTCCATATGATATTCTTTAACTGCTCGATCTGGTATGGACTGTTAATGTCTTGATCACCCACTTGTAAATCATCCGTTGTAACTTCGGGCGAGTCGGCAGACACTTCAGGGAGGACTGCCATTTGGCTTTCCAGCTCCTGAATGTACTGTTCCCCGCCTTCATGTATACAGACTTGTTCATCTTCTGGGGAGATATCACTTAGACCATCTGGACCGGCTGAACGCCCCTGGTCTTGATCGACGGGCTGTCCTTCACTGATATCGGTCTGATTATGAATACCGTCATGGTCCGACCTAGCAAATTCATGTTCCCCTTCTTCCGTTTCTTGCTCCGCTGTCGCCTGGTCTTGTGATGACACCACGTTGACTAACCTTGGCTCGTCTACTTGATGGTCCACCGTTCCTGCTGACTGCGGCGCCTTTCTTCGGACCAACATCTTTTTTGGGGTGACATAACTTGGTCTTTCCACTAAAGGTGAGGTATCCTCTTCCACCGACCCATCATCGCTGATAAGATCGGTAGTCAATTGGTACGCCAGGTTTTGCCACTCGACATACCGCCTCGATCCAATCGAGACGAACCCCATCTTCCTTGGTACCTTCCCTTCTGCTAACCACATACCGACAATAGTGTTATTTTCCAGTGTCAGCGGCTTGTCACCGATATTGGTAACACGGACAAAATCACGTCGACTAGCACTCTTTACGAAGGTCGGGACCCACCGATCGCCCCTGGTCAACCATAACTTCCTCGAACGAAAATCTTTCTCGACCGGGGTATCGGCAGACCGACCGACTGGGATAGTGAGGTCTTGGTCCCACCGGACCAGATCGGTATACGAACCATACAGAGGTCTTCGACCAGCCAACTTGACCTGGACCTCATCCGGGAGTGTAAGCACTCCATGTGACATGTCTAGGCGAATACCATCTGGGACCATGAAATCCATACCTAGTAAAGCGTCCTGACCAGCCAACTTGTCAACCCAAGCGCTGAAAAAGTAGACCAGCGATCCCGACAAAGTAATTTTCACACGCGTTCTTCCTTCGGTCATATAAGAGTTTTCACCGATCCCGACGCATTCTTGTCTCTGGGTATCGTCTATACGACATACGACCTTACGAGCAAAGGCGGAGTCGATTATCGAGACTTCAGCTCCAGAGTCGAACAACATCGTCGCTTTCTGGTTATTAATCTTGCCACAGGCTTTCGCCTGCTTGAACCATTTATCAGGCGCGTGACACTTCCAGTATCCGCGGGTTTCTCCAGGCAGAAAGTCCAACTGCATAACCACCTTGGTCCGGGAATACTCATCGGTCTTCAGACTGTAGACCGGATGGTCTCGGTCGACGCAATTTGGAATAGAACGTGTATTGTCGGTCTTATCCTCCTTGCCGACATATGCATAGATGTGAACCGTAGAACGCTCGGCTCGATCCAGATTCCAATCTGGCGAGCGTTCTAGTTTAACATCTTTTCCGCGTCCGGCGGCAGCATCCCCGCGTGCTTGTCCGGCACCTACCACTTTCGTATCATGTTAAAAAATTCTTCAATCTTGCAGTGGCCGGCCTCGTGGATCTCTCCACATGACTTGCATACGAAAAGGCAGTGGTCAGTCGGGTGGCTGCGTCTCTCGCACTTCTTGCACACCATCTTCTTCCAGCAGTTTGGACCATCATGTTTGCTCGACCCACAGTGGGAGCACTTCTGACGAGGTCGGTCCGGATCGGACTTGCTTCCGTTCCTTCCCTTCCGGTCTACCTGGTCGGACTTCGACCTGGTCTTCGGGGCAGGTCCCGCAACATAGACGTAACGATACTGGTCTTCATCCGATGACTCCTGGCTGGATTGAATTCCACTTTCCCCTTCCGATCCCGTGCTGTCTTCGGCTACGATCGCCTTGACCGCTCGGGTCGGTCTGGTCCAGGGCCTCTTGACCGGATCGGTCTGGGTCTGGGTCTTGGATCGGTAGCGACCTGATCCACCAGCACTCTTCGCCCTCATGCTACGCGACTGCTGTAGCGTCCGTAGAGTCTGTTCAACTTCACCCGCGTCCCTAAGACGCAGCAGAGTAAGCTGGTCCGCCAGTTCTTGATCGTCCGGGGTACTAATGTAGTGACCCACATGTTCCAGAGCAGCACCGTTCGGCGGGTTATTCTCTTTAATTGTTATGCCGGCACGAAGTGCAGCCACGTTCAACCGATGCAAATACTCGATAGGTGTCTCGTCGCTCCGCTTCTGCATATGGTGATACTTTCGGGCACTCGAAAATCCGGAGTTACAATATTGCCCTTCAAACTCTGCACATAGCTGGTCCCAGTCAGACCGGAAATCCCGACCTAACTGTTGGATCCAGTTGGCAGCCGGTCCTTTCAACAAATCCCGGAAGATCAGACACTTTTCACTTTTCGGGATCTGGTCTCGCAGGAACGCAGACTTGACCCGACGGAACCAAGACCGGTCCTGGTCTTCATCAGCATTCTTGCCAGTGAAGTCCTTGAGGTCGGTCGTAGCGGGCATACGGATGCGCGGAATCGCAGCAGATCCAAAGTCGTAAGTAATAGTGGAGGCTAGGTTAGCCTTGCGTGGCTTGCCAGCGCCCGTACCGTCTGACCCACAGTGGTCGTCAAGACCGCCGACCGACTCCATGTCACAGTCACTTGTCTTGCTTGGTCTACGCGGTCTGGCCGGTTGCGGCTTGCGCTTCCCTTTGCCGACTTGCTTATCACTTGGAGTAGGATTATCCATAGATGTTACCGATTCCATATCCACATCCCGGAAAACATTGACACTTTGACGGGTATACCGGTCTTGGACATGTGGGCACATAGGGTGTCTAACCCGTTCTTCCATGAAACGTTCCATCATCGTCTCAAACATGGCTTGGACGTTAGCTGGAGTCATGGGAAACGTGTTGATACCCTCCTTTTGCGGAACTGAGGCCTGTGGGGGGCTGCTGGAGCCCCGACTGGCAAGCAGCCCTTTGCTGCCGCATGTCTCTTTTTGTTCAGGCTGGGCATGGTCCACCCCCATGGTCATCCGCTCGACACCGGTCTCCAACTCTGATGAGCTGTTAGAGGCCGGTGGAGACTGATAAACCGATTCGTCATCAGAACCAATGTCGACAAGCGCTGTGAAGGCTTCAGAGACCTCCATTGCTGCGGTGGGAGTTGGGCGGCGAACCGCCCCCACCAGTGGGACCAAATGGTCGTGGAAGGTCGACATCGACGATTACAGCCTCCAAGTCTCAAATTCAAATTGTTTTTGGACATCGGCTGGGTTCTGCATTTTAATGCCAACCTCCGCCAACATCGCCACCAAGTTCTTCACCAACAGTAATGGGCGATCACTCTGGATCGGCTCGGTAGTGGGACCGAGAAGACGGTCGGGGATCTGGAGGTTCAACACCCGAAAGACCACGTCATAGCGAACGAACTTGTTCAGCTCAAAAACATAATACATCTTGTTCAGGTTTTCTTCGCTGATGCCTCCATTTCCGACCTGCGACTTCTCTTCGAAGTCGTCTTCGTCGGCTGGCATTCCCAACCCTTTCTTGGGATTCTTGGGGACCTTGGGGACCTTGGGGAGGTTGTTCTGATAGTTCTGATCAGCCTCCAAGTATTTTTCGTCTTTCAATTTTTCATCAACTTTTTTATGCACATACATAGGATCAGGACCAAGGTCCTGATCCTTTCCGGGACTATAGCAGGACTTGCTATAGTCCCGATCGGCTCCGGTGGGAGCCTTTTGGGGAGGAAAAAATTTATTAATCCCGATCTGGTCCTCCACCAGGCCAGACCGGACATCGCCATCCTTATCGAGAACGAAGACGTAAGGTGATAGCCTTTCCTTACGCCCCTTCCGGAACGATTCCAAATTCAAATCTTCAAATTCAATCTTTGATGACACCTCGCGGTGATATCCACAATCACCAAGTGATCCGGGCACGCGCACCATTGTGGTGGAGTCAAGTTCGAAATCGAATACATTTGTATCGACAACCTGACCACCACCATCGTGCCCAGCCTTCCAACTTACGGGGGGGGTACCCCGCGGACCTCCATTCGAAATCTGGTCCGATCGTCCGCTGCTGGCAGACGACCGGTCATCATCCAAAGACACTTGGTCCGATTCACTTAAGTTCATCTCACCCTGTTTACCCGATGGAATGGGCTAGTTACACACTCGGTGGATCGGGATCGCAGATCGATCTGATTCGGTCTTGAATATGAGACCGTGCTGACTAGGTGTACCTGGGGCGGAACTCTTCACCCCAGGTACGTACAGACCAGAAACACTTCCAAAAGATAAATTCCAATAGGTCGATCGTCCAAACGATCTAGACCTGACCAATACGAAATAATAGAGGGTAGACCAATCAACCGATCTAGCCCCTGACTAATATGAGAGAAGACCAAAACCGGTCTAAACTCCAACCAATGTTACAATAAGACAATATTTCCACGTAAAGACCCAATATGCCCGTGAAACTCCACAAACGATATCTCCACGTAAAGACCAATCAAGTGAATAGCACGTTCCAAACGTACTTGAGTCAAAGTGTCGAGATCGCGAAATCGTACTCCCGTCGAGGGACTTCCGGTGGCCAAAGTGCGCGTGCGGCGCGTCCAGACCGGGTATAATAGGCGAGAGGGGATAATTCAACCCTCTGCCCCCAAACACTCCGCGGCGGGCGGAGGCGACTAGTGTACGTGAAAAGAATAACGGCGACCCCTTGCTGCGGTGTAGACCAAGACCAGAAGAGGTTTTTGCCACTTATTCCTAGACCAAAAACCTTTACCGGAAAATCCGTAACCAAAAGACTCTTACTTGGAAAATCCGCAACTAACCAATAATACTACCTCCCTATGGTCCCTAATGTACCCACACAAAATTATGTAAAATACCCAATGTCAGGTGACTCACCCAAGACCTGCGTTCTTGATACTCCTTGAATCTGATAGGCTAAGAAGCCCCCCTTGTTTAGACCAATCGGAAACTCGACCAATTGCTTTGACCAAAAGTGACCAAATTTGTGGTACACTTCACCACATGGTCACCGGTACCTGCAACGAAAAATGATCATAACTCAATCAAAAATGGTCAAAATGAGCTGGAACTTGAAACAATGCGTTGCCAGCATCTGCTTTACCTTTTTCGCAACCTTTGTTGGTGTTTTTGAATGTATGTGAGGGTTGCCATGTGTGCAATCGGGAGATGGAGATCTTGTCTCGAAGTAACTCGTCACGGTGATGATCTTGTCACGGAGGTCTTGTCACGGATGGCAGAAACCAGGGCATTTTGTGAAACTAACTGAAAAGCAGGGCATATTGTGAAATACGCGTCAAAAGTGGGGAATTTTGTGAAATTTCTATTTTTATTTTGAGACCAGGGTGTTACCTATTTTGGCCCGTTACAATTTTTTGTAATCGACAAAAATAGGTAACAGACAAAATTTCATGTTGCCAAAATCGAACTTAAAATTTCCCACAACTAATTTTAACCATATTTTTTCCAATACTTCATTGAGCAAGTCTTTCCCTTCCAATGCTTCTCGAAACGCCACGACATCCCTCCAGAATCCGATCAATTGTGAGACGGCCGTCTGTTTTTGCGTTAAAAGCATGGCCATCGCTCTTCCATGCCGCAATGGATATTTCCTCACATGAGCACGAGTCGTTCTCAGGTACCAATAATGATCATAGAAAATAGGAAACTCATTTAATACATTTTATTGGTTGAATGAATTCACTCTACATCATTTCTGTATTTAGCAGAATAGTGAAATGATTTGTGACCAATTCGCTTAAACGTAGTCTTGAGCACAATCTATAAGCTCCAAGCTCCAATTTTCTTGCCTGTTCCACCTCGCCAAGGTTAATTACGAATAATTCGATAATATAGAGTATTAGAGGGTACAATTCAGCAAAATAAATTTAGAACTACCTCATTTAGACCAATTACATGCCTGCTATGGCATTTACAACATTTGCATCGTCAATGAAAACGACCAAAGGCTACGCAAAGTTGTCGGGCGCAGCTACGCCCCAAATTGGATGCAAGGAGTACCTCGTGGCAGTGTCAAGCCGAATCTACTTTTCTAGTTTTTATCGGCTCGTTTATTTCTTCATGATCGCTTCAAGTATCGTTTGCGTCGTCTGGGTAAGTAATTGCACTCTTTTTAAATTCCCAGGTACGAGCTGAGCTTTTTGTTATGTTTCACAGACCGGAACGAACGGTTGGAAAATGTAGGTCAGCGCGTCGTCATGATATTAAAGATACTGGTCACTGAGAGTGCTATTATGTTATATCATTCCAGTCCGTCTTCTATAGTATTCATCTCATTGGAAATCGTGGTCAGTGCATTGTTAGTGTTTGAAATTTTACTTCGAATGATGGCGTTCAAGAAGGTGCGAGCTATAAATATATTTTAAAATAATTACGATACCTTTCCTAATGCGTCTGTCTTTTGATGACTCAGCGATTTTGGCACAAGTGGTGCAACATCTTCGATGTCATGGCATTAGGTACGTCACCCTTGCTGACTTAACGTTCTGTTCGCTCATATTGTATTTCCTTCTGTAGTCATGAGCTTAGTATCCTTAGTTATATACTTTAACGAAGAGAGCGTGTTGGGCGAGCTTGAAGAAGTTGCAGCGGATTCGGTGATGGCGCTGCGTAATGCCGTGCAGTACGTCCGACTGGCACTTTTTCTCAAGTAGGTCACTCTTCTTGGTCAAGGATCCGTGATTAGTGACTCATAGCAAGTTTTTGCTCAGAAATCGTTCAGACCAGCCAACCACAATTGGCAAAGACATTGATTTTGAAAAACTAGATGCGAATTCGGACGATACAAGAGAGCTGATTATGGACGCTGAGATCGGAATGTGCTTGGACTGCGATGAGGACGAAGAAATTCAAACTATTTAGACGACATTAGAATGTGGCGGCCCACCAATGATATGTTCGCTTTTGTATTTATCTTGATATTCCAAAATGTCATTTGTATCGTTGGGTCATGATTTACGTGAATGCATATAAATTAAGTAGAGTGAAACTAATCGCACTATATTTTTACGCTTAGAACATGTTAACTAAAAGAACAGCAATTTCATGACAACGGCCCACGTCATGTGCGCCCCACTGCACCATACAAGAAAAAATCAGCATGTATCAGGTCCAACTTCACAACCAAAGAGAGCACCTTATGATTGCCAACATTGGTAGCATCTTTTCCTTCGTCAAATACTCAGAAATGACATGCCATACGTTCTTCAGCAAAAAAGAGAGCGACCATACCATGGCCATCAACATTACTACCCAGTCCATTGCATCCATCGGAGCAATGCATAACACCTGTATGAATCAGCAAATTAGATATCCCAGCGTCACTATTATTGGAAATAACGAGAGATTACTGCAGCAGGTATGAACACAGTCGACGAGTAACCATAGAGGCACATGAGAAAAAGCAGAGTCATGGGCACCTGGAAATATTTGCCCACGAGCCAGATGAGCATGGGTAGGCCCAAGGAAAATATTCCGACGAGTGTGTAAGCGGAAGCGAGACGACTAAAATCATATGACCAGTCTTCTGTTTTTCCATTGTAATCAAGGAAAGATGCCGCATTGCTGCACGATGCCAAAGAAAAGATGAGAGTCGTTGAGAGCCAAAACGGCCCATATGCATCTGGCGACTCCAATGCTAGCTCAGCAAATGTCGGGTCTTTTCTGAACGGCAATATTGCTCGTATCAGACGTTGCTGAATGTCCGACGTATCGACATCGAAATACTAAAGGAACAAACGAGTAATAATCACAGTCAGGTTAATAATCACGGGTCACGTCAGTTTAGACTAAATAATTAACGGGCAGCATACGGGCTTGTAGTAAGCCAAGGAGAAGCAGCCGCAGAGACCGATGGAACGTCCAGTCTTGTTGTCTTCAGAGCCAATAAGTGTACTAGTGTCTCGACCCTTTGGGGACATAAGTCCATCCTCTAACTCGTCGACATCGACTACTGAAACCTCCACTACTCAGAAAGCACTCAAAACCAACGTTACGGCACGTAGAATTTCTGCGTATATATATATATATATATGAACATAATATATATATATATAAACATACCGAAGTCCAGGTTGACACCTCGGTCCTGAACGGAAAGAAAAAAAAAGACGGGAAAGTATTATACATAGCATGTAGATGAGAAATAGGAAATGAAAGTAAGTACATTATGGTAATCACTGAAACACACGTACATTTATGGCATTTGCCGCGGACTTGACATCGTCGTCCATCTTCTAATTTCGGCTTCTGATAAAGTTTGTGTCAAAAAAAAAAAAATCAATTTATGTTTATAGCCAATGGAATTGTATGATCTGGAACTAACTTATGAAATTTAGTCTAAGTCTTGCGTGGGCAAAGCAGGGACACTGGCAACCTCAACCGCCGATGCAGCCTCAAGCTTTTCAGCGTCTTCAGCGTCCTCAAGCTCTCCAAGTAACTCGGTATCAGTGTCAGCGGCATCCTCTGCCTTTTTTATGATTCTAGCCACATCGGCAAATGTCAAACGCGTCGAGTCTTGCGTCACCTCTAATGTTTTGCTGCCGGCCTTTCGCTCTGAGGCTGTCACGGTAAGAACACCCTTCGTGCTCACCGTGAAAATCACTTCAATCTCGGCTTCGCCTTTGGGCAGCGGCGTGATGCCCGCCACGCTCAATTGCGCCACAAGAGTGTTGTCTTTGGCCATGAGGCGCTGACCTTCATAGATCTGCAGGAACACAGCTTCTTGATTGTCAGTCGAAGTGGTAAATACCTCCGTCCCATTGGCAGGGAGGACAGTGCTACGCTGGATGAGTTCTGACACGCTACCATTGGCCAGAGCTACGGATAGATTCAGCGGAACCACGTTCACCATATCAAGAGGTTTTGTGGGATCCGGGGCGCCTATGAGCTCAGCAAGGCAAGATGCCTCGATTGTGGCACCAAAGGCAACAGCTTCATCAGGGGATAGCTGTGTGTGCAATGTCTTTCCCTCAAACAACTTCCTGACAAGCTTCTGTACGAGTGGAATACGGGTAGAGCCGCCAACCAGCACAACATGGTCAACATCTTCCTTTTCAAGCTCGTTCTCTTCCAATATAGCTTCAATCTCCGCGATAGTTTTCTGCACGTAATCATTGACAAGTTCCTCAAACCGGGGGCGGGACAATTTAAGCGCAAAATCTTCACCCTCTAGGAGAGAGTCTATCTCGATATTCACCTGCGTCTGCGTTGAAAGTGAGCGCTTGGCAGTCTCGCAAGCAATGCGGAGACGACTTGACGCTCTTTGGTTGGTTTTAACGTCAAGTTTCGTCTTGCGCAAGAAGGAACTGGCACAGTGATCAAATAGAGCAGTTGTAAAGTCCTCACCACCAAGAGTATCGTTGCTTTTACTAGCTATGATCTCAAAAAGTCCCTTGTCGGCGTTCAGCAAGGTTACATCGTGGGTCGCACCACCAATATCAAACACAAGTACGTATTGGGGATTCTCATTGTTCGCAGCCTCGTCAAGTCCGTAAGCGATTGCAGCAGCCAGAGGCTCGCTCAAGTACGTCAGCACATTAACGTCTGCTTTCTTGGCGGCAGCGTCAAGCAACGCTTTGTACATGTCATCCACATGCGCTGGTTTGTTAATAACCACATGCTTGAGCTTTTCACCCGTAAAATCTTCAGCTAATTTTTTAAGATTCTGTAACAGTACCGCCATGAATTCCACAGGGTCCACGTGATACTTCTCGCAATTGCGCTGTATTTCAGCGTGAGCAACGCCGTCTGTGCTCTCCGTGACAGTAAACAACCACTCCTTTACAAAATCTCGATCTTTCACTTCGACATGGGTTTTACCAAGCAGACGCTTAAGGTGGTAAACTGTGTTGTCTGCGTGGGATGGCAGCTTGTTGACAGCCGTATCGCCTACAATCACCTCATCGCCTTCGAAGCAGACGAACGTGGGAGTGGTACGGAAACCCTGATCATTCGCGATGATATTCACCTTCCCGTTATGCCACACGCCCACGCAGCCGTGCGTCGTGCCAATGTCAATGCCTGCGACCACCATGTTACAGATTTAATTCTGTTTTTAAAAGATAACCAATGGCCAGCAATTTCAATGAGCAAAGAGGAAGCCATATCCAAATATAATTGGTTAAAAAGATTCCAATATACCAGTTAGCATGCTTCACTAGCGCATCTTGTCTTAGGCAGCAAAAAGTAGAAAACACATGCCCCAATCTGCACGAGATTCCGGCTGCGAAGGATCATAGGTGGCGAAGAAAAACTAATCTCACGACCATTAACCGAAATTGACGTCCGGAGGCTCAAGCACTCGATCACGAAGCTGCCGAGGCAAGCGTCCCACGAGATCACTGCGTGTCTTGATGCAATCGTACTATCGTTTCCAATGTGGCAATCGACATCACCACCAGGAATGCCTTTGAGGTTCGAAAATCCCATATCCTTGTACAATTTGCACCACGAGAAATTCATGCGTCCAAGAACGACAAGCGGTTTGACAAAGTAATATTGGAAACTTTGACCCTGCTTTGCAGTAAAGTCCCCGATAGCACATAGCGTCAGTCAATGTGATCACATACACGCATTACTTTATCAAAAAGTTCAAGCAGGAGCGTACCTCTAACTTTGCATATCCCTGGGGTGAGAAGGCGTGTGCATCGCGATCCTCCTGCTTTAGCTGCGCACAAATCATAGCGTTCTGATAAACGGGGCGCAAGAACAGTTGGCTAGCCTCTTTTTCTAATGCCGTCGGAGCGAGTACGCGATGTCCTAAAGAAGGAGGATGCTCGACCTTTACGTGAAAATTAAGCACCTTACTCGAGCTAAAGCGCGCAGCACAATCCAAGCATGCAAATATAAGTCGCGGTTTCACGTATCGCTCGCATTCCTGAATAACGGACGGGACAACCGACTGATAATTAAATCTTGTTGAGATCGAAATTGGGAATTCTGGTCGGTCTGATGAATCAGAAATTTCACAGAATCCGGGTAACGTGCCATCACTCTGGCCACTGTAGACCACGTTCCCCATCTCATCCACGTACTGGTCGTGACCAGCTTTAGCTTGGTTTAACATGACAATCTTGGGGGCATGGCATTTGCGACTTTTGCACGTTTGCTTTCGAAGTCCAGGTCCTCCGTATTTTTTCATGTCGAGGCAATGAGGACACTTCATACAATCCGGTGCTAGACAACCTTGGCAATCTCCACACCGCACCACACGCGTACGTGCTGACGCGGATCTAGAGCTCAAATCACTGAGAGATCGATGATCATTCAGGAAAGTGTCGCTAGCTGGAAGTAATAAATCACGGGGAGAGTCCACAGCAGCATCCGAATAACGGAGGGAATCATCATCCGAGCCAAGGTTCGCGTTCGCTGCAGTTAAAACAGATTCCCCATCACTTTCAACAGATGAGTAGGCTGCCGATGCTTCACCATCGAGCTCTACGTTTCCCTTGGCATTGTTCATCTCGCCAACGCGTTTGGTTTTCCGCTTCCTCTTTCTAGACGCTAATCCCCAGATTTTCGGGTTTAAGCACTTACGGTGTTTGCATGACTGCTTCCGAAGACCAGGCCCGCCATACTTTTTCATATCTTGACAATGTCCACACTTCATACAGTCCTCAGCCAAGCAACCAGTGCATTTTCCACAGCGCCCAATTCGCTGACGCGAGCCAGGAGTCCCGTCGTTTCCGCTCCGTTTTCTCGAGTGAATACTCGAAGCTTTGATCGTAAGATGCGGATTTGTAGGTTCAAGCGCAGGCTTCTGTAAGTCAATTCTTCCCTATCATCAAGAACAAGCAAAACAAGCAAAACGCGTTGTATATGTCAGATACCTCCACACGTTCCTAAAGCACTTCGCTCGCACCTTCGCTGGTATATGCCGACAAGCACGACTGCGAAACTTTCTATTCAATATACGCTTTACAGGCATCATGATTGATGGCTGGATTGGCCGAACAATCCCTTGTCTATTAAGAAAATCCAGCGCAGCCATCTCACGCTCGCAGTTTTGTACCGTACATGCTTTTACTTTTAATGTGAATGCAGTGGAAGCATCATCACTTGAAAGAACCGTAAAGGATTTGACAATGTCACATAGGGTACAAACATGTTCAGGGGGAAAAGCTGCACTGTTCCATGCCTGCAAAGCATGAATACACAAGTCAGAAAAAGCTAAGATGGCTACATTTTTTCATACTGACGGACCAATAGTTTCCGTCGCGAACTAAACAGTTCGGGTACAAGAAAATGCAACAGTTTGCGCGCATCGATCTCCAGTCCGGGATGACATAATAGCAAGCGTTGGCGACACCGAACCGATAGCAGTTGTGGCCAAATTGACGGGATTTGATTAGCAGCTAGTCGTGGAATATCAATAATGCTGACTTGACAGTGCAGTGAGGTCACCACAGAGATATCCTCCATGAAAACTTCGTAGCTAGTGACAAGAACATGAGCCCACAAATTTCGGCTTGAGAAGTACCCATTACTCAGCAACTGTAGCAAGTGTTGACGATCTTGCTTGCTTCCCCAGTACGGATAAAACTGAATCAGTGGTTCGGATAACAGCGCCTTTTCCCACTGCTCAAGATCACGACTGGCTGCCACGATAACGTACAGCGCTGAGGTACGTTGACTTGAGACGATCTGGGCCATAAACGCACTAGCCTAATTTCCCAAAACATGCACAAAGAGCTCAGACATACAAGATATCTTCAACCTTACATGCATTGTACGGATAAATCTACCTTAAGGCGTTCTTCTTGGCCTTTGTCACCACCAACAATAATTCCATTTGATCCTCGATTGTATGCGGCACATAAACCTTCAATACCATTTAGATTATTCACTTCTGGTAGATATAAAGTCCCTGCAGGAGTTGATGTTGTGCTAGAAGCTCTCACTTGGTTTAAGAGTGCTATCCAGCTGCTCGATCCAAAATATTTTGTTGCTATATCCTGCTGAAATGGATTGGTGTTGACATCTGCCGCTACTACGGTGGGCTTCTCAGAAATTGTTGAAAAATCACTTCGATATTTGTTAGCATGAGACCTACACCATAAACAAGATGTTAAAAACAATCTAGCGAGTGCATTGAGAAGATTTTAAACTCTACCTTTTCCATTCGTGATCGAAGTCCATAAGAGCTCGCAGATGATCCTGATAAAGCTGCACGCCAGTTATCCGAGCCAGGTCCCCGACATTTGACGACCGGTTCTTTAGACACCCTCTTCCGAGTAGACGGGAGCAATAGACCTCAAGTTCTGAAATGAGGAATTCAATGAGTGACAAATGGTCAGCGCGCTGTCTCCTTGTATCCTCAACCCTTTTAGGCTTCAGGGCTACATCATACGGTGCTTTTTTGGCCTCAGGGGTGGACACAAATCCGTCCTCACTGGAGGTTCGAATACCAGTAGATACTGATGTTGGCGACTGTGGTGGGGTAGTTGTTCCTGACACATTAGAACATGACACTAAGGTCGTAATTTGTTTTCCGTCGCTACCAGTCAGATGCTTGCTTTCCGAATCACTGTCCTTTGTATCCTTTGGCTCATTGTTATCGAAATTATGCTTAGTAGACGAAAGAGAGCCACCTTTCATAGTCCCATCGTTCCTGTGAGTAAAATAACGTGTGTATGTTCAGCATCAAATACATTCCTGTTGTAAGTATCCGTCAAAAAGTAAACTCACGTGGCTTTCTCCTCCTTACTTGCACTCTGACATAACGTGCATGTGAATAAACGTGAGCTCGTTAAATAATACCAGCAAGAACGTGACTAAACAAACCCTAATCGCAGCTACATTATCATTATCGTGCACACTATCAATCCTTGTATTGTTTCCATCTCTGCAACTCAGCCATCACAAAAATAATCAGCCATTTCATGTACATCCAATTGATGCTGTAGCATAAAGCTAGTTACTAGTACCCTAACAAGCTCTTTGGTCTAGCCAAATCGTCATCTTTATCGTCATTTTTCGTTTTTGTCGCTGGGCGCACTAAAAATGCCGCATTGTACGCCTTCTCCAGCGCATCGTACGCCAATTCATCCGATACATTGGGAGGCGAGTCATATTCGCGGCCAGTTGGAATGTCCGCTAATGACGTCCCCAATCGTTCCCGCGCTTTCAATATCTTTTGGCGCACAAGTTCCTTTTCCGCGTCGTTGTACGTGTCCTCTATTTGCGGCGATCTACTCCGAAATAAGACAGCTACATCACAGTTACAGTAACGCACGTAAGTGCGAGGAGCACGCACCTATTAACGCTGCTCTTTGCTAATTGAGTGAACGTGGGAGTGTGGTCGCCCTCTCCCTGTTGAATGCTGTCCGCCATGATCGCGTTTGCAACAAAATACCTACACCAATCGCCCAGCACACCAAACCTTATGAGCACGTGCTCTATTTTTTAGGTGTGGCTATACTTAATATGATTCGAAAAAATAGTGTAGTTGTCTAGCAGAGTGTAAGCCTGGAGGGGTCATGTGTTGAAAATATGCATTATACCGGTTTGTACAAAAAAAAACAGGTACCGTACTTAACAAAAAAAACACCTGGCCTATTTTTCAAAGGTGATTGGGTTAATACTAAAGGTGGCAAAATATGAGCCAAAATTGTGATTATTTTGTTAACTTTTTGGATCGCCTTTTCAAAATTGATTTAAGCCCGTACAATACAAACGAAGTGTCGAAAACAAGTATTTGAAGAGTTTATTACAAGAAAATCGGGAATAACCTATTCGCACATGATCTTTTTCCCAACGGCACATGATTGAGTCATCTTATTTAGGAAAGCATCATGTGCGAATAGGTTATCCCTCTCGGGGAACAACATGTACAAGCACGGCGTCTCTTTCCGACAAGGCATGGCCCAATTGGTGGGCAATACATCATTTACCTACTTTAATGGCCTCGACATCTGGAGCAACATTGCGGACGCGGTTCCGTGAAGCTTGCGAGCCAGCACGAGTATACGGTCGTCGTGCTCGGCGAAGCGACGTATACTGAGAAACCGGGCGACATTCCTGACCCGGCGCTCCCGCTCGGCTACGAAAAGTACATTGAAGCGCTGGCCAAGACAGGCACGAAAGTGATTGTCGAGCTCTTTGAAGGGCGGCCGCGGTTGCTCGGGACGATCCCGGACCACGCGGTTGCGACATTGATGGCTTGCTCCCGTGTGAACTCGGGGGCCAGGCCGTGGCCGAGATTCTCTATGGCGTCGTTAACCCGAGCGGGAAGGCTCCCGATCACGTACCCCAAGACGCCGGCCACGATGGCCGTGCCGTACAACCATCTCGTGTCGCAACTGTGCAACTATGACGAGTGTGAGATCCAGTGGACGTTTGGCACGGGCCTGAGCTACACGACGTTCGAGTACTCGGGCCTCACGCTCGATAAAACCAACCTCACACGTGCGGACGACACGGTCACGGCCACCGTCACGGTCACGAAAGTGGGCGCGCGCGTGGGAAAAGAGACGGTCATGCTCTTACTCATCCAGCTGTACCGTCAAATCGCCGTGCCCGAGGTAAAGCGGTTCAAGAAGTTTGAAAAGATTGAGCTCCAGCCCGGTGAGTCCAAGGCCGTGTCCTTCACGCTTTCGTCCGCGGACTGGGGCGTCTACAAGCCGGCCATTGGCGAGGGACTCACCAAGATCGTGAAAGAAGTCGACTTCTACGTGGCCATCAACCCCGAGACGGGCTGTGCGGTCTACGACGAGAAGAAAATTTTCACGGATCCCTTGTGCGCGCCCTTCACCATCAAAACGGTCACGGGGGTTACCACTGTCAGCGCTTCTGGGCCGTAGATTCCTCCCATTTCGACGAGCGGGTCCGACGTTTTCAAGAAAACCCCGGGCGACTATGCCAGTCCTGTGAACGCTACGCTCCCTGTCGACCTTCCCAAACAAAACCCGGGCGACGTTCAAACCTCGGGCGACGTGTTCAAAAAACCGAGGGAGACTTTGCCAGTCCTGTGAACGCTAGTACCGCGGCCGACGTTCCGAACGAAACCCCAGCCGACGTCGCCAGTCCTGCTGGACTAGCGAGCCCTAACGTCAGCCCCGTGAGTACGACCCCAGCCGACGTTGCCAGTACGGCTGGACTAGCGAGCCCTAACGTCAACCCCGTGAGTGCGACCCTGACTAGCGCTGCGACCCCTGCCGCCGTGCCTGCTGCTACTCTAGACAGTGCGACCCCTGTTGCCGTGTCTGCTGCTACTCCAGACGGTACTGCCCAGGCCGTTTGATTCTTTATCCCTCAACCGTTGTAGCGAGACTTGTGAATACATGAAAATGCTTCGCTACTTGCGCTCGACTTTATTTTGCGCGGATTTTAGAAATAGAAAGGGATAACCTATTCGCACATGAGGAATTCATTAGCGTCACCATAGCAACCACGCGTGGATGACTCAATCATGTGCCGTTGGGAAAAACATCATGTGCGAATAGGTTATCCCGAAAATCGCGGATCAGTCAAATTCTAAACATTTTTGGATTTCCAACAACTACTTATACACTCCGTTTTCCTCATGCTTGGCCAAATATTCCATAAATGCGGCCAGATTGTCAGATCGATGATCTTGGCCATAAGTACTGAAGGCTTGAGATATTCGTGACAATGAGGACAGATTCTCATCAACTTCCTCGAATGCCGCTTCCAGCCACTGAATTACGCCTTTGCGGTCGACTTTGTACTTCCCTCCTGGACCTGGATCGGATCGAATTTTCCACGAGACATATCACTTCCTGAATGCCTGTTTGATTGGCTTATTGGCTATCAAGTCGCAGATTTGAATCAGACTTGTGCAACCAGGAGGAATTGCTCCCAAGACAATATTTAACGCAGCCGCTTTTTCCATAGCCTTTTCACAGAAATGGCTCGATGCCGCATCCCAGACCAAACCTAACTTGGCTTCGGGATAACACGATCGCAACCAGTACAGATAAAGGCAGCACCCCTCTTTATCCATCCAATGTTTTGGATGGAAAGTGACCTGTCTCGTTCCATCCCAATTAGCGAAACGTCTAGATAACGTACCATTAGGTTGACCAGTCATTATAATGTAAGGCGAGATCAAACGTGATTCAAACATTTCACAGGCCATCATGACAGTACAGCCCTTCTTTTCGTCCTCACTTCTATTGGATCCGACGCGACGGACGTTCACTGGGGAAATAAAATGCGATTCTTTTGGAAACATCTCATTTGCGTTCACCATACGCGTCACTCCAGCTGATGACATATTTTTCCGAATTAGTGCAGTTGATTCTTGACAAACTTGAAGCCAATTGATGGGGACAGTATGTGATATGGACTCTTTACGGATTGTGAAATGGTGTCTCTGAAGTACTCTAGTGAGCCCCTGCGAAAACGTTGGGGTAATGTTGCCTGAATGAATGCCCATTTTGAGCTCCAATTCAGTTCGATCGACTTCCGAATTGTGTCCAAACTTGGCAATCAGTAGATTATAAGCTGAGGATTGCAAAGGGGATTTCCGGTCTCCCAACTCTCAATAACGTGTTCGATTATAAATTCTTCTTGTTCTTGGCATCACTTTTCTCTCAGACCCTGCAGTCTTGGAAGTCTGGCGAAGATAAACGATATTATCGTGATATGTACTCATCTTCCTCTTTAATTGGCGGTTACCGTTCGAGGACGATGAGACATATGTTTTTCCAGATGTGCTGACGCTGAACTTTGGGTCAATTTCGACTTTACTTGACGGTTCGACGCCACCATAAGCCTCTCTGTACGAAGATGGTATCGACGGTAGAATATAAGAGACTGTAAATGACTCCACATAGTGGAACGATTTTTCGATGTAGACCTTTTGACGAATCCAATTGTTGAACGTATTGATATTAATACCGAACAACGAGCAAGTTAGTTCGGCATCCACCTTGCCGAGAGATTTATGGAGATAAAAGAATATAGCTTTAGACTTCTTCTCCCATGTCATGGTCCGGTACAGCTCTGATGTCTTTTTCCCCAATAATCCTTTAGATTTAGCTGATTCTACTAATTCTTTCATCGATCGGCGATGCAACTGCCGTTGACGGGCCTCGATGACGATTTCGCTGGGTATTTTGGTGACACCAGTTTGCGGATCGTTTGTTATGACAGGCTGAAGCGTCTGCATATGCTACTCAGGGAACATTTCGCGACGAACTAGGCGAGATAGGTTGTAGTAATTGTCTCGCCCACGCTTTCGCTGCTCTTGGGCGTCGATCCAGCGCTGATTCGCGGGATTGGAAAGGAGGAATCTCTTCATCGCGATATAGAGGAATGCGGACTCCGAGGTAATTTTTTTGCGAACTCAGCCGAACTAGTTGGTGATTTTTTTTAATGAAAAATCACCTTAATATTAAAAGGTGATCAGAAATCCCGGAATTGCGATTTTTTGTGTGGCTTTTATTTTGCTAAGTACGGTATAAGATTATAGCAATGCTAACTTCTTACTCATAGGAGCTAAGAGCATCCCCAGCGTCCCATATGCTATCTTCCCAAATTTCTATAATTTGTCATTCGAAGATGAAAAGAAGCGCTCCAGCGGCAACACTATAGCCATTCTGAAATTTTGCACGTCGCCAAATCATCCACTGGCCGCGTCAAATTTGACCATGACCCGAGCTACGCCATTTTCTCAGTCTTCCCCTTGTTTCCTTAACTCACTCTCACTACCACACCTCGCCACTCCACTCCGAACCCACCTTCCCACCTGCCCGTCCATGTCTGCTCCTAATTCCCCTTTCGTCTTCTGTTACTATTTGGGCAACCAACTGTTGAGTAGTGTCCATTGGAGCAAGTGGTGTTGCAGGGGAGGAAAGGGGATACCAACAGTATAGTGGAACCACAAATTTGGCAAGAACGCTGTGGGCGGCATCAAAACTCTACGCCAAAAATTTTGGCGTACGAAATTTGGACAAATATGGGAAAGACAGATAGCGTAGCCGCTGGGGATGCTCTAAGACTAAGTACTCGAATCTGAGTACCTAAAATTATGAACAGTTAAGTAGTGTAGGAAACACGACGGATATAGGTTCGCTATATTTTCAACTGTTATGTATATTACATGTTAGGACAGAAAATCACTTCTCAATTCACATCCAATTGAACAATTCCCTGACTTGGTTATCTTCATCTACTATTTGCGAACTGTCTTGGGGTGTTGTTTTTGTCGTTAACGGATACTTGGTTGAGACAAAATTCAACAAAAACGAATTCAGTACATTCAAGGTATAATCGACATCTACGACTCAAGTCTCCACAAATCTACGCAAAAAAAACATGGACAAGGTTACATTTCAACAGGTCACTCACAAGGTTTTTATCTGTATCTCAATGCGCCAGTTTGTGGAAAAGCGTATGGAAGATTTTGGGTACAACTGTTGTGAACATGGACGGGCCATCCGGAGCAGAAGAGACGCATGGTACAGGTACATGATGGTAAGCGACAAACGGAAGATATATCAGGTTGACTGGTCGATGAGGCATATCAGGTTGGGTAGAGCTGATTGGTCGATATTAGGTAATTGGTTGACTTTAGGATATAAGCAATAATAAAGTTCTCTTTTTGCGTCCGATCAACGCGATCATCGATTGGGACGGCGTGATAACCTCGCCTCTCCCTTTCATTGCATACGCGCCTTCACACATCCCGGTCGGTAGCACGTAGTGCACTTTTTTGGCCCACCGGCAGACGTAAAGTTCTTGAGAACACACCCTCAACTCCGCCCGCTGTGTCAGCATCCCCTTTTGGAAAGGTTACTGGGAGGGTGATCGAGCCAAATGCTCTCACCTCTTCCTCCATTGGTTTGCATCTATCCTCTAGATGTTCGGCTGCTCTAAGCGCCCCTCGGGAACTCTAGGTGGATATTTGTGAAATTCGTCGATCTGCACATAGAAAGTGCAGATCGACCCCCTTCCTCTTAAGTTTAGGCTAGGAATACAAAATATATTGGGTATTTCCTTAGAGATCTAGGCTTAAGAGACTCGACGATCAAGTGGTGAAGACTTCCGCCACGTGATCAAGTACCCCTTCGCTAATTACACTAGATCGACAGCGTCGATATGCGATCATCAACCCGCAATCTCGCCAATTCGTGCAAGACCAACCAAGTCGATCTGCGATCATCGATAATCGATCTGCGATCATCCGCGATCTCGCCGATTCGCACAAGATCAACTAGATCGATACGCGATCTGCGATCATCCGCTATCTAGCCTACCCGCACAAGATCAACTAGATCGATCTGCAATCTGCGATCATCGATCATCGATACGCTATCGCTAATTCGCACTAGAGCACCTAGATCGTTCTGCAATTCTCGATCTTCGAACCCCAGTTTTCCTGGGATCTCGAATCGGCAATTTTTTGCACCTGATCGACACCTGTCGATCTGCCACGAATTCACCTCGATCTTCATCGTAACTGCACTGATCTACGTCCCATTCTTCTGGAGAGCGACCCACGCCCAAACCGTCGAGTACACAAGGTGATCAAGGCATAGGCGTGTCACAGGACAACCGGAGGACCCCCTTCGTTAGTCGGTAGTCCGGGAGCTGTAGGAACGACTGTCCAAGCCTCAAAATTTCGCCAGCCGCTCCACCACAAGTTCAGCAAATTGGTATCAGAATACGACCCGATGCTAAACACTGCTCGAGATAAGATTATTTCCACGTGAAAAAAATGGCATGGATGATTTTCGGATATAAGATCTCGATGAAAAATGGAAGAATCTAACTCTAGTACCTGGTCCTTTTGTACTATACTTAGATTATTATATTTTTTCAAATATCTATAGAAGATAGCAAACAAACTGTCTCACTAAGATTTAAACCCAACTCACGTACCACTTTAATCTGCGAACATACGAACCTTAGAACCTTCTTGAACTCCAGGATGAGAAGAGTTGACATCGAGGTCACAATCAACTCCGTTGATGCCTGTTATCTTCGGAGTACCTTTTATCCGTTGAGAGATAATCTGTCCACAAAAAATTTTCGGGTCACTATGACCGAGTTTCGTCCCTGTTTAATATGTCTATTTTACAGTCAAGCAACATACCACTGTGCTCTCCAATTGAATAAATCCAATTTAATCTTACATCTGAACACCTCCGTTACTTTTTTAGGTGACCGCCCCAGCCAAACTAGCAACTTGATATTCACGTCCGTAAGTTCAATTATGAACCTAATGTTTTATATATTAAGGGTTTGAGAATAGGTCGAGAAATTTCTTCACCGATTCCTCTAAGCATTCGCTTTACCTCATAAAACTATCTTAAATTAGTTGCAAGTAGCACGGTATCTCATGAGAGTACGCGAGAAAAGAGGGCATACAACCAAGGCCATTTTTGTGGATCGAATGGACATCTAACTAACCACCAAGGGATGATACCCTCGGCGCAAAATCTAGGTGCTTTACAAGTTTATAGACCGCATTTAGACAAGGAATGTAAGCTCTCGATACGCCTGTTTGTGGAGAGTTGACACGAGTTAGGGGAGTATGTAAACAAAAGTTTCCACTCAAGTCGGCCAGTACTTGAGTCTTTTGATGCGCGTAGCGAGGAGCGCCCAATGTGTGAGTATAGGGCCAGCGAAGAGGTATGTGTGAAGATAAAAAGAGTAAAAATGTATCATTATATTAAAAATTCAGTCCCAAATCTCTAATCCCAAAATCCATATATTAAAAGAATGAAGCCACCGTGGTTCCGTCCTCTGAAAAAATCGTCGATTGTACCATCCATCGTAACTTTTCCAACATGTTTGAGTATATTAAGTACTAGGTGTAGGCTTTGAGGACAGGGTAAAGCGTTTCGTAAGGCAATTGTGTAGAAATCAAACAATAAAAGTTGTAATCACTTCGTTTGATCTTAAACCACATGGTCTGAACATTTTTGACCAGGTGGGATCAATCACGGAGGCAAGCAAGTCAGCGTCGATTGACGGCGGGGGAAGTTTCAGTAAAGTTGTTAGCTTTACGTGTAAAATTGGAAAGTATATTATGTAAAGTTACTTAAGTACATATCCTGTGATAAATGCAACTTAAAACCGTAACTGCCAATATATGCAAAAATATAAACCATCCCAACAGCCAATGGGATTCCACCATTCTGGAAGAGTGCAAAGTCCAAAGTGGCTACATGCTCTTCCAACACTCCTCCTGAAAGAGCGGAGGCTGTACCATCATCACTGCCATCCCAGACCTGCACGCAACGCTTGAATACTTCGCTCACAATGGTTCTTGATCAATAAATCGACCAACATCTCCACACTTGGAACATGGCTGGCAGATATGATGCCCTTCCTCGAAAAGTCCTTTATGAATTTCAGCTTGACATCAACATGCTTCACACTGGCAGAGCTAGCCTCATCTTCCAACTGCTTTATCGCCTCTTGATTATCCAGCTTTAATACCAACGGGGTCTTCGTATGCATGCCAATTTCTTTAATCAATTCGCGTAATACTAGTGCTTCCTTCCCAGACATAGCGGCAGCAACAAATTCTGCCTTAGCAGTCGATAATGCCACTGCCGTCTGCTTCTTACAGGCCCAATTCACTATTACTCCATTCATGAAAATCACCATGGACGAAATGCTTTTGCGATATGCCTTGTCGGCAGCGAAATCCGCATCGCTGTACACCGTAATACGCAGCGGCTGCGGCAGATCTTGGTCGTGCTTCAAAACCAATTTAAGATCACTAGTTCCCTTAAAGTAATTGAGGATTATCTTCACAATATTGTAGTCGCCGATAGTGGGTACATGTGTTTTGCGTGTGTGGCACGGTGCACAGCAAACGAAATGTCAGGACGCGTGCACCGTGCAACCCATAGCATACTGCCCAGCGACTGAAAATGCTTGACACTCGGCAGATTTACCCTTGATTGCATTGGTAAACATTCACCGAACTCTTTATCTGCATCGAGTATCAACACTGGTGTCCGAGCCGGGTTTATTTTCTCCAATTTGTGCGTGGTCAGAATTTCCTTGATCGTTGCTTGTTGATCCAGAACGTAACCGTTCTTGGGATCGCTTCCAATCTTGATGCCGAGGAGCTTCGTAATACTTCCAAGGTTTTTCAACTCCAGCACTTGCATATCTACAAAGAAATTATACACGATTTTTCACTGGTGCCGGTGACCAGGAGGTCATCAAGGTCATCAACGTACGCACCAACCACAATCATTTCATTATCCATGCGCTTCACGAAAATTCAAGTGTCGGTAATGCACTGCATGAAATTAAAATTCGTCAACATTCCGCACAAAATTTGGTGCCACAGGCTTACTGCCTGTTTTAAACCGTAAATGTTTCGTTTCAGCTTTAGCGCGAGCTCCTTCTGTGATTTTACTCTGAAATCTTGCAATTTTTCTTGCACAATATCCATGTCCTGGGGCATCTGGAGATAAATGTCCACGTCCTTTCCGACTTCGACTTGGGTTAGACACTTGGCACATCGCCATGGCGTGCCGCCCACCCCCTTACTTGCGCCAACATCAGGAGCAATTTTACATTATTCAACTCCATAACCGTCGAAAACGTGAAAAATTAGTCATCACCAAAAACTTGTTTATCGCCCCTGGCTATCAATCTTGCCTTGTACCTCTCAACCGACCCGTTTGCACTAACTTTCGTTTTGTATACCCACTTGGTCGGGAGAGGTACTTTGTCCGCGGGACGTCGCACGATGTCCTACGTGCCCAGGTTCTGGAGAGACTTCAGCTCCTCCATTTCCGCGCGTTTGCGCATCATTAATTGGGAGCCACCATTGGCCTACCTAAATTTTCTTGGATCCAGCTGCATCGGCGAACCCCTTGCCACTTCAGCATCCTGTTCGCAAACCGCGAATACACATAGGGCTCTTCCAACACTCCGTCCATTTTCGTCAACCTCTTTCGGAACACCGTCGCATGGAACCACCCTTTTGATTCTCGACGCTTCATATCCTTTCCCTTTCGGGGTCTTCTTCGGCTTCCTGCGCGTCTTGCGAGAACCTTGTTCAACACTTTCCGTGCGTTTTGATGAAATCTCATGCTCTTGTGACCCACCATTTCCATGCCCTAAATGCGTTGCATTCGTTTCAGTCTCACTCGAACGTGATTCTGCCAATTCTTGCAACTATATGTTGCTTTCACCTTCTAGAACATTTGTAACCTTGTCGCTTATCTCAGCGCTTAGCGTTTCGATCGCGGTGACATGCCTCGTCACCACGACCACCCGGATCCTTTAACAGCAATACTTTATATCCCTTGATCTCGTCGCTCTTGCCCAAAATGAGGGCGCGCTCAGCGTGCTTCAACAGTGCCTTCTTCTTCGGGTTCCTCCAAACCATGCACGGGGACCCGAAAACCACTATGTCCGTTACCGCCGGCCGCTTGCCGGTTAACACCTCAAGGGGTGAAATCCGTCCCGGATTCAACCTTGTCGGAGTGTGGTTGAGTATATACGCGGCATACTCAGCCGCCTCCGACCAATAAATCAGGGGCAGACCCAACGCGAATATCATGCACCGGACCATGTTGAAAATGGTCCGGTTCATCCTCTCGGCCTTGCCATTCGATGCGGTTTTTCCAGCCTCAGTGACCTGACGGCGAATACCGGTCTGTTTACAGAACAGATCAACGTTTTTATATTCGCCGCCGCCGTCGGTGCGCAGCACATGCACTCTGCAGGAAAATTCATTTTTGAACCACTCTATGAAGTGTCCAAACATCCTGGCAGCCCTGTCCTTGGTACGCGCCGCAAACACTCGAAAATAGCTCGAAAAATGGTCGAAGAAAACAACTAGGTAGCGGTTACCACGCCTATCACGGGGAGTGATAGGACCCTTTAGGTCACTGCATATCACTCCCCCGATCCGGTCAATCGGGAATTTCCCGCCTGAATCCGCTTTCGGCTGCGCTTTTCTGGTGGACTTGCCCTCGGCACAGGTCAGGCAATTTGGCCTGTTTGTGTCTGTAAGCGCAATGCCTGACCTGGGATCCCTGGCCAACCTTTCGATGCTATCGTAGGCCAGGTTACCCAAGCGGACGTGAAAATGGTGAAGGCTACCAGTGTGCACGTCTGGACCGAAATCTTCCAGCACACTGCTTACCACCATGCGCTCAAAATTCTTTGAAAAACCATCGGATTTTTCTGCCTTCAAACTTGCGATAAATACAGATCCTTGGGTCACCACATCAAACAATTTTTCATTCTTTAACATTACTCTGAGCTTGTGACCGCCGTCGACAATGGAACAGCCCTTTTCACGCAATCGACCAAGCGATATTAAATTTTTTGCTAGTTGTGGTGGGAAGTATACTTCGGTCAAGACAACGACCGTTTCACTTCCGTCGCACGTGAGCAACGTAATCTTACCAACCTAGGTAGCTTTCAAGATGCCGCCATTCGTCAGTTCAAACGTGTCACTAGGAACGCACTCTTTCGCATCTTCCAACAAATTAGCGTTCGACACCAAGTTTCTACTTGCTCCACTGTCAATGATCCTGACATTTCCATTATCATTATCACTTCCACATGCATTTACATATGCATCTAATAAGATATCCATGGTAGACAGCAAGAAACGCTTAGACGACTTGTCGCTTGCGCCTCGATTCACCTGCATTCTTTCGACGTTTTTCGGGGCAATACTTTTGTATGTGCCCCTCGTCACTGCATGTGTAACACGTGCGGCGGCTCCTTCCTGACGTTGCCGTATGCACCTGCAATTTAACCACTTTTTTGCTCTTGATCACGTTGTCCTCGAGTTCTTGCGCCCATGCAACCAACTCTTGAGGGTGAGAAAGGTAGTCAGTCCTGCCTGGGTCGTATCTTGCCATGAGCGTCATCTTCAATTTCGGCGCAGCAAATTTCACGATGTTTTCGACGATTAACTTTTCACTCGACCCGCTCTCACGGGCCAGAGCTACTAGGTAAATATAATGCTCAGTCCACGTTCGCCGAGAATTCTTTCAGCTGCGAACCACATTGCAGCTTGGTGTCTCCAGATCATACGTCAACTGAGGGCACACCTGCCACCACGAACCAATGTTCTAGCGGAAATATTCCGCGACGGTGTCCTCAAGATGTTCACCCAACTTGTTAACTTTTAGTCGCTCACTCCATCGAAAACCAGATGTCAGCTGGCCGATCTCGACGGCCTCCATAAACAGGTAGACCCATTAACGTAACCCTGCACCCAGACCGGGATACAGCTCGCGTCCTGAGAATTTTTCCACCGACAATATCGGCATCTAGTGGCCGGCATGGTACATCGGCATATGCCCTTGCCCGGCAGACAGACCCTCCTGCACCCTTCATGCCAACTGGAACTCCGCGAGGTGCTGCATTCACGTTTGGGTATGGCCTAACGCCATCTTCCACCCCTTCGTCCTCGGACAGATCATTCAATGTCATCTGGTTGCCGAGCGGACGGTAATTCCGGAGACTGTCACGGAACTGAGTGTCTCAAACACGCACCGGGGATCCCTTCCTAGACCCGGACGAGACACTTGCGACTGACCGCTTGGCCTTCCCCTGTTCCACGGCAGCCAAGCGAGTCGTAAGCTCCCTCAAACCTTGCACGAGTGCCTTGAACTACTCTGAAGAGGGCACAAAGCTTCCATCGTAGTCACTCAATTTTAATCAAATCAAAATACTTCGATCACCTACGTCACTCCATTATCCCTCGTAAAAGTGGACTTTCCACTATCTCCACGTGACGTAACCACGAAAAAAACCACGAAAGCACACTTGTATAACCAAGAAAAATTCACTTGAGACTTATGCGAGCCTTGGTCTCATAACCTGTAGAAATCAAACAATAAAAGTTGTAATCACTTCGTTTGATCTTAAACCACATGGTCTGAACATTTTTGACCAGGTGGGATCAATCACGGAGGCAACAAAGTCAGCGCCGATTGACGGCGGGGGAAGTTTCAGTAAGGTTGTTAGCTTTACGTGTAAAATTGGAAAGTATATTTTGTAAAGTTACGTAAGTAGTTATCCTGTGATAACTGCAACTTAAAACCGTAACTGCCAATATATGCAAAAATATAAACCATCCCAACATCCAATGGATTCCACCATTCTGGAAGAGTTCAAAGTCCAAAGTGGCTACATGCTCTTCCAACAAAGTGACCATAGCCGCATCAGCGCTTTATGTGGAGTGAGGACATTACGGTCGATTACACGGACATTATTTGAGAAACAAATGTAATGGATTCATGGTGAAACAACATTCCAACACTTTTCCATATTCTGAATAAGACGCTGAGTTCCTTCCATAGAACACTTTTTTTTAAATTACCGCAGCCCAGTTGTTAAACGTTTTATGTAAAAAAAAAGTTCGAAAAAGCAGTAGGAACGAAAATTACTTTAATTGGTTGTGATTTCAGAGTTGGGGAGTTGTTGGTACTTGACAACGTAGTCAACTACGCTTCATGTAAATTAAGAACGATTTTGATGGCGAAATATGCTCACATGAGTCACGATTTTAAGTGGCAAGCGGAAGAGCTGTGTCCGTTTGCGCAGGCCATAGAAAGAGACAAAAAAATTAAGCAAAAAGTTCGGCATGAATTCGTAACTTACTTTAACAAGCCGAAACGAGAGAAACGCTATGGTGCGGGGAATTGGGACATATTAAGTCGATCTTTACAAAAAAGATAGGAGTACGGATTTCATTTACAGCACCTGGATGTAAATGAGCAATTGGATGAATTGGACTGAATTTTAGACAGCGGTCTGAGACTGAGTCTCGTGAATGATGTTTGTTTTCTTCGGATGCTGATGATAAGAAAAGGATGTGTCCAGGTGCAGACGGGAAAATTTTGAAGCATCTCAATGGAGGGGTGGTTTAATGATTTGGATGTCAAACCAGATGTAATACATAAAGGATGTACATTGTGGAAAATGTTTGGAGATAAACATACTTTCCTATGGCTTACTTGAGTAAAAACGGACTTGAATCGTGGGAAACGTGTCATGATACAGCGCGAGACAAAGCAAAACTTTGATATTAAGAAAAACTAATAGTCTTAGATGTGACTGCGAATGTGGAATTTCCAGAACGAAAATTAATTTTCAAACAGTCAAACAAACGACAATGATCAAGACATTTCAAAAGAAACAATGATGCTCTTTCACGCACGTTTACGTCATCTGAACTATGATTCCGTGGAGAGCCTTGCGAAGGAATCCAACTTCTCGCATCGTTTTGACTGATACGAAGCCATGAACTGTCTTACGTGCGCTCAGGTAAACAAATGAAGACCAAAGATTTAAAAATGAGGAAAACGCGGCAATTAAAAAAAAACGCGGCGTAATCTGCTCTGACCTAAAAAATCCAATCAGCCCAAATGATCGCTTCCCTGCTGTTGATTTAAAGTCAAAATACGTAAGAGTTTTGTTTCGTACAGCCAAGCATGCTGCTGACAAAATGTTGGAACATTTTTGCGTTTTTTTTGGAAAAACTTATTTGCCCGCCTCATTTGCTTATTTGCCCGGCACTCTTTCCCTACCCCTACTCGTACCCATTCAGCAATACCAATATGTCGTTTTACTTTATTGTGATATTTAACCTTGAATGTGAATATATATAAAGCTTTTACTTAGATGAAAAAAGTCAATTCCCTGCATGTACGGGAGTTGTGTCGATTCTTTCCACAATTTCCACACTTGTTGCCTGTGGCATGTTCGAACGCAGATTTCATTATACACTTGAGTGCCTTTAATCAAGACCGAGTGGGCCGGGAGATTCACGCCCCAGGCTAGCGTTGCGGTACCGCACAAGACGCGCACCAAACCAAGTTCAAAGAGCTCTTCACTCAGTTTTCGATCCGCACGGAGCATGCCGGCATGATGGATGGCCATGCCATAGCGCTCTAAGTTCTGGAGCTCCCGGTTTCGACTCTTAGCCACGCGTTCTTGCAGCGATACGTGCATTGGGAGCTCAACGGGCGGCAAGAAGGCGTCCAGCGTCGCGCCCGTGTCATCCTGCCGCGCGAGATCGAGCATCCCGTGTAACAGGGTTACATTCGAGTCATATTTAGTAGGTGGTGTACGTGAGTACACTACGGTTTGTGTCAGTTTGACCGGTTAGAAAGGGTTTGACCCATTGGTTATTTTAACCAATCAGGGCAGGAGCCCGTGGGGGTGGCGTGTCAGCCATCCACGTGTTAGTACACGGGTGGTGTACACTACATTTTAGCTAGGTACGAATTTAGTAAGTTCTACTTAGTATTACATATAGTTCACATTAGTTTAAGTAATCTAGGCTAATTACATATATTAAATATAAATCATTTTACAAAAATACTTAAGACTGCTAGGCGCGCGACCACGCCCGGTCGCGCGCGCAGTGAGTATTGTAGCCTAAGGGAGTTCTCCTTTACGCTACCTCCCTTTATAAGGGAAGCATTGTTGAAAGGGGTTAGCGAAAGATATCTGTAAACCACCCCGGGAATCTTGGCCCCGAGTAGGAGAGCTCTCTCCTACTAAGCCCTTTATAAGGGCGTATCGGCTAAGTAGCGGCGAACGCCGCTTAAAGGAAAGTCTTCCTCTGTGCGCTATCCGCACCGTGCGTGTACGCACCCGGCTACATCCCGTGCAACGTCGACGCCGTCTCGTGTCGAGAGTGTACAAAGATCAAGACATGGTGCGACGCTCGCAATTGGGCCAAACAGTGCGCAAGCACGAGTTGCGTCATCTGGAGCAGCAAATAGCGCGCGGGGGCTGTGCGGGAGCTCGTGGCGGCGTCGTCCGGGGCGTACTGGTGCTTCTTGGGCTTTGGTTTCACGCCGAGAAACGTCATATCCAATGGCACGGGACGATACGAGGCGTCAAAAAAGAACAACCGCCTCGTCCGCCGTTCGTGACGGCATTTGGATCGTCAGATGGCATCGACACGCGCAGAAACGTCGCCACTTCCACGTAATTCTGTGGTGGAGTCAAGTTCGAAATCGAAAACATTAGCATCGATAACCTGACTACCACTATCGCGCCCAGCCTTCCAACTTTCGGAGGGGGTACTCCGCGGACCACCACTCGAGATCTGGTCCGATCGTCCGCTGCAAGCAGACGACCGGTCGTCATGAGAACCCACTTGGTCCGATTGTTTAGTGTCCATCTCACCTTGTGTACCCGATGGAATGGGCTAGTTACACACTCGGTGGATCGGGATCGCAGATTGGATCGAACCGGTCTTGAATATAGAAGACCGATCTGGGTAGGTATCTCTGGGGCGGAACTCTTCACCCCAGACACAAACAGACCAAAAACACTTCCAAGAGATAACTTCCAATAGGTCGATCGTCCAAACGATCAAGACCTGACCAATACGAAATAATAGAGGGTAGACCGACCGTTCCGGTCTAGCCCCCGACCAATACGAAATAAGACCAAAACCGGTCTAGTTTCCAACCAATATTAAAACAAACCAATATGTCCGCGTAAAGACCCAATATGCTCGTGAAACTCCACAAACGATATCTCCACGCCAAGACCAATCCAGTGAATAGCACGTTACAAACGTACTTGAGTTGAGGTGTTGAGATCGCCAAATCGTACTCCCGTCGAGGGACTTCCGGTGGGCCAAAGTGCGCGTGCGCCGCGTCCAGACCGGGTATAATGGGCGAGAAGGGATAATTCGACCCTCTTCCCCCAAACACTCCGCGGCGAGCGGAGGCGACTAGTGTACGAAAAAGGAAGAACGGCGACCCCTATCTGTGGTGTGAACCAAGACCAGAAGAGGTTTCAGCCACTTATCCGAAAGCTAAAAGATTTGCTTACTTTAAGGTATAACCTCTGTCCTAAAAGGTAAAACCACAACTAAAATACTACTACCCTATAGTCCCTAAATGTACCCCCACAAAAATATGTAAAATACCCAAAGTCGGATGACTCACCAAAACTTGCGTTCTTGACACTTCTTGAGTCTGATAGGCTGAAAATCCCCCCTTGTTTAAACCAATCCGAAATTAGACCAAATGCCTTGACAAAACTTGACCAGAAGTGTGCCAAATTTTGGGCACGCTTCTCCACAATTCGGCATCGTCGCCGATAAACCCACGAGCCGAATGCAGTGCTGCGACCTCTCGACTCAGCGCAACTTCCGCGCGACAATGGTCTCAATTACGGTTCCTCGCTCTTCCGCGAGCAAATGAACTTCGTCGAAGATCACTAGTGCGACGGGGCGCATCCAGCTCGCGCTTTTGCGCGTCAGCACGTCCCATTTCCCGGGCGTCGTTACAATCACGTGTGTCATAGACAGTTCATGTCGCGGAAGCTGCATCTCGCCCGTGAATTCCTTGACAACGAGCTGCAACGGCTGCAGTCGGTGCGCGAATTTCGTTACGATTTCTTGGACCAATAGGCTCTCATGGGCGCCACGTAAATCAACTTGAGCTTCTCGAGTTTTTGTGCCGGTCGTTTCGTGACAGCGTGGAGCATGGCGAGCATGGCCACGTTCGTTTTTCCGGCGCCCCTGGGCGCACAGACCAAGAGATTCTGGTTCGAACAATAGGCTGCGTCAAAGAGCGTCGACTGTAAGCGATTGAGCGTCGAGAGGACTTGAAAAGCAGCTTGCGCGAGAGGCTCATATGGTGAAGTGGATCTATATTTACAACATGTAGGATGTGATCTGCAACAGATATTAATTAATGGTATATTTATTCACACCAAGACTCTAAATACTAGCACAATGTTGCTTTTTACTCTGGAGATTTCCTCAATCATATGTCTAAGACCATCTCATGTGCTCATCAAAGAAAGTATCAATTACCACCTTCTTGTCTTGTCAACAATGAACATTAACATCAAAGATCATTGTGTGCGTCAATCACGTGAACAACTGTTTCAACAAAGTCGTGGTAGCCCTAACACATCCAAGAGTGCAAGTGTTTTAGTCAAAATGCTGTGCTCTCTTGAGTAACATCAACTAAGAAAATCAAGAGACAGGCACAGCTTACATGCACTACGGCAAGTCCAATCCTGGCAAATAAGTCAACGAAAGGTCATGCACTTTTGGCTTCGAAAACTGTACGATATACTGTCCTGTAGCTATGGGCGCTAGGGCGCGGGCAGTAGCAGACAAACCAGATCACGAAAACAAACTGTCAGCACCACTACAGAAAGCCAAGACACAGACGCATCTTACATGCACAACGGCAGGTTTGATCATTGCGGTAAATCCAACTAGAAGTCACGTGCCCTCACCTTCGCAAAGTGTCCTGCAGCTATGGGCGCTAGGGTGCGGGCAGTAGCAGACAAACCAGATCACGAAAACAAACTGTTAGTACAACTACAGAAAGCCAAGACACAGGCGCACCTTACAAGCATAGCGGCAGGTCTGATCGTGGTGGGAAGTTCCCGGAAAGTTATGCGCCCTCGGCCGCCCAATGGTTAATTTGGCATTCTCGATTGTTCTCAGGTGGTCAATTATTTTCAGTGTTCGATTAATTTGTTGGTTCGGGCGGAAGTATTAAGTACCCGGGAAGTAAAGCAAGGAGCACTAGCTTATTACCTCTTTGTGTTGTTGATTAAGTGGATTTATTATAATTTTCAACTCCTTCATGACACTCGAGACGGGAGATGGGATGGGCACGAGCGGCACTTGGTCGTGCACGTGTGGTACCTGGCCGGGAACAAACTGTTAAAAATAGCCCGTATACTTAATTACTATAATTAGGTAGGACCATTTGTTATTAGTTAGCAATCTGTATTTTTCTTATCTTTTAGGCACATAAATTAGGACATATGCACTCGGTTCTGAGTACGACCTATTTTTGTGCCGACCAAGTATGTATGTAACACTACAGCTGTAGACGGTATAGTCACAACAGCTGTTAGCGGTATAGTATACCTTTAGGTCATGCATATTCACGTAAGACTAGCTAATCACTTCTCAATGCACTTTGCTTTAGACAATCAATCTAATTGCATACACTTCAACTGTCATCAATCAATCTCTCAAAGGGTGTTATTCTTTCAACCTAGCTCTACTTGGTTGTGAAGATATAAGCACGAGACGATTTGATACACTTGGTTTCACTATACGACTACTACGACTCAAGTTTTCTACCAAGCTACGCTACGATGGACAACAACAATCTTCAACAGGTTATGAGCCCAAAGGGTCAAGCCGTATCAAGTGACGACGGATCCCTTGAAGAGAAGCCGGCGCCTTTCGGTGCCGAAGGGATGCAAATCCTGGAAATGTTTAAGAAGCTATGCGACCGTATGGATAAGCTCGAGACTTCCAGGGCCCAACCGGATGGCAATCACTTCGCGTTCAACAACTCAATGCGCCTGGGTACTCGGATGCGCATGGAGTCGCTTGAAAGTACTCCGGACAGGCAACCGCAGGCGCCGCCGAATGTTACACCAACGTACACCATAATAACTTCGGTATCGGTGCACCTATGCAGCAACGCCATCCTGCTTTCAGGACCCCATCAGCTAAGAACTGGAAGCTCTCAATCAAGGTTTTTGATGGCACCTAGCAGTACCGAGGCTTGGGTGCTGGTTTCAAAGAGTGGGGTACCAGATTTATCCGTCAAGTATCCATCGCGGAATCAGCTTGCGGATATTTCTGGAGCGAAGATTTCAAGGTTGATTTGCTCGGTCACTACCTGTATGGTACTGCCGAGCAATACTACAACAGACGAGTCGACACGTGGTGGACTGAAAGTCCCACCCTGGTGCATGTGATGAATAATATGCTTAGTGCATTCCATACAACCATCACCTCTGCACAGGCGATGAAGCTTTTTTCAAGCAAGAAGAGCACAAAATTTTCATGGAACGACCCCTTTCTATACATGGTCCAACTTTCGGAAGCTGTTGCCAACATCGAGTCGCTCGTCCTGGACAATATTGTCCACCATGCATCGCCGGAATTAAGGACGGTTTTAATGGCAAAATTTGACCATATGCGGACGGACTATCTTCGACATGCAGAGGAGCTAGTGCATTTTGCTCAAGCTGTCGAAGGTGAATCAAGAGACCTGAAGACTCATAGTGAAGACGCAGTGCATTTAATCGAAGACAAGAAGAAGACCATCAAGTGTCATGGTTGCGGCAAAGTAGGTCATATTAGACCGAAATGTCCTAACAAGCCGGACAAAAAAGTGGATTCCTCGCTCGCCGTCTCGAATTTTGCGCCGAAATCGGTTGCAAACACTTGGATACTCGATTCCGGTGCTAGTATGCACTTGGTTAATCAGCAAAAGTATCTGCGTGATGCCAAACCGATTGACGGCACGTGTTTCCAGGCTGATGGAAAACAGCTGGAAATTACGTATAAAGGCTGGATCTTGTTGAAGGTCCATGCCAATGGAAAACCAAAGACCGTTCGCCTGGAAGACGTGTTTTTCGTGGATAATCTCACCAAGAACATCTTGTAATATGGTCTTTTGGAGGAGAAAGGGTGTGAAATGGCCTATGTCAAAGGCAACCGAGTATTATTACACAGGTACACCCAATCTCAAATTTTTGATATCCAAAAGACCAACAAGGTCTTGACTGTGAACGTTTCCGTCATTATAGACGATGAATCTCTACCTCCTGAAGTGATGGCAATTGTCAACGACAACGGTTCTGCTTTGGTTCGGCAGTCAGATGTCCAAGAAGGGTCTCTAATGCATTTTCATGCACGGCTCGGACATCTAAATTTCGATGCCGTCTAACGTTTGGCTAAGGACAAGTCAAGTGGGATTGTCTTGACGGATCGCAAACGGATGAACTGTTTGACATGTGCTCAGGGCAAACAGACCAAAAATCCGCGGTCCGTTAAAGACAGTGGCACCAACTCACCGATCGATCGTATCGGTGGTGTCATATGTTCGGACCTAAAAGGTCCGATCACCCCCAAGGACCGCCTAAGAAACAGGTACATGATCAACTTTGTCGAGTCTTCTTGGCAAGGACTAAAGATGTTGCCGCTTGGAATTTCGAACACTTCATGGCATTTTTCGAGAGGCAATTTAATTGCAAACTTCGTATTTTACGCACCGATGGCGGTTACGAGTTTAAAAATCTCGATAATTTCTGCATGCAGACTGGTGTTGAACGCCAAATAAGTGAGGCCAACAACCAGTCTAGCAATGGAAAAGCAGAACGCATGCACCGGACAGTCATGAACATGGCTAGGTGCATGCTTTTCGCAAGTGGACTACCTCTCTCGTTTTGGGGCGATGCGGTTCAATACGCAGCTTACATTTTGAACCGCAGCCCAAGTAATTCAAACTCTCGTCGAAAATCACCTATGGAGTTGCTAGAAGGCAAGCACCGCATTGATACCGATGCTTTCGGCTCGATATACACTGTGTATAGAAATTCTGGAAAGGATTCACTAGCACATCGTGCCCAGGTTGCGGTTGTCGTCGGCAAGAGCGAAGAAGTCAAGGGGTACAAAGTTTACCTTAAGGGTGAACGCAAGGTTGTTGTGACGCAGCATATAAAAAACGTCGAAACCTTGACCCCCGACCAAAACCGTACTCTTCAGCAAAGTATGGTGGAGGATCGACAATCAGAGGGGGGAAAACGACTACCTGCCTGACTACCAAAAAGACGAAGGACCGCGCCAAAAAACGTTGGCAACGCGAGCCCTGTGTCACGCGCAGTGTATCCAAGTCGAAAATCGAAGATCCGACTGCTGGGGATGAAGTTATGGCTGAAACTCCAAGTGCAGTTGAAGATGGTGAATCGGTGAATTTTATCAGCGAAATCGACCCAAAAAGTTACGGCCAAGCAATGAAGTCAGGCAACAAGGACAAGTGGGCGATTGCTGTTCAGGAGGAGCTTAATGCCCTCGAACGCAATGAAGTTTGGAGCGTCGTCAAAAAGTCGGACGATTATCGACCCCTTCACACTAAGTGGGTATTCAAGACTAAACTGGACCAAAATGGAGACATCGAACGGTTCAAGGCTAGACTCGTTGCATGTGGCAACGAGCAACGTTTCGGTATCAATTACACCTTAACGTTTGCCGCCGTCATCGACATGAACACAGTTAAGCTGGTTATCGCATTGGCTACCAAGTGGCAGGTGCCTGCGAGGCACGGGGATATTCCGAATGCCTATGTTAAGGCTGAGGAAAATGAGCATGACATCTTTTTGTTCATCCCCCAAGGTATGAAGTTGAAAACCAGTGCGTGCACTCAAGACAACCAAGGTGAACAAGTACTCAAGCTCAAGAAGACTCTTTACGGCCTTAAACAGGCAGGACGGCTGTGGAACAAGCTAATTCACGGAAAGCTTTTGGAATTGGACTTTACACAGTGCTTGACAGACATGTGCCTATATGTCAAGCACTTGGATGGAGAGACCGTCGTAGTAGGCATCTATGTTGATGACCTACTAGTGACTGGTACCAAGGAAGAGCTGGTTCAGAAGTTTTTTGAAGATATGAAGTGCCTTGAGATCAAAAATCTTGGCATGGTGTCGAAATTCCTCGGGATGCGTGTGGTTTTCGACGAGGATACTGGATACAAGCTGGACCAAGAAGTAACGATCGATGCCATCGTCAAGGATTTCAAGTTACAAGACGCTAATCCAGTTCGGACTCCGATCGGGACCGACTTTGAAGATATCTCGCTCCAACCTAGCGAACCCCTTAAAAGTGATGGGGCTATCACTATCAAGGATTTCCAGTCTTTGGTCGGCAGCTTGCTCTGGATCGCTCGTTGTACCAGACCTGACATCGTATACGCCGTACACAAGGCTACCCGACGTACTCATGCCCCCACCATCGCCGACTGGCAACTTGCCAAAAAGATTATGCGTTACCTCAAAGGTACCAAATATCCTAAGTTTTGTATGGGGCGTGGTGAGGTGGCGAGCAACGAGTTGAGCATCAAGGCCTACAGCGACGCGCATTACGGAGTTTCGAAGACCGACAGAAAGTCGACCTCTGGTGGACTCGTTTTGAATGGCGTTCTGGTTGCATGGCTCTGCAAAAAACAAGGTGCCGTGTCGTTATCGACTATGGAAGCGGAATTTTACGCGGCTTCAACAAACGTAGTGATGCTTTTGGGATTCAAGGAGTTGATCGTGGAAGTACAAGTCAAGATGAAGCTGCCCATGCAACTTTGCATGGACAACCAAGCTGCGATCAAGATTTTCAAGGGTGATCAAACAAGCACCAAAATGAAGCATGTCGACATTCGAGTCAAGTTTATTATTTCGACGTTAACGGATGGACTTGTCGAAGCTACCTACGTTTCAACTCATGACATGCTTGCTGATGGACTTACAAAGGCGTTGTCCGCATCAAGATTCGAAGAGCTACGCGCCGCGCTCTGCCTTCAATATGTGTGACGTTTCGAAATACACATTGAGGAGGAGTATTAAAAATAGTCCGTATACTTAATTACTATAATTAGGTAGGACCATTTGCTATTAGTTAGCAATCTGTATTTTTCTTTTCTTTTAGGCACATAAATTAGGACATATGCACTCGGTTCTGAGACGACCTATTTTTGTGCCGACCAGGTATGTATGTAACACTAAAGCTGTAGACGGTATAGTCACAACAGCTGTTAGCGGTATAGTATACCTTTAGGTCATGCATATTCACGTAAGACTAGCTAATCACTTCTCAATACACTTTGCTTTAGACAATCAATCTAATTGCATACACTTCAACTGTCATCAATCAATCTCTCAAAGGGTGTTATTCTTTCAACCTAGCTCTACTTGGTTGTGAAGATATAAGCACGAGACGATTTGATACACTTGGTTTCACTATACGACTACTACGACTCAAGTTTTCTACCAAGCTACGCTACGATGGACAACAACAATCTTCAACACAAACACGTGCTCGTACGTTGGATAAGTAAGATCATGACGTTCGTAGAATACACCGAGCTCCATTGTCAAAGTTAAAATTTCGTAGTCTACGAATATTGAAAATTGGTCGTTGTGGTGGTGGTGAACGGATGGAAGTAGGGGTAGGGCAAGAGTGCCTGGCAAATAAGCAAATTAGACGGGCAAATAAGTTTGGGAATTTATTGGGCCACACACCCCAAGTTGATCGGGCCACACCCCTTCCCTTTTATGTCCAAATTCGTCAACTATGGGTAAGTTTTGGGCTTCCGAAATGAACCTTTAAATTATGCTAGCTTTATTAAGTTGACATACGCAATAATTTTGGCCCTAGACAAGAATGAGGAAAAAGGTGCTTCTAGCCGGACTTTGTCATCGGGTTAAGTATCTCGGCCGATGCCCGCAACGCGAGTGTCAATGAGCTCTATGCGTTCCAAACGGGCCTCACGCTGCCCGACCCCGTGCACTATCGCGAACCGAAACAGTGTAACGCCCTCCGCAACGCCTTCCACGCCTACGTCCTCACCCTCTTCCGGCTCGCGGGCTGGGACGACCGCACGGCAACAGCGCACACGTCGCGCGTCCTGCGCTTTAAAGAGACGCTCGCGTCCTTCTACGTCCCGAAAAAAACGCTCCAAGATCCCGTCGCCGCGTACACGCGCGTGTAATTGCAACGGGCCGTGGCCACGTATCCCCACACGCTCGGCCACTACCTGAACGGCACGGGCCTCTTGTCGTCCATGCTCGACGACGACGACGCGTACGTCATCATTGAGACGCCCCGGTACTTTCAACAACCCGAACGCTTTGTCGCTCGAGACGTTGCAGGCCGTTCTCACGCTTCACACGCTCAGTACGTACGCAGGGGCCCTGAGTGACGCGTTCGTCGAGGCGAATTTTGTCTTTTCGGACGCACGTTGTGCGGCCAAGCCGCGCGCGCGTCACGATGACAAGTCTGTGTCGACACCGTCAGTGACAAGCTGCCCATGCTGGTCGGGAAATATTATGCGCTCGTGCGCTTCGATTGCGCGAGTCACGACGTCGCGCGCGACTTGATGGCGACGATGCACCGGGCGTGGGCCACGACGCTCACCCGGATCGCGTGGCTCGATGCCGCGACGCAACAAGCGGCCACGACGAAATTACGCGCCATGACCACGCGCCTCGGGCATGCGACGCAGTCCGAGCACGTGCCGTATGAAATCTACGCGGACGAACCGTTGGCGAAGAATCTCCTCACGATCAGGGCGCATCAAGTTACCTTCGCGGTCAAAAAACTAGGCCGCCCCGTAGACCGAACCGAATGGGCCATGACGAGTGACTAAGTGAATGCCTACCTACCAGCCCCGCGCGAATCAAATGGTCTTTCAAGCGGGGATTCTCCAGCCGCCGTTTTTCACCAAAGAGTACGATCCGGCGCGGAATTTCGGATCCTTTGGGAGCATCGTGGTCCATGAGCTAACGCACGGCTCCGATTCGACCGGGCGACACTATGACGCATCCGGTACGTTGCACTACTGGTGGAGTAACGAGACGGCGCACGAGCTTACCAGGCGGACACTGTCTCGTGGAGCAGTATGGGCGTTATAATGTGTCGAGCACCACGGACCTGAGCGACGCCTGGGCCACGTGAATGGACAGTATACCCTGAGTGAAAACATTGCCGACAATGGCGGGGTCAAGCTCGCGTTCCACGCGTATCAAGCGGATCGGGCCACGTCCAACGCGACGGGGGACAAGCTCTTTTTCCTCTCGTTTGCCCAAACATGACTGTGGATACGGAAATGCAAGACGCTTGACGAGCGATCTCCTCTTGAGCTTTGACGTTTCAGTTCTTTACGCTTTTGCTCCTTTGTACAAAAATCTCGGTCGCCTAGTCCATACGATACGCCATTAAACGTCATGGGCTTCTTGTTCTGCTTCGCCACCTCCGCTGCAAGCAAAACAATTCAAGGTGACATTCAGCAACCGGAGAAAGACTAAAGATTAAGTAAGTCAAAAATGTACCAGCTTTGCGATCCATTTCTGCGAGAAACAGATAGTGATAGTGACAGTGATGACTCCGACATGGGAAACGCAGCCGGAGGTCGCCGAGTATTTGCTACGGCCAACGAAAAGTTCTTTTCCGACATGTAGAAGGTTGAGCTGTAAATTGATCCCCAACTACTTGTACTAGCAGCACGACAGTCTTTGTCACGTATAATAGAAAAGCTTCATCTTGTTGTTCATCTGAATTTCGCCATTTGTTTTTGAGACTTTGCGTTCTTGACATGCCACAAAACAGACGAGATGGCAGCCATGAAATCTGGGACCAGGCCGAGCCGTTTCGCACTTTCTTCTGTTTCAGACGTTGAGTTTTCAAAAACTAACAAAATTATTGCGGATGTCAACTTAATAAAGCCAGTATAACTTGAAGGTTCATTTTGGAAGCCCAAAACTTACCCATATTTGACGCATTTGGACATAAAAGGGAAGAGGGGGGGGGTGGCCCGATCAATTCCCATAAGTTTTTCCTTTTTTTAAAGGCCGTTTAATTGCAAGGTATGTGTGTTTCGGACAGATGGGGGACGCCAATATAACATCATTGACAATTTTTGCAGGAATAATGCAGCTAGGCGAAAAAAAAATTAGCGAGCCGAACTCCAATCGAGCAATAAAAAATTGGAGCGAATGCATGAATATGATCCTGTGTATGATGTTTTCGTCTGGGCATTCTGAGCAGATGCAATGCAGTTCGCTGCCTGCATAGTTACAGTCCAACGAATGGAAATGTAAGAAGGTGTCACCTCCGAAAGTTCGCACGGAAAGGAAGCCAAATTTGTGGGAGGTAGTTGCTTTTGGATCTCCATGTACCGTCAATTAAAATCCCGGAAAATTTCGCTGGTACATCAAGCGCAAGTAGGATTCATAATCGGTTAAAGTAAAGAAGTGAATGGCTTCGATGTTTTTTTGAAAGATGAACGAAAGTTGTGATAATACAACATACTTAACATACTCAGCCTCTGTGCGAGCATCAAAACAAAAAAGGTGAGAGGAGGTATCATGGAAACTATGAGCACACGCAATGGCAGCGAAGAAGCAAAAAAAACAAATGAAAAATCTTAAAAGCGAATAAAAAAAGAAATCCATGCAACGCGAGAGGCACTGGACTCGGGTTATCTAAAGGGAGTTTTTCCAAGCCGCGGACGAGGGAACTAAAGAAGAATAATCACCAAACGCTGGAAAGAAAGAAATTGGAATAGTGAATTACGTCTCCAAAGTGGATTTAGTAAGCGGTAGTTAAGATATGAAACGAGGTAAGAAGAAGGACAAGTGTAAAGTGGCCCTCCAAGAACTCACGGTGCTGGAGAACAGTAACTTATCGAATATCGCTTAGCGCCCCAAAGATTGTCGCCCGTTAAATACAAGCTGGGCATTTTAAAACTAAATTGGAGAAAACGGGAATGTCGAGTGGTACAAGGCTAGGTCGGGCGCATGTTGGAACGACACTTACTTCTGCTGCCGTAACTGAGATGGGGACGGCCAAGCTAAGATTGGGACTACGACAAATGGGGCGTTTGTGCACGCCACAGCGAAGGTTTTTATGGTGAAAAACACTTATGGCTTGAAACAATCCGGCTATTACGGAACAGGCTCTTGCACGTAGAACTTTGGAGTTGAATTTAAAGCAGTACTCCACGGATATGTACTTGAATGTCAAGAAAGATGACGTACACAACACGACAATTGTAGGAGTTTACGTTGACAATTTATCGGTGATAAGCTCAGAAGAAACCCAGTGGACAAAATTTCTCGTGGATATAAAAGGGGTAGGGATGCGAGCCAAAGTCTGGTGGAAATAAGGAGCAATTCAGATTTTGCAAGTGTTAAAAACAGTCTGTATACTTAATTATTATAATTAGGTAGGACCATTTGTTTTAGTTAGCAATCTGTATTTCTTATCTTTTAGGTGCTAAAATAAGGCAGCTGTACTCGGTTCTGAGTACTGTCTATTTTTGTACTGATAAGGTATGTAGGTAACACAACAGCTGTTAGCGGTATAGTATACCAGCAACAGCTCATGCATATACATGTTCGGCTAGCTAATCACTTCTCAATAAACTTTGCATTGGATAAACATCTAATTGCATTCACTTCCTCGGACGTTCAACAATCTCTCAAAGGGTGTCACTCTCGCAACCTAGCTGTAATTGGTTGTCGAGATACAGACACGAGACGATTCGGTATATTTGACTTCACTATACAACTATTACGACTCAAGTTTCCTACGTATCTACGCTACGATGGACGCCAACAACTTTCAACAGGTTATGAGCCCAAAGGGTCAAGCCGTATCAAGTGACGACGGATACCTTGAAGAGAAGCCGGCCCCGTTCGGAGCCGAAGGGATGCAGATTTTGGAGATGTTCAAGAAATTATGTGACCGCATGGACAAGCTTGAGGCTTCCAAGGTCCAACCGGACATGAACAACTTTGGATTCAACAATTCGATGCGCCTAGGGACTCGCATGCGCATGGAGTCGCTTGAAAGCACTCCGGAAAGGCAACCGCAGGTGCCCCAACTCTACCACCAAATGTACACCAAAATAACTTTGGTATGGGTGCACCTATGCATCAACGTCCCCCAGCATTCAAGACCCCCCCCCCAGCGAAAGACTGCAAGCTCTCCATCAAAGTATTTGATGGTACCGAGCAATACCGAGGGCTTGGGGCTGGATTCAAGGACTGGGGTACAAGATTTATTCAACAAATCTCTATCGCGGAATCCGCTTGCGGATATTACTGGAGCGAAGATTTCAAGGTCGATTTTCTCGGTCATTACCTGGGTGGTACTGCCGAGAAGTACTACAACAGACGAGTCGACACGTGGTGGACTGAAAGTACCACCCTGGTGCATGTGATGAATAATATGCTTAGTGCATTTCATACGACCATCACCTCTGCACAGGCGATGAAACTCTTCACCAGCAGGAAGAGCCCCAAGGTCTCATGGAATGATTATTTACTTTACCTGGTGCAGATTTCCGTAGCTGTTGTCAACAGTGAGCCCCTCGTACTGGACAATGTGGTCCATCATGCATCGCCGGAATTGAGGACGGTGTTAATGGCTAAGTACGATCATACGCGGACGGACTACCTTCGACATGCTGAAGAGTTGACACACTTTGCGCAGGCTGTCGAAGGCGATTCATGGGCTGTCAAGACACACAATCACGAAGCAGTGAATTTGGTTGAAGATAAGAAGAAAGTCATCAAGTGTCATGGTTGCGGTAAAGTAGGTCATATTAGACCAAAATGCTCTAATAAGCCGGACAAAAAAGTCGATTTCTCGCTCGCTGTCTCGAATTTTGCGCCGAAATCGGTTTCAAACACTTTGATACTCGATTCCTGTGCTAGTATGCACTTGGTTAATCAACGGAAGTATCTGTGTGATGCCGAACAGTTGACGGCACGTGTTTCCAGGCTGTGAAAAACAGCTTGAAATTACATATAAAGGCTGCATCTTGTTGAAGGTCCATGACAATGGTAAAACAATGACCGTTCGTGTGGAGAACGTGTTTTTCATGGATAATCTCGCCAAAAACATCTTGTCGTACGGTCTTTTGGAGGAGAAAGGGTGCGAGATGGCCTACGTTAAAGGCAACCGTGTATTATTACACAAGTCCACCCAATCTCAAATTTTTGACATCCAAAAGACCAACAAGGTCTTAACGGTAAATGTTTCCGTGATCATCGACAATGAAACTCATTTTCTGGCCGTGATGGCCATTATCGATGAGAACGACACCGTTTTGGCCAGGCAGTCAGATGTCCATAAAGGGTCGTTAATGCATTTTCATGCACGACTCGGAAATCTGAATTACGATGCCATTGAACGTTTGGCCAAGGATAAGTCTAGCGGGATTGTCTTGACGGACCATAAACGGATGAATTGTTTGACCTGTGCCCAGGGAAAGCAAACGAAAAATTCGAGGTCCGTCAAAGACAGTGGCACCAACTAACCGATTGATCGTATCGGTGGTGTCATATGTTCGGACCTAAAAGGTCCAATCACCCCAAAAGACCGCCTAGGTGACAGATATATGATCTACTTTGTTAATCATAAGTCTAACTACGTGCGTGTTTTTTTGGCGAAAACAAAAGATGTTGCCGCGAAGAAGTTTGAACACTTCATGGCATTTTTTGAAAGGCAGTATAACTGCAAGGTTCGAATTTTACGTACCGATGGTGGGTACGAGTTCAAGAATCTCGATGGTTTCTGCATGCAGACTGGTGTTGAATGCCAAATCAGTGAGGCCAACAACCAGTCTAGCAATGGAAAAGCAGAACGCATGCACCGAACAGTCATGAACATGGATAGGTGCATGCTTTTCGCAAGGGGATTACCTCTCACTTTCTGGGGCGATGCGGTTCAATACGCTGCGTATATTTTGAACCACAGCCCAAGCAATTCTAATTCTCGCGGTCATTCACCTTTGGAGGTGCTGACAAACAAACAACCGAGCCTCGGTGAGATCGTTGCTTTCGGCTCGATCTGCACTGTGTATAGAAATCCTGTAAAGGATTCACTAGCACATCGTTCCCAGGTTGCGGTTGTGGCTGGGAAAAGCGAAGAGGTCAAGGGGTATAAGGTTTACCTAAAGAGTGAACACAAGGTTGTTGTGACGCAACACAAAAAATGTAGAAACCTTGCCCCCCGACCAGAACCGTACACTTCAACAAAGTATGGTGGAAGATCGATAACCAGGGGGGGGGAAATGACTACCTCTCCGACCACCAAGAAGACGAAGGCTCGCAACAAAAAACGTTGGCAACGCGAGCCCTGCGTCACGCAAAGTGTTTCCAAGTCCAAGCTTGAAGATCCGACTATTGCTGACGAAGTTACAACTGAAACTCCAAGTGCAGTTAAAGATGGTGGGTCCATACATTTCGTTAGTGAAATGGACCCGAAGAGTTTTACTCAAGCAATGAAGTCGGCGAACAAGAATAAGTGGACGATTGCTGTTCAGGAGGAGCTTAATGCTCTCGAACGTAACGAAGTTTGGAGCGTCGTCGAGAAACCTCAAGATTGTCGACCTTTCCACACGAAATGGGTTTTCAAGACAAAGCTGGACCAAGATGGTGAAATCGAACGGTTTAAGGCTAGACTAGTTGCATGTGGCAACGAGCAACATTTTGGTATTGATTACACCTTAACGTTTGCCGCCGTTATCGATATGAATACAGTCATGTTGGTTCTGGCGTTGGCGACCAAGTGGCAGGTTCCTGCGAGGCACGTGGATATTCCAAACGCCTATGTTAAGGCTGTGTAAAAATGAACACGATATTTTTCTGTTCATCCACCAAGGTATGCATCTAAAAACCGATGCATGCAGTCAAGATGGTCAAACCGAAAAAGTACTCAAGCTCAGGAAGACGCTTTACGGCCTCAAACAGGTAGGACGACTGTGGAATATGCTGATTCATGGAAAGCTTTTGGAACTGGATTTTACGCAGTGCTTGACGGACATGTGTCTATACGTCAAGCACTTGGACGGCGAAACCGTTATAGTAGGCATCTTTGTTGATGACCCACTAGTAACTGGTACAAAGGAGGAGCTCGTGGAGCAATTCTTTGATGATATGAAATGCCTCGATATTAAGAATCTCGTCATGGTATCAAAATTCCTTGGTATGCGAGTGGTTTTTGACACCAACGCTGGATCAAGAAGTGATAATCGATGCGATCATCAAGGTCTTCAAGATTTAAGATGCAAAAGCAGTCCGAACGCCGATCGGCACCGACTTTGAAGATACCTCGCTTCAACCAAGTGAACTTCTCAGTAGTGATGGTTCAATCACTATCAAGGATTTCCAGTCTTTGGTCGGCAGCTTGCTCTGGATCGCTCGCTGTACCAGACCCGACATTGTTAAGGCGACTCGACGTACATCATGCCCCCACCATCACTGACTGGCAGCTTGCCAAGAAGATTTTGCGTTACCTCAAAGGTACCAAATATCTTAAGTTTTGTTTGGGGCGTGGTGAGGTGACGAGCAACGAGTTGAGCATCAAGGCGTATAGAGATGCGGATTACGGAGCGATAGGAAGTCAACATCCGGTGGAATCATATTTTTGGATGGCGTTTTGGTGGCTTGGCTTTGCAAGAAACAAGGTGCCGTCTCGTTATCGACTATGGAAGCGGAATTTTATGCAGCTTCGACGAACATAGTGATGCTTTTGGGATTCAAGGAGCTCATAGAGAAATTTCAAGTCAAGATGAAGCTGCCAATGCAACTTTGTATGGACAACCAAGCAGCAAACAAGATTTTCAAGGGCGACCAAACAAGTACCAAGATGAAGCATGTTGACATTCGAGTCAAATTTATTGTTTCAAAGTTATCGGATGGACTTATCGAAGCTACCTACGTTTTAACTCATGATATGCTTGCTGATGGACTCACCAAGGCACTGCCTGCATCAAGGTTCGAAGAGCTACGCGCCGCGCTCTGCCTTCAACATGTGTTATTTTCGAAATACACATTGGAGAGGAGTGTTAAAAATAGTCTGTATACTTAATTATTATAATTAGGTAGGGCCATTTGTTTTAGTTAGCAATATGTATTTCTTATCTTTTAGGTGCTAAAAAAAGCAGCTGTACTCGGTTCTGAGTACTGCCTATTTTTGTACTGATAAGGTATGTAGGTAACACAACAGCTGTTAGCGGTTTAGTATACCATCAACAGCTCATGCATATACATGTTAGGCTAGCTAATCACTTCTCAATAAAATTTGCATTGAATAAACATCTAATTGCTTTCATGTGGTGGAGTCAAGTTCGAAATCGAATACATTTGTATCGACAACCTGACCACCACCATCGTGCCCAGCCTTCCAACTTAAGGGGGGGTACCCCGCGGACCTCCATTCGAAATCTGGTCCGATCGTCCGCGGCTGGCAGACGACCGGTCATCATCCAGAGACACTTGGTCCGATTCACTTAAGACCATCTCACCTTGTGTACCCATTGGAGTGGGCTAGTTACACACTGGGTGGATCGGGATCGCAGATCGATTTGATTCGGTCTTGAATATGAGACCGTGCTGGATAAGTGTACCTAGGGCGGAACTATTTACCCCAGGTACGTACAGACCAGAAAAACTTCCGAAAGATAGAATCCAATAGGTCGATCGTCCAAACGATCTAGACCTGACCAATACGAAATAATAGAGGGTAGACCAATCAACCGGTCTATCCCCTGACCAATATGAGAGAAGACCAAAACCGGTCTAAACTCCAACCAATGTTAAAATGAGCCAATATGTCCACGTGAAGACCCAATATGCCCGTGAAACTCCACAAACGATATCTCCACGTAAAGACCAATCCAGTGAATAGCACGTTCCAAACGTACTTGACTTAAAGTGTCGAGATCGCCAAATCGTACTCCCGTCGAGGGACTTCCGGTGGCCAAAGTGTGCGTGCGGCGCGTCCAGACCGGGTATAATAGGCGAGAGGGGATAATTCAACCCTCTTCCCCCAAACACTCCGCGGCGGGAGGAGGCGACTAGTGTACGTGAAAAGAAGAACGGCAACCCCTTGCTGCGGTGTATACCAAGACCAGAAGAGGTTTTTGCCACTTATTCCTAGACCAAAAACCTTTACCGGAAAATCCGTAACCAAAAGACTCTTACTTGGAAAATCCTCAACTAACCAATAATACTACCTCCCTATGTTCCCTAATGTACCCACACAAAATTATGTAAAATACCCAATGTCAGGTGTTCACCCAAGACCAGCGTTCTTGATACTCCTTGAATTTGATAGGCTGAAAAGCCCCCCTTGTTTAGACCAATCCGAAATTCGACCAACTGCCTTGACCAAAATTGTGGTACACTTCACCACAGCCGCCCCTGAGTCCGACCGTCTCGCACAACGTTAACGGTCTAACCTCACCCATCACTTGACCAACTGGACCTTGGTCACTCACACTTCGTCACCATGGATCAAACATCTTCGACACCTGCTTCAGGTACTGCCTTTACTGCACTTGATCTTCTTATGCTTCCCTTTGACGCTTGTTCTTGTCGTTCTTGCAGAAACTCTATTCGCCGAGTCGCCCCACCTTGCTTCGCCTGTCCGGTCGGCTAGGTCTGACAGCCCACGTAACTCTCATGCAATTCAAACATCGGAAGGGTGTCAGACTGAAGCCGAAACGCGGATGCAGGATATGCTCGCAGAGAACACGCGTCTCAGGACCCAGGTGGCCCACCAGGCAACACGAGGTGCGCATCTTTGGTCTTTATCTTGTACTCTTCTTGACCCTCGTTTGTCTTCAGCTCTAATCCTTCCCAGCGTAGTCCAGGCAATAGGTGCCTTGGTTGATGCCGATAGGAAGTCCGGCGATGATGTTGACCAGCTCCGACACATTTTGGAGGAGCTGATAAGCGCGCGCCATGAGCTGTCCCGTCTGGAGGCTCATCAGTCCCATCTCCGGGATCAACTTGCACTTGTTCGTCGGCAGCATCTGGACGGACAGTTTGACGCGACTTCACTGTGCATACAAGGCGACGACCTCGCGCGACGCATTGCCGAGTTGCAAATTGCGACTCAAGACCAGACCGGGAACGTCCGGTCCTGTCAAGACAGGTCCGACGCTTGGACGCAAGCGTCGGGTCGTCGTCAGGTGGATCTAGACAAGTGACACCAGCGCTTGATGGACTTGCTACCTCCGTGCTCGACTGCTTCCTCCAGCGTAGATTGGTACGCATCGTCAACCTTAGTCGCCTCGGGGCAAGACCAAGACCGCTTGGAGCAGGACCAAGACCGGCTTCGTTCATTGGCTGATATTTAGCAGTCTGAAATTACACCAAAGTCAAAGAAGCTCGCGGACCTGGAATCGGGGGGAAGCGTGCAGTGTCCCATAAGCGAGCCAAGACACAGGCGCTTCTCATGGACTCGGACTCGGACATGGACGACATCTACAGCCCCTCGGAAAGTCGAGCGCCCTCGCGCCGTACTGCAAGTCGCATCCAGCACACAGGAGTCTCGTCTGAGGAGGACTCCAGCGAAGGGTCCGGCGATTCCGAGTTCATGATCCCCATCCAGTCCAAGTCACGAACGAATTTGCGTGACAGTTTCGTCTAAGTGGCGTCGACAGTGGGTTCAGAGCAGAAGACCGGTCTGCCAAGTGACGCTGCACCAGTATCGGCATCCGCGACGCCGGCGCCTTCGGTTCTCCCCGGGACATCGGGGCTTCACAAGTACGCCTTATTGAAGAACATGGCGGTTGATACCAGCTCCCTTCCGCCTCGGACGTTTGAAGTCACTTGGCCGTGGTCGTCGGGGCAAATCGGCTGTTTGCGCCGGTATACCCTGACCAAGCAGCTTCTGGCCCGGTCTTTCTCCCGCCCGGACCCCTGGCTTTTTCTACCGGCCAAGAAAACCCCTGCCGCGTCTGCATGGAGGGCGGACTTGATTACGTCGGCGCAGATCTCCCGCCTATATGGCGATGAAACATGGAAAATCTTCGAACACTCCAAGATAGGACTTGTTCTCCACTTGACTCCATGGATCGGCACTTTGCTAGGCCGGGTGAAGAGTTTCAACAGGATCCACGGCCAAGCAATTTGGGAAGCGTCCCACTACTTGGTGCTTCCTCCCGACCGGGTGCGACAAGATCCGGGCCTGGCGACGTTCCAGAGCAAGCGCAAGCGACGTCGAATTCGAGCGGGCGAGGCTTGGCAATCTCTGTGCCAGTACATTTTGGACGGGATGCGAGCTCGGGAGTGTGACGTCGACGTGTTCTTGTACCCGGTGTTTCTCCACATGCCAAGTCGTCGCGTTGAGAAGACCAGACTGCTGGCCGACGACGGCACATGGTACCCTGGTCTTGATTGCGCTGAGCCGGTCGCGGACCTCAAGGATGCTTTGGTCCAGCTTGACCGGAAGGACCCCTGGCGTAACCAGTTTCAGGATCAAGTGGAACATCATCCTTCAATGGTCATCGGCCGTCTGTGGGGCGATAGAAAGTGAAGTCGTAGGTAGTCGACCAGATAGCTCGTAATACATGTCATCATTTCTTTTCATATGTCCGATCGTCAAATCACTTGAACTAATTTTACCACTCTCTCCATAGTTGCACCGAACACGTTATCGTAAACTGTTCCACTCCCATCACGAAAAATAGTCATCACATTCATCATTCCGCTATTCCAATCCGTCACAGTTCATCACAATTTCACATCAACTCCGGACCTTCCACATCTTCACACCGGTCTAGACCGACCGATGCTACTGCGTGTCTTCGTCTTGGTCTTCATGGGTCTGCATTACTGCGAAGCGATTACTACTGACTCGTTCTCGCTCGAACTCTCGTAGAAGATCTCCACAATTCAAGTCGAGCTCGTCGACCCAAGTTGATTCATCATGGTCCTTCCATCGGACCAGGTACTCTCGGTGAGTCCGACCGAACCTGGTCTTCTTCGTCGACCGAACATCCAAGACCTTCTCCACTTCAAACTCGTCTTCCTCTAATAGTCGTTCCCAACTGTCCTCCGGCAGTAACGCTTCATCGAAATCAAATCTTTTTTCTTCGTCTACCAGACAGGGAGTTTTGGGTCGATCCGGAAATTCTCGGACCAGCTTCAACTTGGACACATGCACAATCGGGAAGACCTTGTAATCTGTACCAGTTGTTACTAGACGGGCAGCGTGCTCACCAATCAGTTCGGCAACACGGAAAGGGCCGTGCCACATGTGAGCCAGCTTCTTCGCATAGCCCTCTTTCACTCTGTCTAGGTATAGCTATACCCTCGCCCCTGGTTCTATACCGTGGGGTCGGACCTGGTCATTGGTCCGGTCTGCCCGGTCTTGTGTGGCCTGACGCAGCTTTTCGTTGACGACTTCTTTCGCATGCTGGTAGTGTTTCTGAACATGCATGCGCCAGCGTCGAGCATCGCGATCGCGGGTCCGGGTGCAACCGATAGGTATTGCAGCTTCCAGTGTCGACCGAGGGTCCCATCCATGTGTCAGATAAAAAGGCGTTTCTCCTCGGACCCTATCGGTCGACGAGTTGAGTGCAAACACCAGCCTTTCTGCATACTCTTCCCAATCTCGCTGGTCTGGATCAGCAACGTATATCTTGATCGCCCTCGTTATGGTCTGCACCATGCGTTCCGCCGATCCATTTGCTTGCGGACTATATGCCATCGTCGCACTCTGTTTCTGGCCCAGCATGTTATTGAACGACCGGAACACCTCGGCCATAAAACCGGGTTCCCGATCGTGCCTGATGACCTCGTTGGAGCCGAATCTTCGGAACACACATTCTTCGTAGCTCTGGGCGATCTGCTCCGCAGACCGAGATGCACTTGCCTTCGCAATAACTAGACCAGTGAACAGGTCTACCCAGATTAGCAGCTCAGTGTTGCCGCGCGTCGATCTAGGCAGTGACGGTATGTGGTCCATCGCTATGACCTGGAAAGGGTAGGTAGATTCGATATTTCCGGGCGATCTCCCCTTGATTACCGGTCTACCCTTTCCGGTCACGCAATCCGTGCAACAGCCCACATATTTCTGCACACTGCGGAAAAGACCTCTCCAGTGGAAGTGGGACCTGATCTTGTGATAGGTCCTGCCTATGACCTGATGTCCCCCTTCTAGACTCACGTGATAGTGATGAAGGACATCCGGCTGCAGCAACTCGGGGATCACTAATTTCGCCAGTCGGTCCCGGTCTGCACTGTCTTGGTCGGCATCGCGGCAGTAATACAATAATCCATTATAATCCACTTCGTAGCTATCCGCGATCTTGATGCACTCTTTGCTTGATCGTTCGTCAACTTGGACAGTTCACCACGCAGGTAGGTCTTCAGGTTCATAATCCATTCTTCTTCGTCCTGCTCCTTGAGGATCCGTTCCATCCTTAACTGTTGCACTGCATATTCGTTCAAACTTTCCTTCGGGAACGGTCGGCGAGACTTCTGAGCTTTCGATCTAGTCGCAACCATCACATGCACCTGGACTGGGGCGTTCTTGGTTCCGATCACCTCTGGGAGCCTGTTCATATTCACCAATTCATCCAGAACGGCCTTCTCGGTGATCGTAGCCCTGGTCTGGTCTTGCATGGCCTTGGTTGCGAGGTAGTCGGCGCTTCTGTTCCAGTCCCGTTTCACGTGCAATAGCTCGTGGTTGGGGTGGTCCTTCAATGCCTTCATTACTCGATCGTTTAGCGTCCTTAGTCGTGGTTCTTCCAGCAGTTTGGACCATCATGTTTGCTCGACCCACAGTGGGAGCACTTCTGACGAGGTCGGTCTGGATCGGACTTGCTTCCGTTCCTTCCCTTCCGGTCTACCTGGTCGGACTTCGACCTGGTCTTCGGGGCAGGTCCCGCAACATAGACGTAACGATACTGGTCTTCATCCGATGACTCCTGGCTGGATTGAATTCCACTTTCCCCTTCCGATCCCGTGCTGTCTTCGGCTACGATCGCCTTGACCGATCGGGTCGGTCTGGTCCAGGGTCTCTTGACCGGATCGGTCTGGGTCTGGGTCTTGGATCGGTAGCGACCTGATCCACCAGCACTCTTCTCCCTCATGCTACGCGACTGCTGTAGCGTCCGTAGAGTCTGTTCAACTTCACCCGCGTCCCTAAGACGCAGCAGAGTAAGCTGGTCCGCCAGTTCTTGATCTTCCGGGGTACTAATGTAGCGACCCACATGTTCCATAGCAGCACCGTTCGGCGGGTTATTCTCTTTAATTGTTATGCTGGCACGAAGTGCAGCCACGTTCAACCGATGCAAATATTCGATCGGTGTCTCGTCGCTCCGCTTCTGCATATGGTGATACTTGCGGGCACTCGAAAATCCGGAGTTACAATATTGCCCTTCAAACTCTGCACATAGCTGGTCCCAGTAAGACCGGACATCCCGACCTAACTGTTGGATCCAGTTGGAAGCCGGTCCTTTCAACAAATCCCGGAAGATCAGACACTTTTCACTTTTCGGGGTCTGGTCTCGCAGGAACGCAGACTTGACCCGACCGAACCAAGACCGGGCCTGGTCTTCATCAGCATCCTTGCCAGTAAAGTCCTTGAGGTCGGTCGTCGCGGCCATACGGATGCGCGGAATCGCAGCAGATCCAAAGTCGTAAGCAATGGTGGAGGATAGGTTAGCCTTGCGTGGCTTGCCAGCGCCCGTACCGTCTGACCCACAGTGGTCGTCAAGACTTCCGACCGACTCCATGTCACATTCACTTGTCTTACGGTCTACGCGGTCTGGCCGGTTGCGGCTTGCGCTTCCCTTTGCCGACTTTCTTACCACTTCGAGTGGGCTTGTCCACAGATGTTACCGATTCCATATCCACATCTCGGCAAACATTGGCACTTTGCTGGGTAGACCGGTCTTGGACATGTGGCCGCAGAGGTGGTCTAACCCGGTCTTCCATGAAACGCTCCATCATCGTCTCAAACATGGTTTGGACGTTAGCTGGAGTCATGGGCAACGTGTTGATACCCTTCTTTTGCGGAACTGAGACCTGTGGGGGTCGCTGGATCCCCGACTGGCACGCAGCCCTTTGCTGCCGCATGTCCTTTTTTTGTTCAGTATGGGCATGGTCCACCCCCATGGTCATCCGCTCGACACCGGTCTCTAACTCTGATGACCTGTTAGAGGCCGGTGGAGACTGATAAACCGATTCGTCATCAGAACCAATGTCGTCAAGAGCTGTGGAGGCTTCAGCGACCTTCACTGCTGCGGTGGGAGTTGGGCGGCGAACCGCCAACACCAGTGGGACCAAATGGTCGTGGAAGGTCGACATCGACGATTTCAGCCTTCAAGTCTCAAATTCAAATAGTTTTTGGACATCAGCGGGGTTCTGCATTTTAATGCCAACCTCCGCCAACATCGCCACCAAGTTTTTTACCAACAGTAATGGGCGATCACTCTGGACCGGCTCGGTAGTGGGACCAAGAAGACGGTCGGGGATCTGGAGGTTCAACACCCGAAAGACCACGTCAAAACGAAAAAATCTTTTCAGCTCAAAAATGTAGTACATCTTGTTTAGGTCTTCTTCAGTGATGCCTCCATCTCCGACCTGCGACTTTTCTTCGAGGTCGTCTTCGTCGGCCGGCATTCCAAATCCTTTCTTGGGAATCTTGGGTAGCTTGGGGACCTTGGGGAGGTTGGTCTGATCGTTATGATCAGCTTCCAAGTATTTTTCGTCTTTTGATTTTCCATCAACTTTTTTATGCACATAAGTAGGATCAGGACCAAGGTCCTGATCCTTTCCGGGACTATAGCATGACTTGCTATAGTCCCGATCGGCTCCGGTGGGAGCCTTTTGGGGAGGAAAAAAAATTATTAATCCCGATCTGGTCCTCCACCAGGCCAGACCGGACATCGCCATCTTTATCGAGAACGAAGACGTAAGGTGATAGCCTTTCCTTACGCCCTCTCCAGAACGATTCCAAATGCAAATCTTCAAATTCAATCTTTGATGACACCTCGCGGTGATACCACGATCACCAAGTGATCCGGGCACGCGCACCATTGTGGTGGAGTCAAGTTCGAAATCGAATACATTTGTATCGACAACCTGACCACCACCATCGTGCCCAGCCTTCCAACTTACAGGGGGGGTACCCCGCGGACCTCCATTCGAAATCTGGTCCGATCGTCCGCTGCTGGCAGACGACCGGTCATCATCCAGAGACACTTGGTCCGATTCACTTAAGACCATCTCACTTTGTGTACCCATTCGAGTGGGCTAGTTACACACTCGGTGGATCGGGATCGCAGATCGATCTGATTCTGTATTGAATATCGGAGACCGTGCTGGATAGGTGTACCTAGGGTGGATCTCTTCACCCCAGGTACGTACAGACCAGAAACACTTCCAAAAGATAAATTCCAATAGGTCGATCGTCCAAACGATCTAGACCTGACCAATACGAAATAATAGAGGGTAGACCAATCAACCGGTCTATCCCCTGACCAATATGAGAGAAGACCAAAACCGGTCTAAACTCCAACCAATGTTA
>CM047587.1:25047185-25094536 GCA_026184515.1 Peronosclerospora sorghi | reverse complement strand
AGGCATTGAAGGACCACCCCAACCACGAGCTATTGCACGTGAAACGGGACTGGAACAGAAGCGCCGACTACCTCGCAACCAAGGCCATGCAAGACCATACCAGGGCTACGATCACCGAGAAGGCCGTTCTGGATGAATTGGTGAATATGAACAGGCTCCCAGAGGTGATCGGAACCAAGAACGCCCCAGTCCAGGTGCATGTGATGGTTGCGACTAGATCGAAAGCTCAGAAGTCTCGCCGACCGTTCCCGAAGGAAAGTTTGAACGAATATGCAGTGCAACAGTTAAGGATGGAACGGATCCTCAAGGAGCAGGACGAAGAAGAATGGATTATGAACCTGAAGACCTACCTGCGTGGTGAACTGTCCAAGTTGACGAACGATCAAGCGAAAGAGTGCATCAAGATCGCGGATAGCTACGAAGTGGATTATAATGGATTGTTGTATTACTGCCGCGATGCCGACCAAGACAGTTCAGACCGGGACCGACTGGCGAAATTAGTGATCCCCGGGTTGCTGCAGCCGGATGTCCTTCATCACTATCACGTGAGTCTAGAAGGGGGACATCAGGGCATAGGCAGGACCTATCACAAGATCAGGTCCCACTTCCACTGGAGAGGTCTTTTCCGCAGTGTGCAGAAATATGTGGGCTGTTGCACGGATTGCGAGACCGGAAAGAGTAGACCGGTAATCAAGGGGCGATCGCCCGGAAATATCGAAGCTACCTACCCTTTCCAGGTCATAGCGATGGACCACATACCGTCACTGCCTAGATCGACGCGCGGCAACACTGAGCTGCTGATCTGGGTAGACCTGTTCACTGGTCTAGTTATTGCGAAGGCAAGTGCATCTCGATCTGCGGAGCAGATCGCCCAGAGCTACGAAGAATGAGTGTCCCGAAGATTCGTCGCCAGGGAGGTCATCAGGCACGATCGGGAACCCGGATTTATGGCCGAGGTGTTCCGGTCGTTCAATAACATGCTGGGCCAGAAACAGAGTGCGACGATGGCATATCGTCCGCAAGCAAATGGATCGGCGGAACGCATTGTGCAGACCATAACGAGGGCGATCAAGATGTACGTTGCTGATCCAGACCAGCGAGATTGGGAAGAGTATGCAGAAAGGCTGGTGTTTGCACTCAACTCGTCGACCGATCGGGTCCGAGGAGAAACGCCTTTTTATCTGACATATGGATGGGACCCTCGGTCGACACTGGAAGCTGCAATACCTATCGGTTGCACCCGGACCCGCGATCGCGATGCTCGACGCTGGCGCATGCAGGTCCAGAAACAATACCAGCATGCAAAAGAAGTCGTCAACGAAAAGCTGAGTCAGGCCACACAAGACCGGGCAGACCGGACCAATGACCAGGTCCGACCCCACGGTATAGAACCAGGGACGAGGGTATGGCTATACCTAGACCGAGTGAAAGAGGGCTATGCAAAGAAGCTGGCTCACATGTGGCACGTCCCTTTCCGTGTTGCCGAGCTGATTGGTGAGCACGCTGCCCGTCTAGTAACAACTGGTACAGATTACAAGGTCTTCCCGATTGTGCATGTGTCCAAGTTGAAGCTGGTCCGAGAATTTCCGGATCGACCCAAAACTCCCTGTCTGGTAGACGAAGAATAAATATTTGATTTCGATGAAGCGTTACTGCCGGAGGACAGTTGGGAACGACCATTAGAGGAAGACGAGTTTGAAGTGGAGAAGGTCTTAGATGTTCGGTCGACCAAGAAGACCAGGTTCGGTCGGACTCACCGAGAGTACCTGGTCCGATGGAAGGACCATGATGAATCAACTCGGGTCGACGAGCTCGACTTGAATTGTGCGGCTCTTCTACGAGAGTTCGAACGAGAACGAGTCAGTCGTAATCGCTTCGCAGTGATGCAGACTCATGAAGACCAAGACCAAGAAACCGTAGCATCGGTCGGTCTAGACCGGTGTGAACATGTGGAAGGTCCGAAGTTGTTGTGAAAATGTTATGAACTGTGAAGAATTGGAGTAGTGGAGTGACGAACGTGATGATTATTTTTCGCGATGTAGGTGGAACGGTTCATTATAACGTGTTTGGTGCAAATCTGAGAAAGTGGTGAAATTAGTTCAAGTGATTTGATGATCAGATATGTGAAAAAGAAGTGATGACATGTATTACGAGCTATCTGGTAGACTACCTGGGACTTCATTCGCTATCACCCCACAGGCGGCCGATGGTCAGCGCCGGATGGCCTGCAACTTGGTCTTGAAATTGGTTGCGCCAGGGTTCCTTCTGGTCAAGCTTGACCAAAGCATCCTTGAGGTCCGCGACCGGCTAAGGGAAATCAAGACCGGGGTACCATATGCCGTCATCGGCTAACAACCTGGTCTTCTCAACGCGACGCCTTGGCAGTGGCCAGACCAGATCGGGTCCTTTGAGAGTCGGCAGTGGCCAGACCAGATCGCGTCCTTCGAGGGTCGGCGTGGCCAGACCAGAAGGAGGAAGAGTCACGTCAACCTTCAATACCCACGACAAAGCATGACGATATCGAACAGAAGTCCCGGGCAGAAAAGTTGGTTTGGGCGCGTCTACAGCCAGTTTCGACGACCCTTTATCGATGTCACCCTCCTAGTACGCCACTTGGTCTTCTTCTGACGTCGGCTCTTCAACTGCGACAGCGGACCGACGATGCTGGGTGGATCGGGATTGAGATAAAGCGGGAAGGAGATCATCTGAACCCACCGATCCACCCTCCGAAGCCGCCCCAGGCGAGACCAAAACCGACTTGGACCGAACGGCGAAACGGGTCGAGGGCGCTCGATTTTTGGAGTCCTTCCTCTCCGTAACTGCATCCTTCACCGCACTTGGGAGTTGCGCCCGTATCCTGGCTAGTGATTACACCATTTCCGGTTTCTTCTCGTGCTCTAGGGTTCGCGCAAGGGCCCGCGCCCTCGCGCCTCCTGATGCGCCCTTGTTCTTCTCATTGCGGGCGTGAATTTCGGGGGGCGGAATTTCAGCCAATGAATGGCGGGAATTTCCGCCCAAATTTTGCTGGGAAATCGTACCACCGGAATGCGCGCGCGGGGGCGTGAGGGCGCATAGGATTTGGCGATGTTAAACCATCACTTGCATCCGATTTTTGGCTCATGAGGAGCGCCTGCGTCTTGGCTTTCTTGTGGGGCGGCGCTTGCTTCTCCTCGTGTTCGGAGTCGCGCGCTATGCCCCGCGCCCTTGAGCCTCTCGACGCGCCCGCGCACCTCTTGGAATGGCGCCGATCTCGGTATTGATACGGACCGGACCAGGATTCCGAGGTCCGCGGCGGAAGTGGGCGATCTCCAATTGCCATATCTTTTAGCCGGGCGTGGCGGTGCAGTCCAGACGTGCCAGGCAGGAACGAAGGCGCCGATTTCGCTGACCCATATGCTGGCGTGCTGTCATCTGGCAGACTGGTCTTCTGCTCCGACCCCGAAGACGATGCCGCTTGGACGGAACTTTTACGCCGACACATCTGCGACTTGGACTGGATGGCGATCATGAACTCTGAATCGCAGGACCCTTCGCTGGAGTCCTCCTCGGACGAGATCCCTGTGTACTCGGTACGGACGGCACGCGGGCGCGAGGGCGCTTGAGTTTTGGCGGGGTTGCAGGCATCACTCACGTCCAATCTTGGGTTCACGAGAAGCGCCTGCGTCTTGGCTCGCTTATGGGGCACCGCACGCTTCCCCCCCTAGTTCGGGGTCGCGCGCTATTCCCCGCGCCCTCGAGCTACCCGGCGCGTGCGCGCGTTTCTTTGATTTGTGTGCAATTTCGGGCTGCTGAATATCAGCCAATGGAAGGTGTCGGTTTTGGTCCTGCTGTAAGCGGTCTTGGTCTTGCTCCGAGGCGACTAAGGTTGCCGACGCAGACCAATCTATGCTGGAGGAAGCAGTCGAACACGGAGGCAGCAAGTTCATCAAGCGCTGGCGGCACTGGTCTAGTGCCACCTGACGACGACCCGACTCTAGCGTCCAAGCGTCTGATTTGTCTTGATAAGACCGGACCTTCCAGGTCTGGGCTTGAATGGAAATTTGAAGCTCGGCAATGCGTCGCTCAAGATCGTCGCCTTGCATGCGCAGCGAAGTCTTGTCCAATTGATCGTCGAATTGCTGCCGGCAGATTCGGCTCCAGTCTGACACCCATCCGATGTTTGAAGTGCAGGAGAGTTACATGGGCTGCCAGACCGAGCCGACCGGACAGTTGAAGCAATGTGGAGCGACTCGGCACATAGGGTTTCTACAAGAACAAGCGTCAAGAGGAAGCATAAGAGGATCGAGTGCAGTGAAGGGAGTACCTGGCGCAGGTGGCGAAGATGGCTGGTCCATGGTGAAGAAGTGTGAGCGACCAAGGTCCATTTGGTCAAGTGATGGGTGAGTCAGACCGTTATCGTTGTGCGACACGGTCGGACTCAGGGGCGGCTGTGGTGAAGTGTACCACAAATTTGATCACTTTTGGTCCAGGCAGCTGGTAGAATTTCGGATTGGTCTAAACAAGGGGGGCTTGTTAGCCTATCAGATTCAAGGAGTGTCAAGAACGCAAGTTTTGGTGAGTCACCTGACATTGGGTATTATACATATTTTCATGTGGGTACATATTGGGACCGTAGGGAGGTAGTATTGGTTTGAGTTGTGGATTTGCCTAAAAGAGAAGAAGTCGTTTGGAATCTTTTGGTTTTGCCTTCGGTCTAACACCTCAACAGGAGGTCGTTTTTAAACCTTTGCTATGTGCATCAGTCGCCTCCGCCCGCCGCGGAGTGTTTGGGAGCAGAGGTTCGAGTAATCCCCTCTAGCTCATTATACCCGGTCTGGACGCGCCACACGCGCATTTGGCCATCCGGGAGTCCCTCGACGGGAGCACGCATTGGTCGACTTCCTCAAGTTTAAGTCAAGTACGTTTGGAAAGTGCTATTCACTGGATTGGTCTTTACGTGGAGATATCGTTTGTGGAGTTTCACGGGCATATTGGGTCTTCACGTGGACATATTGGCTCATTGTAACATTGGTTGGAGTTTAGACCGGTTTTGGTCTTCTCTCATATTGGTCAGGGGCTAGATCGGTTGATTGGTCTACCCTCTATTATTTCGTATTGGTCAGGTCTAGATCGTTTGGACGATCTACCTATTGGAATTTATCTTTTGGAAGTGTTTCTGGTCTGTACGTACCTGGGGTGAAGAGTTCCACCCTAGGTAAACCTATCCAGCACGGTCTCCGATATTCAAGACAGAATCAGATCGATCTGCGATCCCGATCCATCGAGTGTGTAACTAGCCCACTCCAATGGGTACACAAGGTGAGATGGTCTTAAGTGAATCGGACCAAGTGTCTCTGGATGATGACCGGTCGTCTGCCAGCAGCGGACGATCGGACCAGATTTCGAATGGAGGTCCGCGGGGTACCCCCCCGTAAGTTGGAAGGCTGGGCACGATGGTGGTGGTCAGGTTGTCGATACAAATGTATTCGATTTCGAACTTGACTCCACCACGGTGGCGTTCCAGACACTTCATGCCCAGAATGAGTCCAAATCCAGGACTCAGGCAACGTTCTTAGCTATCGAAGTTTGTAAACTTCAGCTTAAGGTCAATCGGGACCTTGGGTACAGAAACCTATACGCCCGTCGCTAGACGGGCCGTGACATCGTCACGAGAACGTCACTCCAGGGCCTCGGCGTAAAGCCGACTCTTCTAAACAGAAGTCCGTCTGATATAATTGTCAGACGCTCCAGAGTCTATCAAGACTCTCCAAGGCTTATCAAAGCATTCACGTCCGTAATGACTACCAGCAAACCTGGCTGGTACACCAACTCGGTGCTAGAGAGCACCGCTTCCCTCGGGGATTTGTGCTGCCGTCCCCTACCCTGGGGATTAACAGCAGTGAGGGGTCCCCCAGTAAGGCGCCCCGCGCCTATTGGGAGCCGCTGTTTCCCGACCGCTTGGGCGAGGGCCTTTTTGCCGCCCTCGGCCCCTTCCAGCGACTATCTCGCTGGGGATTTTGTGGACATCTGTTCCGCAGATGATCCACGCTTCCACATAGGAAGCACCTTAGCGGCCCACGCCGCTGCAACATAGCTAAGAGCTCCACCCCGAAGCTCTGCGAAAAAGAGTCAGAGTGAGTTTTAGCAGAAGGTTTCCCCTTCACTTCGACCCGATTCAGGTCCATGGGTTCAGGACCCACTTTAGAGGAACGAAAGTTCCTCTAGGCGTTAAACGCCATCTTAAACGCCTCCCCCAGGGATTGGGGTCGGCATCGGAACAGTTCCGAGCGTGCTGGCCCTTATTTCAGGCCTCCCATGAAGACGGGGATGGACACATCGTCCGAATACGCTTTCGCGTACATCCCTGCCAACAGGGTCTTCAGTCCTTGGACATATGTCTCCAAGTCCCTAGTGCCCTGACGGCACCTCAAAACCGCCAGCTGATTCTGGAGAACCAGATCAGGCGTTGCATACCTGTCCATAAGCTCTTGCTTAAGGACTCCCCAGTTCGGGAACACGGTCGTGACCGAATCCTGACACGTAAATGCCCATGTACGGGCTTTGCCCGTAAGATGGGTCAGTGCAAGTCCCACTTGCAGGTGATCCTCGATCACGTTCGCGGTGGCGAATGCGGTTTCAACCTCTCGAAGCCACACATAAAGGTTTTCGCCTTTCTCGCCGGTGGATTCCTTTATCTTAAAGGACATCGGAGGGCGCACCCCGTAGACGCGGGATAACTCCCGCGAAGACTCTCCCCATGGGCGATAAGGCCATTCACCCTTTCACGCACGGCATCGAGGCCCTGCTCCACTAGATGGCGCATGCCTTCCTCACCCAATATGGGTAACAGCCTTTTAAAGGCTTCCTGTTGGACGGGGGTTAGCTTACCCCAATCATCCTGATCCATCCCTTGCAGAAGATGTTGATCACCAACACAGGTGTTGGAATGACTACAAGTGCTACCAGATGTAGCCGGGTGCGTACACGCACGGTGCGGATAGCGCACAGAGGAAGACTTTCCTTTAAGCGGCGTTCGCCGCTACTTAGCCGATACGCCCTTATAAAAGGGCTTAGTAGGAGAGAGCTCTCCTACTCGGGGCCAAGATTCCCGGGGTGGTTTACAGATAGCTTTTGCTAACCCCTTGTAACAAGACTTCCCTTATAAAGGGAGGTAGATTAAGGGAGAACTCCCTTAGGCTACAATACTCACTGCGCGCGCGACCGGCCGTGGTCGCGCGCCTAGCTCCGCTAATGCCTTAACGGCAAGGTTCCCTTACTAAGGGTGTAGCTAAAGGGAGGGCTCCCTTTAGCTACTGCACTAACTGCGCACGCGACCGGGCGTGGTCGCGCGCCTGGCAGTCTTAAGTATTTTTGTAAACTGAATGTATATTTAATATATAATTAGCCTAAATTAATTTAAACTAATGTAAACTATATGTATTACTAAGTAGAATATACCCAATTCGTACCTAGCTAAAATGTAATGTACACACCTGTGTACCGACGCGTGGATGGCTGACACACCGCCACCCAAGGGCTCATGCCCTCATTGGTTAAAATAACCAATGGTTCGAAACCTTTCAAACCGGTCAATACTGATCTCAACCGTAGTGTACTCATGTACACCAACACTAAATGTAACTTAAATGTAACCCCGTTACAAAATATGCATAAGAGTTGAAGTTATAGCGAACTTCCATCTGTCGTGTATCTTACACTACTAATTCTTACCTAATAATAGGTACTAAGACTTCTAGGTACGCTATCTTATCTCTTAAAAGTACGAAATTATGAATGCTATAAATAAAAAGAGATAACGTCTAATATGCCCCTGTTTTCGCCCAAAAATTCTAAAATACCCCTCTTCTTAAAAAGATCCTAAAATGCCCCTGTTTTTTCGGTGCCCTCCAATCGCTAATTTAAGGCGACTATTTAATGAAATAATCGCCATATAGTAGACAATATTATTTTAGTGAGGTAAAATTGCAGTGATAATAATATCGCAAAATTTTGACGATGCTAAGGCTAGTGCGCAACGGTGTGCTGATTGTAAGCTGGGCAGCCTGACAAAGAAATACTTTTTTGATATTAATTACGGTATTGGCTAGTCCATGGTTCCTACAATTCCTGACGGCTCTATCATCTTCGTGGAGCGACTATCGTGATATTGGCGGAGATGGGAGCGTGGGGACCTCATTCAGCTGCGATCGCCCACTCGATGCCAGGGTGCAACAATCACCGAGCGAATTCTGGCTCTGGTTGGTTTATTTTAATTATGTAAGGTGAAGTTTTTGCTATCAGATGATTACGCAATGCTGCAGGAGGGAGACGTGGTGGAACTGCAACCGCGTTTTGATCAGGAGCGAAGGCGGACAATCACCGTTCCAAAGGGTCATGTTTGGAAAAAAGGTGACAATGCAACGTGCTCTGTAGACTCGAGACATTTGGGTGCTGTTCCTGTAGCCCTTTTAATTGGACGACCATTTTTGAGGTACGTTTTGATGCTAAGGATGCTACACCAAAATGACTAACGTAATGATATGGGTCTTTGAACGAATATGTAATGCTTGCAAAAGAACTATTTTTTTATTCAGCGGGACTTCTTGTGGTTTGATGCTACCAAATGAGCATTCAGAGCTGTCAGTGCAATCAAGGTTCATTTACCTATTCTCACTCGTCGCAAGTAAATTACATTTTAGTGCATGTAACACTTCTTATATATTTTCTAACATGAGATAACGTCTAATATGCCCCTGTAATACCGACATTCAAACTTAGAGATTATTGGCAAGCTAATGTTTCATTAAATAGTCGCCTTAAATTTAGCGATTGGAAAGCACCGCAAAAACAGGGCATTTTAGGATTTTTTTTAAAGAAGAGGGGCATTTTAGAATTTTTGGGCGAAAACAGGGGCATATTAGACGTTATCTCAAATGAAAATAAACGTGTACCCTGGTATAAACCGTACTAACGATATTTTCAACAGATTGTTACAAGCAGTATATGTAACGGAACGTCTTATTGAGGACGTTTTTGAACAAAGCCCTATGTGTGTGGGTATTGACAGCACAGTAATTGCAGAGCGCTGAAAGTCCTTATAGTTAGTCTATCGTAGTGTTGAAGTCACGGCGGTCGTGTAGCTGACGTAACCAAACCATCTATCAAATTAACCACAAATCACCAGGTGAGTAGTACCTAGAGATCGACACGCGAAAGGTGTACAATAATGTATGGTCTAATCCTTGTCTTGTGGTGATATTCTGATTAATTGCAGTAGATGTCAAGATAAGACTGTAGCTTCCCTACTTTAGAACAATTATATTCGTGGTCTGAAATTGCAGATGGCTCAGCTCAATTATTCCGAGTCCCGAATTCTTCCTTTTTTTGCTGCAAAATTTTTGTTGTGGCGTTATTGTCCTACCGTAGATAACGAAGGTAATACGTTACGTGCATTGAATTGCAATAATAACAGCTGCTGACCTGACTCTTTTCGTATTCATGTGTTTCTTGAGGCCATTCCACGCTACAAGGGGAACGACCGCACGTGATTTGATGTCGCTGGTCGTTTACCCTGACGACTCAATGCTAGTTGTTTTGCCAATCCAACCATTCTTTCATTTCTAAATTTTTGGTGGTGTAAACACAGCAAGGTGTGTGGTTTCGATGAATCCCGCTGCCTGGTTGTACAAATCGCTAGCAGTGGTTCTACTTGGTAGCGTATTTGCGCAATACGAACAGACAGACGAACAGGGTTCTTATGAGGAAGGAAAAATTCACGCTTCGCGTCCAGGAAAAAAATCCGCATTGACATTCGTACCCTTTGCAACTGATGAACCATCCAAAAATCTCTTCCAACGCAACGATGGCCTTGGCAAATTCGCTCCCATCATCAACGTAGATGAAGATCTGCTCGGCAAAATAGTACCGACGAACGCATGGTGGGGCAACCTCATCCACGCTACACCAGACGAGATAGATACCGTTGCAACCCCCGCGTGGTCAAACCCGTACGCGCTCATGTTGCCAAAGGAAGCACCTTTCGGACTTCAGGTATGCTATTCGTATACATACCGCGAATTGGCTGACCAGGTGGATGGCGTTTCAAAATACTACCTGCACAAGTTCCACTACGACTTAGTACTATCAGCTAGTGAATTCGAGTCGACCAAGCCTGACTATAAAGTATATTCGTTTAGCATGATGGGTGTTAACCTCCGCACATGTGTCTCGGGTACGAAAAACTGTATGGAATCGGCTCTAGTGCACGGCATGGCATTCGTTTCGGCGTCATACGCTAGCCTCACTCCAAAAATTGAGTCTGAATACGCCATGACACTGGTGGATCAGACGACACCGGGCAAATACGTTGTGCAACTGGAAAATAACCAGACCTGGGTCATCTTTGCCAGCGACACAAGCGCGTCATTCTCGATCGACTCCTCGGGGTCGGCTTTGGTTGGAAAAGCAGCCTACACAGGTACAGTTCGGGTGGCAATTTTTCCCGAAGGTAGCGATCACGATATATACGACAAGTATGCTTCATGTATTGTCCATGGGGGTGAAGTGTCGATGCAATCCCGCACGAGTTACTCGTTTGATTGGGAGACAAAGGGGGCAGGGTGCGACAGAACCGGACTCCTGCATTTCGCATTGCCGCATCAAGTAGAGGTCATGGACGGGGCCACGACAATGAAGAGTAAGGGTGCCATCGTATTAAATTCAAGCACGCGTGGCAAGATGGTTGGTCAAGTGACCACATCTTCAAAATGGATCTTGTCAGAGCCTGAGGCTGAAGCCGAGGTCGACTTTTACCCGGCTACAAAGCTCTCACCTGACGTGGTTTCTGAAATTAAGCTTCTGTCCATCCTGAAGAGCGACATTGAAAGCGAGTGGTCTCTGGACACTGGAAGCTGGTACTTTAACGGTAAAGCTTACCAAAAGTATGCTTCGTTGTGTCTCATGGCCGCTGATAATGCAGTGGTGGGTCAGGATACTACTTTGCTCGAAACGTGTCTCTCAAAACTAGAGACACTTATCTCTCCTTTCTTGAAGAACAACATAGGTGCGCCATTGGTATACGAAACAACTTACGGAGGCATTATCAGCGGTCAGATTTTCAGCACAAATGACACTGGCGTGGATTTTGGCAATTCGGTGTACAATGACCACCACTACCATTGTGGATATTGGATCACGGCATCCGCAATTCTGATAAAACTAGATCCATCCTGGTCAGAAATTCCGCAGCTCGAACTCATGGTGTGGACGATGTTGCGCGACGTTGTCAATCCGAGCTCTGATGACATCTACTTCCCAAAGTTCCGTCACTTTTCTTGGTACTTAGGTCACTCATACTCACATGGTGTGACTCCCATGGCGGATGGGAAGGACGAGGAAAGTACGTCGGAGGATGTGAACTTATTCTATGGCATGAAGCTTTGGGGTAAGGTGACAAAGAACAAGGCGGTTGAAGACCTGGGAAGCCTTATGCTGCGTTTAAATGCCCGTTCAGTACGCACCTACTTCCTCGTCACGTCGGACAGCACGATCCACCCTCCCGAATTCACCCCTAACCATGTCACGGGAATCTTTTTTGATAATAAAGCAGACTACGCGACGTGGTTCAGTGCCGAAAAGCACTGTATTCACGGCATCCAAATGATTCCAGTGTCGCCCATAAACGGACTTGTCCGTACGCCAAGCTTCATCCAAGAGGAATGGGACGACATTTTGTCCAAGGAAGCAATTGTTGCGGAAGGTAACACTTCGAATGCTTGGTTGTCATTGCTGCTTGTGAACCAAGCTGTCATTAACAACGCCGAAGCTATAGCAAAGCTTGCGACGGCAACCATGGATGATGGGCTAACTCGTTCATGGGCACTTTACAACGCCGCATCCCGAGGAAACACTAAATCAGTTGGCAAGCCACCTAAAGCGGAAACAGAGGATTCAGTAGCTCAATATATAGATACCACTCCGAATGTCATCGCGACGAAGTCACCAAAAGCATTGGCAGAGGATTCACCAGCTCAATCTATAGATACCACTCTGAATTTCACCGCGACGAAGTCAGCGCTTGAGTCACCGAATGCATTGACAGAGGATTCAACAGTCCAACCTATAGATGCCACTCCGGAAACAAAGTCAGCTCTACCGTCTCCACCCAGTCCAGCTGCACCATCTCCCGCCAGTCCTGGAATTCCAGCATCAACGCCGTCAACTGGTTGGACCGCGATTCCACCCGGATGGACATCATATACGCCCGGTGTGGTTTCACCCGAAGATCCTGCGAGAACCGCGCCAGCTTGAACCAAGTGATGCTGAGAAAAACTACTTCTCAATCTGTAATGATCCATGCCGTTGATGCGTGCCGTCAATCAGTAAATATGTGTAGATACATAATCGAAATTGAAAACTGCATATAGTTCAACCTTCGGTCAAAACATCATTATCTACGGTAGGAGTTGTTTCATTACAGGTTTCATTTTGTAAGTAAAACGGGTATCTTGCAGAGAAGTGTTCATATGTCTCGTTCATATTCACATCGTACTGAGAACTACATGTAGTTTGCCCGCACCACACAATTTTCATTTCTGTTGAATACCAAGTTTGATGATTATTGCACTGCTCCTTTGAAAGCTTAAATAAATGCCAGGTTGAGCTGATCGTCAAAAGGCTTGAGTAGTGGAGCCAGAAGATTTTTTTCGTGAGGTGGCAGGGACTCGCGCAACCTCACGAGCTCGTCGTATTTGGCTCCCATCTTCTCTACAATTTTGTTGAGTTTGCGCTGTGCTTCTGGACCACCACCTTCTGCCACCTTAGCTTTGAATGAAAGGAAGTGCCGCAGCAATTCGCACACGTCGTGGAACTTATTGTACAACTGCTTCTTGAACTCATTTGGGATATACTCAGCAGCCAGCTTACCACTGGCTAAACTCGCCGCACTGGAGGCTGAAGCTGATTCGCTAGTGGAGTCAGAGCACGCAACGATTTCAGCTAGTACATTCAAGCATGTCTTCGAACATGGGAATGCAATATCCAGCTTCAAAGGTGCCTTGCACGCCGCTTGGAACCCGTGGGCTGCGTCAGACACAGACACCTGATGTGTAGTTTTGCCATTACAATTGGTTTTCTGCGCGTGCTGAAAGTAGCGCAACTCGTCTTCCAACGTAAGTGGGTTATACAATGGAGGAGCGTGATCATGTAAATCTTCCAGCAGTGTCGCTTCCTCCAAGTTGTCGTGATAGCCTGCTTTAGGCTTGTTTTTCTGTGGCAACGTTTGTTGAGCATTGTTGTGTCCTTCTTTTTGTAAATGTAGTTTTCCTGCATGTACTGGATCAAGCACATAGGCGCCATGGCGGTTAAACTTGGCAATTGTAATGCTAGAGCGGTTTTCTTTTGAAGTGGTCTGTCTTTTCATAAGATTTACTGCTGCATCTTCCTCCGTCGAAGTTAGATCAACTAACGGATCCACAATACCCCGTGGATCAATTGTAACACCATTGGACTCTTCCTTTTCTTTTTCCTCATACTTGGTGAACATATCTTCGTGTCCAGTTTTTCTGTCTCGGTGGAAGTACTTTGATTTGAAAAAAGCGCCCCAGAACTCAGTTTCCGTCATCTTGTCAGGAACTTGTTCCTGGTACGCCATATACACCGCTGGATATTGTATAAATATTTGGTGGATGACTTCCGCATTCAGGTTATACTTAACCACATTTCTGCCCGCGTCATTATCTGCTGATAAATCTGTCAGGATTGTCGATGTCTTTCCAGTTTTCTGCCGTTTGCTGGCCTCTCCAGCTATTAAGTGGCGACGACTCGCCCAGAAGTCTTCTTCGGAAATAAGACCATCATTTACCATTTCAGTATGTTGTCGTTTAAGAGCAGGATTTGCAGCCAGCAGAGCCGCACGTTGCTTGATTTCCGTAGGGTTGCAGAGAGGCGCGGCATTCGAGCGCATCCCTCGCGCTCCATTCTCGCACAGACGGCGGGAAATGAACTCTTTAGCTTGCTCACGTAATTTAAAGGCCTCTTTCAAAGTGCCGGAATCCGATATGAACTCTAAGATGAGCGTCGAATTGTGTGCTAGACGCAGACGGATCATAGCTTTAGGGCTTGAGAGCGAAGATACCTGCTGATCCTGCACAGTGCTCCAGGACACAACAATGGGCGGATTCTGACTTGATGCATCAGGAGACGCATCTGCAGTCCATCTGAGCCCCTTTTGAAAAAACTCTGCGCGGCCGTCGCGCTTCTTAACGCGGACCTGTGCCACGAAAAACTCCGACATTTTTGTGGTAGCTAGGAGTAATATTTGCAGTTTGTTTTAATATCATTGACGTTTGATATTTTAACTGTGAATTATTGCATTAAAATTATGCGCTTGGTGCCGCTTTTGCTGACATTAGCCTGCGTTTGTGGAGAAGGATACCATCGACATACAAACAATTGGGCAGTGATTGTAAGGGAAAGGCTAAAAGTTTGTGCTCAAGGTGTGCTAACAAGCGCAAATGTGATCTTCGTATCAGGTCGACACTTCTCGCTTCTGGAACAACTATAGACACGTTGCCAATGCGTTGTCACTTTACCACTCCGTCAAACGTCTCGGCATTCCAGATAGTCAAGTTGGATTAAGCGAAGTTTTTTTCAAGAACATGATATAGCGCTGATTAACACTGTGGTCTATCCAATGCTGGGGCATAGATTATCCTGATGCTGGCAGATCAAATGCCATGCAACGCTCGCAACTGCTTTCCAGGCCAAGTATTTAACAGCCGGACGGAAAAGATCAACTTGTTGAGTTACTAGCTACCTTTAATTTGACTAAGGTGCACGATTTTCGCATTTTTTAATTTCATGTTGCTGAGCAGGTATGGAAAAAATGTCGAGGTGGACTACCGTGGCTCTGAAGTCTCTGTTGCTAACTTCATAGCTGTTCTTACTGGTGCGTGGATTTTTTGGAATGATTAGACTAAAAAATTGCCTTAGTCACTTTTTGTAACCTCAGGTCGCCATGAGCCCGGGACGCCAGTATCCAAGAAGCTCGATACGGATGAGAACAGCAATATTTTCGTGAGAGTTTCAAAGCAATGAGCTCGCGCACTCCCTATCCCTTACATGTTTTGTAAATGTTGTGCAGATATACATGTCGGGACATGGTGGTGACGGTTTTTTGAAATTTCAGGTTCGTGCCAAATCCGAATTAATGAAGTTCACCAAGGAAATGCTGACCTTTACTCGCCATGACCAGGATTTTGAAGAAATGTCAAGCCAAGATCTAGCCGATTCTATTCAGGAGATGCACGTCAAAAAGCGGTGCGGCCGAATTATCTATCTTGTCATGACACTTCTACACTGATCGAAACGTGACGTCACCTGCACAGTTACAATGAAATCTTTTTCATGGTTGACACGTGTCAGGCAGGCTCTCTGTCTAATGCCATTCAGTCTCCGAAGGTTGTAACAATTGGCAGCTCCAAAACGGGTGAAAACTCGTACGCGCACCATTCTGACTTCGAGGTTCGTTTAAAGCGATGAACTCCTCGAATTAGCTGACCTGCTCAATTTGTTATATACAGTTGGGACTTTCGGTCATCGATCGCTTCACCTTCTCGACCCTGGACTATTTGCAGCGTATAAAGGTCGGGGATTCAATTCGCAACAAGACGCTCCAAGACCTCTTTAACTTTTACGACCCTAAGATGCTCTCATCAACTCCTGAGTATCGAGCTGATATCTTGGGTCGCCCAATTGACGAGGTGCCTATCACGGATTTTCTCGGCTCGATTATCGACGTACACCTTCTCAAAGATGAAGAAGCATATCCGATAAAAGCCACACCCGTTTCTTTTGATTCAAAATCCGACGCCCCCATGTCTACGATTTTCGACGACTCAGTTAAAAATACTGTACTACTCAGCAAAAACGCGACCTCGGTAGGATCGCAACAGTTTGGATTTTCCAAAGGCTTTATAGCTGGTGCCATAGCGACCATAATTACTGCGGTGTTGGTATCCGCAGCAATGATATGAATCTAAAACTGAAGTATTACGCGTGATGTTACAGTTTCTTTATCGATTACTGATTCTTATATGGCTTATTTCACGGAACAACTTGTTATATAGTGAATCACAAACAAATTAAATCATTACTACCATCGACAAGCCTGGAATATCACCAGAATCCTAGCAATATTTCCGCTGGTTATAACTTTTCATAAGGTGTGCGCGCCTGTACATAGAGTTAGGGTGATGCGGACTCGCTTCCTCTTCTTCCTCTGTATCAGGGCTAAATTCGTCCTCGACAGGTAGGCGGCGCCGCAACAACAGGCGAACGAAAAGAACTGCGATACCAGAAATCCAAATGGGCGACGTACAGATACTGAGCGCAATAAGTATCGGGCTCAACAACATGACGAACGGCACACACACGACGACTGTCAAGTACCAGACAGCGCACGGACGCACCTGAAGTCCAGCACATCAGATAAATATTCATCAAAACGATGCTAGCTACAGATGGTAGCAATACCAACCATGGCAAAGAGAGCAGTTTCCTGGACAAAACTTGGCACTACTATTGTCACTAAACGATAAACAGCCGCACTACTCATCGTTTCCCATCATTATGTAGCCCTTTGGTCAGTAGAAAACAAAGTTCAGCTCACCAGATAGAGCCTATCATAATACGCACCGAATCTTATACACAGGCTGTATCATAAGCTCGATGTTGGACTTGACCATCGTCACAAGCTGCTTGCCAGGCCTTTCAAGGTACTCTTCTCGTTCGTTATACGCCTCATGACGCTTCAAATGAAGTTTCATTAGTTGCGGTGTATACGGTGTATTGAGCGGTGTCCTGTCAGTGCGCATCACTCCCTATACAAAGGCAAAGGTACAAGCTTCACGTCAGTTCCGCTCAAGAATCACAGCGAGATACTGTGCGCACCACGACTGGCTGTAATCCGACACCGTGCTGCTTGCGTCGCACGTATGGATCCCACTCAACATCAATGCTTAATGGGGTGATGGTATCCCAGCTGCGATAATCACCGCCATCCAAAGGCACTAAAAGAATCGGGGAAAGGGAAGTTACCTCATATCGCTTCATAGTAACAACGTTGAAGATGTGTTTTTATGATGTGCAAGTAAGTACCTTTTCCAGGCGTAACACACATTGCACTGGCTAGTGGTGCCCGCAACATTTTCTTTCTCTCGTCACCCATTCGTTTGGGCAAAAGCAGGCTGAAAGACCAATGGTAGCTTGATACTCCCAGCTTGTAGAGTGACGCGAGTGTGCGTCCGCTGAGGCTAACAGAATGCACATCTGGCGGGCTGCGGTTATCCTACAATAGGCAACGCACTAGTATAGGATGAGTAGCCATTGACTTTTGACAAACTCTCGCAGGTAATATAGTTGTTACAAAACGTAGGCTTAGGAGTACATTCGTTTTTCTATTCGATATCGATTCTTGCAGTCTTAATGCTCACGGTCCCAGAATTTGGGCCACCGCGATAAGCATACGTTCTGACGATGGCGCTGGATCGTGGTCGCAGCGACCACTACGCGCTAACGCTTCTTAGTGGAAATGGTAGCGATGACCAATACGAAGGCCACAGCACTGGTAGCAATAGTCTTGCCCCTCGACCATACGCAAAGAACACATCCGGCGTGCGTTTTTATAGAAATTTTTGTGAGTCTCTCGAGATTACTAAATTCATACTTGTACAACGTTGCTAGGCGGACAATGAGCAGATGCGAAACGAAATCGTGCGTTTGGAGAATATGCTGGCCAGCCGTATTGCGGCTCGTGCTAACCATGACAAGTCCAACCTGGCTCTCGAGCGTTCCAGCAAGATAGAAAAATACGTGGAGGTTATGGAGCTGACGAAATGCCTTCGTCGTCAAAAGGAGTTTCTGCTGAGTGAAAATCGCAAGCGCCAACGTTTTGCCGAGAAAATTCAGCAGGCCATGCCGGTGCGTGGCTTGACTTGGTTCTGACCGACGGTTGCTCAAAAAAGGACTGACTGTCGTTTGGTGGTGGTGGTGTTAGCCTTCGACCGATAGTATCCAGTTTATGAAAAATGTTAAGTATCCACCTGATGAAGTACTAGAGAAGACGTCCCGCGAAGCATTTATGGAGATGATGGAGTACCATGTAAGCGGCGAGGCAGCTACCTACATGAACTGGAAGACGAAACGCGAGTCCAAGTCAATGTACATGCACGCATACTCAGAAAAGAGTTTTATCGGTGAGGATATGGCGCGCGTTTTTAAGAGAACATGGGCGATGTTCTACGATGAAACCCAGCAGGCACTGTTGCACCGTCGGCGAAGCAAATTCTGCGTATGTAACAGCTTTTCTAACTTGGATAGGAAAATCGTGTGAGTTAATTTTATTGATGTTCTTGTTTCCATAGATTTTGAAAAAGCTAAACGAGAACATGTATTTGACGCGCAACATTCACCAGTTTATTGGGGAGAGCTTTCCACGTCACGCAATGACGTTAGTATGTCGTATTTCGATCGACAAGAATACGTTCGCTATTATCAGCAAATCGGTAGTGCCGCCCACAAGCGACGCCCAACACTTAGTGTGGACTGATGAGTGTTTCATGTGGAAGTTTATAAGACGTACGGATGCTCAGGGTGGGTTTGACATTTCCATTCGTGGCAAGTATGGTAGCACATCAGCTGTGGCTGGCAACCGCTTGCCTATGCTCGAGTCATACTTTCAGCTCGTGGATTGGGAGTCGCTGGTGATTCGACCAATTTTTGACTTCACACTAGCCTAGTTCTTTGGTGCGTGATCATCAGTTGATGCCAGAGTTTTGTCCAAGTGTATGATATGCTGAGGGATCTCGACAGATTGGAAACTTGAAATTATTTTGTTGACTGGACCGAAGCAGCTTAGCATAGTTCTCCATTTGGCTGTAGCAGCGTCGAGCTGCTTTGTCAACAGCAGAACAACTGCCGTTCGAAGCTTGTACCCTATTCCATGCTTGTTGCTTATAGCTCATTAATAACATGCAATTTAATGGGACGCTGGCGTGAATGCGAGTCTAATGGAAGGCCGTGGATTCATGCGTCGTGTAGATAGGTCACACTTAACAACTAAACTCATATATATATATAGGTCAGCAACACTTTCTGTTGATTAAATAGTGCTCATGCTCAGTTATGGAGAGGCTATGACCGCTTGGACTGCCGTAAGCTGATTGATATTCTTTGACCGATTGGTAAAGTTGCGTGTTAAGTGCGTGTTACTATACTTACACTCATAAAGCAATGAGCCTTAGCTAGTACTTTGACTAGCAGTCCATTGATGCCGATATTGTCGATAAAAAGTTGCTAGCATTGAAGACAGATTAACAATAGATTCCTGAGCTCTCAACAAGTGGTTCGTAATTTTCAACGGATAGCATAACAAGCAAACGTTTGTCAAGCGTCAAATAAATAGGAAAAAGCTCAGCAGCAAAAAACACCACGACCAGCAGCATTGCTTGCGTCTATATAATCACAATAGGAACTCAACTTAGAAAGTTAAAGCACTTCACTTAATTTTTATGTGGCCTTACCGATGCGCTTTCGCGGTGCACGTTAAACCAACCCTAACCAAATCACAAACATGTCTGAGGTTCGAAATGCTCGTAACGAAGGATCCTGGTGGTAAGTCTATTACCTTCGTAAAAGTGAGGAGTGTCATAACACTGTACAGAATACGCCCAAAGCTCCAAGCCATGACTAGTCGGCCTACCCATTGCAGACGAAGCTTTGCTGATTGTGACTTAAACGGAAATCCCGACAAAGACAGCGTTAGATAGAGCCACGTTGAGAAAATTATGATGGGCAGAAACAAATCTGCAGCTGCGACCAAATAAAAGATTGTCGCTGGGATCTATTTTTCCGTCAGTGAAGACAAGTAAATTATCACATCAAGAACGTCATCAAGAAGCACTACGTACAACACTAAGACGATTTCCCTTATCGTCATCGAATATTCCTTTCTTGTAGAGGAAGAGACTCCCATATAGCACCAACTGTGTTAAGTACATCCCTCCATTGAAGATCAAATAAAAGATCATCCATTTTCGTCGAAAAAGTTCGGCAGAAAACCAATGACGTCGCGACTACATCACAAAACTTTCCAACGATCAGCATAGCTTTATTATCAAGTCAGCCACCAACAAAATCCTACCGACTGAAAAGCTTCGGCCCATACAAGAACCAAAAGTAAATACGACGACACAAAAAGAAAATCTGGCAAATTAAATAATACCGCGACGACTTTATTATAAAAGTCGAGCTCCGCCTGTGCGTGGCCAGCTGTACCCGACGACGTCGCAGCACCTGCATCTTCTTCTCCATATGCAGGTGGTAGCCCCTCGTGAATCCATGGATTTTTACGTGATATTCCTGTAGGTAGATCAGCAGCGGCTTGAGAGTCCAAAATACACAGAGTGGAGAAGGTGGCTGATCGGAAAAAGGAGCCCAGAGCTACACTAGCAATCAGCAGCTGAACGGTACTCCATGTCGTGTGTTGGTAGCGCATGAGCACGCCACGTACTTCCAAATACTTATTCATTGTCATGACAGTTATCAGCACGTAACATAGCGCCAGAAAATAGCTGGACATGGCCAAGTTCGCTAGGAACAGCGGCATCTTATCTCTTCCTCCACGTTTTCAAAACTGATTTTGATTTAGATTAGAAATAATATACATGTATATGATAGAATTGTTTCAGCAGATCAACCTGTTCGTTGAACTTTAGTCCGAGGGGTCCTCCCTCTTGGTGCAGTGGTTTAGCACCGAATCGATATGCGATATTTCGTGGGGATTGAACCCATAATAAAAGTAGCAAACAAAAACAGGAATCAGCATTCAGCATAGTGTAGCTCTGTAAAAACTTAGTCATAGCCGAGAAAATATAGGCTGTGTTAATAAGTTAAAACAAAAACCAACTTCAAACTGAACTTTAGTCCGACGTTCCACCAGCACTCGCTTTTGAGCTTTGTTTAGCTTTCGCTTCGTCTTCATCAAGAAACTTTATGTCGAAACAGTTCCGCTCGGTCGGGTCTTTATATTCAAGTCCCAGTGCAATAAAAACGTCCACTTCCGATTCACAAATTACGCTATCGCCGAGGCGCACTTTGGTTCCGTTCACCCGCATCACTCGAGTAAGCCCGCGGTCCGAGAGACTCCACCCATTTTTGTGAGCAAAAAGTCGCATGCTTCGGTTAAAGTGGTCACTACCAGTGAAGTATAACATCGCGAAGCCGAAATAGTGCCGAGGGTAAACTTTGATGTCCAGCCGACGATACGGAAGGTCCTTTCACATTAACAGATGTACATTAGCAGCCAGCAGGATGACGACGCATTCATATTGGCAAACACCTTAGAGACACGACATACGCCCATGTATGTGTCACAACCGCCATAGTTTTGCTTTTGATAATGCGTCAAATCATCTGCATGCAGTGCAACAGATCGCATATTCGTCAATAAAAGCATGATACACGCAAAACAAAAGTTAGGCTATTAAGACCAGTCAAGAACCCTGTCTTATGGAGACGATCAAGCAATTCCGGCAAAAAATCGCAACTATCAACGTCTGGATCGGTGATGAGAATGTCGCAATCACCGGAAGATAACTTGCCTCGACGATACGAACCACAAGCCAAAGCAACAGCGTTTGGTACGATCTTGTGAACTTCATCTACGACAATCTGTTCGATTCGACGGACTTCAGCTCTAATGCAACGTTAATATATCTGTCTGAGTACCTGAAAAAAGTTCTGATAAACACACAAGTACCTAGGAATCTTGGTCAGAAAATCCTCGTAATGCCTCACTCCGATTTTTTGTTGCGCAGTCAGCACTTCGCCGGCCTCAGGCTTCCTTAGATCAGCTACTGACTTGAATCCCGTTCCATATAGCTTGGCTGCTGTAGCTGGACCAACACCCCATATTCGAGCCATTTCGACTAAGGCACATAGTCGAACATTGCTTTTCTTTGCGTCAAGCTTGGCCAGACGACCTGTCTCGAGAATTTCAATCACTTTATCGCGTAATCGTCCCTTTACCCAGTGCATATCCTTGAAATCTCTTACACTGCAAACGCGATGGCGGGTTGCTTTCAAGCTCGATACAACTTTCTGTGGAAAGAATCAGAGCGAATGAATTAGATATGTCTCGTAGGCCTCACACCTGTTTTTACCTTGTACATATACTGTCGCCATACATCTCGCTCTACGTCAAGAAATTCCATCATCTCTTCCAGCGGATCAGTCAGGTGAGCGTTGAGATTTTGCTGAACAACTGGAAACATGGCATTATATCCTTTCAAGACAAAGTAATCAAATTTGACAAGACGAACCCGATGAACGTTGACAAATAAAACCCTCGCCACTAACTTTCTTCGAGCTTGGCAACGCTCCTTCGTTTATTGGGCGAAAACCTGGGTTGTTCTTGTAAAAAATCGGTATTCGTTCTTCCACCAACTTCTGATTTTTCTCATTTAGCTTAGCTTGTTGCTCCTTCAGTTCTTTTCTGTCAATCGTCACTGGAGCTACACGCACGATTTCTCGGGTGTCCAACTTCTCTGAATCGGAGCCTTCGTCACTTTCACTCTCACTATCATGACTTTTCTGAGCGCGTTTTTCCTCTAATTGTTTTGCTACTTCAGCGCAATGTTGCTCATGTTCAACTGCTTCGGCTTGAATTTGCTGGTGCTCGGCCCACGTCAATAGTACTCCTGCAGCAGGAAACGCTTTTTTCTGCAATAAGTACACGAGCCATTCTGGCGTATAAACCACCATGTTACGAGGAGGAAAAATTGCAGTTTGCAAATATTGCACTGCCTTATCATGATTTAGCTGTGCGCTTGCGATGATGATATCAACGTCACTCCACTTCACTGTGGCTGGGCCATTCGATTCAGCTCCACGTATTTTTGATTGCATCCCCACGACAAGACCACCGAGTTTGCTAACTATATTGTGTAATATCTCCAAGCGTTTGCGCCCCATGTCTGGACCAAACGGGACTAGAAACACGCGTTTACCATCAAGTAGTTGCTTTTGTGGGTCAACAGAGTCAGCGACACCTGTGCGTTTCGACTTTTTGGTAGCTATGCTTTTGGTCTTTTGATGGGCAGGCCGTTTGTGTTGTTGCTGCGCTTCGACCTTTTTCAACTCGCGCATTTCGGCTTCGATTTTAGATAACAAGGCTCTTCGTCAACAGTAGTGGAGAAGCTTTTCACTTGACGCCTCGTCTCGTTGGAGATGATGGACAATTTCCCAGCCTCAGTTTTTGAATGTCGATGCCTTGGTGGGCGCAACAATTTGTCAATCTGGTCAAAGAACTCACGCTTCTTCTGCGCAGAGAGTTACTTGACCATTGCTTGGCTAACAAAAACACATGTCCCCCAAATTGACATATCAATATCGGCTGTTCAATTGCTTGATCGATGTATTTTTAGATACAGCAATATCATTTTTAGAGCAACGGTGCAGTCCTGATCACTCACTCAGAAATTGGCATCATCAACTGATTTTTGATTCTAAGCATTCCAATATTGCGCATACCAATCACCACGATGCACCTTTATGCGTCTCATGTAGACACCGTGCATAACGTCCAATTATTCGGCTTAAACTGTCGGAGTGGATGTCATTTTAACACATTGTGGCAACACTGGAGAGAGTAGGTAAAGGATCTCGGTTGTGAGTAAGGGCGCGGAAAAATTTGTATGCGCGTTGCGCGCTCGTGACAATTTGCGTCTCGAGGCAGGACTATATCTTCAGGATCATGACATTTGACAGCTCAATTTCAAGTAATACATTTTACATCCGATCAGATTCCCAAGACTCGCTAGCAACGATACAATTTTCGACGTCGAGCCCGACTTGAAATGCAATCCGACTTGCCGGCAATGCGAGAGAAACCTACATGTCTGTCATCTAGGCCACCTCAACAGGCAAGGTTTCTGTGCATTATACAGATTCGCGTGGAGATCGACTATGTATTACACACCCTTAGCTACTCATTTGAAACTCGTAGAGTTTGTCACGAGCTACCGAGTGTGTGTTGACGCGGTTGTTAGTCTCTGGGTTAGTTTTCTTCGCAACTACGTTTAGCACTAAATCATATAATCACTCTTGCATCATGTTTCTTAATACCGGGCGTCCGCTTGCAAATAAATAACGCGTCCCATCCACGGTAGCTTTGAACGATAGGAAATAACAGGAGGAGCGTCAGCGGCTCCAGTAGCATTTTTGCCTTCTTTATCTTGGTTATCGGTAGACAATAGATAAAGTGTATTCACATTTACCAACACTCTGTCAGAAAAAGATGTCGGGTGAAGCCAACAATGCCGACCAGAGTGCAGCGCTGGGGTTATCCTTTACAGCGCTTTGCTCCGTGCTGAAGGCTGTGGAAACCACGAGCAAGGGTGATAGGAAGCTGGACCTGCTTTTCAGCACCAACTTGCGCGCTCAGGTGGGAGAGGGTGACTTATACCCGTTAATTCGCTTAGTGCTGCCCCAATTGGACCGAGAACGCACCTACATGCTCAAAGAGAAAAAGATTGCGAAAATTTATGTCCAAGTGCTAGGTCTGGCCCCGATAAGCAAAGATGCGCAAAAGTTGGAGCATTACAATAACCCTAAGATTGTCGACAGCAAGTCAGTAGGGGACTTTGCTGCTGTACTATACGAGGTAGTGCTTTACCGTAGTGGGACGGGAAAATCCAAGCTGAACCACACGATCGAGGATGTGAACGAGTTGCTGGATGATCTGGTTCGAGCTGACGATAATAAAGCAAGGAAAAAAGTGTTCATGAAGCTGGCGACCGAGTATACGGCGGACGAGCAGAAGTGGATTATTCGTATGGTGCTAAAGGATTTGAAGATCGGATTAAGGCATGAGCGTGTACTAAAGTTTATTCATTTAGATGCTGTCGAGATGTACAACCATACAAATGACTTGCACAAGGTTTGTACTGACTTGCGCAACTCGGCAGTTCGATATGTACCTCAGCTCGAGCCGTTTCAAGTCTTCACGCCTATGCTGGCAAAGAGAGTGAATTTTGGTGAGTGTATTAGCGTGATCAATGCTGATGCATTTGTAGTGGAACCTAAACTAGATGGAGAACGGATTACGTGCCACGTACAAGGGAAAGAGGTTCAGTTTATTTCGAGGAATGGAATTAACTACACGGAGAACTATGCACCGTCCATCAAACCACATATCCTAACCCAACTAGAGTCTGGAGTTGATTGCATTTTGGATGGAGAAATGATGGTATGGGACAACGCGGAGTACAAACTTCGCGAATTCGGTCTGTTAAAGAACACAGCAAATGCTGTGCGCAAAGGAGAAGCGACCAATCGATGGCTATGCTACGTTGTGTGGGATATAGTTTATCTTGGTGGAAGTCCAAAAGCAGAGTGCTTAATACGTGAGGTTTTTAAGGGTCCTGGTGAGATTCGAGCTGTAATGGGTTTACCACTTCTCACGCGACGAAAATTGTTGCTTCGAATTTTAAAACCCTTAGATCACCGTGTCATCATTATCGAGCAAAAGCTCATTAATGATAAGTCAGCAAAGGAACGACATGAGCGGGTTATGGCAGAGGTAGATGAGCAGCTGTCAAACGGAGGAGAAGGAGTGATTATGAAAGATTTAAGCTCTCATTATATATGTGGAGAAAGCAGTCGGAAGGCTAAAAAATGGCTTAAGTTGAAGCCAGATTACGCAGGCATGACTACAGATCTAGATGTAATCATTATTGGGGGATATTATGGTACCGGAAGGCGTCGTAGTGGCAACGTATCGGTATTTCTTTTAGGTGTACTTGCACACTCTCTAGATGAGAACAAGGCAGCTGAAGCAATGAAACCCGGTGCTCCATGTCCCGTAGTTTATACGTTTGCTAAAGTTGGTACCGGATATAACTTGGAAGAGCTGGAACAAATGCGGCAAGAGTTAGAACCGTATTGGCTACCATGGGTTGACAACAACGTTCCACCGCATTTGAACTGCTGGAAACCGCAGAAGAGTGACCTGAGACCTGATGTGTGGATCGACCCACGTCACTCCAAGATTCTCGAGGTGTATGGGTTCGAGCTGTCGTTTACAACTCTGTACCAAACTGGTATCACTATTAGATTTCCCCGATGTAAGGCGATACGTAATGATAAGGAGTGGTACCAATGCATTGATCTTCAAGATCTTAATGCTGCCCGCGGCACTCTTTCCAAGAAGCGTGCATCGGAGGTAACTCTGGGACAGAAGAGTACTACAAAACGTGTCAAGAAATGCCCAACTAAAGCTCATCGTTCAGATGGTGTCCTTGTTGGGTATTCACGGGCAGATCTAGAAGGCATTGAGCAAGAACGAAACGTATTTGAAGAAAAGGAATTCTGCGTGCTACCAGGAAAATACAATATGCCTTCGCAGAAGGTTCTTTCCTTTATTCCTAACGGTGTAATTGACGAGCGTGCCATGCAAATGTCAAAGCAGACTGTCGAAAAGCTACTTCACTCGCTAGGTGGTCGTATTGTCCAGAATCCAATCGAAACCACAAACTACGTCGTAGCTGCTGGAGATGCTGGCTTTAAGGTGGTGAATCTGAAAAAGCAAGGGCTGTACAATATCGTGCACATCCAATGGATATATAGCTGCGTGGCCGCATCACAGTTGGTTCCATTAAAAGCGAGCGATTTCGTGTTTGCGACTGCCGCGCAGCGAGAGATACTTGCTCGAGAGTACGATCGCTATGGAGACAATTACACTGAGGATTTAAATCCGGAGGAGCTAAAGCGCATTTTGCGAGATGTGTGTAGTCATGCTGACAAGTCAACAGCTTTACCGTGGCAGCTGCAGTTGAAGGAGTTAGAGAAGGAAATCGCGGAAGCATTGGAGTGTTCGTTCACTTTCATGTGTCATTGTGTAGTGTTTTTCCAGTACTTTCAAACTTCAGACGATTTGTTACCGGACGTAAGCGACGTCTTGGCAAGAAAAGCAAAGTTGTTGGAGCAGGAGCTTCGACTGCACGGAGGGATAGTTGCGCGCGAGATTGATGCCACGGTTACGCACATCATCATCAACTCAGCTTTGGATAAAACCCAAAAGGTTAAGTTGTTGCCAGCCATTCGAAGCTTGCGCCACCAAGGTTTTTCAGAGCCTCGGGTTGTTACGATGGATTGGCTGGAACAATGTATGAAACATCAAGCGCAGATTCCCGATGAAGAGTTCGTTGTGCATGTTTGATTAATAAATATGTAGACAATTTTTAAGTAAAGATATTGACAAGTTATCATTTATGCTTCGAAATGAGACGCATCAGCACACCAATTAAAGCCATTGAAATCTAACTGGTTTTCTTCCTTGCCACAATCGTTGTGCTTCTGTTCTTGCTCATCATACACGAGGTTACCCTCAACGTGCTGCGAAGTGAACTGGTCTTCGAAATTGGACGTGTCCAGTTCGCTAGCCAACTTTGGAATGATAGGTGGAGTCACGCGTTTCGTCTCAAGACGATGCCAGCTCAGATTTGCGAAGAATGGGTGGTCACATATTTCCTGCATTCCGTAGGGACCATTGCCTAGACGCTGAGTTGTCTCCTTGTGGAGCAAACCAGACAGAAGGTCACAAAGTTCAGGCGAGAAATAGGGTGGAAAGTGAGGTTCTTCCTCACAAATCTTGCGGAAGAGCAAGGAACGATCGTCCGGCGAGTAGAATGGAGGGAACCCCGTGAGGAACTCATACACGACACACCCAAAGCTCCAGAGGTCAGCCGCTAGACCGTAGCCATTGCCCCGCACAACTTCAGGTGCCATGTAATCTGCTGATCCGCAGAAACTGGTGCAGCTCTGGTCCGATCGGTGTATCTGCTCGCGTGCCAATCCGAAATCAGCGAGACGAACGAACCCTGCTTCGTCCAGCAAGATGTTTTCTGGTTTTAAATCTCGATACAAGATCCCACGTTCGTGAAGATAGCGCAGGGCAAGCGCGATGGAAGCCGCATAGAACACAACGTGGTCTTTAGGTAGGCGGTGATTCGCAACTTTTTCTAGTAGGAAGTACATGTCGCCGCCAGGACAATATTCCAGTACAAAATGCAGCGCGACCGACGTCTCAAAGGAACAGTACATCTTGGTAATGAAGGGATGATCGACTGTGCAAAGCACGTTTTTCTCCGCTAAAAGGCGTTTGGCCTCGCGAATGGCGCTGCTGTCGCGATCCAATCCATTTTTACTGGGGAGCTTAGACTTGAAAATCACTTTGACCGCAAATAGACGAGTTGGACACGTACGCAGACGACACAAAAGCACTGTGCCGTAAGACCCTGACCCAATGATGCGAATGATGTCAAATACATACTGTCTTGGGTCACGAGAGAGTATTCGGTCTTCTGTTGACATATTCTCCTTCTGAGATGTTAACTGGTCTATCTCCGCGTCTGACATCAACGTATTCGACGACGAAGATTCAGAGAACGTCGGCCCTAGAATCACGGGCTTCAAATTGGTGTGCCAGTCATTGCTGATTTCATCCGTCTTTTTATCAGAATCTTCTGAGCTCAACGACAGCAACGATGATAACGATGCAACGTCTTTGGAGCAACCTGAGAAAGAGCTCCAATCGTTGTCGCTACCGGACGCATTCGTCTTTTCCTCTTTGTGTTCACTACCAGTGAAAGCAGCCATGTTATCCCCATTCCTCATGTCGTCCTCTACTAACATCTTAGCAAAAGAGCTGGCCAACAATTGCGTAAACGTCCATGTCTTGACATTGCACCACTTGTTGTTGTCTAAGGTTGATTTAGGACTCTTGATCGTTTCCCTGGACGATGTCCAGTCATCAGCAACCGATTTGCTCTTCAGTGACTCAAAAATCGGAGTCATATTTGCTCTCGCGTCCAGCAGATAAAGATCTGGGCAACGCAAACCATCGAATGCAGTTGACTCCTGAGCACACGGACGGGCTGGTGTTGAGGCACTTGACGGTAAAGCAGATACGTGATTGGTCTGTAAAGTTTAACCAATTTTCAAACGCTACCACGATATTACGGGCAATTGTAATGCACAAAAATAAGTAACGGCAATTTTTTAAGGGAGCCGCTATCTAGCGCTCACTTTTCGCTAATCAGCGCTCACACCCCATATAAGTACCCCTCCACCTGAAATGCTGCACGCTGATTGGATGACGCCCAAGTCAAAGATCCACCCAATCTAGACGTAATTGTTGGCAGGTTAAAAAAACACCATACCGCAAAGTCAAAGATTACCGGGTGAGAGGTTGCCGGGTGAGAAATTGCTGGGTGAATCTACTGATTTTTATTGTTTCTACGCTAGACCTGGCCTGTAGCACGGGCGGCATCAGCAGCAGCAGCAAGCTGCGCAAGCTCTGCAGTGAAATACGGATCCCAATCAGCATTACAGTCGTCTATGGCACCCAGGGCATGGTTATCAGTCACTACATTAGCTACAGAAGCCAAGGGAGTTGCCGATGTGAGGTTGGGTGTAACAGGACTGATCCTGTTACAGGCTTACACTGTGTTGTGCGAGGAAGCGCGCAATACAAAGGGGGTAGGATTAGTTGGTGACAACTAATCCTATACTAAAAGTAAATATATAAATATTCACTTGTCTATTAGAACGCAAAATTAAGAGTGTTTATTAAATGGGTGGTTAGCGGATAATAGTATAGTAACTACCTAATTAATATAATAATATCAAGTATTCAACTAACTGTACTATTAGTTAACCTGCAAGATTCGGTATTTATACCGAATAGACTTTTCCTTCGTAGATTATAATAACTTATAATCTCTTATTTGAATTTCAGACAACGCGTCTGAATTAAACTGTGATATTCTAACTTAAATATCAATTATGTAATGGCACCCCATTACATCACCCCCCACTTAAGGTGGTTGGCCAATAATTATTCTTATTTTGGCCAATCATAGGTGGCACTTGTTGGTCGGAATTTCTCATTCACCAACTTATTGACCATCGACTCGATGGTCAAAGCACGCGGCGGCGCTCTAAAGAGTGCTGCTGAAAACATCGAAGGAGTTTCTTCCTCCGCCTAAGCACTAGGTGCTGAGGTGTTGAGTGACAACAGTGACGCTGCATTAGCAGCGTCAACTACGCAAAGGTCGGAAGACGTACCGTCTTCGACCACAGATGCTGCTAAGGCGGCATCTGGCAAGAAACAGGGAGATGTTGCTAATGCAACATCTCGCACGATGACAAAACCCGAATGGTGTGTTGCCAGGAAGGGTTCTCCCATGTTCGGAGACAGTTCTGACTCCGAACAAAGTGATCGGGGCACAGCTGTCCCCACGAAAGGATATAGCGAGTCGAAACTCGCTAGGTGCTCATCGCCTAACAGCGATGATGACTCTGGTGTCGCTGTCAGCTATGACAGCGACAATGATTATCACAGGTGGTTGCGGGAACGCAGAGCCCCACCTGGACAAGTACGTCTCCACGTCGGGGTGGTTTAACCCCGGCGCGTGGTGTTGAAGCAGGCGGTGCTCCGCCTGCTAAAAGAGCTCGAACAGAAGCGGTGCCTGCCGCTTCTGAAGCATATCATCGTACGGAACCACATGTTCCGTACAGAGTGGGGTTTTGGACCCCTGGATGGGCTATTTCCCCCAACAGTGGCGGTCACCGTAAACGGGACTGCCAATATGCGTTGTTCGATGTCAACGTGCTGGATGACTGCGAAGACATCCAGTCACGTCGATTCTATCGAAGTACATACGATAGACGTCTGTACTTTATTGACCTCTTTTTCCAGGTTCGATATTATTCGAGCCGGAAAGGGTCAAGGAGGAACAGGGACGATAAAGACGCCCTGACTCAGAGTTGGAACGCTTTTGTTGACAACTACAACAAAAGCCCAGATGATTACGTGAATAAAGTTCACGTAATGCGCGAGCGCTTTTTAAAGCACTAGCGAACAGGCAAAATGGAATACATCCATTTTGATTTCATCAAAGAAGGGTTGACCTGTGGTGTCCCTTCTCACCTCGTTTGCCCGCGGTGTCCGCAGAGCGCTCCTCGTCTGTCAGAGGAGGAGTTGCGGGGGTACGGTAGTTTTTCCGTACCCACCGAAATTCAGGGCTTAATCAATGCCCTAAATGCATCAACAACTAGTGTTGATGCTACTTCGCATTATGAGTTTGAGACTCCTTCTCAAACTCAGTTAAAAGGTCTGGGGCGTCGGCCCTCAGAACCTCAATCGGCTCCCAAGAGTCGAACTCTTGGGGGTAACCCAGCCAGGGTACTAAGTACTCGGCACGCTGCCCCTTCTTCGAAGGAACCGAGCGCTTCGAGATCAAGCGCTCGAGAATGTATCGCTTATTCCCCAGATTATCGATAAGGGGCGGCGGAGGTTGAGAATTCCCTCGCCGTTGTTGTTGCGGAGCATGGTTCTTTGCTCCGCAAGCTCGAGGAGGTTTATTACTCCTTGAGCAGCGATATGTCTCACTCTGTGAAGACATATCGGTCTCTTCGCGAGAATGTCCGCGACATCCTCGGGGCGCACACTTCCCTTCAGCAGAAGAATGATCTTCTGTACATCGATCTTTCCTGCTGTAAAGAAGAGCTCGATCGGCACAAAGCTGATCTTGAGCAGTCGAAGGCGGAGGTAATGACTCTCCGCTCTGATCATCGACGGCTGGAAGCCGATTACAAGTCTCTCTTGGGAGACTTGGAGAAGCACGGTATCTTCCGTGGTTCTGCGTCTCGTCGTAAGACGAAGACGAATGATACGGCTTGAGCCGCCCAACATAGAATGTTGGGTGGAGCCGCATTGCTGTGGGAATGTCTAAGGTATAGGCATTCCCCCGAATCTCTTGGACCTTGAAAGGTCCAATGTACTTAGGAAGCAACTTACGTGTAGGGAAGTTGCTTATTGCATGTATAGGCAAATTAGTAGTACTTAGTAATACCAATTCGCCTTTCAGAAAGGAGTTTTTGTTCTTCCTTCCTTGCTTGTCTGCATTTTGCTTCTGCTTATCAAAAGCAGAGGCAAGTGCATATTTTATATAGCGTATTACAGCTTGGCGCTGTAATACAAATTCATCTACTGTTTTATCAGCAGTAGGTGCGTCGTCCTCATTGTCTGCAGCCATTGCTGCAGACACATATTCATCATATGCAGCTTCAGTTTCATTTGAAGCTGCTTCCGCTTCTACTGTACTTTCAGTAGATAGGCCATCGTTTTGTTCACAAGTTGCAGTTGCAACTTGCACATTGACTCGCTCAAAATTTGAGCGGGTCCCTCCCCCACTTAGATTTGGCGTACCGCCAAGTAAAGCTGGGGTTCGTGGGTGCCTTAAGGCATTCACGTAGAACGGTGTATGCTTAGTTGAAGCATGCACTGAATTGTTAATCGCGAATTCAGTGAGTGACAGATAGTCACTCCACTTTTCAAAGGCATGTGCGTATGATCGCAACATGTCTCCGAGAACGCGGTTAACCCGTTCCATCTGCCCATCCGTTTCCGGATGGTCCGCAGTTGACATCTTCAACTGGGTTCCCAACAATGAGAACGTTTCTTGCCAGATCTCGATCCGAGACAATGTCTTCCGGCATTCCGTGCAAACGGAATACCGTATAAACGAATATCTGCGCTGTTTGAGCGGCGTTTACGTTCGCTGATACTGCAGTAAGATGTACGATCTTACTGAAACGGTCTACGAAGACCACTATTCCAGTCTTCCGACTATTGTCGGGTGGAAGACCGAATACGAAGTCCATTGAAATGGACTTCCAACACTCTGTCGGAACCGGCAGAGATTGCAGCGGAGCCTGTGCAGACTGCGCAGGATGAACGCGCTGGAAAATCTCGCAAGCACTTACGTACTTTCGTACCCACTTTTACTGGTTTCTCCAGTAAAAGTCACGTGCGAGAGAAGCGTATGTCCTCTCTCGACCTTGATGCCCCGAAATCGGTGCATCATGATACTCAAACATAATTTGATGTTTGAGATCATCGTCGTTTGGAACGACGATGCGACTTTCATCTTTTTGGTCTGTGCTGTAAAGCAGCAGACCATCGTGCAGTCGATATCGATGCACGCAAGCGCGGAGGAACTCTGGGAGTTCGTCGCGCTTCTCACTTGATTGATTACTTAAGTAATCAATCAACAGACGTGTCTCCTCGTCTGTTATGTACGCCTCGCGTACTTGTCGTATAATTGACGACGACAAAGCAGTGCAACGGATCGCGTTTGCACTGGCACCTTCGGTTACGGACGGTTTCGTCTCGTAATCGGGCCTTCGTGATAGCGCATCCGCTATCACGTTCAACTTTCCGGGTTTGTATTCAACCGTAAAGTTGTATTCAGCAAAGAATGACAGCCATCGAGCCATTCTTTGAGAAATGTGTGGTGAATTCACGGCCGAGCGTAGCGACGCATGGTCCGTGTAAACCACAAACGGTCTATCTCCAAATAGATAGATCCGAAACTTAGCCAGTGCATACTTCATGGCAAGGAGCTTGTCATGCACTGGATAGTTTCGCTCGGCTGGGCGCAACTGACGCGATTGATAGCAGATTACACGATCACGATCATCGTGATCACGCTGCATCAAAGCACAGCCGATAGCGAAATCGCTCGCGTCGCAAACGACGTGGAACGGACGCTCGTTATCGGCTATATCCAAGACAGGCGCTTCAGTCAAGCTTTGCTTGACTGCATCAAAAGCATCTTGGCATTGGGTATCCCAATGCCATTCGACATCTTTCTTAAGTAATTGAGAAATAGGTAGTATTAACCCAGCATAGTTGCACGAATACTTGTGCAAATATGTTGCCAACCCAAGGAACTTTCGAAGTTCCTTAATGTTGTTTGGCGTAGGCCATTTAACGATCACCCTGATCTTTTCTGGATCAGAGCGCACCCCGTTCTTGCCCACAAAGTATCCAAGAACGGGTATCTCAGGTGCACCAAAGGTGCACTTCTTTAGATTTTCATAGAGCTTATGCTTACGCATAAGCTCTAACACTCGACGTAGATGTTCCCTATGGACATCTACATCGCTTTTATCGTGTTCACCCTTACTATGGATGAACACGTCATCGAAATAACTCGGTGCGAATTCTCGCACCAGGCGTAATAGATGCGTTACGCATCTGTTAAACGTAGCAGGGGCATACCGAAGCCCCTGCGGCATAACAAGCCACTCCCAAAGCATACCGCTTGGGGTGCTTTCCGCCGTGAGAGGGATACCCTTCTCACGCATTAGGATTTGATAAAATCCATCTCTTAGATCGAGAGCACTAAAGATGGTGTTCCCGCACATGCCATCAATGATGACATCTTTTCGCGGTATCGGCGTCTGCGCCGGTACCGTCGCTGCGTGCAGCTTGTTGTAAGCGTGAACGATTCTCCACCCACCTGTGGACTTTTTCACACAAAAGGTGTGGGTAGAGTGCGGTGAGATAGACTCCCGCACTTGTCCTGCTTTACGACGAGCTTCGAAAAACTCGTCGATCGCTTTTACTTGATCACGCAGCAACGGCCATTGCCGCGTGACACAATACTTCGTGCCTGGCACGAGGTCAATTTCATGACGAGTTACCTTATCCTTAGGGAGACTGCTAGGTACTTATTCTGGGAATACGTCAGCGTATTCCCGTAGTACCTCATAAAATGGGGAGTTCGCTTTAAGCGACTCCCAGCTCTGCGCTTCAAAGCGCTGAACTTTGGTTTGATCATTGGGAACCTCGTTCCCAATGTTTTCCACTTGTAATGTGGATATTCGTTCACGAATATCCACTACATCATCTGTTGCAACGATAATACAGGTCTGTTCGATCTGATCATCGTGCAAGTTTCTCATAAACTTCTTCCAGCTTAGCGCTGGAAGAGCCATCACCTCCGAACCTTCTTTCGGGGGTATTCCATCAACAGAGACTGGGTAGCTAATCCGGTCTCCGTTTGCGTCAAGACGTTGATCGTCTCGACGGAACTGTCCATGCAATCAGACGCACTCGTCTGATTGACTGCTACACGGTGATTACGATTCACCGTGTGCGAATACTCATCATCATGGTCGCCACTGCCTACCATGGAATTTTGGCGATCAGATGTGCTCGTCTGATCGTCCGCCTGTTCTGCGACACGGTGGTCTTTATCACCCGTGTTCATGGCTAACACAACGTGGTGGGCACTCGCCACCACGGAGTTGTGCTCACGATTGCACTCGATCGTGAGTTCACTCTCATCAACACGGAATTCTTTCGTCGTGTTGGAACCTTCGGTCGCACAGTGGGTGTTTCCCACTGTGGATACTATTTCATTCTCACGGTGGGTGTTTCCCACCGTGGATATCATTTCATTCTCATGGTGGGTGTTTCCCACCGTGGATATCACTTCATTCTTACGGTGGTCTTTATCACCCGTGGAATGTTTCTCTCCAGCACGCAACGACTCTTCTGTTGCGTGTGGTAGTCCCTCTGGACTCTCACCAGCGGAGGTACCTTCCGCTGATCGTGTCGGAACAGACCTGGTGGTTCCATCGCTATCTACCAGACTGTCCGACGCTGCGGTTGTATCTTCTGATACAGCCGGATTACACACAGGGTGATCAGATCCTGTGGGTCCGCCGCAGTCGATCGATAGGTTAACCCAGTCAATCGAAGGTTTAAACTTGGACATCCATGGGATTCCAAGTATCACATCGAACTTGTCATCTAAATCAAGGACGATGAATTCATCCTCGAATGACAGTTCATTCAACTCGAAGCGTGTTTTAATCACACGATTTGGAATAGTCACGGTTGCACCTGTTGTTAACCGGACTGACAACATTCTTCGTGGGGTTTCTACCTCCACGAAGCTCAACAGCGTTAGACTCTGAGTTCTAACGAAATTGTTTGACGCTCATGTGTCAAACAAAGCTCGTATGGGGACATCGCTCCCGTGCGGCTTAACCTCCAGTGTCATAAGAGGCTTATCTTCACCCTGCACCTTTTGACAGGACATAGTCCCGTCTGGGCTATTACCCTCACATGCCCTATGTCGGCATGTGGGATAATATTCCCAGTAGGGAGCCCCGCCCCTACTGGTGATCTAGGTTTTTTGCACCAACAGGGTGATGTCCCTGTTGGTGTCGCCGTGCAGCGGACGGTTCCGTCCACGACTGCGTGGCATCGGACGCGGTGCCATACACTCATGGGCAAAATGCCCCACTTTCGCGCATCTATTGCAGCGAATATTCTTCTTAAATTTCGGTTGCTTCGTGTTCGAAGCAACCGCAACTGATAGGTCCATCGGCTCTGTACCTCCACCGCCCATGCTCTGGCGCGGGTGGCTGTTTCTTGAGACGAAGTGTGAACTTCGTCTTCCCGACTGCCGCTTGTTGACATGCTGTTGCGGCATGTCAAAAGCGAAGGGATGTTGAGCCCTTCGGCTGTACCCATCATGCGATGACGCTGATCGCATGCTGAACTTATCACGGATGCTCATGTCAATGGCATCCCTTAGAGTCTCTGGCGTGTGCCGGTAGAGACTCTGTTTGACGGGACCATAATTGAGTCCCTTCATGAAGCCAGTGACCTGCATAGCAGGGGGCACCGGCTCATACACAATATTTGACAGCAAATATTGCGTCTTCTGAGCGTAAGCTTGAAGGTCAAGCTTACCTTGCCGGAGTTCCATGAACTCCTGCCGACTACTTAGCTCCATTTCTGGAGCTTCAAAGTTGAGATTTAGCTCAGCTTTTAATTCCTTATAAGTAAGGAACGCAGAGTCATCAGTGGCTCTGCGACTCATCGCCCATGCCCTGGCTCTACCGCCCAGACATGTTGTGGCGAAGTACGCCTGTTGACGTTCGTCAACAATATTTTGTGCAGAGATGGCATCTTCCACCTCTGCGAACCATCTACGAAGGGTCTCGCCCCCTTCGACGGTAAAGGGCGGTACTCGCGCCTTTACCTCTTCAACGCTATGCGTTGCAGGTGCAGGTGCGTTCCGCGCTGCCTCTTGCGCGGGCCGTGCTGGATTTTCTAGGTGGTTTCGCCTAAAGCGATTCTCCACCTCTATCACTTCCTCCGGGGACTTACCCTGGAGGTAGGTAATGATGTCGGTCCCCATGGACCGAACCATTTCTACCGTCGCGTCTTTACTACGCGACGAGAAGTGGGGGAAGTGTTTCGTCACCACTTCCAGCGTTCTCTCTCGGCAGGCGTCATGTCTCGCGACATGATGCCGAGCGGCTCTAAATCTTCGCTCCGCTTGCTGACTAGCGGAACGGAACTGTGGTCGTTAAGACGGACCACAAAGTGCTACCAGGTGTAACAGGACTGATCCTGTTACAGGCTTACACTGTGTTGTGCGAGGAAGCGCGCAATACAAAGGGGGTAGGATTAGTTGGTGACAATTAATCCTATACTGAAAGTAAATATATAAATATTAACTTGTCTATTAGAACGCAAAATTAAGAGTGTTTATTAAATGGGTGGTTAGCGGATAATAGTATAGTAACTACCTAATTAATATAATAATATCAAGTATTCAACTAACTGTACTATTAGTTAACCTGCAAGATTCGATATTTATACCGAATCGACTTTTCCTTCTTAGATTATAATAACTTATAATCTCTTATTTGAATTTCAGACAACGCGTCTGAAATTAAACTGTGATATTCTAACTTGAATATCAATTATGTAATGGCACCCCATTACATTGGGACAATTGCGCACATTATGCCCAATCTGCCGACACTGTCCACAACGCCTTTGCGGCCTTGAAGAAGCTTCGATAACCTCAAAGAGTGATGGATCTCGCTGGGTAGAAGTCTGTGATAGTCTTGATCTGCCCAATGATCCCACAGGACGCCCACGACCACGTTCAACTATTGCTGGATCAAAGATGTCAGCAGCTGGCAAGGCAGAAACATGCGCAAGAATGACCTTTTGGCGATGAACTGATGCAGTATTGTATTCATCTTGAACTTGTTTGAGTGTATGCTCAAATGACATTGTTGAAGCTACTGGTGCTGATGCTGTGCGAGAGGGCTGTACCAACCACCAGTGCACATCAAAGTTCTCACAAGAAAAAGGGGTCTTGGTGATGTTTGACAATGGAATCGATGCTTGCATGGCATGCCAAGGTTTGATGTGAACATACCTTGACACGTGTCAGTCTCACCGCCAAGCCGTAATCTGTATTGCTGGAATGCCAATTTCAAGCCTGCTACAGACACCTTGCCTGTAACTGCAGAAAAGACAGTTCCGAAGCCAAGGCTTGCCATTGATTGCTCTTTTGCAGTCTGCAGACGGATGGATGCAAGCTGTCCCTCACATGCAAGGAGACAGGCTGTGTTGTCGTAAAGCGTGTTATAATTGGGCCCAATAACGGGCCTTATTATAGGGCCTTATTATAGGGCCTAATTATTGGGCCTAATTTAAGGGGGCCGATTACGGACAAAAATCGGGTACGTAATCGTAATTGTGGGTACCACGGCGTATACAGTTGCGTGTACAACCGTGGTGCAAATAGTCGGGACATAGACAGGGCATAGGAAGATGGGACGATTACGTACAGGTACTCAGCGAACACCGACGAACAGCGACCGACGATGGATAAATCAGGTCGACTCGTCTACGGAGGACGCTAGAACGGGTAGTTCTGATTGGTGGATATTAGGAAATTGGTAGTTCTTAGGATTTAAGCAATAATAAAGTTCTCCTTTTGCGTTCAACCCCTTTGGACACTACAGGGACGGTACATTTGCGCCTACCCTACCTCTACACATCCCTACGTCCCGGACGGGAGCACCTAGTGCATTTTTGGCCCACCGGCAGGCGTAGAGCGTTGAGAACTCAACCCGCAACTCCGCCCGCTGTGTCAGCGTTTCTACAGTAAAGTTTTTTTTTGTTCTGGGAGTACGATTGAGCAGTGCTATCACCTCTCCGCGTTTGGTTTACGTTTGGCCCCTAGAGTTCGGCTGCTGTGCGCGCCCCACGGGAACTCTAGGTGGATTAAGTGAAATTTATCCCCCCCCTCATAGGTCTAGGCTAGGAATACAGATATTTGGGTGTTCCTTTAGATGTTTAAGACTCCAGAGGCTCCGTGATCGGGTAGTGAAGACTTCCGCTGCCTGATAAAGTACCCCCTTCGCCGATCAACACCTGATCGACACTCTGCAGCTCGTGACCCGCGCTCAACAACTCGCAGATCGCACCAACTTGTACCTGAGCAACTTTTAGCGCCTGATCAAGCCTGATCAAGTCTGATCTCAGTTGATCAACTACTTTTGGTGCCTGATCAAGCGTGATCAAGTCTGATCACAGCTGATCAACTACTTTTAGTGCCTGATCAAGCCTGATCAAGTCTGATCACAGCTTATCAACGACTTTCGGTGCCTGCCCAAGCCTGATCACTGCTCATCAAGCCTGTTCGCACCTGATTCGAGCTTGATTATACCTGATCACGCCTGATCAGCACCTCGATCAACTCATTACAAGTTCCCCAATCTTGCATCAAGGAATTGCCGTGTTTACATCCCCGTCACCTGGAGAGCGACCCACGCCTAAGCCGTCGGGTACACAAGGTGAGCAGAAACAAAAGCCGTCAAGGACAACCGGAGGACCCCCTTCGTTAGTCGGTAGTCCAGGCGCCGTGGTACCGCCTGATTAAGCGTCAAAAACTTCTATCGGCCGCTCCACTACAATGATTCGCGTGCCCGGATCTTTAGACGACGCGGGATATCACCGCGATTCTACGCAAGATGGCGCTGATGTGGAAGTGAAAACGGAAGCGGAAGCAGAAGTGAAGATAAAGGTGGAAAGGAGGAGGAGGTTGTGACGATGGAAGTCAGTTCGCCGTCGTCATGCCTGAAGAAGAAAGGAAATGCTGATCATCAGGACCTGGGGAGGAATCTCGATGAGATAAAGGAGGAGAAGCCTCAACCACCTCCCGAGGATCCTTCGGGAGCCCATGAGGATCATAACTTGCGTTATGATCCGCCAAAATACGTGTGTATAATGATCCGGATTGGGATCCGATGGCGAAGTATTACAAGACTGACCAGCCGAAGGTGTTGATGTAGGCGCCTGGGTCGGAGAGTGACGAAAGTCGATCAAGTACACCACCAACGGAAGCCGATCTGGTGAGGACGTTTTACCGGAAGGTTTATAAAGGAAAACTGGAAGATTTCTTATTGACGAATTCGATCATGAGCCTACTTGGGGTCATGATCAGCGGGAAGCTGAACGGATCGGTCGATCAGCCAGTTACGGATGGGAGGGACAAGATCACGATCGTACTGAGGCTAACACGCCTGATCAAGCGGGCAGGTCTGACGACAGGCGCCTACGATGCTGAAGAGGTGTTTGATCAGGATCCAGAAGATCGGTCAGAAGTCTAAAATCGTCTCATCTTGCACGATGATCGAATGATCAACAACGTTCGTAACACGCAGGTATCGCAAATTGCCCACGCCCCTAATGATAGTGGGGACCCAATCTTTTCCACGAGTAATCCACAACTTTCGAGATCGCTGGTCATAAATTCGAACCTCCGCAGATCGACCCACTGGGATCTGTTCGTACTGATTGAGTGTTCATATAATTACCACTCGATCCATACAGCTGTCGGCGCCCCTCCAATCGGATAATCACCTCATCAGGCAAACTTAGCGCACCGTGGGCGATGTCTAACCGAACACCAGCTGGTATCATAAAACCCATACCCAGTATAGCATCTTGACCAACAAGTCTGCCCACCCATGCATGGAAATAATAGACCAACGAGCCTGCTACCGTAATCTTGATTTTAGTGCGCCCTTCCGTGAGGTATGCACTTTCTACAATGCCGACGCATTCTTTTGTTTGACTCGTGTTGATCTGACAACTCACCTTACGAGCAAATGTTGATTCGATGATCGACACTTCAGCACCAGAATCAAATAATAGCGTGGCACGTTCGTTATTGATTTTACCACTCGCCTTGGCTTGTTTAAACCATTTCTTTGGCGAGTGGTATTTCCAATATCCGCGCGATTCACCTGGAAGTAGATCAACCTCCATGATCACCGGGGACCGAGAAAACTCATCGATATGGAAATTAGCCAAGCGTGGTAAATCAGGCTGATCACATTTATCATTATCTATTTCTGCTGCTTGATCAGCCCTCTTCTTATCCACATATGCAAAAATACACAAACCAGAACGCTCGTCTCGTACCAGATTCCAACCTGGCGAGCGTCCTAGTTTAACAAATCTTCAGCTTCCTTGGGTAGCATTCCAGCATGCTTGGTGGTATTGTACCACTGGAGGATGCGGTTGTAAAACTCTTCCATAGGGCACTTGCCCGCATCGTAAACTTCGCCGCATGCTCGACAGATGTATAAACAATTATCGGTCGGATGTCCCTTCTTGCCTCACTTGAGACAGGTCAGGCGCTTCCAGTAACGAAGATTATCGTGCCTGATCGACCCACAATGACTGCATTTCTTCACCGCCTCTTGATCGACTTCACTTGTATCACTTCGATTACCCGATCGGGACTCGCCAGGCTAATTGAGCGCCCCTGGTTGGTCGCAAATAGCAGCAATCATGTAACGGCGCTGATCTCCATCGCTTCCACTGTCGTCTGCACTTGATTCTTCACTTCCAGACGACACCTTGATCGCGCGTACTGCCTTGGGCTTTCGCGCTGTGGCAGGTGACCGATCATCGCCGAATTTTTGGCGGAATCGGCTGAAACCTACGGCCGCTGTGGGCTGGTACCACCTATTACGTGCATACGCCCGCAATGTCTCTTCCAGGTCTGCCGCGGTGTCCAACCGCAAAAGCGCCAGTTGATCAGCGAGCTCGCGATTGGCCAATGTATCCAGAAAATTCTGCACATGCTCACGTAAGCTCGTAGGCGATCCATCCCTGATCGGCAACTTGGCTTGCAGTCCCGTCACATTCAACCGGTGCAGATATTCGATAGGGCTTTCATCCGACCGCTCTTCGTGTAATAATACTGGCGGGATGCCGACTGACCACTTCCACAGTATTGAACTTCAAACTCATCCACGAGACTTTTCCAACTTGATCGAGTGCTTCTACTCAGCTGGCGATGCCAATTGCGCGCTGGTCCTTTTAATAGATCGCCCAGGATCAGACACTTTTCATGATCAGAAGCTTGACCCCCACATAAATGCTGACTTGAAGCGACTAATCCAATTCCGCGCTTGATCTTCATCTCCTTCCTTTCCCGAAAATTCTTTTAGATCACTGATCGCAGACATCCAAATCCTGGTAATCGTCTGTTTATCAGGCATCCCAGTGTACGCGGACTCAATGGTGGCTCGTCGGTGCAGTGTGATCGGCTCATCTGGGTCAACGTACTCGCTCTGGGATCGTTGATCATGGAACGAATACACGGATTCCATGTCAACGTCCTTGACCGTCGCCGATCTTCCTGGCTTCGAGTGCTGATGACGAAGCGAATGCACGGATTCCATGTCGACATCCTTGATCGACGCAGCTCTTCCTATCTTTAGCTGGCGGTTTTTCCCGCCGACGACTCCAGGTGTCAGCTTGCGTCTTTCTTCAGCCAGAAACTTCTCCATAGCCTTATCAAAGAATGTCTGCAGCTGTGGACTTTGCGATACTTGATCTTCTTCTGCTTTGATCTATTGAGGTTCCATCTTGATAGCCGAAAACTTGGATTTATCCTTCTGGCAAACTGCCATCCTGGTGATCTTGGGCTCTATACTCCCGGCACTACTCGACTCCGCTTCAAATTCATCGCCTTCAGAAGGGTAAGATTCGTAGCACGATGATCCCGTGTGTTCTGCTGCGTTGTTTGACGTACCTGCTTCAATCTTCAACGGAGATTGCGAGGGTTACAACTTAGTGGTTTGGCCCACGATAGGTAGCAATAGATGAAACAACTGCTGGGTAGCATTTGGATGAACAAAGATGATGTTCCCCGTCGCCCTGGATTTGTTTCGATAGGGTCTAATCGTTACAAGGAGTGGAAAAATCTCGCGTATCAAGCGTCTACCGATTCCGTGAATGACGATCAAGAAAGTGTCGATCAAGGTCCCCTAGTCGAGAAGAGGAAGTATCCTACTCCTCGAAGTATTTTAGTACGCCCTACGGACCCGATCGCCACATATGTGGCATTGGTAACCGGAGGGCGGCAAAGGTGCAAGAGGTGCAAGCGCGGTGCAATCAGGAGCCGGAGATGAAAAGTCCGACCCCGGATCACGGAGTTGAACAACCTACTGCGAGAGATACGTCTATTCAAGACACGGGCGATCACCCTATCTCAGCCGATCCTAGCGAATTTGTTGTAATCCCTATCGATGGTCAAGTTTGTTACCATGAAGGTTGAGATTTGTATGTGGAAGAATTGTAGAAGCAGCTTGCTACGTTGCCCGAAGTATCTGCAAGCACCGAAGAAGTAACTAGGGACGATTTGCTAGTCGTAGACCCCTTGGTCAACACGCCAGAAGAAATTAATCAGCTTCGCGATATAATTTGGGCGAAGAAACATCTGTTGATCGGAAAGAGGAACGCACTACCTCCTGCTGTACGTGGAGTTGTTTGCAATATCGATGTAGGCAATGCTCTCCCGATCGCCCAAAAGTGTCGTAAGGTGGCTCCGAAATTTCGCGAGAAGTTATTAGCTTAGATCAAAGGGCTATTGGCTACCAAGATCATTCAACCGTCTACGTCACCCTGGGCATCACCTATAGAGATCATTGTGAGAAAGAACGGGGTTGATATTCGTCTATGTATCGACTATCGCGCGGTGAATCAACTCACGCGCCTGATGGAATATCCAATGCCCATGATATCTGATCTACTCGAAGATTTGAATAAAGCGCTGTGATTTTGCTCTTTGGATATGGCGAGCGGTTTTCGGGTCGTATCTATGACCGATCTAGCGCGTCAGATTTCGGCGTTTTTCCGTTTGGGTTGTTCGAATGTAATAGGATGCCTTTTGGCCTAAAGAATGCTCCGCAAATTACCAGCGGTTGATTGATAACGCATTATATGGGTATATCAAGGTTAAGGACGGTGCTGACGAAGTGGATGATGTATTTACGGTGGGAGAGCCCGACCAAACACCGGGACCGTCTGTACTGCAGCGGCGATCATATATCGGTGATTTTGATCCCTGCACGTACATGGACTACCCTGTGTGACAAGGTGGAGAAGTGCGATCAATGGAATTTATCGATCAGCGTGGCCAAATCGTACTGGGAGCGAAGCGAAGTTCCCTATTTAGGGCATCATGTCTCTAGCCGAGGTTTGAAAAAAAATCCGAAAAATTTGGATGATCTGATTGATTTGCCTTTCCCTGGCACCTTACGGGCCATGCAATCGTTTTTGAGGAGTTTGAACTACTACCGTCGGTTTATCAAAGATTTCGCGATTTATGTCGCTGTGCTCTACGAATTAAGGGAAATTGATTATCAAGAGTTAAAGAGCCGATCTTTGAGAAAGGAGAATATGGATCAGGAAGGTGACCGATTAATCAGGGCAAAAGTAGCATTCAGCATGCTGAAGGCAAAGATTGCGTCATCCCCAACCCTGCGCAACTTTGATCATAACAAAACGCCAGTGATCGTGGTTTACGCCAGCAAATGGGCGGTATCCGCCGCGCTGGTACAAGAACATGATCAAGTGTATTGTCCCGTGGCATTCGCCAGCCGAATGTTGAAGAACGGTGAGCTGAACTACAGCCCCTTCGAAAAGGAAGTTCTGGCGCTTCTACGGGTTTTGGATGTTTACTTCACGATGCTGGTCGGAAAGACGATTACCGTCTTGTCACGTTTATCCACGCTGAAATGGTTACTAATATCCAACGGGATGGACGGACGACAGGGCAGATGGGCTGCGATCTTATCGCAATGGGACCTCGAGATCAAGAAATGTGTACAGGGAGAAGAGGAGGTACTGGGGGCGTTAGCTGCAAGTATCACTCCTCGCACCTAAATCGATGAGGCACTGATTGCGATCGCACCGAAAAAGCAACCGCGGCAGATGATTGAAGTAACACCTCCTACGGTCGGAAAAGGCGAAGAACTCTACGTGATTAGTTTCGATGGATCTGCAAGTGTCAAACGACGTGTAGGTGCGTTCGGCGCTATCGTATGGAAATTACGGGAGTGGAAGATTATGACCGCGGTAGCCGATCATGCACCTGATATCACGGTGAACGAAGCGGAATACCATGGATTGCTTTTAAGTTTAAACCTACTGTCAAAATACCCAAAGGAAGTAGATCGTGTGTGGAGATTCGAATTTAGTAATCCGGCAAATGCGCGGTGAAATAGAGTGTAAAGCTCCGCGATTGCAAGTGTTGCAACAGCGTGCGCTTAATCTCCTTCGCGAATGGTCGGATCATGATCTAGTGCATGTCAAAAGAGAGTGGAATAAGAGTGCAGATAACATCACCACTAGGGCTATGCAAGGTGGAACAAGACTTGAAATCGATGACGTGAAACAGCTGGAGGAATTGACCGATCTCAACAGGTTGACGGAAGTGATCACGTGGAATGAAAATCCCACTGCCCCGCAAGTACTACTGATGACACGATCACGTAACCTACATCAGCCGCGACCGTCAACGCGGCCCAATATATCTATAGCCGGGATAAGGGCGGAACGGGTTAAAAAGGCACAGGACGAAGAGAAATGGATTCATGATTTGCGAAGTTATCTGTATGGTGACGTCTCACGATTGAGCGCAGACGAGGTTAAGGACTGCGCGAAAATTGCTGACAACTACGATGTCGATGAAGAAGTATTGCTGATCTACTGTGGAAACATGGCTAAAAGAAAAGACAACGATGACAAAGATGATCAAGACGATCGTCACCTTTCGATTAAGCTGGTCTTACCCAAGACCATACATGCAGATGTCCTCCACAACTATCATGTGAGCTTGCAAGGAGGACACCAAGGCACAGGGCGTAAATATCAGCGGATCAGACGATACTTCCATTGGCGTGACCTATTCCAAAGTGTACAAAGGTTTGCTGGACAATGCGCGGATTGCGAGACGGGGAAGGGCCAGCCTACGATCAAGGGCATGTCGCCGGGGAATATCGAGGCTACGTACCCATTCCAAGTGATAGCCATGGATCATATCCCGTCACTACCCCGATCGACGGATGGACATACTGAACTGATGATTTGGACGGATCTGTTCACGGGTATGGTGATCGCAAAAGCTGGATCGTCTCGCACAGCGCAGAAAGTCGCCAAAATTATGAAGAATGTGTGTTTCGACGATTCGGGGCTAGCGAGGTGATCCGACACGATCGGGAACCGGGTTTTATGTCGGAAGTATTTCGTGCGTTCAACAAAATCGTGGGACAACGTCAGAGTGCTACTATGGCATACCGTCTACAGGCGAATGGCAATGCGGAGAGGACGGTGCAGACTATTACGCGGGCAATCAAGATGTATGTATCAGATGTCGACCAGACAGATTGAAGCTCGTATTCAGATCGTCTGGTATTCGCGCTGAACTCGACCCCTGATCGCATTCGCGGAGAGAGACATTTTTATTTGGCATATGGGTGGGATCCGCGATCGTCGTTGGAATTGACATTACAACTGGGTGTAATTCGGCGCAAAGATCGAGATACTCGTCGGTGGAGATAAAATTGCAGAAAGACTACAGATATGCCCGCGACTAAGTGAGCACCCGATTGCATCAAGCGATAGCCGAGCGAGCTGAGAGGCATAATGACCAAGTGACACCACACAAGATCAAAGCTGGATGAAGGGTCTGGTTATATCTCGATCGGGTGAAAGAAGGGTTCGCGAAAAACTGGCGCATGTGTGGCATGGACCCTTCAGAGTCGATGAGGTGATCGGTAATCACGCGGCGAGATTGGTTACAGCTGGCACCGACTATCGTATATTCCCAGTAGTGCACCTGTCCAAGTTGAAATTGGTTAAGGAATTTCCAGATCGCCCCACTACTGCGCTAACAGTCGGAATAGAAGATCGTTTTGACTTCGATAGAGCCTTGTTACCCGAAGACAGCTGGGAAAGGACGCTAGATCCAGATGAATTTGAAGTTGATCGTATCACCGATGTTCGATCTGGCCTAAAGACTAGGTATGGAAGAACGTTACGCGAATATCAAGTCTACTGGAAGGGAAATGCCGAGTCATCGTGGGTAGACGAGGCATATCTGAATTGTGATGCTCTGATCAAGACTTCGAAAGGAAAAGGATCAACAGACATCGATTTGACGTAATGCAAGTGGACGAAGAGTCCAATTAATGCGTGATCAGCGGACTGATCATAGAATTACGATCGAAGAACCTCCGATTGAAGAAAAATGATGGATAAAACTCACAAT
>CM047587.1:25002386-25042185 GCA_026184515.1 Peronosclerospora sorghi | reverse complement strand
ATTGTGAGTTTTATCCATCATTTTTCTTCAATCGGAGGTTCTTCGATTGTAATTCTATGATCCGCTGATCACGCATTAATTGGACTCTTCGTCCACTTGCATTACGTCAAATCGATGTCTGTTGATCCTTTTCCTTTCGAAGTCTTGATCAGAGCATCACAATTCAGATATGCCTCGTCTACCCACGATGACTCGGCATTTCCCTTCCAGTAGACTTGATATTCGCGTAACGTTCTTCTATACCTAGTCTTTAGGCCAGATCGAACATCGGTGATACGATCAACTTCAAATTCATCTGGATCTAGCGTCCTTTCCCAGCTGTCTTCGGGTAACAAGGCTCTATCGAAGTCAAAACGATCTTCTATTCCGACTGTTAGCGCAGTAGTGGGGCGATCTGGAAATTCCTTAACCAATTTCAACTTGGACAGGTGCACTACTGGGAACATACGATAGTCGGTGCCAGCTGTAACCAATCTCGCCGCGTGATTACCGATCACCTCATCGACTCTGAAGGGTCCATGCCACACATGCGCCAGTTTTTCGCGAACCCTTCTTTCACCCGATCGAGATATAACCAGACCCTTCATCCAGCTTTGATCTTGTGTGGTGTCACTTGGTCATTATGCCTCTCAGCTCGCTCGGCTATCGCTTGATGCAATCGGGTGCTCACTTAGTCGCGGGCATATATGTAGTCTTTCTGCAATTTTATCTCCACCGACGAGTATCTCGATCTTTGCGCCGAATTACACCCAGTTGTAATGTCAATTCCAACGACGATCGCGGATCCCACCCATATGCCAAATAAAAATGTCTCTCTCCGCGAATGCGATCAGGGGTCGAGTTCAGCGCGAATACCAGACGATCTGAATACGAGCTTCAATCTGTCTGGTCGACATCTGATACATACATCTTGATTGCCCGCGTAATAGTCTGCACCGTCCTCTCCGCACTGCCATTCGCCTGTAGACGGTATGCCATAGTAGCACTCTGACGTTGTCCCACGATTTTGTTGAACGCACGAAATACTTCCGACATAAAACCCGGTTCCCGATCGTGTCGGATCACCTCGCTAGCCCCGAATCGTCGAAACACACATTCTTCATAATTTTGGCGACTTTCTGCGCTGTGCGAGACGATCCAGCTTTTGCGATCACCATACCCGTGAGCAGATCCGTCCAAATCAGCAGTTCAGTATGTCCATCCGTCGATCGGGGTAGTGACGGGATATGATCCATGGCTATCACTTGGAATGGGTACGTAGCCTCGATATTCCCCGGCGACATGCCCTTGATCGTAGGCTGGCCCTTCCCCGTCTCGCAATCCGCGCATTGTCCAGCAAACCTTTGTACACTTTGGAATAGGTCACGCCAATGGAAGTATCGTCTGATCCGCTGATATGTACGCCCTGTGCCTTGGTGTCCTCCTTCCAAGCTCACATGATAGTGGTGGAGGACATCTGCATGTATGGTCTCGGGTAAGACCAGCTTAATCGAAAGGTGACGATCGTCTTGATCATCTTTGTCATCGTTGGCTTTTCTTTTAGCCATGTTTCCACAACAGATTAGCAATCCTTCTTCATCGACATCGTAGTTGTCAGCGATTTTCGCGCAATCCTTAACCTCGTCTGCGCTCAATCGTGAGACGTCACCATACAGATAATGTAATGGGGTGCCATTACATAATTGATATTCAAGTTAGAATATCACAGTTTAATTTCAGACGCGTTTTCTGAAATTTAAATAAGATATTATAAGTTATTATAATCTACGAAGGAAAAGTCGATTCGGTATAAATACCGAATCTTGCAGGTTAACTAATAGTACAGTTAGTTGAATACTTGATATTATTATATTAATTAGGTAGTTACTATACAATTAGCCTCTAAACCACCCATTAAATAAACACTCTTAATTTTGCGTTCTAACCCATAAGTAAATATTTATATATTCACTTTTAGTATAGGATTAGTTGTTATCAACTAATCCTGCCCTATTGCATTGCGCGCTTCCTCGCAATTACAGTGTAAGCCTGAAACAGAATCAGTCCTGTTACACCTGGTAGCACTTTGTGGTCCGTCCTAACGACCACAGTTCCGTTCCGCTAGTTAACTGGCGGAGCGAAGATGTCGCGAGACATGACGCCTGCCGAGCGAGAGAGAACGCTGGAAGTGGTGACGAAACACTTCCCTCACTTCACGTCGCGTAGTAAAGACGCGACGGTAGAAATGGTTCGGTCCATGGTGACCGACATCATTACCTTCCTCCTGGGTAAGCCGCCGGAGGAAGCGATAGAGGTGGTGAATCGCTTCAGGCGAAACCACCTAGAAAAGCAAGCACAGCCCGCGCAAGAGGCAGCGCGGACCGCATCAGCACCTACAACGCATAGCGTTGAAGAGGTAAAGGCGCGAGTACCGCCCTTTACCGGCGAAGGGGGCGAGACCCTTCGTAGATGGTTCGCAGAGGTGGAAGATGCCATCTCTGCACAAAATATTGTTGACGAACGTCAACAGGCGTACTTCGCCACAACATGTCTAGGCGGCAGAGCCAGGGCATGGGCGATGAGTCGCAGAGCCACTGATGACTCTGCGTTCCTTACTTATAAGGAATTAAAAGCTGAGCTAAAGCTCAACTTTGAAGCTCCAGAAATGGAGCTAAGTAGTCGGCAGGAGTTCATGGAACTCCGGCAAGGTAAGCTTGACCTTCAAGCTTACGCTCAGAAGACGCAATATTTGCTGTCAAATATTGTGTATGGGCCGGTGCCCCCTGCTATGCAGGTCACTGGCTTCATGAAGGGACTCAATTATGGTCCCGTCAAACAGAGTCTCTACCGGAACCCGCCAGAGACTCTAAAGGATGCCATTGACATGAGCATCCGTGATAAGTTCAGCATGCGATCAGCGTCATCGCATGATGGGTACAGCCGAAGGGCTCAACAGCCCTTCGCTTTTGACATGCCGCAACAGCATGTCAACAAGCGGCAGTCGGGAAGACGAAGTTCACACTTCGTCTCAAGAAACAGCCACCCGCGCCAGAGCATGGGCGGTGGAGGTACAAAGCCGATGGACCTATCAGTTGCGGTTGCTTCGAACACGAAGCAACCGAAATTTAAGAAGAATATTCGCTGCAATAGATGCGCGAAAGTGGGGCATTTTGTCCATGAGTGTATGGCACCGCGTCCGGTGCCACGCTGTCAGCGGACGGAACCGTCCGCTGCACGGCGACAACAACAGGGACATCACCGTGTTGGTGCAAAAAACGTAAAACACCAGTAGGGGCGGGGCTCCCTACTGGGAATGTTATCCCACATGCCGACATAGGCCTTGTGAGGTAATAGCCCCAGACGGTACTATGTCCTGTCAAAAGGTGCAGGGTGATGGTAAGCCTCTTATCACCCTGGAGGTTAAGCCTCACGGGAGCGATGTCCCCATGCGAGCTTTGTTTGACACAGGAGCGTCAAACAATTTCGTTAGAACTTAGAGTCTAACGCTTTTGAGCTTCGTGGAGGTAGAAACCCCACGAAGTATGTTGTCGGTCCGGTTAGCAACAGGTGCAACCGTGACTATTCCAAAGCGTGTGATTAAAACACGCTTCGAGTTGAATGAACTGTCATTCGAGGATGAATTCATCGTCCTCAATTTAGAAGACAAGTTCGATGTGATACTTGGAATCCCATGGATGTCCAAGTTTAAACCTTCGATCGACTGGGTTAACCTATAGATCGACTGCGGCGGACGCACAGGATCTGATCACCCTGTGTGTAACCCGGCTGTATCAGAGGATACAACCGCAGCATCAGACAGTCTGGTGGTTAGCGATGGCACCACCAGGTCTGTTCTGACACGATCAGCGGAAGGTACCTCCGCTGGTGAGAGTCCAGAGGGACTACCACACGCAACAGAAGAGTATTTGCGTGTTGGAGAGAAACATTCCATGGGTGATAAAGACCACCGTGAGAATGAAGTTATATCCACGGTGGGAAACACCCACCGTGAGAATGAAGTTATATCCACGGTGGGAAACACCCACCGTGAGAATGAAAATGTATCCACAGTGGGAAACACCCACTGTGCGACCGAAGGTTCCAACACGATGAAATAATTCCGTGTTGATGAGAGTGAACTAACGATCGATTGCAATCGTGAGCACAACTCCGTGGTGGCGAGTGCCCACCACGTTGCGTTAGCCATGCACACGGGTGATAAAGACCACCGTGTCGCAAAACAGGCGGCCGATCAGACGAGCACATCTGATCGCCAAGAAAATTCCATGGTAGGCAGTGGCCACCATGATGATGAGTATTCGCACACGGTGAATCGTAATCACCGTGTAGCAGTCAATCAGACGAGTGCGTCTGATTGCATGGACAGTTCTGTCGAGACGATCAACGTCTTGACGCAAACGGAGACCGGATTAGCTACCCAGTCTCTGTTGATGGAACACCCTCCGAAAGAAGGTTCGGAGGTGATGGCTCTTCCAGCGCTAAGCTGGAAGAAGTTTATGAGAAACTTGCACGATGATCAGATCGAACAGATCTGTATTATCGTAGCAACAGATGATGTAGTGGATATTCGTGAACGAATATCCACATTACAAGTGGAAAATATTGGGAAAGAGGTTCCCAATGATCAAACCAAAGTTCAGCGCTTTGAAGCGCAGAGCTGGGAGTCGCTTAAAGCGAACTCCCCATTTTATGAGGTACTACGGTAATACGCTGACGTATTCCCAGAAGAAGTACCTAGCGAGCTCCCTAAGGATAAGGGAACTCGTCATGAGATTGACCTCGTGCCAGGCACGAAGTATTGTGTTACGCGGCAATGGCCGTTGCCGCGTGATCAAGTAAAAGCGATCGACGAGTTTTTCGAAGCTCGTCGTAAAGCAGGCCAAGTGCGGGAGTCTATCTCACTGCACTCTACCCCCACCTTTTGTGTGAAAAAGTCCACAGGTGGGTGGAGAATCGTTCACGCTTACAACAAGCTGAACGCAGCGACGGTACCGGCACAGACACCGATACCGCGAAAAGATGTCATCATTGATGGCATGTGCGGGAGCACCATCTTTAGTGCTCTCGATCTAAGAGATGGATTTTATTAAATCCTAATGCGTGAGAAGGATATCCCTCTCACGGCGGTAAGCACTCCAAGCGGCATGCTTTGGGAGTGGCTTGTTATGCCGCAGGGGCTTCGGAATGCCCCTGCTATGTTTAACAGATTCGTAACGCATCTATTACGCCCGGTGCGAGAATTCGCACCGAGTTATTTCGATGACGTGTTCATCCATAGTAAGGGTGAACACGATAAAAGCGATGTAGATGTCAATAGGGAACATCTACGTCGAGTGTTAGATCTTATGCGTAAGCATAAGCTCTATGAAAATCTAAAGAAGTGCACCTTTGGTGCACCTGAGATACCCGTTCTTGGATGCTTTGTGGGCAAGAACGGGGTGCGTCCTGATCCAGAAATGATCAGGGTGATCGTTGAACGGCCTACGCCAAACAATGTTAAGGAACTTCGAAAGTTCCTTGGGTTGGCAACATATTTGCACAAGTATTCGTGCAACTATGCTGGGTTAATACGACCTCTTTCTCAATTACTTAAGAAATATGTCGAATGGCATTGGGATACCCAATGCCAAGATGCTTTTGATGCAGTCAAGCAAAGCTTGACTGAAGCACCTGTCTTGGCTATAGCCGATAACGAGCGTCCGTTCCACGTCGTTTGCGACGCGAGCGATTTCGCTATCGGCTGTGCTTTGATGAAGCGTGATCACGATGATCGTGATCGTGTAATCTGCTATCAATCGCGTCAGTTGCGCCCAGCCGAGCGAAACTATCCAGTGCATGACAAGCTCCTTGCCATGAAGTATGCACTGGCTAAGTTTCGGATCTATCTATTTGGAGATAGACCGTTTGTGGTTTACACGGACCATGCGTCGCTACGCACGGCCGTGAATTCACCACACATCTCTCAAAGAATGGCTCGATGGCTGTCATTCTTTGCTGAATACAACTCTACGGTTGAATACAAACCCGGAAAGTTGAACGTGATAGCGGATGCGCTATCACGAAGGCCCGATTACGAGACGAAACCGTCCGTAACCGAAGGGGCCAGTGCAAACGCGATCCGTTGCACTGCTTTGTCGTCGTCAATTATACGACAAGTACGCGAGGCGTACAAAACAGACGAGGAGACACGTCTGTTGATTGATTACTTACTTAATCAATCAAGTGAGAAACGCGACGAACTCCCAAAGTTCCTCCGCGCTTGCGTGCATCGATATCGACTGCACGATGGTCTGCTGCTTTACAGCACAGACCAAATAGATGAAAGTCGCATCGTCGTTCAAAACGACGATGATCTCAAACATCAAATTATGTTTGAGTATCATGATGCACCGATTTCGGGGCATCAAGGTCGAGAGAAGACATACGCTTCTCTCGCACGTGACTTTTACTGGCGAAACCAGTACAAGTGGGTACGCAAATACGTACGCGCTTGCGAGATTTGCCAGCGCGTTAAGCCTGCGCAGTCTGCACAGGCTCCGCTGCTATCTCTGCCGGTTACGACAGAGTGTTGGAAGTCCATTTCAATGGACTTCGTATTCGGTCTTCCACCCAACAATAGTCGGAAGACCGGAATTGTGGTCTTTGTAGACCGTTTCAGTAAGATTGTACATCTTACTGCAGTATCAGCGAACGTTACCGCCGCTCAAACAGCGCGGATATTCGTTTATACGGTATTCCATTTGCACGGAATGCCGGAAGACATTGTCTCGGATAGAGATCCGAGATTTACAGGACGTTTCTGGCAAGAAACGTTCTCAGTGTTGGGAACCCAGTTGAAGATGTCAACTGCGGACCACCCGGAAACGGATGGGCAGACGGAACGGGTTAACCGCGTTCTCGGAGACATGTTGCGATCATACGCACATGCCTTTGAACAGTGGAGTGACTATCTGCCACTCACTGAATTTGCGATTAACAATTCAGTGCATGCTTCAATTAAGCATACACCGTTCTACGTGAATGCCTTAAGGCATCCACGAACCCCAGCTTTACTTGGCGGTACGCCAAATCTAAGTGGGGGAGGGACCCGCTCAAATTTGAGCGAGTCAATGCGCAAGTTGAAACTGCAACTTGTGAACAAAACGATGGCCTATCTACTGAAAGTACAGTAGAAGCGGAAGCAGCTTCAAATGAAACTGAAGCTGCATATGATGAATATGTGTCTGCAGCAATGGCTGCAAACAACGAGGACAATGCACCTACTGCTGATAGAGCAGTAGATGAATTCGTATTACAGCGCCAAGCTGTAATACGCTATATAAAATATGCACTTGCCTCTGCTTTTGATAAGCAGAAGCAAAATGCAGACAGACAAGGAAGGAAGAACAAAAACTCCTTTCTGAAAGGTGAATTGGTATTATTAAGTACTACAAATTTGCCTACACATGCAATAAGCAACTTCCCTACACGGAAGTTGCTTCCTAAGTACATTGGACCTTTCAAGGTCCAAGATATTTGGGGGAATGCCTATACCTTAGACATTCCCACAGCAATGCGGATTCACCCAACATTCTATGTTGGGCGGCTCAAGCCGTATCACTCTTCTTCGTCTTACGACGAGACGCAGAACCACGGAAGATACCGTGCTTCTCCAAGTCTCCCAAGAGAGACTTGTAATCGGCTTCCAGCCGTTGATGAGAAGAGCGGATAGTCGTTACCTCCGCCTTCGACTGCTCAAGATCAGCCGTGCGCCGATCGATCTCTCCCTTATAGCGGGAAAGCTCAATGTACAGAAGATCATTCTTCTGCTGGAGGGCAGTGTGCGCCCCGAGGATGTCGCGGAAATCCTCGCGAAGAGACCGATATGTCTTCACACAGTGAGACATATCGCTGCTCAAGGAGGAATAACCCTCCTCGAGCTTGCGGAGCAAAGAACCATGCTCCGCAACAACAACGGCGAGGTAATTCTCAACCTCCGCCGCCCCTGATTGATAATCAGTGGAACAAGCGATATATCCTCGAGCGCTTGATCTCAAAGCGCTCGGTGCCTTCGAAGAAGGGGCAGCGTACCGAGTACTTGGTACGCTGGCTGGGATATCCCCAAGAGTTCGACTCTTGGGAGCCGATTGAGGTTATGAGGGCCGACGACCCAGACCTTTTGACTGAGTTTGAGAAGAAGTCTCAAACTCATAATGCGAAGTAGCATCAACAGTAGATGTTGATGCATTCAGGGTATCAATTAAACCCTGAATTTCGGCGGGTACGGAAAAACCACCGTACCCCCGCAACTCCTCCTCTGACAGACGAGGAGCGCCCTGCGGACACCGCGGGCAAACGAGGTGAGAAGAGACACCACACTTTAACCCTTCTTTGATGCAAACATAATGGATGTATTCCATTTTGCCTGTTCGTGAGTGCTTTAAAAAGCGCTCGCGCATTACGTGAACTTTATTCGCGTAATCATCTGGGCTTTTGTTGTAGTTGTCAACAAAAGCATTCCAACTCTGAGTCAGGGCGTTTTTATCGTCCCTGTTCCTCCTTGAACCTTTCCGGCTCGAATAATATCGAACCTGGAAAAAGAGGTCAATAAAGTACAGACGTCTATCGTATGTACTTCGATCGAATCGACGTGACTGGATGTCTTCGCAGTCATCCAGCACGTTGATATCGAACAACGCATACTGGCAGTCCCGTTTACGGTGACCGCCACTGTTGGGGGCAACAGCCCAGCCAGGGGTCCAAAACCCCACTCTGTACGGAACATGTGGTTCCGTACGATGATACGCTTTAGAAGCGGCAACCGCCGCTTCTGTTCGAGACCTTTTAGCAGGCGGAGCACCGCCTGCTTCAACACCACGCGCCGGGGTTAAATCAACCCGACGTGGGGAAGTAGTTGGTCAAGGTGGGTATCTGCGTTCCCGCAACCACCTGTGATGATCATTGTCGCTGTCATAGCAGACAGCGACACCAGAGTCGTCATCGCTGTTAGGCGATGAGCACCAAGCGAGTTTCGACTCGCTAGATCCTTTCGTGGGGACAGATGTGCCCCGATCACTTTGTTCGGAATCAGAACTGTCTCTGAACATGGAAGAACCCTTCCTGGCAACACACCATTCGGGTTTTGCCATCGTGCGAGATGTTGCATTAGCAACATCTCCCTGTTTCTATCCAGATGCCGCCTTAGCAGCATCTGTGGTCAAAGACGGTACTTCTTCCGACCTTTGCGTAGTTGATGCTGCTAATGCAGCGTCACTGTTGTCACTCAACACCTCAGCACCTAGTGCTGAGGCGGAGGAAGAAGCTCCTTCATTGTTTTCAGCAGCGCTCTTTAGAGCGCCGCCGCCGTGTGTCTTGACCATCGATTCGATGGTCAATCAGTTGGTGAATGAGAAATTCTGACCAACAAGTGCCACCCATGATTGGCCAAAATAAGAATTATTATTGGCCAACCACCTTAAGTGGGGGGTGATGTAATGGGGTGCCATTACATAATTGATATTCAAGTTAGAATATCACAGTTTAATTTCAGACGCGTTGTCTGAAATTTAAATAAGAGATTATAAGTTATTATAATCTACGAAGGAAAAGTCGATTCGGTATAAATACCGAATCTTGCAGGTTAACTAATAGTACAGTTAGTTGAATACTTGATATTATTATATTAATTAGGTAGTTACTATACTATTAGACTCCAAACCACCCATTAAATAAACACTCTTAATTTTGCGTTCTAACCCATAAGTAAATATTTATATATTTACTTTTAGTAAGGATTAGTTGTTATAAACTAATCCTGCCCTATTGCATTGCGCGCTTCCTCGCAATTACAGTGTAAGCCTGTAAGAGGATCAGTCCTGTTACAGATAACTTCGCAAATCCTGAATCCATTTCTCTTCGTCCTGTGCCTCACCCGTTCCGCCCTTATCCCGGCTATAGATATATCGGGCCATGTTGACGGTCGCGGCTGACGGAGGTTACGTGATCGTGTCATCACTAGCACTTGTGGAGAAGTGGGATCTTCGTTCCACGTGATCACTTCCAACATCTGTTGAAATCGACCAATTCCTCCAGATGTTTCTCGTCATCAATCTCACATCTTGTTCCACCCTGCATGGCCATAGTGGTGATATGATCAGCACTCTTATTCCACTCTCTTTTGACGTGCAACAGATCATGATCGGTCCATTTGCGAAGGATATTAAGCGCACGCTGTTGCAACACTTGTAATCGCGGAGCTTTACACTCTATTTCACCGCGCATTTGCCTGATTACCAAATTGGAGTCTCCACACACGATCATCATTCCTTTGTGGTATCGCAACAGTAGATCCAAACCTAAGAGCAATCCATGCTATTCAGCTTCATTTACTGTGATATCAGGTGCATGATCGGCTACCGGGGTCATAATATTCCACTCCGGTAATTTCCATACGATAGCGCCGAACGCACCTACACGTCGCTTGACACTTGCAGATCCATCGAAACCAATCCCGTAGAGTTCTTCGCCTTTCTCAACCGTAAGAGGTGGTACTTCAATCATCTGCCGCGGTTGCTTTTTCGGTGCGATCGCAATCATTGCTTCATCGATTTCGGTGCGAGGAGTGATACTTGCAGCTAACGCCTCTAGTACCTCCTCTTCTCCCTGTACACATTTCTTGATCTCGAGGTCCCATTGCGATAAGATCGCAGCCCATCTGCCCAGTCGTCCGTCCAGCCCGTTGGATGTTAGTAACCATTTCAGCGTGGATAAACGTGACAAGACGGTAATCGTCTTTCCGACCAGCATCGTGAAGTAAACATCCAAAACCCGTAGAAGCGCCAGAACTTCCTTTTCGACAAGGCTGTAGTTCAGATCACCGTTCTTCAACATTCGGCTGGCGAATGCCACGGGACAATACACTTGATCATGTTCTTGTACCAGCGCGGCGGATACCGCCCATTTGCTGGCGTAAGCCACAATCACCGGTGTTTTGTTCTGATCAAAGTGCTGCAGGGTTGGGGCTGACGCAATCTTCGCCTTCAGCATGCTGAATGCTACTTTTGTCCTGATTTATCGGTCACCTTCCTGATCCATATTCTCCTTGCTCAACGATCGGCTCTTTAACTCTTGATAGTCCACCTCCCGTAATTCGTAGAGCACAGCGGCATAGATTGCGAAGTCTTCAATAAATCGACGGTAGTAGTTCAAGCTCCCAAAAAACGATTGCATGGCCCGTAAGGTGCCAGGGAAAGGCAAATCGATCAGATCATCCAATTTTTTTGGATTTGTTTCCAAACCTCGGCTAGAGAAATGTTGCCCTAAATAGGGGACTTTACTTCGCCCCCAGTACGATTTAGCCACGCTGATCGACAAGTTCCATTGATCACACTTTTCTAATAAACGCTGCACCTTGTCACACAGGGTAGTCCAGGTAGGTGCAGGGATCAAAATATCATCAATATATGACCGCCACTGCAACTCAGACGGGCCCGGTGTTTGGTCGGGCTCTCCCACAGTAAATACATCAGCCGATTCGTCAGCACCGTCCTTGACCTTGAGATACCCATGTAATGCATTATCAATCAACCGCTGGTAGATTTGCGGAGCATTATTTAGGCCAAAGGGCATCCTATTCCATTCGAACAATCCAAACGGAGTGACAAACGCTGAAATCTGACGCGCTCGATCGGTCATAGACACGAACCAAAAACCACTCGCCATATCCAAAGAGCAAAACCACAACGCTTTATCCAAATCTTCGAGCAGATCAGAGATCAGGGGCATTGAGTATACCATCAAAAGTGTAAGTTGATTCACCGCGCGATAATCGATACATAAACGAATATCAACCCCATTATTTTTCACGATGATCACTATAGGTGATCCACAGGGTGACGTAGACGGTTGAATGATCTTAGTAGCCAATAGCCCCTTGATCAAAGCCGATAACTTCTCGCGAGATTGTGGAGCCACCTTACGACATTTTTGGGCGATCGGGCGAGCAGTACCTACATCGATATCGCAAACAACTCCACGTGCAGCAGGAGTTAGTGCGTTCCCCTTTCCGATCAACAGATGTTTCTTCGCCCAAATTTTATCGCGAAGCTGATTAATTTCTTCTGGCGTGTTGACCAAGGGGTCTCCGACTAGCAAATCTTCCCTAGTTACTTCTTCGGTGCTTGCAGATACTTCGGGCAACGTAGCAAGCTGCTTCTACAATTCTTCCACATACAAATCTCAACCTTCATGGTAACAAACTTGACCATCGATAGGGATTACAACAAATTCGCTAGGATCGGCTGAGATAGGGTGATCGCCCGTGTCTTGAATAGACGTATCTCTCGCAGTAGGTTGTTCAACTCCGTGATCCGGGGTCGGACTTTTCATCTCCGGCTCCTGATTGCACCGCGCTTGCACCTCTTGCATATTTTGCGTCCCTTCGGTTACCAATGCCACAGATGTGGCGATCGGGTCCGTAGGGCGTACTAAGATACTTCGAGGAGTAGGATACTCCCTCTTCTCTACCAGGGGACCTTGATCTATACTTTCTTGATCGTCACTCACGGAATCGGTAGACGATTGATACGCGAGATTTCGCCACTCCTTGTAACGATTAGACCCTATCGAAACAAATCCAGGGCGACGGGGCACATCATCTTTGTTCATCCAGATGCCTAAAATCGTCTCATCTTGCACGATGATCAGATGATCAACAACGTTCGTAACACGCAGGTATCGCAAATTGCCCACGCCCCTAATGATAGTGGGGACCCAATCTTTTCAACGAGTAATCCAAAACTTTCGAGATCGCTGGTCATAAATTCGAACCTCGGCAGATCGACCTACTGGGATCTGTTCGTGCTGATTGAGTTTCATATAATTACCACTCGATCCATACAGCTGTCGGCGCCACTCCAATGGTATGATCACCTCATCAGGCAAACTTAGCGCACCGTGGGCGATGTCTAATCGAACACCAGCTGGTATCATAAAATCCATAACCAGTATAGCATCTTGACCGACAAGTCTGCCCACCCATGCATGGAAATAATAGACCAAGGATCATGCTAACGTAATCTTGATTTTAGCGCGCCCCTCGTGAGATACGCACTTTCTCCAATGCTGACACATTCTTCTGTTTGACTCGTGTCGATCTGACAACTCACCTTACGATCAAAGGTTGAGTCGATGATCGACACTTCGGCACCAGAATCAAATAATAGCGTGGCACGTTCGTTATTAATTTTACGACTCGCCTTGGCTTGTTTAAACCATTTCTTTGGTGAGTGGTACTTGGTACTTCCAATATCCACGTGATTCACCTGGAAGTAGATCAACCTCATGATCACCGGAGACCAAGAAAACTCATTAATACGGAAATTAGCCAAACGTGGTAAATCAGGCTGATCACATTTATCATTATCTCTTTCTGCTGCTTGATCTTCCCTCTTCTTTCTACATATGCAAAAATACACAAACCAGAACGCTCGTCTCGTACCATATTTCAACCTGGAGAGCGTCCTAGTTTAACAAATCTTCAGCTTCCTTGGGCAGCATTCCAGCATGCTTGGTGGGATTGTACAACTGGCGGATGCGGTTGTAAAATTCTTCCATAGGGCACTTTCCCGCATCGTGAACTTCGCCGAATGCTCGGCAGACATACAAACAACGATCGGTCGGATGTCCCTTCTTGCCGCAATTGAGACAGGTCAGGCGCTTCCAGCAACGAAAATTATCGTGCCTGATCGACCCACAATGACTGCATTTCTTCACCGCCCCTTGATCAACTGCACTTGAATCAATTCAATTACGCGATCGGGAATCACCAGGTTGATCGAGCGCCCCTGGTTGATCGCGTATAGCAGCAATCATGTAACGGCGCTGATCTCCATCGCTTCCACTGTCGTCGGCACTTGATTCTTCACTCCCAGACGTCACCTTGATCGCGCGTACTGCCTTGGGCTTTCGCGCCGGGGCAGGTGCCCGACCATCGCCGAATTTCCGGCGGAATCGGATGGCATCTACCGCCGCTGTTGGCTGGTACCACCTATTGCGTGCATACGCCCGCAAAGTATCTTCCAGATCCGTAGCGGTATCCAACCACAAAAGTGCCAGTTGATCAGCGAGCTCGCGATTGGCCAATGTATCCAGAAAATTCTGCACATGCTCACGTAAGCTCGTAGGCGATCCATCCCTGATCGGCAACTTGGCTTGCAGTCCCGTCACATTCAACCGGTGCAGATATTCGATAGGGCTTTCATCCGACCGCTCTTCGTGTAATAATACTGGCGGGATGCCGACTGACCACTTCCACAGTATTGAACTTCAAACTCATCCACGAGACTTTTCCAACTTGATCGAGTGCTTCTACTCAGCTGGCGATGCCAATTGCGCGCTGGTCCTTTTAATAGATCGCCCAGTATCAGACACTTTTCATGATCAGAAGCTTGATCCCGCATAAATGCTGACTTGAAGCGACTAATCCAATTCCGCGCTTGATCTTCATCTCCTTCCTTTCCCGAAAATTCTTTTAGATCACTGATCGCAGACATCCGAATCCTGGTAATCGTCTGTTTATCAGGCATCCCAGTGTACGCGGACTCAATGGTGGCTCGTCGGTGCAGTGTGATCGGCTCATCTGGGTCAACGTACTCGCTCTGGGATCGTTGATCATGGAACGAATACACGGATTCCATGTCAACGTCCTTGACCGTCGCCGATCTCCCTGGCTTCGAGTGCTGATGACGAAGCGAATGCACGGATTCCATGTCGACATCCTTGATCGACGCAGCTTTTCCTGTCTTTAGCTGGCGTTTTTTTTTGCGCCAACGACTCCAAGTGTCAACTTGCGTCTTTCCTCAGACAGAAACTTCTCCATAGCCTTGTCAAAGAATGTCTGCAGCTGTGGACTTTGCGATACTTGATCATCTTCTGCCTTGATCTATTGAGGTTCCATCTTGATAACCGAAAACTTGGATTCATCCTTCTGGCAAACTGTCATTCTGGTGATCTTGGGCTCTATACTCCCGGCACTACTCGACTACACTTCAAGTTCATCGCCTTCGGAAGGGGAAGATTCGTAACACGATCATCCCGTGTGTTCTGCCACGTTGATCAACGGGCCCACTTCAATCTTCAGCGGGGAGTGCGAGGGCTCCAACTTAGTAGTTTGGCCCACGATAGGCATCAACAGATGAAACAACTTCTGGGTAGATTCTGCCAGATCTTCTGGGTCCTGATCAAACACCTCTTCATCATCGTAGGCGCCTGTCGTCAGACCAGCCTGCTTGATCAGGCGTGTTAGTCTTAGCACGATCGTGAGCTTGTCCTTCCCATCCGTAACTGGCTGATCGACCGGTCCGTTCAGCTTCCCGCTGATCATGACCCCAAGTAGGCTCATGATCGAATTCGTCAATAAGAAATCTTCCAGTTTTCCTTTATAAACCTTCCGGTAAAACGTCCTCACCAGATCGGCTTCCGTTGGTGGTGTACTTGATCGACTTTCGTCACTCTCCGACCCAGGCGCCTACATCAACACCTTCGGCTGGTCAGTCTTGTAATACTTCGCCATCGGATCCCAATCCGGATCATTATACACACGTATTTTGGCGGATCATAACGCAAGTTATGATCCTCATGGTCTCCCGAAGGATCCTCGTTAGGTGGTTGAGGCTTCTCCTCCTTTATCTCATCGAGATTCCTCCCCAGGTCCTGATGATCAGCATTTCCTTTCTTCTTCAGGCATGACGACGGCGAACTGACTTCCATCGTCACAACCTCCTCCTCGTTTTCCACCTTTATCTTCACTTCTGCTTCTGCTTCCGTTTTCACTTCCTCATCAGCGCCATCTTGCGTAGAATTGCGAGTCGCCCAAAGATCCGGGCACGCGCACCATTGTGGTGGAGCTGCTGATCAAAGTGACGCTTAATCAGGCGGTACCACGGCGGCCGGACTGCCGACTAACGAAGGGGGTCCTCTGGTTGTCCTTGACTGTGTTTCTGCTCACCTTGTGTACCCGACGGCTTAGGCGTGGGTCACACTCCAGGTGGCGGGGATGTAAATACGGCAATTCCTTGATGCAAGATTGGGGGAACTTGTAAAGAGCTGACTTATGTGCCGATCAGACGTTATCAAGTACAATCAAGCTCGAATCAGGTTGGATCAGGCTCGATCAGCAGTGATCAGGCTTGGGCAGGCACTAAGAGTCGTTGATCAGTCGTGATCAGGCTTGATCAGGCGATAAAGTAGTTGATCAGCTGTTATCAGACTTGATCAGGCTTGATCAGGCACTAAAAGTAGTTGAACAGCTGTTATCAGACTTGATCAGGCGCTAAAAGTCTCTCAGGTACAAGTTGGTGCGATCTGCGAGTTGTTGATCGCGGGTCACGAGCTGCAGAAGGTCGATCAGGTGTTGATCGGCGAAGGGGGTACTTGATCAGGCAGAGTAAGTCTTCACTGCCCGATCACGGAGCCTCTGGAGTCTTAACAGCTAAAGGAACACCCAAAATATCTGTATTCCTAGCCTAGACCTATGAAGGGGGGATAAATTTCACTTAATCCACCTAGAGTTCCCGGGGGCGCTTACAGCAGCCGAACTCTAGGGGCCAAACGTGAACCGAACGGGGAAGAGGTGAGAGCACTGCTCAATCACACTCTCAAGACCAAAAAACCTTTATAGAAGAACCGCTGAAACAGCAGGCGGAGTTGCAGAGTGAGTTCTCAACGCTCTACGTCTGCCGGTGGAACAAAAAACGCACAAAGTGCTCCCGCCCGGGACGTAGAGGTGTATACTAATAAGGGAGGCGCAAAGGTGCTGTCCCGGAAACGATCTGCTAGATCGAACGCAAAAGGAGAACTTTATTATCAATTAAAGCCTTAGATCTACCATTTCCCTAATTTCAACCAATCACAACACCCATTCCAGCGTCCTCCGTCCACCAGTCCACCTGATTCCACCGTCGTTCGTCGGTGTTCGTCGGTGTTCGCTGGGTACCTGTACGTAATCGTCCCATCTTCCCATGCCCCGTCTATGTACTGTCTATGTACTGTCTACGTGCACCACGGTAGTACACGCAACTGTATACAACGTGGCACACACAATCGTATACAATTACGTACCAGATTTTTTGTCCGTAATCCGAGCTATAATTAGGCCCTTAATTTAGGCCAAATTATAGCACGCTTTACGACACTGGATTGACGCTCCATTGGTTGAAGACTTGGCGGACATGCTGCAATACCCATAGGTAGTCCTCAAACCTCTCCGCAGCCATAAAACAATAAGCAAAAGTGAAAAATTGTGACGTTGAGGTGACCCCAACAACGTGCATTAAGGGCAGACCGAATCGATTAGTCTTGTATGTGGCATCTATGCACCACACATTTCCGGCTGATAACTTGCTGAAGATCTCCTCTGCAGACGGAGACACAATTAAAAGGTGTGTGAGCCTTATCTGGTCATCTAACTGCGTAAAATACAGCGTGGGCGAGCTTGTGGCCAGGTTGTCGAGAAGCGCCATCAGGGGGGAGCGACCAGCCAAGATTTGCAACCTCTCAGCCTGTTTATATTGTAAATGTCGCGTGCAGTGACTGATAGGCCTTGCCTGCTCATTGTGGCCACTACCCTTAGCGGTTTAGCCCATCATTTCTCAAGCGAAGAACCTCTTGGCGTTGATCCTCAGTAAGAGCACGCCCTTGAGGGTGAACAGCTGGGTGTGCAAAGGCCTCGTGATTATGCTCAATGTCACCCACTACAATTTTCCAGTGGGATTCTTCAGCTTGCGCCACTACTCGACGGATAGGGCAGAATAATCCACAGCCTGTGCCACAGCTAGAGGATACGCGCTTGCGCTTCGCAGTCTGAGAGGGTGGCACGGTCCCGCATACACACTTGAGCTCAACAGCCTTGATGTCACCATCTGGCTTGTTCCCTGCTCGCCTTGTAGTCTTCCGCACCAGCACATAGCCGTCGGCACGTGAATGACGGTCTACTGCTGCACGGGCGTCTTCTAGGGTGGCGTAGGTAGCAGCAGCAAGAGTTTGTAGGTTGTTCATGGTCGAAATTGACGTGTTTTGTGGGTGTTAAAGCCGCGAAAAAGTAGCGAAATTTGTAGTCTGGGTGGGTGTTTGGGCGGGTTAGTGAGGGAGAGAGCAAGGTCGGACTGGGTGGATCTTTGACTTGGGCGTCATCCAATCAGCGTGCAGCATTTCAGGTAGAGGGGTTCCTTATATGGGGGGTGAGCGCTGATTAGCGAAAAGTGAGCGCTAGATAGCGGCTCCCTTTTTTTAATTTTTTAAGAAATTGAGGGGCATGACCATCAATCGCAATCTGGTTGAATTCGTCTCATTAGACTTACCATCTACAGTAGAACCTGTCTAAATTGATACTGGCTAAACTAATAACCTCCGCAAACAAATATTTCTTGCCGGTCCCGAGCTCGTCCCCATCATATTGGAATTAATAAACCTCCGTAATGTGATATTTGATAAATTTTCTCAGTCCCACAACTTATGTAAAAAAATATCCTATATACCTGGCCCTATATGTCGCTATTCAAACACGCTAAAAAAAGTCACGTATGCCCTTCTGGTTTATCTGGCTGGTCTTTATGGCTGTAGCCTTGTTCTTCATGCGTTGGAGGGCCGTTATGAAGAGCTCGTTCACAGACAGATTCGTCAGATTCCTGCAGCCAGAATGTTTCCAGTGAACGTATCGTTGCCTGTGCCTCGGATACCGGAACAATGGCGACCTCTTGGCTTTCATCGTCATCGGCCTGTTCTTCCACGGGTTCCGGCACCAAGTGATCCTGAATCACCTCGTCCAAGGTAGGTGCGTAGGTGACAGCATCCTCCTCGCTGTAGTTGAGGAGAGTACGCACATCCATGGGATTGGCGTAGCGAAAGCGGCGAATCTGTGACTCCAGCTCGGCCACAACCTCCTGGTCGAGAAGCTCCTCCTCTGCCAAAACTGGCTGCTGATCCTCCGGTGCCGTGATGATAATCTGGCAGTGGCGGAAACAGTTTGCAATGGTCTCTGCCTTCACCTCGTTCTTCCACGCGGGGACTGCAATCCTGATTGCCTCAAGAATGTAGATCTTCTCAGGATCAGGAAGTTTGTCCTCCACACGCTGCAGGAGAAGGCGGTTGAAAGCGCGGCGGTAGTAGGCCTTGAGGTTCCGGATAATCCCAGCATCGCAGGGTTGCAGATTTGATGTGGTGTATGGTGGCAGGTAGAACACAGTAGTGTTCCGGAGCTGAATACGGGCCGAAATGTCGTCAAGAGGAACATGTGCACCGCAGTTGTCAAGAATCAAAAGAACTTTTCTGTCAGCCATTCGAAGATCAAACGATTTGAGCCACTCAAGAAAAACAATTTGCGTCATCCAAGCCCTTACATTGTTGCGGTACACGCGGCCGAGATTGTTCAGATTGGTGTTCTTGAAGCAGCGTGGGATCCTTGACTTCCCAATGATCCAAAGGGGAAGCTTGTCTGAACCATCGGCATTGCAGCAAACGGCAAGAGTCCGCCATTCCTTGTGCTGCTTGCGCCCTTCAGGCTGCTTCGTTGCAAGCGAGTGATCTGCCTGAAACGTGACATGCTTAGAGCAACTTTTATCACAATTGATTGAATGGCAATGTTTAACAAACCTGCATCCTGTAGAACAGGCCCGTCTCATCCATGTTGTAGATGTCACTGAGTGCATACTTGTCGAGCACCTCACGTATCTTTGGGCGCCACTCATCCTCGATGAGTTGTTTGTTGACGGAACCACTCTCGCCAAAGCGACGGACGGACCGGATGCCGTGACGTGACTTGAATGATTCAAGCCAGCCGTTTGAGAACTCGAATTTCTCGTGACCTGGGTAAAGACGATCAAGGATCTTGCTAGCGCTTTCTTTCAGAAGATCGCCGCTCATGTTCACCTGCTCCTCATGAGCCGTAAACCACTCAAAAAGCGCCTTCTCCATCTCAGGATACTTTACGGTCTTTTCCCGCTGCTCAAGATTGAAAATGTTGGACGCCTTTTGTAGGATCTCGCCCGAACGTTTGAGCGTGTTGGAGACCGTTGCTTGGCTGATTTTGAGGTGGTGATTGGTCTCCACCCAAGTAATCAGCTCTTCTGTGTGAGCGAAGGGTTCTTCTGCTTGTGCTCACACAAGGCAATGCGGACCTTGTCCGGCATGGTTGTGTGCTGTGCTCCAGCCCTTGGCATCTTTGGGTTCTGCTGTCAAACTGTGGTTGGTGTGGTCGGATGTTGCGGGTTTTGTGCGGTTTTGTTGGTTCTTTGTTTGTTGGTGGTTAGTTGAGGGTTACATTTCACAGCCCCTGATCATAAGTACAGTACTGCGTTCCGCTGCATTCCGCTGCGTTCCGCTGCGCACCGCTGCGCATCTCTACAATTTAATAACCTCCGTAAAATAATACGTTTGACCCGGTCCCGAGCATATTTACTTAGACAGGTTCTACTGTATCTGCAATGGGGTACAACTCTTCGCCAGATGTTGAAGATAGTGAGTGACCCCACTATTTCGATTACAACCATTGAGATTTCTTTTTGCAAGTTCAAGGTACATGTACACACACGCCTTTTCGGCTGACATCTCTCAACTGCCATCCCAAAGATGAGAGGCAAGTGCATCGGGATCGTCCGTGAGGTGTATAACAAATGGGAGCGCCGGACGCCACTCACCCCTGCGCACGTAAAGGAGCTTGTACAGTGTGGCATGCAAGTCCTAGTGCAACCATCCACCGCACGAGTCTTTTCAGATGAACAGTATTTGCGCGCCGGGGCGACTTTATCGGAGGATCTTGGAGCAGCCAACGTGATCGTCGGTGTCAAACAAGTACCGGAAGTCGCGCTCTTGTCCGACAAGATGTACCTTTTCTTCAGTCACACCATTAAAGCCCAACCAGAGAACATGAGGCTACTGGATGCCGTCTTGCAACGTCGTGTCACTCTTATCGACTACGAATGCATCACTGAAGCATCAGGCAAACGTTTGATTGCGTTTGGAGAAAATGCTGGTCGAGCAGGAATGATTACGGGTTTCCGAGGGCTTGGAGAACGTCTTATCAACATGGGTATCTCATCGCCTTTCGTCAATATCGCGTCTGCCTATATGTATCCAGATTTAAAGCATGCTAAAGATGCAGTCGAAGCGGCAGGAAGGAGAATTCGTACGGATGGGCTTCCCAAACAGTTATCGCCAATGACATTTGCATTTACAGGCAATGGCAATGTTTCAAAGGGCGCTCAAGAGATTTTCAAGCTCATGCCTCATGATATGGTGCATCCATCAGAATTATCCAAGTTGCCACAAAACAATCGTATATTATACGGTACAGTTATTGATGAACCAGCCTACTTTGTAAAACCTCGTCTAGACTCAGTCAATCCGTTGTCGCGAGAACACTATTACCAAAACTCACATCAATATGAGGCTGTTTTTCATGAGAAAGTGCTGCCATATACATCTATGCTCGTGAACTGTATGTACTGGGATAACCGTTTCCCACGACTAGTCACACGGGATCAGATGCGAGACCTTTCGAGGTCTCGGAAGCACAAACTAATCGGTATTGCCGATATTTCATGTGATATCGGTGGAAGCATCGAGTTCTTGGACCGGGTTACGGAGATTGAGCGTCCTTTTGCACTGTACGATATCGAAGAAGGTAAAATGCGTGAAGATGGAGACAGTCGCGGCCTTCAAGGCGACGGTGGGATTATGATGATGGCGGTTGATATCTTGCCGAGCGAGTTGGCGCGTGAGTCCAGCCAGCAGTTTGGTGACCGCTTGATCGGATACCTATCGACATTATCGCAAGCTGCTTTGTCCAATGTTCCTCTATATGAACAAACCGAATTGCCAGTCGAGTTGCGTGGTGCTTGTATCGCCAGCAAAGGCGTGCTAGCACCCAAATACGAGTATATTCATCGTATGCGTGCTGAGCATGAGCGAAGCAAACAGTACCAGTTTTTGAACGTGCAAGAAGAGATTGCTGGAAGTACGTGTATCATGCTAGAGGGCCATCTCTTTGATACGGGGTTGATTAATCTGGTGCTTAATCTCATTGAAAATCATGGTGGTGGTTTTCATCTTGTCAACTGTGAAGTGCAACCAAATGTTCGAGCTGGAGATAGCGGCGACGGCATTTGTTCGAATGCCATTGTTCAGATCAGCATGAAGGATCGTGAGGCTCTGGATAAAATTATTGCTAAGATTCAATCCCTGGCTGAGCTCACTTCTGGGGCAAATGCGACCGTCACAGAGCTTCCAAATGTATGTGGTACAAACTTCTCCAAAACTCGTGGTGTTTTAGTGAAGAAGAAAGCGGCTGCAAACACGACATTTACATCGGATGTGTCTGTCTCCAGCCAGAAGAAACGCAAGATTGTGTGCTTTGGTGCTGGATTAGTAGCGTCACCCCTTGTGGAATATTTATCGCGTGACATAGGAAACGAGATTCATGTAGTCTCGGCCATTGAAAGCGAAGTCAAGGGAATGCTACGCAAAGTAACACGTCGAAATGTCAAACCTCATGTGGTCAATGTGGCAAACAATGCTGCCAGTGTTGATAAACTCTGTGCAGAAGCTGATTGTGTCGTCTCTTTACTACCGGCGACGATGCACACAGCGATTGCTCAACACTGTATTCAGCATGCCACACCTCTCGTGACAGCTAGTTACATATCTCCTGAAATGAAAAAATTGAACACAACAGCAAAGAAAGCAGGTATACCTATTCTATGCGAAATCGGTCTGGATCCTGGCATGGATCATATGAGTGCAATGAAAGTAATTGATGAGGTGAAGGCGCAATGTGGAAGGATCATATCCTTCTCGTCCGTGTGTGGTGGATTACCAGCACCAGAGGCCGCTACCAACGCTATCGGATACAAGTTTAGTTGGAGTCCACGTGGTGTGCTGACAGCGGCATTAAATGCTGCTCGGTATCTTAAAGACGGTCAAGTGATTCATGTGAGTGGGCAAGATTTGCTCAACAGTAGCGAGCGCGTAAACTTTTTGCCGGCCTTGAACATTGAACAGATTCCCAATCGCGACTCGCTTCCGTATGGGGAAATTTATGGTATCAAGGACGCTCAATCATTGTATCGAGGTACTTTGCGCTATGGAGGGTGTTGCCAAATCTTGTACCAGCTCCAAAAGCTGGGACTTTTCGACGTGGATACTTCCAAGCTCATTCCAGCGACATGGCCAGACCTTCTCTCTCATTTAGGTGAACCCCAGAGTCTTCGCCAAGATGCATATAAATTTCTCCAATGGCTTGGTGCTTTTGATGACGCGACACACATTGCTCAAGCACCTTCGATTCTTGACGCTTTTTGTGCTTTGTTACAAGAAAAATTGTCTTACCAGCCGGGGGAACGAGACATGGCCATCATGCACCATGAATTTGGTATTGAATATGAAGACGGTAAAAAAGAGAGACGCACCTCGACGTTCGTAGGCTATGGATCTGAAAATGGCGACACTATCATGGCGAAAACGGTTGGCTTGAGTGCAGCTGTTGGTGTACAACTGATCTTGCAGGATGCAGTGCACGCTCGAGGAGTACTTACCCCCACAACTCCTGATATCTACGGCCCAGCTCTTGCTCGACTTGAAGTGGAGGGCGTGCGATTTATCGAAAAGACGGTTCCCCAGGATTGAATAATGGTAGAGAACAGCAATAAGTCTTCAATCTTATTGATTTTTCAACTGCATTACAAAAACTCTCGATGGTCGGTCGATGAATGATTTTGATCTTGTCGTGCTGGTTGTTTTCTATAATTTGAGAAACCCCACCCGACGACAAGAAAGGGCGCACAATCCGTTTATGCAGAAACTAGAGTGAGTAATCCTGGTTGTTTTGAAAGGACGCGCATTTGCTGTAACACAACGCGTCGGACGAAATGGATTTTTGCGATTCGATGAAAACATTGTGAGCAATACTTAACTTATGTTCGGTACACCAACTTACATTTACTTCTATAATATAAAACCGTTTTAGGGGTGTGCGGTATTGGTACCGGTATCGCGCTATACCGGTAAATACAGGTATGTTATACCGGTTTTTACAATACCGTTACCGTATACCGTGGGCGGCAAAGTCGGTAGAGTTTATACCGTACCACTACCGGCGCTACCAAAGTCGGTATCATCCGATACCTTTGGCGGGAAGTCGCGGTATCGTGACTGACGGTATTCACCGATTCTGGGTGCAGTCGGTAATACAAACCGGTATACCTACCGATTTGTATCAATCTCGGTATTGTCGGTAGAGTCTGTAGCTGTAAGTCGTCTACGTAACTGGTACGAACTGATAAGCAGCGACGGTGACGAAAAGAAGAAGAAGAAGCAACTACGACTAATTCACGAGGACCTCTGATCATGTAGTAGGATGATCCAGAAATTTTTAAGACAAAATGTAAACATCACCTTCGGTGGTTGTTGAGCTCTAAAGTAAGCCTGATATGTAAATAAGGAGCATTCATACGAAACACAGTTTCAAGCTGCACCAGCAGCCCATATGATAATGATGATCATAATAGATGGCATCATCCATAATGAATGCTTTACAATTGTTGGTGCAACAGCAAGCAACATTGAACATCAACACTCAGCTCGTAAATGATAACGGACGCTAATACCGGTATTGATACCGGTATCCGACCGAATTTCGGTTTCCCGTCTACCCGACCGAACCGCCAGCAAATACCGGGATTATACCGATACTGATACCGCTGTGGACAAAGTCGGTATTACTTTCGGTATACCGATACTGTAATGGGGTGCCATTACATAATAGATATTCAAGTTAGAATATCACAGTTTAATTTCAGACGCGTTGTCTGAAATTTAAATAAGAGATTATAAGTTATTATAATCTAAGAAGGAAAAGTCGATTCGGTATAAATACCGAATCTTGCAGGTTAACTAATAGTACAGTTAGTTAAAGACTTGATATTATTATATTAATTAGTTAGCTACTATACTATTAGCCTCTAAACCACCCATTAAAAAAACACTCTTAATTTTGCGTTCTAGATAACAAGTGAATATTAATATATTAACTTTCATTATAGGATTAGTTGTTATCAACTAATCCTGCCCTATTGTATTGCGCGCTTCCTCGCAAAATACAGTGTAAGCCTGTAACAGGATCAGTCCTGTTACACCTGGTAGCACTTTGTGGTCCGTCTTAACGACCACAGTTCCGTTCTGCTAGTTAACTAGCGGAGCGAAGATTAAGAGCCGCTCGGCATCATGTCGCGAGACATGTCGGCTGCCGAGCGAGAAAGAACGCTGGAAGAGGTGAATAAACACTTCCCTCACTTCTCGTCGCGTAGTAAAGACGCGACGGCGGAAATGATTCGGTCTATGGGGACCGACATCATTACCTTCCTCAAGAGTAAGTCTCCAGAGGAAGCGGTACAGGTGGTAAACCGCTTTAGGCTAAACCACCTAGAAAAGTCAGAACGGCCCGCACCAGAGGCAGCGCGGACCGCAACTGCACCTGCAACGCATAGCGTTGAAGTAGTAAAGGCGCGAGTACCGCCCTTTACCGGCGAAGGCGGCGAGCCCCTTCGTAGATGGTTCGCAGAGGTGGAAGATGCCATCTCTGCGCAAAATATTGTTGACGAACGTCAACAGGCGTACTTCGCCACAAAATGTCTAGGCGACAGAGCCAGGGCATGGGCGATGAGTCGCACAGCCACTGATGACTCTGCGTTCCTTACTTATAAGGAATTTAAAGCTGAGCTAAAGCTCAACTTTGAAGCTCCAGAAATGGAGCTAAGTAGTCGGCAGGAGTTCATGGAACTCCGGCAAGGTAAGCTTGACCTTCAAGCTTACGCTCAGAAGACGCAATATTTCCTGTCAAATATTGTGTATGAGCCGGTGCCCCCTGCTATGCAGGTCACTGGCTTCATGAAGGGACTCAATGATGGCCCCGTCAAACAGAGTCTCTATCGGCACCCGCCAGATACGCTGAGGGATACCATTGATATGAGCATCTGTGAGGAGTTCAGCATGCGATCAGCGTCATCGCATGATGGGTACAGCCGAAGGGCTCAACAGCCCTTCGCTTTTGACATGCCGCAACGGCATGTCAACAATCAGCAGTCAGGCAGACGAAGCTCACACTTCGTCTCAAGAAACAGCCACCCGCGCCATAGCATGGGCGGTGGAGGTCCAGAGCCGATGGACCTATCGGTTGCGGTTGCTTCGAACACGAAGCAACCGAAATTTAAGAAGAATATTCGCTGCAATAGATGCGCGATAATGGGGCATTTTGCCCATGAGTGTATGGCACCGCGTCCGGTGCCACGCAGTCAGAGGACGGAACCGTCCGCTGCACGGCGACACCAACAGGGACATCACCCTGTTGGTGCAAAAAACGAGAATCTCCAGTAGGGGCGGGGCGCCCTACTGGGAATGTTATCCCACATGCCGACATAGGGCATTTGAGGGTAATAGCCCCAGACGGGACTATGTCCTGTCAAAAGGTGCAGTGTGATGGTAAGCCTCTTATCACCCTGGAGGTTAAGCCGCACGGGAGCGATGTCCCCATGCGAGCTTTGTTTGACACAGGAGCGTCAAACAATTTCGTTAGAACTCAGAGTCTAACGCTGTTGAGCTTCGTGGAGGTAGAGACCCCACGAAGTATGTTGTCAGTCCGGTTAGCAACAGGTGCAACCGTGACTATTCCAAAGCGTGTGATTAGAACACGCTTCGAGTTGAATGAACTGTCATTCGAGGATGAATTAATCGTCCTCAATTTAGATGACAAGTTCGATGTGATACTTGGAATCCCATGGATGTCCAAGTTTAAACCTTCGATCGACTGCGGCGGACGCACAGGATCTGATCACCTGTGTGTAATCCGGCTGTATCAGAGGATACAACCGCAGCGTCAGACAGTCTGGTGGATAGCGATGGCACCACCAGGTCTGTTCTGACACGATCAGCGGAAGGTACCTCTGCTGGTGAGAGTCCAGAGGGACTACCACACGCAACAGAAGATTCGTTGCGTGTTGGAGAGAAACATTCCACGGGTGATAAAGACCACCGTGATAATGAAGTTATATCCACGGTGGGAAACACCCACCGTGAGAATGAAGTGATATCCACGGTGGGAAACACCCACTGTGCGACCGAAGGTTCCAACACGACGAATGAATTCCGTGTTGATGAGAGTGAACTCACGATCGAGTGCAATCGTGAGCAAAACTCCGTGGTGGCCAGTGCCCACCACGTTGCGTTAGCCATGCGCACGGGTGATAAAGACCACCGTGTCGCAAAACAGGCGGCCGATCAGACGAGCACATCTGATTGCCAAGAAAATTCCATGGTAGGCAGTGGCCACCATGATGATGAGTATTCGCACACGGTGACTCGTAATCACCGTGTAGCAGTCAATCAGACGAGTGCGTCTGATTGCATGGGCAGTTCCGTCGAGACGATCAACGTCTTGACGCAAACGGATACCGGATTAGCTACCCAGTCTCTGTTGATGGAACACCCTCCGAAACAAGGTTCGGAGGTGATGGCTCTTCCAGCGCTAAGCTGGAAGAAGTTTATGAGAAACTTGCACGATGATCAGATCGAACAGATCTGTATTATCGTAGCAACAGATGATGTAGTGGATATTCGTGAACGAATATCCACATTAAAAGTGGAAAATATTGGGAAAGAGGTTCCCAATGATCAAACCAAAGTTCAGCGCTTTGAAGCGCAGAGCTGGGAGTCGCTTAAAGCGAACTCCCCATTTTATGAGGTACTTCGAGAATACGCTGACGTATTCCCAGAAGAAGTACCTAGCGAGCTCCCTAAGGGTAAGGGAACTCGTCATGAGATTGACCTCGTGCCAGGCACGAAGTATTGTGCTACGCGGCAATGGCCGTTGCCGCGTGATCAGGTAAATGCGATCGACGAGTTTTTCGAAGCTCGTCGTAAATCAGCCCAAGTGCGGGAGTCTACCTCACCGCACTCTACCCCCACCTTTTGTGTGAAAAAGTCCACAGGTGGGTGGAGAATCGTTCACGCTTACAACAAGCTAACCGCAGCGACGGTACCGGCACAGACACCGATACCGCGGAAGGATGTCATCATAGATGGCATGTGCGGGAGCACGATCTTTAGTGCTCTCGATCTAAGAGATGGATTTTATCAAATCCTAATGCGTGAGAAGGATATCCCTCTCACGGCAGTAAGCACCCGAAGCGGCATGCTTTGGGAGTGGCTTGTTATGCCACAGGGGCTTCGAAATGCCCCTGCTACGTTTAACAGATGCGTAACCCATCTATTACGCCCGGTGCGAGAATTCGCACCGAGTTATTTCGATGACGTGTTCATCCATAGTAAGGGTGAACACGATAAAAGCGATGTAGATGTCCATAGGGAGCATCTACGTCGAGTGTTAGAGCTTATGCGTAAGCATAAGCTCTATGCAAATCTGAAGAAGTGCACCTTTGGTGCACCTGAGATACCCGTTCTTGGATGCTTTGTGGGCAAGAACGGGGTGCGTACGGATCCAGATAAGATCAGGGTGATCGTTGAATGGCCTACATCAAACAACGTTAAGGAACTTCGAAAGTTCCTTGGGTTGGCAACATATTTGCACAAGTATTCGTGCAACTATGCTGGGTTGATACGACCTCTTTCTCAATTACTTAAGAAAGATGTCGAATGGCATTGGGATACCCAATGTCAAGATGCTTTTGATGCAGTCAAGCAAAGCTTGACTGAAGCGCCTGTCTTGGCTATAGCCGATAACGAGCGTCCGTTCCACGTCGTTTGCGACGCGAGCGATTTCGCTATCGGCTGTGCTTTGATGCAGCGTGATTACGATGATCGTGATCGCGTAATCTGCTATCAATCGCGTCAGTTGCGCCCAGCCGAGCGCAACTATACAGTGCATGACAAGGAACTCCTTGCCATGAAGTACGCACTGGCTAAGTTTCGGATCTATCTATTGGGAGATAGACCGTTTGTGGTTTACACGGACCATGCGTCGCTACGCACGGCCGTGAATTCACCACACATTTCTCAAAGAATGGCTCGATGGCTGTCATTCTTTGCTGAGTCCGTAACCGAAGGTGACAGTGCAAACGCGATCCGTTTCACTGCTTTGTCGTCGTCAATTATACGACAAGTACGCGAGGCGTACAAAACAGACGAGGAGACACGTCTGTTGATTGATTACTTAAGTAATCAATCAAGTGAGAAACGCGACGAACTCCCAAAGTTCCTCCGCGCTTGCGTGCATCGATATCGACTGCACGATGGTCTGCTGCTTTACAGCACAGACCAAATAGATGAAAGTCGCATCTTCGTTCCAAACGACGATGATCTCAAACATCAAATTATGTTTGAGTATCATGATGCACCGATTTCGGGGCATCAAGGTCGAGAGAAGACATACGCTTCTCTCGCACGTGACTTTTACTGGCGAAACCAGTACAAGTGGGTACGCAAATACGTACGCGCTTGCGAGATTTGCCAGCGCGTTAAGCCTGCGCAGTCTGCACAGGCTCCGCTGCAATCTCTGCCGGTTCCGACAGAGTGTTGGAAGTCCATTTCAATGGACTTCGTATTCGGTTTTCCACCCGACAATAGTCAGAAGACTGGAATAGTGGTCTTTGTAGACCGTTTCAGTAAGATGGTACATCTTACTGCAGTATCAGCGAATGTAACCGCCGCTCAAACAGCGCGGATATTCGTTGATACGGTATTCCGTTTGCACGGAATGCCGGAAGACATTGTCTCGGATAGAGATCCGAGATTTACAGGACGTTTCTGGCAAGAAACGTTCTCATTGTTGGGAACCCAGTTGAAGATGTCAACTGCGGACCATTCGGAAACGGATGGGCAGACGGAACGGGTTAACCGCGTTCTCGGAGACATGTTGCGATCATACGCACATGCCTTTGAACAGTGGAGTGACTATCTGCCACTCACTGAATTTGCGATTACCAATTCAGTGCATGCTTCAATTAAGCATACACCGTTCTACGTGAATGCCTTAAGGCATCCACGAACCCCAGCTTTATTTGGCGGTACGCCAAATCTAAGTGGGGGAGGGACCCGCTCAAATTTGAGCGAGTCAATGCGCAAGTTGAAACTGCAACTTGTGAACAAAACGATGGCCTATCTACTGAAAGTACAGTAGAAGCGGAAGCAGCTTCAAATGAAACTGAAGCTGCATATGATGAATATGTGTCTGCAGCAATGGCTGCAAACAACGAGGACAATGCACCTACTGCTGATAGAGCAGTAGATGAATTCGTATTACAGCGCCAAGCTGTAATACGCTATATAAAATATGCACTTGCCTCTGCTTTTGATAAGCAGAAGCAAAATGCAGACAGACAAGGAAGGAAGAACAAAAACTCCTTTCTGAAAGGTGAATTGGTATTATTAAGTACTACCAATTTGCCTACACATGCAATAAGCAACTTCCCTACACGGAAGTTGCTTCCTAAGTACATTGGACCTTTCAAGGTCCAAGATATTTGGGGGAATGCCTATACCTTAGACATTCCCACAGCAATGCGGATTCACCCAACATTCTATGTTGGGCGGCTCAAGCCGTATCACTCTTCTTCGTCTTACGACGAGACGCAGAACCACGGAAGATACCGTGCTTCTCCAAGTCTCCCAAGAGAGACTTGTAATCGGCTTCCAGCCGTTGATGAGAAGAGCGGATAGTCGTTACCTCCGCCTTCGACTGCTCAAGATCAGCCGTGCGCCGATCGATCTCTCCCTTATAGCGGGAAAGCTCAATGTACAGAAGATCATTCTTCTGCTGGAGGGCAGTGTGCGCCCCGAGGATGTCGCGGAAATCCTCGCGAAGAGACCGATATGTCTTCACACAGTGAGACATATCGCTGCTCAAGGAGGAATAACCCTCCTCGAGCTTGCGGAGCAAAGAACCATGCTCCGCAACAACAACGGCGAGGTAATTCTCAACCTCCGCCGCCCCTGATTGATAATCAGTGGAACAAGCGATATATCCTCGAGCGCTTGATCTCAAAGCGCTCGGTGCCTTCGAAGAAGGGGCAGCGTACCGAGTACTTGGTACGCTGGCTGGGATATCCCCAAGAGTTCGACTCTTGGGAGCCGATTGAGGTTATGAGGGCCGACGACCCAGACCTTTTGACTGAGTTTGAGAAGAAGTCTCAAACTCATAATGCGAAGTAGCATCAACAGTAGATGTTGATGCATTCAGGGTATCAATTAAACCCTGAATTTCGGCGGGTACGGAAAAACCACCGTACCCCCGCAACTCCTCCTCTGACAGACGAGGAGCGCCCTGCGGACACCGCGGGCAAACGAGGTGAGAAGAGACACCACACTTTAACCCTTCTTTGATGCAAACATAATGGATGTATTCCATTTTGCCTGTTCGTGAGTGCTTTAAAAAGCGCTCGCGCATTACGTGAACTTTATTCGCGTAATCATCTGGGCTTTTGTTGTAGTTGTCAACAAAAGCATTCCAACTCTGAGTCAGGGCGTTTTTATCGTCCCTGTTCCTCCTTGAACCTTTCCGGCTCGAATAATATCGAACCTGGAAAAAGAGGTCAATAAAGTACAGACGTCTATCGTATGTACTTCGATCGAATCGACGTGACTGGATGTCTTCGCAGTCATCCAGCACGTTGATATCGAACAACGCATACTGGCAGTCCCGTTTACGGTGACCGCCACTGTTGGGGGCAACAGCCCAGCCAGGGGTCCAAAACCCCACTCTGTACGGAACATGTGGTTCCGTACGATGATAAGCTTTAGAAGCGGCAACCGCCGCTTCTGTTCGAGCCCTTTTAGCAGGCGGAGCACCGCCTGCTTCAACACCACGCGCCGGGGTTAAATCACCCCGACGTGGAGAAGTTCTTGGTTTAGGTGGGGCTCTGCGTTCCCGCAACCACCTGTGATAATCATTGTCGCTGTCATAGCTGACAGCGACACCAGAGTCGTCATCGCTGTTAGGCGATGAGCACCTAGCGAGTTTCGACTCGATAGATCCTTTAGTGGGGAAATCTGTATCCCCATCACTTTGTTCGGAGTCAGAACTCCCGAACATGGCCCTCTTGGCAACACGCCATTCGGAAGTTGCCATCGTTCGAGATGTTGCATTAGCAAAATCTCCCTGTTTCTTGTCAGATGCCGCCTTAGCAGCATCTGTGGTCGAAGACGGTACGTCTTCCGACCTTTGCGTAGTTGACGCTGCTAATGCAGCGTCACTGTTGTCACTCAACACCTCAGCACCTAGTGCTGAGCGGAGGAAGAAGCTCCTTCATTATTTTCAGCAGCGCTCTTTAGAGAGCCGCTGCCGTGTGTCTTGACCATCGATTCGATGGTCAACCAGTTGGTGAATGAGAAATTCTGACCAACAAGTGCCACCCCATGATTGGCCAAAATAAGAATTATTATTGGCCAACCACCTTAAGTGGGGGGGTGATGTAATGGGGTGCCATTATATAATAGATATTCAAGTTAGAATATCACAGTTTAATTCAGACGCATTGTCTGAAATTTAATAAGAGATTATAAGTTATTATAATCTAAGAAGGAAAAGTCGATTCGGTATAAATACCGAATCTTGCAGGTTAACTAATAGTACAGTTAGTTAAAGACTTGATATTTTATTATATTAATTAGTTAGTTACTATACTATTAGCCTCTAAACCACCCATTAAATAAACACTCTTAACTTTGCGTTCTTAGGCATAAGTGAATATTTATATATTTACTTTTATTATAGGATTAGTTGTTACCAACTAATCCTACCCTATATTGTATTGCGCGCTTCCTCGTAAAATACAGTGAAAGCCTGTAGCAGGATCAGTACTGTTACAAATATGGAGTCGTTCTGGAGAGGACGTAAGGAAAGGCTATCGCCTTACGTTCTCGTTGTTGATAAAGATGGCGATGTACGATCTGGCCTGGCGGAGGACCAGATCGGGATTTATAAGTTTTTTCCTCCCCAAAAGGCTCCCACCGGAGCCGATCGGGACTATAGCAGGTCTTGCTATAGTTCCGGAAAGGATCAGAACCTTGGTCCTGATCCTATGTGTATGAATGAAAAAATTGATGGAAAACTAAAAGATGAAAATTACTTGGAGGCTGACTGGAACGATCCGGTCTACCTCCCTAAAGTCCCCAAGGTACCCAAGGTGCCCAGAAAAGGGCTGGGAATACCACCCGACGAAGACGACTTCGAAGAAAAGTCGAAGGTCGGGGATGCGGCTATCACCGAACAAGGCCTGGACAAGATGTATTATGTTTTTGAATTGAAGCGATTAGTTCGCCAAAACCAGGTCTTTCGGGTGTTGGATCTCCATATCCCCGACCGTCTTCTCGGTCCCACTACCGAGCCGATCCAGAGTGATCGACCATTACTGCTCGTCAAGAATTTGGTGGCGATGTTGGCGGAGGTTGGCATTAAAATACAGAACCCCGCCGGTGTCAATAAATTGTTTGAATTTGATGCTTGGAGACTGGAGGCGTCGATGTCGGACCTCCACGACCGTTTGGTGCCACTGGTGGGGGCGGTTCGCCGCCCAACTCTCACCACGGCAATGAAGGTCGCCAAAGCATCCACAGAGCTTGTTGACATTGGTTCCGATGATGAATCGATCTACCAGTCTCCACCGGCTTCTAACAGCTCATCAGAGTTGGAGACCGGTGTCGAGCGGATGACCATGGGGGTGGACCATGCCCGGTCTGAACAAAAAAGGGGCATGCGGCAGCAGGGGGCTGCTTGCCAGTCACTGCCCCAGCAAGCCCCACAGGCCTCAGTTCCGCAAAAGGAGGGTATCAACACGTTGCCCATCACGCTAGCCAACGTCCAAGCCATGTTTGAGACGATGATGCAACGTTTCATGGAATAACGGGTTAGACCACCTATGCGCCCACATGTCCAAGACCGGTCTACCTGTCAAGGTGTCAATGTTTGCAAAGATGTGGATATGGAATTGGTAACATCTATGGATAAGCCTATTAGAAGTGGTAAGCAAGTCGGCAAAGGGAAGCACAAGCCGCAACCGGCCAGACCGCGTAGACCAAGTAAGACAAGTGACTGTGATATGGAGTCGGTCGGCGGTCTTGACGACCATGGTGGGTCAGATGGTACAGGCGCAGGCAAGGTGCGCAAGTCTAACCTATCCTCCACTACTGCCTACGACTTTGGATCTGCTGCGATTCCGCGCATCCGTATGACCGCGACGACCGATCTCAAGGACTTCACCGGCAAGGATGCTGATGAAGACCAGGCCCGGTCTTGGTTCGGTCGGGTCAAGTCTGCGTTCCTGCGAGACCAGACCCCAAAAAGCGAACGTTGTTTAATCTTCCGGGATTTGTTAAAAGGACCGGCTGCAAACTGGATTCAACAGTTGGGTCGGGCGTCCGGTCTGACTGGGACCTGTTATGTGCGGAGTTTGAAGGTCAATATTGTAACTCCGGATTTTCAAGCGCCCGTAAGTACCACCATATGCAGAAGCGGGCCGACGAATCACCGATCGAGTATTTGCATCGGTTTAACGTGGCTGCACTTCGCGCCGGCATAACAATCAAAGAGAATAACCCGCCGAACGGTGCCGCCTTAGAACATGTAGGTCACTATATTAGTACCCTTGACGATCAAGAACTGGCGGACCAGCTTACTCTACTGCGTCTTAAGGATGCGGGCGAAGTCGAACAGACCCTGCGGACGTTACAACAGTCGCGTAGTATGAGAGCGAAGACCGCTGGTGGATCAGGTCGCTATCGTTCCAAGCCCCAGACCGATCCGGTCAAGAGACCTTGGACCAGACCGACCCGAGCGGTCAAGGCAATTGTAGCTGATGACAGCACGGGGTTAGAAGGGGAAAGTGGAAGTCCATCCATCCAGGAGTCATCGGATGAAGATCAGTATCGTTACGTCTATGTTGCGGGACCTGCCCCGAAGACCAAGTCGAAGTCCGACCAGGTAGACCGGAAGGGAAGGAACGAAAGCAAGTCCGATCCAGACCGACCTCGTCAGAAGTGCTCCCACTGTTGGTCGAGTAAACATGATGGTCCAAACGTCAGGAAGAAGATGGTGTGCAAGAAGTGCGAGAGACGCGGCCACCCGACTGACCACTGCCTCTTCGTATGCAAGTCATGTGGAGAGATCCACGAGGCCGGCCACTGCAAGATTGAAGAATTTTTTAACATGATGTGCAAGTGGTATGGGCCGGACAAGCACGCGGGGATGCTGCCGCCGGACGCAGAAAAAGATGTTGAACTAGAACGCTCTCCAGGTTGGAATCTGGATCGAGCCGAGCGTTCTACGGTTCACATCTATGCATATGTCGGCAAGGAGGATAAGACCGACAATACACGTTCTTTTCCAAATTGCGTCGACCGAGACCATCCGGTCTACAGTCTGAAGACCGATGAGTACTCCCGGACTAAGGTGGTTATGCAGTTGGACTTGCTGCCTGGAGAATCCCGCGGATACTGGAAGTATCACGCGCCTGATAAATAGTTCAAGCAGGCGAAAGCCTGTGGCAAGATTAATAACCAGAAGGCGACGATGTTGTTCGACTTTGGAGCTGAAGTATCGATAATCGACTCCGCCTTTGCTCGTAAGGTCGGATGTCGTATAGACGATACCCAGAGACAAGAATGCGTCGGGATCGGCGAAAACTCTTACATGACCGAAGGAAGAACGCGTGTGAAAATTACTTTGTCGGGATCGCTGTTCTACTTTTTCAGCGCTTGGGTTGGCAAGTTTGCTGGACAGGACGCTTTACTAGGCATGGATTTCATGGTGCCAGCTGGTATTCGCCTAGACCTGTCACATAGGAGTGCTTACACTCCCGGATGAGGTCCAGGTCCAGTTGGCTGGTCGAAGACCTCTGTATGGTTCGTATACCGATCTGGTCCGGTGGGATAAAGACCTCACTATCCCAGTTGGTCGGTCTGCCGATACCCCGGTTGAGAAAGGTTTCCGTTCGAGGAAGTTATGGTTGACCAGGGGCGATCGGTTGGTCTCGACCTTCGTAAAGAGTGCTGGTCGACGTGATTTTGTCCGTGTTATCAATATCGGTGACAAGACGCTGACACTGGACAATAACACTATTGTCGGCATGTGGTTAGCAGAAGGAAAGGTACCAAGGAAGATGGGGTTCGTCTCGATTGGGTCGAGGCGGTATGTCGAGTGGCAAAACCTGGCGTACCAATCGACCACCGATCTTATCAGCGATGATGGGTCGGTGGAAGAGGATACCTCACCTTTAGTGGAAAGGCCAAGTTATGTCACCCCAAGAAAGATGTTGGTCCGAAGAAAGGCGCCGCAGTCACCAAGAACGGTGGACCATCAAGTAGACGAGCCAAGGTTAGTCAACGTGGTGTCAGCACAAGACCAGGCGACAGAGGAGCAAGAAACGGAAGAAGGGGAACATGAATTTGCTAGGTCGGACCATGACGGTATTCCTAATCAGACCGATATCAGTGAAGGACAGCCCGTCGATCAAGACCAGGGGCGTCCAGCCGGTCCAGATGGTCTAGGTGATATCGCCCCAGAAGATGAACAAGTCTGTATATATGAAGGCGGGGAACAGTACATTCAGGATCTGGAAAGCCAAATGGCAGTCCTCCCTGAAGTATCTTCCGACTCTCCCGAAGTTACAATGGATGATTTACAAGTGAGTGATCAAGACCTTAACAGTCCAGACCAGATCAAGCAGTTGAAGAATATCATATGGAAGAAAAGACATCTGCTGATCGGAAAGGGCAATGCCTTACCACCGGCAGCCCGTGGTGCGATTTGCGATATTGACGTTGGAGATGCCAAGCCGATTGCTCAGCGATGTCGACGCGTGGCGCCACAGTACCGGGAAAAGCTTTCTGATCTTATCAAAGGACTGTTGGCTACCAAGATTATTAGACCGTCAACCTCGCCATGGGCCTCGCAGATCGTAATTGTTATCAAGAAGAACGGCGTCGACATTAGGTTGTGCATCGACTATCGGCTGGTAAATCGGTTAACTAAACTTATGGTGTACCCGATGCCGCTGATTAATGATTTGTTGGAAGACCTGGACAAGACCTTGTGGTATTGTTCGCTGGACATGGCAAGTGGATTTTGGGTGGTCTCGATGACTGATCGAGCCCGTGAGATTTCCGCATTTGTGACACCGTTTGGTCTTTTCGAGTGAAACCGTATGCCGTTCGGTCTGAAGAACGCACCCCAGATCTATCAAAGGTTGATAGACAACTCACTGTACGGACACTTCAAAATCAAGACCGATCGGGACCCTGCCTAGAGTTATGATGTGTTTACAGAGGGTGAACCCGATTGGGAAAGAAGACCGTCCGTTCTAGAGAGGCGGTCGTACATCGACGACATTCTGATACCTGCCTCGTCATGGAACGATCTGTGCGATAAGGTTGAACGATTGTTGGAGACATGCGTCCGCTGGAACCTATCTATCAGCGCCATAAAAAGTTTTTGGGGTATGTCCAAGGTCGCCTATTTAGGTCATATGGTTTCGAACAATGGTCTAGAGGCTAATCCTAAGGACCTGGATTCGTTAAGCAACCTCCCGTTTCCCAAGTCTCTGAAGGCAATGCAGTCCTTCCTAGGAAGTTTAAACTACTACAGCTGCTTCATCGAAGATTTTGCTATCTACGCGGCTGTGTTGTATGAGCTCCGGAAGTGGACTACCATATGTTGCGCGAAGAAGACCGGGCAACTTTACATGGGGGCGCCGACTCTGGTCTTGCTGCAGATTGTCCTCAAGTGGAGGCCGAAGACCATATGAAGCGTGCAAAGTTTGCTTTTGGTATGTTGAAGGTTAAGATGGTGACGGCACAGATTTTGAAGCTTTTCGATCCCGAAAAGGTCCCGAACATTATTGTATATGCTAGTCAGTGGGCCATTTCGGCCACTCTAGTACAAGATCATGATGGTGTGTACCATCCGGTCACGTTCACGAGCAGAACGCTGAAGCCAAATGAAGTGAACTATAGAATTGTCGAGAAAGAAGTTCTGGCGTTGCTACGAATTCTGGATGTGTGTTACAACCTCCTGGTCGGCCGACCTATAAAGGTCCTGTCAAGGCGGTCTACTTTGGCCTGGTTATTATCAACCGATGGGATGGACGGACGTCTAGGCAGACGGTCGGCGGTCTTGTCGCAGTGGACCCTCGAGATCGTTAAGTGCACCAGGGGCGAGGAAGAGATATTGGGCACATTAGCTGCCAGTATCACCCCTCGGTCTGAAGTGGACGAGGCATTGATAGCGATTGCCCCGAGGAAGCAACCTCGGCAGTCAGTTTCGAGACCGCCACCGACCGTCGACCATGACGAAGAGCTCTTGGTCTTAAGTTTTGACGGATCGGCAAGCGTGAAGAAGAAGGTCGGCGTCTATAGTGCCATATTGTGGAAGTTGCCACAATGGTCTATAGTTGCAGCCGCTGCCGATTTCACGCCGGATATTACTGTTAACGAGGCGGAGTACCGAGGTCTACTTCTATGTCTGGACCTGCTGTCGTCGCAAGAGAAGGGGAGAGTCATCATATGTAGCGACTCCAACCTAGTGATCAGGCAGATCACCGGAGAGATCGACTGCAAGGCTCCACGACTACGGACACTAAATGATCGAGTAATGAAGGCATTGAAGGACCACCCCAACCACGAGCTATTGCACGTGAAACGGGACTGGAACAGAAACGCCGACTACCTCGCGACCAAGGCCATGCAAGACCAGACCAGGGCTACGATCACCGAGGAGGCCGTTCTTGACGAATTGATGAATATAAACAGGCTCCCCGAGGTGATCGGACCCAAGAACGCTCCGGAACAGGTGCATGTGATGGTCGCGACTAGACCGAAAGCTCGGAAGGCTCACCAACCGTTCCCAAAGGAACGGTTGAGTGATTCTGTTGTGCAACGACTAAGGGCAGAACGGATCCTCAAGGCGCAGGACGAAGAAGAATGGATTGTGAATTTGAAGACCTACCTGCGCGGTGAATTGTCTAAGTTGACGAATGGTCAAGCGAAATAATGTGCCAAGATCGCAGACAGTTACGAAATGGATGAGGATGGTTTACTATTTTACTGCCGCGATGCCGACCAAGACAGTGCAGACCGGGACCGATTGGCGAAATTGGTGATACCTGAGTTGCTGCAGCCGGATGTCCTCCATCACTACCATGTGAGTCTAGAAGGGGGACATCAGGGAATAGGCAGGACCTATCACAAGATCAGGTCCCACTTCCACTGGAGAGGTCTTTTCCGAAGTGTACAGAAATATGTGGGTTGTTGCACGGATTGCGAGACCGGAAAGGGTAGACCGGTAATCAAGGGGCGATCGCCCGGAAATATCGAAGCTACCTACCCTTTCCAGGTCATAGCGATGGACCATATACCGTCGCTGCCTAAATCGACATATGGCAATACTGAGTTGTTGATATGGGTAGACCTGTTCACCGGTCTAGTTATTGCGAAGGCAAGTGCGTCCCGGTCTGCCGAGCAAATCGCCAAAAGTTACGAAGAATGTGTGTTCCGAAGATTCGGCGCCAGCGAGGTCATCAGACACGACCGAGAACCCGGTTTCATGGCCGAGGTGTTCCGGTCGTTTAACAATATGCTGGGCCAGAAACAGAGCGCGACGATGGCATATCGTCCGCAAGCGAATGGATCGGCAGAACGTATGGTACAAACTATTACAAGAGCAATCAAGATGTACGTTGCCGATCCAGACCAGCGCGATTGGGACGAATACGCAGAAAGGCTGGTGTTTGCACTCAACTCGTCGACCGATCGGGTCCGAGGAGAAACGCCT
>CM047587.1:24913747-25001986 GCA_026184515.1 Peronosclerospora sorghi | reverse complement strand
GTTGTACCTAGACCGAGTGAAGGAGGGCTATGCGAAGAAGCTGGCTCACATGTGGCACGGTCCTTTCCGTGTTGCCGAGCTGATTGGTGAACACGCTGCCCGTCTAGTAACAACCGGCACGGACTACAAGGTCTTCCCGATCGTACATGTGTCCAAGTTAAAACTGGTCCGAGAATTTCCTGATCGTCCCAAAATGCCCTGTCTAGTAGACGAGGCAGAACGGTTTGATTTCGATGAAGCATTACTGCCGGAGGACAGTTGGGAACGACCGCTGGAGAAGGACTAATTTGAAGTGGAAAAGGTATTAGATGTCCGATCGGTCAAGAAGACCAGGTTCGGCCGGACCCACCGAGAATATCTTGTCCGATGGAAGGACCATGATGAAACAACTTGGATCGATGAGTCCGACCTGAACTGTGGAGCACTACTACGAGAATTCGAAAGGGACCGATTCTGTCGTAATCGTTTCGCAGTGATGCAGACCCATGAAGACCAAGACCAAGACATGCAGTAGCATCGGTCTTCCCGACCGATGTGAAGAGGTGGAAGGTCTTGTGTCTTGTGTATTGTGTATTGTGAATATGTGACGAATTGGAATAGTGGAGTGACGAACGTGGATTGTTTTCTCGCGATGTAGGTGGAACGGTTGGTGATAACGTGTCTAGTGCAACTCTGGAGAAAGTGGTGGAATTATCTCAAGTGATTTGATGACCGAACATGTGAAAAAGAACGATGATATATATATTAAGTGTTATCTGGTAGACTACTTACGACCTCACTCGCCATCACCCCACAAACTTCCGACGGTCAACGACGGGTGCTTTTCAACTTGGTCCTGGTACTGGTTACGCCAAGGTTCATGTTGGTCTAGTTGGACCAAAGCATCCTTGAGGTCCAAGACCGGTGTAATGCACCCAAGACCGGGGTACCATGTGCCACCGTCAGCCAGCAGCCGGGTCCTCTCGACGCGACGCCGCGGCATATGAAGTACAACTGAATATAAGAACACATCGACGTCGCACTCGTGGGCCAGCATCCCGTACAAAACATATTGGCACAGGGACTGCCAGGCCTTACCCGCTCTGATCCGACGCCGCTTGCGCTTGTTCTGGATGGTTGCCAAGCCAGGGTCTTGCCGAACTCGTTCAGGGGGAATCACCAGATAGTGGGATGCCTCCCAGATGGCTTGAGCGTGAGTCTTGTTAAAATATTTCACCCGACTCATGAAAGCATTGGCCCACGGAGTCGAGTGGAAGATGAACCCCAGCTTGGGATGCTCGAAAATCTTCCACGGCTTGTCAGCGTACAAGCAGGAGATCTGTGCCGACGTGATCAAGTCCGGCCGCCATTCCGACGCGGCAGGAACTTTCTTCGCCGGCGGGAAAAGCCAATGGTCTGGACGAGAGAAAGACCGGGCCAGGAGCTGCTTGGTCAGGGTGGACCGGCGTAAACAACCGATCTGCCCTGGCGACCACGGCAAAGTATCCTCACGCGTTCGTGGCGGAAGGGAATAACTGCCAATTGCCACGTTGTCCAACAAAGCATTTTTGTGGAGCTTGGACGTCCCAGGAAAGACCGTAGGTGTTGACTTTGTCGAAGCATGAGGTGGTGGAACGCCACCATGCGGGCCGGTCTTCTTGGTCTGCTCCGAAGTCGATGCAACTTGAACAAAACTTTCATGTGGACTTGTTCGCGACTTGATTGAGATGGGGACAGCAAACTCCGAATCACCGGAGTCTTCGCCGGAGTCATCCCAGGACGAGACCTCTGAATACTTGGCACGGTCAGCACCGGCGGTCGAGGGCGCTTGATTTTTGGAGATGTTACTGTCGTCATCCTTGTCCAAGTTTGGGCCCACGAGAAGCGCCTGCGTCTTGGCTCGCTTATGGGGAACCGCACGCTTCCCTTCGAGCTCAGGGTCGCGCGCTATGCCCCGCGCCCTCGAGCTACCTGGCGCGTCCGCGCGCTTCTTTGATTTGTGTGCAATTTCGGGCTGGGGAATTTCGGGCAATGAACGGCCTTGGTCTTGGTCCCGGTGTAGGTCCACCAAGGCGGCCGACGCAGACCGGTCTACGCTGTAGGCAGCAACCGGATGCCGACGAGGACGCAACAGGTCAACCAAGCGCTGATGACATTTTTTTAATACTGCCCGACGACCGTTCGCTGCCTGCGTCCAATCGTTCGACTTGCGTTCACAAGACTGGACCTCCTCGGTCTGGTCTTGAATCGAAATTCGGAGCTCAGTGAGACGCCTCTCGAGATCGTTGCTTTGAATGCTCAACTTGGTCTGGTCAATCAGGTCTTCTGCTTGCTGCTGTTGGACCAGCACAAGCTGCTTCCGAAGATGAAGCTGATGAGCCTCCAAGCGGGTCAACCTATTGCGCGCGTTTATTAGTCCGGTCAAAATCTGACGCAGCTGGAGGTCATGCGTGTTCGACTGCCGATCGGCGGCAAGCAGGGCATTGATCGCCTTTCTGATGCCAGGAGGTATACGGGCTGGAGGTATACGGGCTCAAGACAAACGAAGGTTAGAACAGGTCCAAGGTGAAGACCGGACATGCATGCTTACGTTGAGTCGCCTGTTGAGCAATCTGCTCCTGGAGACGTGCGATCTCTTCAAGTGCGTCTTGCAACTGCGCGTCGGTCCCGGTCTGATGCTCTGCCGATGTCTGAGGTGCAGTTGAACGATGGGAGCTGCCAGACCGGACCGACCGGACGGGCGAAGTGACATGCGATGAAGTGATATGCGAGGTGCCTACAAGAACGGTCGTTAAGGAAATGCAAGAAGGTCAAGTCCAGCAGTGCAAGTACCTGGAACAGATGAAGAAGATGGTTGATCCATGTCGGAAAAGTCTGAATGACCAAGGTTCAACTGAATTTGATGGACGAGGTCAGACCGTTGTCGTTGTGCGACACGGTCTGACTCAGGGGCGGCTGTGGAGAAGCGTGCCCAAAATTTGGCACACTTCTGGTCAGGTTTCGTCAAGGCATTTGGTCTAATTTCGGATTGGTTTAAACAAGGGGGGCTTTTCAGCCTATCAGACTCAAGAAGTGTCAAGAACGCAAGTTTTAGTGAGTCACCCGACTTTGGGTATTTTACATATTTTTGTGGGGGTACATTTAGGGACTATAGGGTACTAGTATTTTAGTTGTAATTTTAACTTTTAGGACAGCGGTTATACCTTTAAGTAAGCAAATCTTTTAGCTTTCGGATAAGTGGCTGAAACCTCTTCTGGTCTTGGTTCACACCATAGCTAGGGGTCGCCGTTCTTCCTTTTTCGTACACTAGTCGCCTCCGCCCGCCGCGGAGTGTTTGGAGGCAGAGGGTCGAATTATCCCCTCTCGCCCATTATACCCGGTCTGGACGCGCCGCACGCGCACTTTGGCCCACCGGAAGTCCCTCGACGGGAGTACGATTTGGCGATCTCAACACCTCAACTCAAGTACGTTTGGAACGTGCTAATCACTGGATTGGTCTTGGCGTGGAGATATCGTTTGTGGAGTTTCACGAGCATATTGGGTCTTTACGAGGACATATTGGCTGGTTTTAATATTGGTTGGAAACTAGACCGGTTTTGGTCTTATTTCGTATTGGTCGGGGGATAGACCGGAACGGTCGGTCTACCCTCTATTATTTCGTATTGGTCAGGTCTTGATCGTTTGGACGATCTACCTATTGGAATTTATCTTTTGGAAGTGTTTCTGGTCTGTACGTACCTGGGGTGAAGGGTTCCGCCCCAGGTACACCTAGTCAGCACGGTCTCATATTCAAGACCGAATCAGATCGATCTGCGATCCCGATCCACCGAGTGTGTAACTAGCCCACTCCAATGGGTACACAAGGTGAGATGAACTTAAGTGAATCGGACCAAGTGTCTTTGGATGATGACCGGTCGTCTGCCAGCAGCGGACGATCGGACCAGATTTCGAATGGAGGTCCGCGGGGTACCCCCCCCCCGTAACTTGGAAGGCTGGGCACGATGGTGGTGGTCAGGTTGTCGATACAAATGTATTCGATTTCGAACTTGACTCCACCACAACGGTGCGCGTGCCCGGATCACTTGGTGATCGTGGATATCACCTCGAGGTGTCATCAAAGATTGAATTTGAAGATTTGAATTTGGAATCGTTCTGGAGAGGGCGTAAGGAAAGGCTATCACCTTACGTCTTCGTTCTCGATAAAGATGGCGATGTCCTGTCTGGCCTGGTGGAGGACCAGATCGGGATTAATAAAATTTTTCCTCCCCAAAAGGGTCCCACCGGAGCCGATCGGGACTATAGCAAGTCATGCTATAGTCCCGGAAAGGATCAGGACCTTGGTTCTGATCCTACTTATGTGCATAAAAAAGTTGATGGAAAATCAAAAGACGAAAAATACTTGGAAGCTGATCAGAACGATCAGACCAACCTCCCCAAGGTCCCCAAGAATCCCAAGAAAGGGTTGGGAATGCCGGCCGACGAAGACGACCTCGAAGAAAAGTCGCAGGTCGGAGATGGAGGCATCACTGAATAAGACCTAAACAAGATGTACTACATTTTGAGCTGAAAAGATTTGTTCGTTTTGACGTGGTCTTTCGGGTGTTGAACCTCCAGATCCCCGACCGTCTTCTCGGTCCCACTACCGAGCCGATCCAGAGTGATCGACCATTACTGCTCGTCAAGAATTTGGTGGCGATGTTGGCGGAGGTTGGCATTAAAATGAAGAACCCCGCCGATGTCCAAAAACTATTCGAATTTGAGACTTGGAGGCTGAAATCGTCGATGTCGACCTTCCACGACCATTTGGTCCCACTGGTGGGGGCGGTTCGCCGCCCAAGTCCCACCGCAGAAGTGAAGGTCGCTGAAGCCTCCCCAGCGCTTGTCTACATTGGTTCTGATGAAGAATCGGTTTATCAGTCTCCACCGGCCTCTAACAGCTCATCAGAGTTGAAGACCGGTGTCGAGCGGATGACCGTGGGGGTGGACCATGCCCAGCCTGAACAAAAAAAGGGACATGCGACAGCAAAGGGCTGCTTGCCATTCGGGGCTCCAGCGACCCCCACAGGTCTCAGTTCCGCAAAAGGAGGGTATCAACACGTTGCCCATCACGCTAGCCAACGTCCAAACCATGTTTGAGACAATGATGGAGCGTTTCATGGAAGACCGGGTTAGACCACCTCTGCGGCCACATGCCCAAGACCGGTCTACCCAGCAAAGTGTCAATGTTTGCCGAGATGAGGATATGGAATCGGTAACATCTGTGGACAAGCCCACTCGAAGTGGTAAGCAAGTCGGCAAAGGGAAGCGCAAGCCGCAACCGGCCAGACCGCGTAGACCAAGTAAGACAAGTGACTGTGACATGGAGTCGGTCGGCGGTCTTGACAACCACTGGGTCAGACGGTACGGGCGCTGGCAAGCCACGCAAGGCTAACCTAGCTTCCACTACTGCTTACGACTTTGGATCTGCTGTGATTCCGCGCATCCGTATGGCCGCGACGACCGACCTCAAGGACTTCACTGGCAAGGATGCTGATGAAGACCAGGCCCGGTCTTGGTTCGGTCGGGTCAAGCCTGCGTTCCTGCGAGACCAGACCCCGAAAAGTGAAAGGTGTCTGATTCTCCGGGATTTGTTAAAAGGACCGACTGCCAACTGGATCCAACAGTTAGGTTGGGATGTCCGGTCTGACTGGGACCAGTTATGTGCAGAGTTTGAAGGGCAATATTGTAACTCCGGATTTTCGAGTGCCCGCAAGTATGACCATATGCAGAAGCGGAGCGACGAGACACCGATCGAATATTTGCATCGGTTGAACGTGGCTGCACTTCGCGCCGGCATAACAATTAAAGAGAATAACCCGCCGAACGGTGCTGCTCTGGAACATGTGGGTCACTACGTTAGTACCCTGGACGATCAAGAACTGGCGGACCAGCTTACTCTGCTGCGTCTTAGGGACACGGGTGAAGTTGAACAGACTCTACGGACGATGCATCAGTCGCGTAGCATGAGGACGAAGAGTGCTGGTGGATCAGGTCTCTACCAATCCAAGACCCAGACCCAGACCGATCCGGTCAAGATGCCCTGGACCAGACCGACCCGAGCGGTCAAGGCGATCGTAGCCGAAGACATCAAGGAATCGGAAGGGGAAAGTGGAAGTCAATCCAGCCAGGAGTCGTCGGATGAAGACCAGTATCGTTACGTCTATGTTGCGGGACCTGCCCCGAAGACCAGGTCGAAGTCCGACCAGGTAGACCGGAAGGGAAGGAACGGAAGCAAGTCCGATCCAGACCGACCTCGTCAGAAGTGCTCCCACTGTTCGTCAAGTAAACATGATGGTTCAAACTGCTGGAAGAAGATGGTATGCAAGAAGTGCGAGAGACGCGGCCACTCGACTGACCACTGCCTCTTTGTATGCAAGTCATGTGGAGAGATCCACGAGGCTGGCCACTGCAAGATTGAAGAATTTTTTAACATGATACGCAAGTGGTACGTGCCGGACAAGCACGCGGGGATGCTGCCGCCGGACGCAGAAAAGATGTTAAACTAGAACTCTCGCCAGGTTGGAATCTGGATCGAGCCGAGCGTTCTACGGTTCACATCTATGCATATGTCGGCAAGGAGGATAAGACCGACAATACACGTTCTATTACAAATTGCGTCGACCGAGACCATCCGGTCTACAGTCTGAAGACCGATGAGTACTCCCGGACTAAGGTGGTTATGCAGTTGGACTTGCTTCCTGGAGAATCCCGCGGATACTGGAAGTATCACGCGCCTGATAAATAGTTCAAGCAGGCGAAAGCCTGTGGCAAAATTAATAACCAGAACGCGACGATGTTGTTCGACTTTGGAGCTGAATTATCGATAATCGACTCCGCCTTTGCTCGTGAGGTCGGATGTCATATAGACGATACCCAGAGACAAGAATGCGTCGGGATCGGCGAAAACTCTTATATGACCGAAGGAAGAACGCGTGTGAAAATTACTTTGTCGGGATCGCTGTTCTACTTTTTCAGCGCTTGGGTTGGCAAGTTTGCTGGACAGGACGCTTTACTAGGCATGGATTTCATGGTGCCAGCTGGTATTCGCCTAGACCTGTCACATAGGAGTGCTTACACTCCCGGATGAGGTCCAGGTCCAGTTGGCTGGTCGAAGACCTCTGTATGGTTCGTATACCGATCTGGTCCGGTGGGATCAAGACCTCACTATCCCAGTCGGTTGGTCTGCCGATACCCCGGTCGAGAAAGGTTTCCGTTCGAGGAAGTTATGGTTGACCAGGGGCGATCGGTGGGTCTCAACCTTCGTAAAGAGTGCTGGTCGACGTGATTTTGTCCGTGTTACCAATATCGGTGACAAGCCTCTAACACTGGACAATAACACTATTGTTGGTATGTGGTTAGCAGAAGGAAAGGTACCAAGGAAGATGGGGTTCGTCTCGATTGGGTCGAGGCGGTATGTCGAGTGGCAAAACCTGGCGTACCAATCGACCACCGATCTTATCAGCGATGATGGGTCGGTGGAAGAGGATACCTCACCTTTAGTGGAAAGGCCAAGTTATGTCACCCCAAGAAAGATGTTGGTCCGAAGAAAGGCTCCGCAGTCACCAGGAACGGTGGACCATCAAGTAGACGAGCCAAGGTTAGTCAACGTAGTGTCAGCACAAGACCAGGCGACAGCGGAGCAAGAAACGGAAGAAGGGGAACATGAATTTGCTAGGTCGGACCATGACGGTATTCCTAATCAGACCGATATCAGTGAAGGACAGCCCGTCGATCAAGACCAGGGGCGTTCAGCCGGTCCAGATGGTCTAGGTGATATCGCCCCAGAAGATGAACAAGTCTGTATATATGAAGGCGGGGAACAGTACATTCAGGATCTGGAAAGCCAAATGGCAGTCCTCCCTGAAGTATCTTCCGACTCGCCCGAAGTTACAATGGATGATTTACAAGTGAGTGATCAAGACCTTAACAGTCCAGACCAGATCAAGCAGTTGAAGAATATCATATGGAAGAAAAGACATCTGCTGATCGGAAAGGGCAATGCCTTACCACCGGCAGCCCGTGGTGCGATTTGCGATATTGACGTTGGAGATGCCAAGCCGATTGCTCAGCGATGTCGACGCGTGGCGCCACAGTACCGGGAAAAGCTTTCTGATCTTATCAAAGGACTGTTGGCTACCAAGATTATTAGACCGTCGACCTCGCCATGGGCCTCGCCGATCGTAATTGTTATCAAGAAGAACGGCGTTGACATTAGACTGTGCATCGACTATCGGCTGGTAAATAGGTTGACTAAACTCATGGTTTACCCGATGCCGCTGATTAATGATCTGTTGGAAGAACTCGACAAGACCTTGTGGTATTGTTCGCTAGATATGGCAAGTGGATTTTGGGTGGTCTCGATGACTGATCGAGCCCGTGAGATTTCCGCATTTGTGACACCGTTTGGTGTTTTCGAGTGGAATCGTATGCCGTTCGGTCTGAAGAACGCGCCCCAAATCTATCAAAGGCTGATAGATAACGCATTGTACGGACACTTCAAGATCAAGACCGATCGGTACCCCGTTGAAAATTATGATGTGTTTAGAGAGGGTGAACCCGATCGGGAAAGAGGACCGTCCGTTCTAGGGAGGCGGTCGTACATCGACGACATTCTGATACCTGCCTCGTCATGGAACGATCTGTGCGAGAAGGTTGAACGATTGTTAGAGATATGCGACCGCTGGAACCTGTCTATCAGTGCCGTGAAAAGTTTTTGGGGTATGTCCAAGGTCGCCTATTTAGGCCATATGGTCTCGAACAATGGTCTAGAGGTTAATCCCAAGGACCTGGATTCGCTGAGTAACCTCCCGCTCCCCAGATCGCTGAAGGCAATGCAGTCCTTCCTGGGAAGCTTGAATTATTATAGCCAATTCATTGAAGACTTTGCTGTCTACGCGGCTGTGCTGTACGAGCTCCGGGAATTTGACTATCATATATTGCGCGAAGGAGATCGGGCAACTTTACAGGAGGGCGCCGACTCTGGTCTTGCTGCAGTTTTTCCGCAAGTGGAGGCCGAAGATCATATGAAGCGTGCACAGCTTGTCTTTGGTATGTTGAAGGTTAAGATGGCGACGGCACCGATTCTCAAGCATTTCGCTCCCGAAAAGGTCCCGAACATTATTGTATATGCCAGTAAGTGGGCTATCTCAGCCACTTAGTGCAAGATAACGATGGTGTGTATCATCCAGTCACGTTTACGAGCCGGACTCTAAAACCAAATGAAGTGAACTATGGAATTGTCGAGAAAGAAGTTCTGGCGTTGCTACGAATTCTGGATGTGTGTTACAACCTGCTGGTCGGCCGACCTATAAAGGTCCTGTCAAGGCGGTCTACTTTGGCCTGGTTATTATCAACCGATGGGATGGACGGACGTCTAGGCATACGGTCGGCGGTCTTGTCGCAGTGGACCCTCGAGGTCGTTAAGTGCACCGGGGGCGAGGAAGAGATATTGGGCACATTAGCTGCCAGTATCACCCCTCGGTCTGAAGTGGACGAGGCATTGATAGCGATTGCGCCGAGAAAGCAACCTCGGCAGTCAGTTTCGAGACCGCCACAGACCGTCGACCATGACGAAGAGCTCTTGGTCTTAAGTTTTGACGGATCGGCAAGCGTGAAGAAGAAGGTCGGCGTCTATAGTGCCATATTGTGGAAGTTGCCACAATGGTCTATAGTTGCAGCCGCTGCCGATTTCACGCCGGATATTACTGTTAACGAGGCGGAGTACCGAGGTCTACTTCTATGTCTGGGCCTGCTGTCGTCGCAAGAGAAGGGGCGAGTCATCATGTGTGGCGACTCCAACCTAGTGATCAGGCAGATCACCGGAGAGATCGACTGCAAGGCTCCACGACTACGGACACTAAATGATCGAGTAATGAAGGCATTGAAGGACCACCCCAACCACGAGCTATTGCACGTGAAACGGTACTGGAACATAAACGCCGACTACCTCGCGACCAAGGCCATGCAAGACCAGACGGGGCTACGATCACCGAGAAGGCCGTTCTGGATGAATTGATGAATATAAACAGGTTCCCAGAAGTGATTGGACCCAATAACGCCCCGGTCCAGGTGCATGTGATGGTCGCGACTAGATCGAAAGCTCAGAAGTCTCGCCGACCGTTCCCGAAGGAAATTTTGAACGAATACGCAGTGCAACAGTTAAGGATGGAACGGATCCTCAAGGCGCAGGATGAAGAAGAATGGATTTTGAACCTGAAGACCTACCTGCGTGGTGAACTGTCCAAGTTGACGAACGATCAAGCGAAAGAGTGCATCAAGATCGCGGATAGCTACGAAGTGGATGATAATGGAATATTGTATTACTGCCGCGATGCCGACCAAGCTAGTGCAGACCGGGACCGACTGGCGAAATTAGTGATCCCCGAGTTGCTGCAGCCGGATGTCCTTCATCACTATCACGTGAGTCTAGAAGGGGGACATCAGGGCATAGGCAGGACCTATCACAAGATTAGGTCCCACTTCCACTGGAGAGGTCTTTTCCGCAGTGTGAAGAAACATGTGGGATGTTGCACGGATTGCGAGACCGAAAAGGGTAGACCGGTAATCAAGGGGCGATCGCCCGGAAATATCGAAGCTGCATACCCTTTCCATGTCATAGCGATGGACCACATACCGTCACTGCCTAGATCGACGCGCGGCAACACTGAGCTGCTGATCTGGGTAGACCTGTTCACCGGTCTAGTTATTGCGAAGGCAAGTACATCTCGGTCTGCGAAGCAGATCGCCCGGAGCTACGAAGAATGTGTGTTCCGAAGATTCGGCGCCAGCGAGGTCATCAGGCACGATCGGGAACCCGGTTTTATGGCCGAGGTGTTCCGGTCGTTCAATAACATGCTGGGCCAGAAACAGAGTGCGACGATGGCATATCGTCCGCAAGCAAATGGATCGGCGGAACGCATGGTGCAGACCATAAAGAGGGCGATAAAGATGTACGTTGCTGATCCAGACCAGCGAGATTGGGACGAGTATGCAGAAAGGCTGGTGTTTGCACTCAACTCGTCGACCGATCGGGTCCGAGGAGAAACGCCTTTTTATCTGACATATGGATGGGACCCTCGGTCGACACTGGAAGCTGCGATACCTATCGGTTGCACCCGGACCCACGATCGCGATGCTCGACGCTGGCGCATGCAGGTCCAGAAACACTACCAGCATGCAAAAGAAGTCGTCAACGAAAAGCTGCGTCAGGCCACACAAGACCGGGAAGACCGGACCAATGACCAGGTCCGAGCCCACGGTATAGAACCAAGGGCGAGGGTATGGCTATACCTAGACCGAGTGAAAGAGGGCTATGCGAAGAAGCTGGCTCATATGTGGCACGGCCCTTTCCGTGTTGCCGAGCTGATTGGTGGGCACGCTGCTCATCTAGTAACAACTGGTAAAGATTACAAGGTCTTCCCGATTGTGCATGTGTCCAAGTTGAAGCTGGTCCGAGAATTTCCTGATCGACCCAAAACTCCCTGTCTGGTAGACGAAGAAAAAATATTTGATTTCGATGAGAAGCGTTACTGACGGAGGGCAGTTGGGAACGACCATTAGAGGAAGACGAGTTTGAAGTGGAGAAATCTTGGATGTTCGGTCGACCAAGAAGACCAGGTTCGGTCGGACTCACCGAGAGTACCTGGTCCGATGGAAGGACCATGATGAATCAACTTGGGTCGACGAGCTCTACTTGAATTGTGGGGCTCTTCTACGAGAGTTCGAACGAGAACGAGTCAGTCGTAATCGCTTCGCAGTGATGCAGACCCATGAAGACCAAGACCAAGACACGCAGTAGCATCGGTCGTTCTAGACCGGTGTGAAGATGTGGAAGGTCCGGAGTTGATGTGAAATTGTGATGAACTGTGACGGATTGGAATAGCGGAATGATGAATGTGATGACTATTTTTCGTGATGGGAGTGGAACTGTTTACGATAACGCGTTCGATGCAACTATGGAGAGAGTGGTAAAATTAGTTCAAGTGATTTGACGATCGGACATATGAAAAGAAACGATGACATGTCTTACGAGTTATCTGGTCGACTACCTACGACTTCACTTGATATAGCCCCACAGACGGCCGATGGCCATTGAAGGATGATGTTCCACTTGATCCTGAAACTGGTTACGCCAGGGGTCCTTCCGGTCAAGCTGGACCAAAGCATCCTTGAGGTCCGCGACCGGCTCAGCGCAATCAAGACCAGGGTACCATGTGCCGTCGTCGGCCATCAGTCTGGTCTTCTCAGCGCGACGACTTGGCATGTGGAGGAACACCGGGTACAAGAACACGTCGACGTCACACTCCCGATCTCGCATCCCGTCCAAAATGTACTGGCACAGAGATTGCCAAGCCTCGCCCGCTCGAATTCGACGTCGCTTGCGCTTGCTCTGGAACGTCGCCAGGCCCGGATCTTGTCGCACCCGGTCGGGAGGAAGCACCAAATAGTGGGACTCTTCCCAAATCGCTTGGCCGTGGATCCTGTTGAAACTCTTCACCCGGCCTAGCAAAGTGCCGATCCATGGAGTCAAGTGGAGAACAAGTCCTATCTTGGAGTGTTCGAAGATTTTCCATGGTTCATCGCCGTACAGGCGGGAGATCTGCGCCGACGTAATCAGGTCCGCCCTCCATGCAGACGCGGCAGGGGTTTTCTTGGCCGGTGGAAAAAGCCAGGAGTCCGGACGAGAGAAAGACCGGGCCAGAAGCTGCTTGGTCAGGGTAGACCGGCGTAAACAGCCGATTTGCCCCGACGACCACCGCCAAGTGACTTCAAACGTCCGCGGCGGAAGGGAGCTGGTATCAACCGTCATGTTCTTCAATAAGGCGTACTTGTGAAGCCCGGATGTCCTGGGGAGAACCGAAGGCGCCGACGTCGCGGATGCCGATACTGGTGCAGCGTCACTTGGCAGACCGGTCTATTGATCTGAACCCACTGTCGACGCCACTTAGACGAAACTGTCACGCAAATTCGTTCGTGACTTGGACTGGATGGGGATCATGAACTCGGAATCGCCGGACCCTTCGCTGGAGTCCTCCTCAGACGAGACCCCTGTTTGCTGGATGCGACTTGCAGTACGGCGCGAGGGCGCTCAACTTTCCGAGGGGCTGTAGATGTCGTACGTGTCCGATTCCGAGTCCATGAGAAGCGCCTGTGTCTTGGCTCGCTTTTGGGACACTGCACGCTTCCCCACGATTCCGGGTCCGCTAGCAGTTCCCCGCTCCCTCGAGCTACCCGGCGCGTCCGCGCGCTTCTTTGATTTTGATGTAATTTCGGGATGCTGAATATCATACAATGAGCGACGTCGGTCTTGGTACTGCTTCAAGCGGTCTTGGTCTTGCCCCGAGGCGACTAAGGTTGCCGATGCGACCAATCTATGCTGTAGGAAGCAGTAGAACAGGGAGGTAGCAAGTTCATCAAGCGCTGGCGGCACTGGTCTAGTGCCACCTGACGACGACCCGATTCCTGAGCCCAAGCGTCCGACCGGTCCTGAAAAGACTGGACCTTCCCGGTCTGGTCTTGGACCGAAACTTGGAGCTCAGTAAGGTGTCGCTCAAGATCGTCGTCTTGCATGCGCAGCGAAGTCTTGTCCAATTGATCGTCCATTTGCTGCCGGCGGATTCGGCTCCAGTCTGACACCCATCCGATGTTTGAGGTGCAGGAGAATTATGTGGGCTGTCAGACCGGGCCGACCGGACAGGTGAAGCAAGGTGGGGCGACTCGGCACACAGAGTTTCTACAAGAACAAGCGTCAAGAGGAAGCATAAGAGGATCGAGTGCAGTGAAGGGAGTACCTGGAGCAGGTGGCGCAGATGGTTGGTCCATGGTGAAGAAGTGTGAGCGACCAAGGTCCATTTGGTCAAGTGATGGGTGAGTCAGACCGTTATCGTTGTGCGACACGGTCGGACTCAGGGGCGGCTGTGGTGAAGTGTACCACAAATTTGATCACTTTTGTCCAGGCAGCTGGTCGAATTTCGGATTGGTCTAAACAAGGGGGCTTTTTAGCCTATCAGATTCAAGGAGTGTCAAGAACGCAAGTTTTGGTGAGTCACCTGACATTGGGTATTTTACATATTTTCATGTGGGTACATATTGGGACCGTAGGGAGGTAGTATTGGTTTGAGTTGTGGATTTGCCTAAAAGAGAAGAAGTCGTTTGGAATCTTTTGGTTTTTCATTCGGGATAACACCTCAACAGGAGGTCGTTTAAACCTTTGCTATGTGCATCAGTCGCCTCCGCCCGCCGCGGAGTGTTTGGGAGCAGAGGTTCGAGTAATCCCCTCTAGCTCATTATACCCGGTCTGGACGCGCCACACGCGCATTAGGCCAGCCGGAAGTCCCTCGACGGGAGCACGCATTGGTTGACTTCCTCAAGTTTAAGTCAAGTACGTTTGGAACGTGCTATTCACTGGATTGGTCTTTACGTGGAGATATCGTTTGTGGAGTTTCACGGGCATATTGGGTCTTCACGTGGACATATTGGCTCATTGTAACATTGTTTGGAGTTTAGATCGGTTTTGGTCTTCTCTCATATTAGTCAGGGTCTAGACCGGTTGATTGTTCTACCTCTATTATTTCGTATTGGTCAGGTCTAGATCGTTTGGACGATAGACCTATTGGAATTTATCTTTTGGAAGTGTTTCTGGTCTGTACGTAACTGGGGTGAAGAGTTCCGCCCTAGGTACACTTAGCCAGCACGTTCTCATATTCAAGACCGAATCAAATCGATCTGCGATCCCGATCCACCGAGTGTGTAACTAGCCCACTCCAATGGGTACACAAGGTGAGATGGTCTTAAGTGAATTGGACCAAGTGTCTCTGGATGATGACCGGTCGTCTGCCAGCCGCGGACGATCGGACCAGATTTCGAATGGAGGTCCGCGGGGTAACCCCACCGTAAGTTGGAAGGCTGGGCACGATGGTGGTGGTCAGGTTGTCGATACAAATGTATTCGATTTCGAACTTGACTCCACCACAGTGACGGTCTGCTATTTTATAGCACGAGCGCGGAGGACACTCCGCGGGTGGTAGTTCCTCATGATGAGGAACTGAAGTATAGAGTCCTCTTTGAGGCACATGACGCCCCTACCGGGGGTCATTTAGGTCGGGATAAGACCTACAGCGCTTTAAGCGCTTTGTATTGGTGGCCCAACATGTATAAGTGGGTCGTCGCGTATATATGCACCTGTGAGACGTGTCAGAGGGTAAACCCTCTGCAAGTTCAGTTGCGCCTTAGGCGATCTTGTCGGTTCCAACGGAGTGTTGGAAATCCATTAGTATGGATTTTAGCTTCGGTTTTCCGAAGGATAAGGCCGGGAACACCGGCATATTGGTGTTTGTAGACCGTTTGAGCAAGATGGCTCACCTGGCGGCGGTGCCAGAGTCCATTGATGGACAAGGAACAGCGAAAGTGTTCCTAGACCGTGTCTTTCGACAGCATGGTCTACCCGATTCCGTTGTGTCGGATCAGGATCCCCGTTTTACTGGACAGTTCTGGGGAGCGTTGTTTATGGTGCTGGGCACCAAGCTCCTCATGTCCACTGCGGATCACCCGCAGACGGACGGTCAGACGGAACGCGTTAATCGCGTTGCGGAGGATATTCTCCGGAGTTTATGTCCGGATTCTCCGAAGAGTTGGAGTGATATGCTTCCGATGGTTGAATTTGCTATCAACAATTCGGTACATGCATCTACGGGGTTTACCCCGTTTTACGTGAACGGATTGGTGAATCCGAGGGTTCCGTTGACGCCACGTGTGTGTGGCGCAGGGCTTGAGGGGGGAGGATTACTCGATGTCAGCCCTGTATCTGTGCGAAAGAACATCCATAAGTTTTTATCGACGCGCCTTAGTGTCTTAAGACATGTCTGCGATGCCATGGCGGAAAGCCAAGACAAGCAGAAGGAGCAAGATGACCGCAAGGGGCGGCGTAACGAAAAAGTGTACAAAGTAGGAGAAAGTGTTTTATTAAACGCTAAAAATCTTCCTACACATGCAGTTTCCAACGTGTTGAGGAATAAACTGCGCCCCAGGTTTGTGGTCCCCTTTAAGGTACTAGCCCGAAAGGGCTTGTCGTATACCTTAGACATTCCGAAGGCGATTCGTACGCATCCAACCTTCTATGTTGGTATGCTTAAGCCATACCAGAACCCGGAGGCGGTTCCCCTCTTGGAGGAGGGTGGGAAGTCGGATAGACAGTCGGATAGTCGAAAGGCACGACAGGTCGGAACATCTCCGACAGGGTTGAAATACGACCCTGAAGCTCCGCAACGAAAGACTAGAGGGAGGCAAGCCGCCCCTCGATGCGGCCATTCGCACTCCCCTCGTTGCGGAGTTCCTCCTGGGCATCTTGGATGCTACGGCTGTGTCGATCACAGCGCTCGTGGAACTCACGTCGCAATAGCGTGCCCCCCTCCTCCAGTCCTCGATACGGAGGGTACTTCACATTACCATGTGAAACGCCTGATGGCACGACGCCATCACCGGGGAAGACCCAGTACCTGGTGAAGTGGAAAGGTTATCCACATTACCAGAGCTCGTGGTAGTCCGAGACTCCCCTGCGGCAGGATTTCCGTGACGTCGTTGACGCTTTCGAGCGGGAGAACCCCGCTGAGAGTCAACGACCAAAGGGGCCGAAGAAGACCCTTCACTCCCAGTAGATGGGAGTTTGCCGGAGGAAGATGCAGAGTTTGCATTGCTTTCCGGCACCACATCGAGAGCAGGGCGTGTGTAGTAAGAAGCAGGTAATTGCCCCTGCGCTTTGTCCTGGGCATATTCCAAGCGTAACGCCCTCTCTACCCGAACGTCGGGTTTGGAAAAGCTGTTTTACAGCTCATCAAAGTTGGGGAGGCGCTTCTCCCCTTCCGCCCAAGAGCGAAATGCCCGTTCGGCGTCCTCGACACTTTCGTACCGTAAGAGAACAAAGGGAATCTCGTGGAGGATATCCACAAGGGCACCGCGTGCCTGTTTCCCGAGGCACGTCCGGTAGGACTTAACAGTAAACTGATTAGGTGTTAGCAGTCTGGCCCGGAGTTGTTTCCGGCGCGCAATTTCACGCGGCAGTATAGCCGCTGGAACAGGGGTATAGGAGACTAAACCCCTCTTGACCGCGTTCTTAGCCCTCTTTTGAGGGTCACGAGGTCCCTTCCGTTCCCGTACGGCACGTCGGGCCTCATGAACCGAGGCCGGTTCATTGGTGATGGTCGCCTGCGGCGACCCGGATGCATCACCCCTAGTGGGTAAAGGTGGCGCATGAGTTAGTGCGTTTTCCCCACGTGTGGGGTAAGGGTTGGATGACCGACAGCGCCGTTCGGCGCTGTCGGAGTTGGGAGATCTCCCCAAGGGCATTCACTACCGAGTTATCGGAATAGTTTTCTTCCATTGCACCACTAAAGGTGCACATGGTCAGCCAGAGGTTCTGGCAGTTGGAGTTCTCCAACAAAATTTTGTTTATTGCGTAAGCAATAGTCTTGATGGGGGAGGATGTAACAGGGTTATATTCGAGTCACATTTAGTAGGTGGCGTACGTGAGTACACTACGGTTGGGGTCAGTATTGACCGGTTTGAAAGGTTTGGACCATTGGTTATTTTAACCAATCAGGGCAGGATCCCTTGGGGGTGGCGTGTCAGCCATCCACGTGTTGGTACACAGGTGGTGTACACTACATTTTAGTTAGGTACGAATTTGGTAAGTTCTACTTAGTATTACATATAGTTTACATTAGTTTAATTAATTTAGGCTAATTATATATTAAATATACATTCAGTTTACATTTTCACTCAACGACTACAGACGCACAACTTCGACCGGTCGCGCGTGTAGTGAGTGTAGTAGCGTAAAGGGATCCCTCCCTTTAGCTACACCCTTAGTAAGGGAGCCTTACGTTAAGGCATCAGCGAAAGCTAATTGTACTCCAAAGTGGGAATCTTGGCCCCGAGTAGGAGAGCTCTCTCCCACTAAGCCATTTTATAAGGGCGTATCGGCTAAGTAAAGGCGAACGCCGCTTAAAGGAAAGTATTCCTCTGTGCGCTAGCCGCACCATGCGTATACGCACCGGCTACAGTAGTGATGAAGGACATCCGGCTGTAGCAACTCAGGGTCACCAGTTTCGCTAGTCGATCTCGATCGGCACTGTCTTGATCAACGTCACGGCAGTAATACAGAAATCCATTGTCGTCCACATCGTAACTGTCCGCGATCTTGGTACACTCTTTCGCTTGATCATTTGTTAAATTGGACAGTTAACCGCGCAGATAGGCCTTAAAGTTGACGATCCACTCTTCTTCGTCCTGCTCCTTGAGGTTCCGTTTCGCCCTTAGTTGTTGTACAACGTACTCACTCAGCCTTTCCTTTGGGAACTATCGGCGAGACTTCCGAGTTCGCGATCTAGTTGCCGCCATCACATGCACCGGATCAGGGCTGTCCTTGGGCTTGATCAACTCCGGGGGCCTGTTTATGTCCATAAGTTCATGTAGAACGGCCTCCTCGGTGATCGTCGCCCCGATCTGGTACCGCATAGCTTGGGTCGCGAGGTTATCGGCGCTTCTGTTCCAATCCCTTGTCACGTGCAATAGCTCGTGGTTGGGATAGTCTTTCAGTGCTTTCATCACCCGATCATTCAGCAACTTCAGCCGTGGTGCCTTACAGTCGATCTCCCCGGTGATCTGCCTTATCACTAGGTTGGAGTCACCACATATGATGATCCGCCCTTTCTTTTGTGATGACAGCAGATCAAGACATAGAAGGAGCCCCCGATATTCCGCCTCGTTGACCGTTATGTCCGGCGTGAAATCAGCGGCGGCTGCTACTATAGACCACTGTGGTAACTTCCACAGTATAGCACTATAGGGGCCGACCTTCTTCTTCCCGCTAGCCGATCCGTCGAAACTCAAGACCAGGAGTTCCTCATCCCGATCTACGATCGGTGGCGTCAGCGAGATTGACTGTCGAGGTTGCTTCCTCCGGGCAATCACCATCAGAGCTTCATCCACTTCAGACCAAGGGGTGATACTGGCAGCCAATGTGCCCAATATCTCCTCCTCTCCCTTGGTGCACTTGACGACCTCGAGGGACCACTGTGACAAGATCGCTTACCATCTGCCGAGCCAACCGTCCATCCCATTGGCTGATAATAGCCAGGCCAATGTCGACTTTCTTGAAAGAACCTTTACAGATCGGCCGAACAGCAGGTTATAACACACATCCAAAATCCGTAGTAAAGCCAGAACTTCTTTTTCGACAATCCCGAAGTTGACTTCGTTCGGCTAAAACGTCCGGCTCGTAAAAGCGACCGGGTGGTACACACCATCATGTTCTTGCACTAGAGTGTCAGAAATGGCCCGCTTACTAGCGTACACAATGACGATCGGCATTTTTTGCGGATCGAAGTGTCTTAGAATCGGTGCCGTCGCCATCTTGGCTTTCAGCATACCGAAAGCAACCTTTTCACGCTTCATGTGGTCCTCTGCCTCCACCTGCGGAAATCTGCGGGCAGATCAGAGTCGCAGCCCTCCCGTAAAGTTGCCCTATCTCCTTCGCGCAACATATGGTAGTCGAGTTCCCGGAGCTCGTACAGAACGGCCGCGTAAATCGCGAAGTCTTCAACGAAGCGGCTGTAGTAATTTAGTCTCCCTAATAAGGACTTCATTGCCTTCAGTGATCTGGGAAACGGTAGGTTGCTCAGTGACTCCAGATCCTTGGGATTGGCCTCCAGCCCACTGATCGACACCATATGACCTAAAAAGGCGACCTTGGACATGCCCCAAAAACTCTTCACAGCACTGATCGACAGGTTCCAGCGATCGCATGTCTCCAACAACCGTTCGACCGTCTTGCACAGATCGTTCCATGACGAAGCAGGGATCAGAATGTCGTCGATATACGATCGCCTCCCCATAACGGACGGTCACCTTTCCCGATCGGGTTCACCCTCTGTAAATACATCACGGTTTTCGGTGGGGTCCCGATCGGTACTGATCTTGAAATGTCCATACAGTGCGTTGTCGATCAGCCTCTGGTAGATCTGGGGCGCGTTCTTCAAACCGAACGGCATACGATTCCACTCGAACAGACCGAACGGCGTAACAAATGCGGAGATCTCGCGAGCTCAATCGGTCATCGAAACCACCCAAAATCCACTTGCCATATCCAGTGAGCAATACCATAGGGTCTTGTCAAGATCTTCTAGCAGATCGCTGATAAGCGGCATCGGGTACACCATAAGCTTGGTCAACCGATTTACCAACCGATAATCGATACAAAACCTGATGTCGACACCGTTCTTCTTAATCTAAATCACGATCGGTGAGGCCCACAGCGAGGTCGACGGCTTAATGATCTTGGTGGCCAAAAGTCCTTTAATAAGGTCGGACAATTTTTCGCGGTACTGTGGCGCCACACGTCGGCATTGCTGGGCGATCGGCTTGGCATCACCCACTTCAATGTCACAGATCGCTCCGCGAGCAGCAGGGGGTAAGGCGTTTCCTTTCCCTATCAGCATATGTTTCTTCTTCCATATGCTCTTCTTTAGCTGATCGATCTGATCGGGACTGTTGACATCTCGATCACCCACTTGCAGATCGTCCAAGGTGACTTCGGGCGGGTCAGCAGACACTTCAGGGAGGAGTGCCATCTGGCTCTCCAACTCCTGAATATATTGATCCCCACCCTCATGTATACAAACTTGATCGTCTTCCGGGGAAATATCACTCAAACCGTCCTGATCGGTTGCATACTGTTGTTCCCGATCGGCGGGCTGCTCTTTAACGAAATCGATCTGCTTGGCGCGCCATCGTGGTCCGCCCCAGCAATGCCATGCTCCCCTTTTTCTATTCCCGGTCCCGCTGTCGCCTGTTCTTGTGACGCCACCACGTTGATGAACCTTGGCTCATCTTCTTGATGGTCCACCGTGTCCGGCGACTGCGGTGCCTTTTTTCGAACTAACATCTTCTTTGGGGTTACATAGCTAGGTCGTTCCACCATAGTTGAGGTATCTTCTTCCACCGATCCATCATCGCTAATCAGATCGGTGTTCGCTTGGTATGCCAAGTTTGCCACTCAACATACCGTCTCGATCCGATCGACACGAACCCCATCTTTCTTGGCACTTTCCCTTCCTCCATCCACATGCCAACAATAGTATTGTTGTCGAGCGTAAGCGGCTTGTCACCGATATTAGTGACTCGGACAAAATCATATCGGCCGGCGCTCTTCACAAAGGTTGGAAACCACCGATCGCCCCTGGTCACCCATAACTTCCTTGATCGAAAACCTTTGTCGACCGGGGTATCAGCGGATTGGCTGACTGGAATGGTGACATCTTGGTACCAACTGACCAGATCGGTGTGCGATCCGTATAGGGGCCGCCGACCAGCTAACTGGATCTGGACCTTATCCGGGAGTGTAAGCACTCCATGAGACAGATCAAGGCGAATACCTGCCGGCACCATGAAATCCATGCCTAACAGGGCATCCTGACCGACCAGCTTGCCAACCCAAGCGCTGAAGAAGTAGACCAACGAACCCGATAGGGTGATCTTCACGCGCGTCCTTCATTCGGTCATGTAAGAACTTTCACCGATTCCGACGCATTCTTGTCTCTGAGTCTCGTCTATACGACATCTAACCTTACGAGCAAAGGTGGAGTCGATAATTGAGACTTCGGCCCCAGAGTCGAACAACATCGTTACCTTCTGGTTGTTTATCTTAACCCAGGCTTTTGCCTGCTTAAACCATTTGTCGGGCGCATGATAATTCCAGTATCCTCGAGACTCTCCAGGCAGCAGATCCAACTGCATGACCACCTTCGATCGGGAATATTCATCGGTCGTGAGATTGTAAACCGGATGATCCCGATCGACGCAAATGAGAATAGAACATGTATTGTCGGTTTTATTCTCCTTGCCGACATATGCATAGATGCCAAACGTAGATCGCTCGGCTCGATCCAGATTCCAACCTGGCGAGCGTTATAGTTTAACATCTTCTCCACGTCCGGTGGAAGCATCCCCGCGTGCTTATCCGGCACATACCACTTGCGCATCAGATTGAAGAACTCTTCGATCTTGCACTGGCCGGCCTCGTGGATCTCTCTACATGACTTGCACACGAAGAGGCAGTGATCGGTGGGGTGGACGCGTCTTTCGCACTTCTTGCATATCAACTTCTTCGAGCAGTCCCCACCATCATGCTTGCTTGACCCGCAGTGAGAACACTTCTTGCGAGGTCGGTCCGGTTCGGACTTGTTCCTACTCCTGCCCTTCCGAACTGCCTGGTTAAGCGTCGATCTGGTTCTTGGGGCAGGTTCCGTGACGAAGATGTGGCGATACTGGTCCTCGTATGACTCCCGACTGGACTGGCCGCTACTTTCCCCTTCCGATCCAGTGCTGTATTCAGTCACGATCGCCTTAAACAGCTCGGGCCGATCTGGTCAGGGGCCTCTTCACCGGATCGTTATGGGTCTTAGATCTGTATCGACCCGATCCAACGGCGATCTTCGCCCTCATGCTGCGTGAGTGTTGCAACTTCCGCAACGTCTGCTACACATCTTTGAGGCGCAGCAGAGTAGGCTGATCTGCCAGCCCTTGGTCATCAAGGGTACTGATATAGTGACCCACGTGCTCCATAGCAGCACCGGTCGGCGGGTTGCCTTCCTTGATCACTATCCCGGCGCGAATTGCAGCCACGTTCAAGAGGTGCAAGTACTCAATCGGCGTCTCGTCGCCCCGCTTCTGCATATGATGGTATTTGTGGGCGGTATAGAATCCGGAGTTGCAGAACTGACCCTCAAATTCTGAACATAGCAAATCCCAGTCAGATCGGACATCCCGACCCAACTGTTGATCTAGTTCGCAGCCGGTCCTTTCATCAGATCCCTGAAGATCAGACACCGTTCCTTTTTGGTGTATGATACCGTAAGAAAGCAGACTTGACCCGACCAAACCACGATCTGGCTTGCTCCTCGTCGGCGTCCTTGCCAGTGAAGTCCTTGAGATCCGTGGTAGCAGCCATGCGAATGCGTGGGATCGCAGTAGATCCGAAATCAAAGGCGGTCGTAGAGGCTAGGTTAGCCCTGCGCGTTCTGCCCGCCCCTGAACCGTCTGACCCATAGTGGTCATCCGGATCGCCGATCGACTACATGTCGAAATCTCTGTCCTTACTTGATCGGCGCGGTCGGGCTGGCTGCGGCTTGCGTCTTCCTCTGCCAACTGTTTTACCACCTCGGATAGCCTTATCCGTTGATGCCACTGACTCCATATCAACATCCCGGCAAGTATTGACCTTTTGCCGGGCAGATCGGTCCTGGGCATGCGGGCGAGGAGGCGATCGGCATCGGTCTCCCATGAAACGCTCCATCATTGCCTCAAACATGGCTTGGACGTTTGCTTGGATCATGGGCAACGTGTGGGTATCCTCTTTTGGAGGTACTGAAACCTGTGTGGGCTCCTGGGGCCCCTACCGGCATGCAGCCCCATGCTGCCGCACGTCCTTTTTATGCTCCCATGGGATTTGATCCACCCCCATGGTCATCAGCTCAACACCGACCTCCAACTCCGATGAGCTATTAGAGGAAGGTGGAGACTGATACAGGGATTTATCATCGGAACACACATGTAACGGGGTTACATTCGGGTTACATTGAGTGTTGGTGTACATGAGTACACCACGGTTGAGGTCAGTATTGGCCGGTTTGAAAGGTTTTGAACCTTTGGTTATTTTAACCAATCAGGGCAGAGGCCCTTGGTGTGGTGGTGTGTCAGCCATCCACGTGTCAGTACACAGGTGTGTACACTACATTTTAGCTAGGTACGAAATAGGAATATTCTACTTAGTGTTACATATAGTTTATATTAGTTTAAATTAATTTAGGCTAATTACATATTAAATATATTCAGTTTACATTTCACTCTATTTTGCCGACGTGCGACCTCGACCGGTCGCGCGCTCAGTGAGTGTCGTAGGTAAGAGGGAGCCCTCCCTTTACTTACATCCCGTAAAGGGAATACAGCCGTTAAGGCTAAGTCGTAAACTAACCCGGTAATCTTGGCCCCGAGTAGGAGAACTTTCCTACTAAGCCCTTTACAAGGGCGTATCGGCTAAGTAGCGGTAGCTACCGCTTTAAGGAAGAGTCTTCCTCTGTGCGCCAGCCGCACCGTTCGTATACGCACCGGCTACATCTGGTATCACTTGTAGTCAATCCAACACCTGTGTTGGTAGACTAGGCATCCTCTGCAAAGGATGAATGAGGACAATTGGGATAGTTTGACCCTCGTCCAGCAGGAAGTCTTTAAAAGGCTGTTACCCTTAACGGGGGAAGAAGGTATGAAGCTCCTAGTGGAACAAGGCCTTGAGGCCGTAAAGGCAAGGGTAAATGCCCTCATCGCTCATGAGGAGAGTTGTAGTGGAGGTCATTCCACGGGGGTGCGCCCTCCATTATCGTTTAAGATAAAGGAGTTCACTGGAGAGCAGGGTGACAACCTTTACGTGTGGTTACGAGAGGTCGAAACGGCCTTCGCCACAGCAAATATGACCGCTGATCACTTGCAAGTGGGACTTGCATTGACCCATCTTACGGGCAAAGCCCGTACATGGGCGTTTACGTGTTCGGACTTAGTCACGGACGTGTTCCCAACATGGAAGGTCCTTAAGCAGAAGCTCATGGACATGTACGCAACGCCTGATATGGTTTTCCAGAATCAACTGGCGTTCCTGAGGTGCCGTCAAGTCACTAAGGACCTGGAGATTTATATCCAGGATCTTAAGACCCTGTTGGCAGGGATGTACGCGAAAGCGTATTCGGACGATGTGTCCATCCCCGTCTTCATGGGAGGCCTGAGATAAGGGCCAGCACGTTCGGAATTGTTCCGATGCCGACCCCAATCCCTGGAGGAGGCGTTCAAGATGGCGTTTAACGCCTAGAGGAATTTCCGTTCCTCTAAGGTGGGTCCCGAACCCATGGACCTGGGTCAGGTCAAAGCGGAGGAGAAACTTCCCGCTAAGAGTCATTCTGACCCTTTTACACAGAGCTTCGAGGCAGAGCTCTTAGCTATGTTGCAGCGACATGGGCCGCTGAGGTGCTTCCTGTGTGGAAGCACGGACTTTCTGAGGAACAGATGTCCAAAAAAATCCCCAGCGAGACACTCGCTACAAGGGACCAAGGGTGGGGAAAAAGCCATTGTCCAAGCCGTCGGGAAACGACGGCTCCCAGTAGGTGCGGGGCGCCCTACTGGGGGACCCCTCAGTGCTGTTAAGCCCCAGGGTAGGGGACGACAGCACAAAGCCCCTAGGGAAGCGGTGCTTTCTAGCACCGAGTTGGTGTACCAGCCAGGCTTGCTGGTAGTCCTTGCGGACGTGAAAGGCTTTGATAAGCCTGGGAGAGTCTATCAAGACTCTGGAGCGCCTGACAATTATGTCAGACGGGCTTCTGTTGTGAAGAGTCAGCTGTATGACGAGGCCCTAGAGGCACGTTCTCGTGACGTTGTCACGGTCCGTATTGCGACGGGCGTACAGGTTTCTGTACCCAAGGTCTCGATTGACCTTAAGCTGAAGTTTGCAGACTTCGACAGCTTAGAACGTTGCCTAGTCCTGGATTTGGACTCGAGGTATGACCTCATTCTGGGCATGAAGTGGCTGGAACGCCACGAGACATGGATAGACTGGAGGTCTAAGTCCATTGGCTCAACGCACCCGCGGTCGGGTGAAGCATTGGCGAGTCATGAACCCACCTTTGCTCGATCGCAAAAGCGATTCTGGCGTGAGATGCCAGAGATTGGGATGTGTGAGATGATCAGTCCCAATGAGGTCAAGGAAGTTTTCCTTGACGAGGGGGATTCGGCGGTTAATCCCAGCGCCGAATAGGCGAGACTGGTGAGTCGCCAGTGATAGAGGTGGATTCCTCTGAGAGTAAGCGCGAGGCGCTTAGAGAAGAGACCCGAAGTTCGTCTCTTTTTACAGGTAGGAATTGATTCCGACCACGACGTGTCCGGCGAACAAGTTGCGACTCCAGTGGTAGGGGTAGAGACCCCTGTGGTTAAGCGCGAGGCGCTTCCAAGCGAAGAGACCCGAAGTTTGTCTCTTTCGCACGTCGGAAATGATTCCGACTACGCCGTTGTAGGTGATACCGGCGAGTCACCGGTGGTAGAGGTAGAGACCTCTGCGGATAGGCGCGTGGCGCTTCCAATAGATGGGGCAATTGACTCCCCCCATCTGGGTCTCGGGATGAGTCCCGAGGCCAGTATTCAGCAGTCCTATCGGATGCTGAATAGTGTGACAGGTATTGTCACAGAAGGCGTAATCCTGGAACGGTTGCATGGGGTAGGCGGACTGTTGGTCGTTGGAGGAGATGTACTTCAACGAGTTTGAAGCTGCTTTGAAAGCAGATGAAATCGACGAGGTTGTCGTATTACGTCCGGAAGAGGAGTTGAACTCCTCATCCACGATGGACGAGTCAGTTTTGGTGAAAACCAAACAGGCATTAAATGCCCGAAGCGGCCTCAAGATCCTCGCGGATCCTCGCAGATCCTGAGGACCCTTACCATTCCTTATTAAAGGAATTTGGAGATGTCATTAGTGACAACCCGCCGATGGGGTTACCACCGGATAGGGGGGACCGACATGAAATTGATTTGGTCCCTGGAACCAAATACTGCGTCACTAGGCAGTGGCCTCTCCCCAAGGAGCAATGCGACGTCATCGACGCATTCTTCAAGGGGAAAGAAGAGGCAGGGATGGTACGGGAGAGCAAGTCTCCTCACTCATCTCCCACATTTTGTGTTCGTAAACCGAACGGAAAGTGGCGCATTGTACATGCGTACAACAAGCTGAATGCAGCTACTGTGCCCATGCAGACTCCGATTCCTCGGAAGGATGTCCTCCAGAACAATATGGCGGGCTGTACTGTGTACAGTGCCTTAGATCTGGTGGACGGGTATTATCAGGTGCTTATGCGAGCGTCCGATATTCCACTGACAGCGGTTAGCACGCCTAGTGGCATGCTATGGGAGTGGCTAGTTATGCCACAGGGGCTTTCAAATGCACCATCGACTTTCAATCGCTTGGTGACTCAACTCTTCCGCCCTCATAGGAAGTACGCTCAGACGTACTTCGACGATATATTCGTTCATAGTCGCGCGGAAGGCGACTCTTCTGATGTTCATACGCACCTGATACACCTTCGATCAGTGATCCAATTTATGCGAGAGCATAAGTTGTATGCAAACGCATCCGAATGTATCTTTGGTGCTGAGGAAATTTCTTTCCTCGGATGCTTCATCGGTAAGGATGGAGTGCGGGCGGATCCCGCGAAGGTGAAAGCCATTGTGGAGTGGCCTTCGCCTGTAAATCTTAGAGATTTACGGAAGTGGCTTGGATTAGCCAATTATCTCCACAAGTACAGCGAGAGCTACGCTGAAATGGCGAATCCATTAACCGACCTTCTTAAGAAGGATGTTGATTGGTGTTGGGAAACCGAACACCAAAACGCTTTTGAAGCGGTCAAGGGGATCTTGTTAAAAGCTCCCGTTCTTGCTCTCCCAGACTCTGGGAAAACATTTAGTGTCGTCTGCGACGCCTCCGATTTCGCAATCGGATGTGCTTTGTTACAAGCAGACGATGCAGGAAGGGAACGCGTAATTGCGTTTGAGTCGAGGCAGCTTAAAGCTGCAGAACGGAATTATCCCGTTCATGACAAGGAGCTACTTGCAATGAAGTATGCTCTTGTCAAATTTAGGGTTCACCTACTCGGCTCAAAGCCGTTCGTGGTTTATACTGACCACTCGTCCTTACGGACAGCGACAAAGTCGCCTCATCTCTCGCAACAGATGGCCCGTTGGCTCTCCTTCTTTGCGGAGTATAACTTTGAGGTTAAGTGTAAACCTGGCAAGCAGAACGTGCTTGCAGACGCGTTATCGCGTCGTCCCGATTACGAGCTCGCTCACGCGACATTCTTCACCTCGTCTGTGGTGGATCTCATACGCCAGGCGTATGAGAAAGACCCACAGTGTACGGTGCTTATCAGCGCGTTGGGTGGAAAGGGACTTGGCTCGTCTGATCCAACCCTGTCAAGTCGACCTAAAGCTCGTTTACACCGTTACAGGTACTGTGACGGTTTGCTATATTATGGCACGAGCGCGGAGGACACTCCGCGGGTGGTAGTTCCTCATGATGAGGAACTGAAGTATAGAGTCCTCTTTGAGGCACATGACGCCCCTACCGGGGGTCATTTAGGTCGGGATAAGACCTACAGCGCTTTATGCGCTTTGTATTGGTGTCCCAATATGTATAAGTGGGTCGGTGCGTATATACGCACCTGTGAGACGTGTCAGAGGGTTATACCGTCTTCAAGCTCAGATGCGCCTTTGGCGAGCTTATCGGTGCCAACGGAGTGTTGGAAATCCATTAGTATGGATTTTATCTTCGGTTTTCCGAAGGATAAGGCCGGGAACACCGGCATATTGGTCTTTGTAGACCGGTTGAGCAAGATGGCTCACCTGGCGGCGGTGCCAGAGTCCATAGATGGACAAGGCACAGCGAAAGTGTTCCTAGACCGTGTCTTTGGACAGCATGGTCTACCCGACTCCGTTGTGTCGGATCGGGATTCCCGTTTTACGGGACAATTCTGGGGAGCGTTGTTTAAGGTGCTAGGCACCAAGCTCCTCATGTCCACTGCGGATCATCCGCAGACGGACGGTCAGACGGAGCGCGTTAATCGCGTTGCGGAGGATATTTTCCGGAGTTTATGTCCGGATTCTCCAAAGAGTTGGAGTGATATGCTTCCGATGGTTGAATTTGCTATCAACAATTCGGTACATGCATCTACGGGGCTTACCCCGTTTTACGTGAACGGATTGGTGAATCCGAGGGTTCCGTTGACGCCACGTGTGTGTGGCCCAGGGCTTGAGGGGGGAGGATTCCCCGATGTCATCCCTGTATCTGTGCGAAAGCACATCGATAAGTTCTTATCGACGCGCCTTAGTGTCTGACGACACGTCTGCGATGCCATGGCGGAAAGCCAAGACAATCAGAAGGAGAAAGCTGGCCGCAAGGGGCGGCGTAACAAAAGTGTGTACAAAGTGGGAGAAAGTGTTTTATTAAACGCTAAAAATCTTCCTACACATGCAGTTTCAAATGTGTTGCGCAATAAACTGCGCCCCAAGTTTGTGGGGACTTTTAAGGTACTAGCCCGAAAGGGCTTGTCGTATACCTTGGACATCCCGAAGGTGATGCGTACGCATCCAACCTTTTATGTCGGTATGCTTAAGCCATATCAGGACCCGAAGGCGGGCCCCCTCCTGGAGGAGGGTGGAAAGGCGGATAGCCGTAAGGCACCGTAGGGCGAAGTAATCCCGAAAGGTCTAAAATGCGACCACGAAGCTCCGCAACGGTCGTCTCGATAGAGGCAAGCCGTCTCTCGAAGCGATCAGTGGCATCCCGCTCATCGCGGATCCCCTCGTGGAGATCATGGATGCGATGGCTGTGTCGATCACAGCGCTCGCGAATCTCACGTCGCAATTGCGCGACCTCCTCCTCCAATGCTTGATGCGGAGGGTACTCCACACTTTCATGTGGAGCGGCTGATGGCGCGACGCCATCATCGGGGTCAAACCCAGTATCTGGTGAAGTGGAAGGGTTATCCACACTCACAGAGTTCGTGGAAGTTCGAGACTCCCCTACGGCAGGATTGCCGCGACGTCGTTAACGCTTTTGAGCGGGAGAATCCCGTTGTAGGTCAACGACCAGAGGGGCATGGGAATCCCCTTCACTCCCAATAAGTGGGATTTCGCCGGATGCAGATGTGGCGATCACACTGTCTTCGGACACCATGGTGGAGACAGGGACGCTGGCGTAGCGCGTGCGATACGGAGCACGTAGTTGCTCCATCGCTTTGGCTTTGGCAAATGTCAGGCGCAACACCCTCTCCACCCAAATGTCTCGACGGGAATAGCTGTCATGCATCTCATCGAAGCTGGGGAGAAGCTTCTCCCCTTCCGCCCAAGCGCGGAACTTCTTCTCTGCATCATCGGCACTTTCTCCCGGAGAAAGAACGAAAGGAACCTCGCGGAGGTTCTCAACAGGGGCACCCTGTGCCTGCCTGTCTAGGCGCTCTCGGTATGAGACGATAGTGAACTGCTTTTGTGTAAACAGTTGTTGCCGGAGTTTCTCACGGCGTTCGCGTTGGTACGGCTGTTCAGCCGCGGGGCCAGGGGTATAGGACGCTAGACTTGTCTTTACCAAACGCCTGGCCCACCTTGGAAGGTCACGAGGACCATCAAAATTATAATCCGCCTTGACGGGCGTTTGGGGTCGCGTAACGCAGCCCTGAGTGCCTGTGCGGCAAGTTGGGTGTCTTGAGCTGCGTCCAGCTCATTAGTGACGATCGCCTTCGGCGATCCTGATGTATCAACCGATATGGGCAGGGGTGCCGCACTGGTTAGTGCATTTTCCCCACGTGTGGGGAATGGATTATGCTGCCGACAACGCCGTTCGGCGCTGTCGGAGCGGCTCACCATTGGGGAGGTATCCCCAAAGGAATCCACCTCCGAGTTTTCGGAGTAGTCGACCTCTTCTAGAGGAGACGCCATAGCACCACTGGAGGTGTACATATGGAGGGCCAGAGGAGCTGGCGTTGGAGTTCTCCAACAAGATTTTGATTATTGCGTAAGCAATAGTCTTGATGGGGGAGGTTGTAACGGGGTTACATTCGGGTTACATTGAGTGTTGGTGTACATGAGTACACCACGGTTGAGGTCAGTATCGGCCGGTTTGAAAGGTTTTGAACCTTTGGTTACTTTAACCAATCAGGGCAGAGGCCCTTGGTGTGGTGGTGTGTCAGCCATCCACGTGTCAGTACACAGGTGTGTACACTACATTTTAGCTAGGTGCGAATTAGTAATATTCTACTTAGTATTACATATAGTTTATATTAGTTTAAATTAATTTAGGCTAATTACATATTAAATATATTCAGTTTACATTTCACTCTATTTTGCGGTCGTGCGACCTCGACCGGTCGCGCGCGCAGTGAGTGTCGTAGGTAAGAGGGAGCCCTCCCTCCATAACTGGATCCTCCGCCGCACTTGGAAGTTGTGCCCGTGTCTTGGCTAGCAATTGCATCGCTTCCAGCTTCGTTTCACGCTCCAGGTCAGCCGCTATCTCCATCGCCCTCGCGCCTTTTTGCACCCTTGCGCTTCTTGTTTTGAGCGCAAATTTTGGGGGCGGGATTTCATCCAATGAACGGCTAGAATTTCCGCCCGAATTTTGTTGGGAAATCGCACCACCTGAATGCGCTTGTGGGTCCGCGAGGGCGCTCAATGTTACTCCGCGAGGAATGAGATCGGCGACCAGTGACTTGGATAGGCACGTAGCCGACTCATCACGGCACCCGCAGACGATTCTTCAGAGTTGATTCGACTCTTGGGTCCAAATGCCGAGCTGATCTTGGGATGCACTAATTCTGCCGGAATAGTCGTCGATTGTAAGCTTTAGCTCAGCGATCTGCCGATCCATCTCGAGTTGTTGGGAGTATATGACCGACCGATCACCCTGAAGCTCTGAGCATTGTCGAACGACCACTGCGTGCAGCTCCTGAAGACGCGATCGGTTGATCTCGAGACGGCGCAAGTCGTGACGAGTGCCGATCAGCCCTTCCAACATCGTTTGGAGCAGATCGAAGTGACCGTACACCTGTCGAACGGTGTCGACAAACGTCTGCACAGTCGGGAAGACATCGATCACCAGTGGATCTACATACAGCAAGAAGTGAGGATCGATCTAACGTGGAGTCATCAGTGGAATGGCGTACCTGATCTGTTCTGTTGCGGGACCAAGGCCTTAAGACGCTTATTCTCGGCTATCAAGTCTAAACAATCCGTTTGTATAGCGTCGATAAGCTTGGAAAGTCGTTTGGAGTCTCGGCGCATTCTATGGAACGCGACGTCGGTCTCGGCCTGCTTTTCGAGCGCAACTCTCAACTCCTCCCGGAGCGCATTAATGGTTTGTTGGTACCGATCGACCTCGACTTGGGACTCATCTTGTTCTGCGACGATCTGAGTGTCACCCGAGTCGTCCGAATGGTCCGATCGGTCAGGAGTTTGAACTTGTGGGTAGTGCGAATGCCGATATCCTATGAAGATAAATGTTAGTGGGAAATGTGGCGGTCGTAAGTTAACTGGACTTACCTGGTACACTGGATTCGGAAGATTGCATGGAATCGGAGACTCTGATCTCGGGCCGCTACCGTTGTGTGTCTGTGACCAGACTCAGGGGCGGCTGTGGTGAAGTGCAAGTGAAAATTGTTGACCAGTTTGTACCAGTGTACCAGTTCTCAAGGCAGATCGATCTGGTCGGCTTAAAGGACGGAGTATTTTGGGCCAATCGTGTGCTTGGAGTGTTTTGTACGCGGATTTGAGGTAAGGCACACGGTTTACATATAGTTTACATATTGGATTTTTATTGGCTAAATAATATAGTGTTCGTATTACATTGGGTTGGGTAAGTCGCCAATGGCTCCGATCTGAGTCATTGGGAGCGGGAGGCTGACAGAGTCCCCTCATGCTTATAAGCCCGGTCACAGAGCTCCACCGGAAGCCCCACGACAGGGAGCACTCGTTACGTTCACTCACCACTCAAGTTCGGCCCCGCTCAAGGGAGGCGGGTTATTTTTTCGCTGGGTTACTCATCGCTATCTGCGGTCAAGTGCAAGAAACATTTATTGGCTGGATTAATCATTTCTCTGCAATCAAGTGGCAGGATTTACTATTGGCTGGATTACTCACTGCCTCGGGCGGTCAAGTGCCAGATTTAATCGCATTCGGAGTGAAGATTTCCGCTTCGTTTGCAGATCGGCTAGTTCGCATTTTCTTTCGTTGGAATTTTGGATCAGTACCCCAGAAGTGGTACATACATATCGATCTTCTCTAAAGTCTCCACCCAGCAGCGGTCCTGTGGTGGATTCAAGTTCGAAATCGAAAACATTAGCATCGATAACCTGACTACCACCATCGCGCCTAGCCTTCCAACTTTCGGAGGGGGTACTCCGCGGACCACCACTCGATATCTGGTCCGATCGTCCGCTGCAAGCAGACGACCGGTCGTCATCAGAACCCACTTGGTCCGATTGTTTAGTGTCCATCTCACCTTGTTTAACCGATGGAATGGGCTAGTTACACACTCGGTGGATCGGGATCGCAGATTGGATCGAAGTGGTCTTGAATATAGAAGACCGATCTGGGTAGGTATCTCTGGGGCGGAACTCTTCACCCCAGACACAAACAGACCAAAAACACTTCCAAGAGATAACTTCCAATAGGTCGATCGTCCAAACGATCAAGATCTGACCAATACGAAATAATAGAGGGTAGACCGACCGTTCCGGTCTAGCCCCTGACCAATACGAAATAAGACCAAAACCGGTTTAGTTTCCAACCAATATTAAAACAAGCCAATATGTCCGCGTAAAGACCCAATATGCTCGTGAGACTCCACAAACGATATCTCCACGCCAAGACCAATCCAGTGAATAGCACGTTCCAAACGTACTTGAGTTGAGGTTTTAAGATCGCCAAATCGTACTCCCGTCGAGGGACTTCCGGTGGGCCAAAGTGCGCGTGCGGCGCGTCCAGACCGGGTATAATGGGCGAGAGGGGATAATTCGACCCTCTGCCCCCAAACACTCCGCGGCGGGTGGAGGCGACTAGCGTACGATAAGGGAAGAACGGCGACCCCTAGCTGTGGTGTGAACCAAGACCAGAAGAGGTTTTTGCCACTTATCCGAAAGCTAAAAGATTTCCTTACTTAACAGTATAACCTCTGTCCTAAAAGGTAAAACCACAACTAACATACTACTACCCTATAGTCCCTAAATGTACCCACACAAAAATATGTAAAATACCCAAAGTCGGGTGACTCACCAAAACTTTCGTTCTTGACACTTCGTGAGTCTGATAGGCTGAAAAGCCCCCCTTGTTTGAACCAATCCGAAATTAGACCAAATGCCTTGACGAAACTTGACCAGAAGTGTGCCAAATTTTGGGCACGCTTCTCCACAGTCCACCAAGTGTGTAACCAGCCCATTCCATCGGGTACACAAGGTGAGATGGATACGCAAAAATCGGACCAGGAGTCCTATGCTGATTATCGATCGTCTGCTAGCAGCGGACGATCAGATCGGATCATAGGTTCGCGGGGTACCCCCCCCCCGTCAGTTGGAAGGCTGTGCACGATGTTGGTCAGGTCTCGACACTACGGCGTTCGATTTTGAACTTGACTCCACTACACTAGCGCACAGAGGAAGACTTTTCTTTAAGCGGCGTTTGCCGCTACTTAGACGATCCGCCCTTGTATAAGGGCTTAGCAAGAGATCACTCTCTTGCTCGGGGCCAAGATTCCCGGGGTGGTTTACAGTTAGCTTTCGCTAAAGCCTTGTAACAAGGCTTCTCTTATAAAGGGAGGTAGCGTAATGGATAATTCCCTTAGGCTACAATACTCACTGCGCGCGCGACCGGGCGTGGTCTCACGCCTAGCAGTCTTAAGTATTTTTGTAAACTGATTTATATTTAATATATGTAATTACCCTAAGTTAATTAAACTAATGTAAACTATATGTAATACTAAGTAGAGCTTATTCAAGTCGTACCTAGCTGAAATGTAGTGTACACCACCTGTGTACCAACACGTGGCAGGCTGCCACGCCTTCACAAAGGGCTCCTGCCCTGATTGGTTAAAACAACCAATAAGTCCGAACCTTTCGGACTGCTCAATAGCTGACCTTAACCGTGGTGTACTTACGTACACTAATGTAACCACATGTAACCCGGTTACATCCTCCCCCATTAAGACTATTGCCACGAAATAACCGATTTTTAGTTGGAGAACTCTAACTGACAGAACTTCTGGCCTACAATGAACACCTTCAGTGGTGTTGGTGATTCTCCCCGGGAATAGGATCAATTCCTCTACTCGGGGGATGATGACTCAGAGGACGAGGTCCTTGGGGATAGTTCCCCAAAGGACGACCGCTCCGACAACGCCGAACGACGATGTCGGCAGCCAAATCCTTTCCCCACTCGTGGGGAAAATGCGCTATTTCGAGCGCAACTACTATCAACTGCGGATGATACATCCGGATCGCTGAAGGCGATCATCACCAATTATCTGGACGCAGCTCAAGAAGCCGAACTTGTCTTATAGGCACTAGAGGCAGCGTTACGCGCCTCTAAACGCCCGCCACGGGCGGCCTATCACTTTGACGGTCCTCGTGACCCTCAAAATTGGGCTAAAAATGAGGTAAAGAAGGGTTTAGCCTTCTATACACCTGGCCCTGCGGCTGAACAGCCGTATCAACACGAATGCCGGAAACAAATCCGGAAAGAACGGTTCACACAGAAGTAGTTCACTGGCGTCTCATACCGAGAGCGCCTCAGCAGGCAGGCACAGGGTGCCCCTGTTGAGAACCTCCACGGGGTTCCTATTGTTCTCTTTCCAGTAGAAAATGCCGAAGAGGCAGAACAAAAATTATGCGCTTGGGCGAAAGAGGAGAAACTCCTCCGTAGCTATACTCAGCTACACAACAGCTATTCCTCCCGTGAAGTTCGGGTGGAAAGGGCGTTGCGCTTGGCGTTTGCAAGAGCCAAGGCGATGGGGCTATTACGTGCACCTTATCGCACGCGCTATGCCCGCTCCCCTGCCCCCCCCCACCATGGTTCCAGAGAACAGTGCGATCGCCGCATCTGTCTCCGGAGAACTCCCAACTACTGGGAGTGAACGGGCTTCTCTCGCCCCTTCGGTCGTCGACCCGCAGCGGGAATCTCCCGCTCGAAAGCGTCAACGACGTCTCGGCAATCCTGCCGTAGGGGAGTCTCGGACTCCCACGAATTCTGTGAGTGTGGATAACCCTTCCACTTAACCAGATATTGGGTTTGACCCCAATGATGGCGTCGCGCCATCAGACGATCCACACGGTAATGTGGAGTACCCTCCGTATCGATAAGAACTTATCGATGTGCTTTAGCACAGATACAGGGCTGACATCGGGGGATCCTCTCCCCTCAAGACCTGGTCCACACACACGTGGCGTCAACGGAACCTTCGGATTGACTAATCCGTTTACGTAAAACGGGGTAAGCCCCGTAGATGCATGCACAGAACTGTTTATGGAAAATTTGGCCTAGGCATCTCACTCTAACTCTTTGGAGAATCCGGACATAAACTCCGGAGAATATCGTCTACAACGCGATTAACGCGTTCCGTTTGACCGTCCGTTTGCGGATGATCCGCAGTGGACATGAGGAGCTTGGTGCCCAGCACCTTAAACAGCCCCCCCCAGAACTGTCCCGTAAAACGGGGATCCCGATCCGATACCATGGAATCGGGTAGACCATGCTGTCGAAAGACACGGTCTAGGAACACTATCGCTGTTCCTTGTCCATCAATGGACTCTGGCACCGACGCCAGGTGAGCCATCCAGCTCAAACGGTCTACAAAGACCAAAATGCCGGTGTAACCGGCCTTATCCTTCGGAAAAACGAAGATAAAATCCATACTAATGGATTTCCAACACTCCGTTGGAACGTCTAAGATCGTCAGAGGCTCACCTTCATTTTACTAGAAGAACTTGGCCCACACGAACAATCGGCAATTTCCAACTGTATCCTATAGGTTGACTTGGGCCACACGAACAGTTGGCAATTACCAACTGTTTCCTATAGCAGCTGAATCTGCAGAGGGTTTGACCCTCTGACACGACTCACAAGTGCGAATATACGCACCGACCCAGTTGTACATTTTGGGCCACCAATACAAAGCGCTCAAAGCGCTGTAGGTCTTATCCCCACCTAAATGACCCCCGGTAGGGGCTTCATGTGCCTCAAAGAGGACTCTGTACTTTAGTTGCTCATTATGAGGAACAACCACCCGCGGAGTGTCCTCCGCGCTCGTGCTATAATATAGCATACCGTCACAGTGTCTGTAACAGTGTAACCGAGCTCTAGCTCGACTTGACAGGGTAGGATCAGACGAGCCAAGTCCCTTGTCACCCAACGCGCTGATAAGCGCCGTACATTGTGGGTCTTTCTCATACGCCTGGCGTATGAGATCCACCACAGACGAGGTGACGAATGTCGCGTGAGCAAGATCGTAATCGGGACGACGCGACAACGCGTCTGCAAGCACGTTCTGCTTTCCAGGTTTATACTTAACCTCAAAGTTTTACTCTGCAAAGAAGGAGAGCCAACGGGCCATCCGTTGCGAGAGATGAGGCGACTTTGTCGCTGTCCATAAGGACGCGTGGTCAGTATAAACCACGAACGGCTTTGATCCGATCAGGTGAACCCTGAACTTGACAAGGGCATACCTCATAGCAAGTAGCTCCTTGTCATGAACGGGATAATTCCGTTCCGCAGCTTTAAGCTGCCTCGACTCAAACGCAATCACGCGTTCTCTTCCCACATCGTCTGCTTGTAACAAAGCACATCCGATTGCGAAAACGGAGGCGTCGCAGACGACGCTAAGATGTTTCCCAGAATCTGGGAGAGCAAGAACAGGGGCTTTCAACAAGCTCCCCTTAACCGCTTCGAAAGCGGTTTGTTGTTGGGTTTCCCAACACCAATCCACGTCCTTCTTAAGAAGGTCTGTTAATGGCTTCGCCATATCAGCGTAGTTCTAGCTGTACTTGTGGAGATAATTGGCTAATCCGAGCCACTTCCGTAAATCTTTAAGATTTACAGGCGAAGGCCACTCCACAATGGCTTTCACCTTCGCGGGATACACCCGCACTCCATCTCTACCAATGAAGCATCCGAGGAAAGGAATTTCCTCAGCACCAAAGATACATTTGGATGCGTTTGCATATAACTTATGCTCTCGAATACATTCGAGCACTGCTCGAAGATGTATCAGGTGCGTCTGAATATCAGACAAGTCGCCTTCCGCACGACTATGAACGAATATATCGTCGAAGTACGTCTGAGCGTACTTTCTATGAGGGCGGAAGAGTTGGGTCACCAAGCGATTAAAAGTCGCTGGTGCATTTGAAAGCCCTTGTGGCATAACAAGCCACTCCCACCGCATGCTGCTAGGCGTGATAACCGCTGTAAGCGGAATATCGGGTGCTCGCATGAGCACCTGATAATACCCGTCCACCAGATCTAAGGCACTGTACACAGTACAGCCAGCCATATTGTTCTGGAGGACATCCTTCCGAGGAATCGGAGTCTGCATGGGCACAGTAGCTGCATTCACCTTGTTGTACGCATGCACAATGCGCCACTTTCCGTTAGGTTTACGAACACAACAAGTGGGAGATGAGTGGGGAGACTTGCTCTCCCGTACCATCTCTGCCTCTTCTTTCCCCTTGAAGAATGCGTCGATGACGTCGCATTGCTCCTTGGGAGAGGCCACTGCCTAGTGACGCAGTATTTGGTTCCAGGAACGAAGTCAATCTCATGTCGGACTCCCGATCCAGTGGTAACACCATCGGCGGGTTGTCACTAATGACATCTCTGAATTCCTTCAGTAGGGAATGGTAAGGGTCCTCAGGATCCGCAAGGATCTTGAGGCCGCTTCGGGCATTCAATGCCTGTTTGGTTTTCACCAAAACTGACTCTTCCATCGTGGATGAGGAGTTCAACTCCTCTTCCGGACGAAACACGACGACCTCGTCGATTTCACCTGCTCTCAAAGCAGTTCCAAACTCGTTGAAGGACATCTCCTCCAACGACAACAGTTCGCCTATCCCAGGCAACTGTTTAAGGCTTACGCCTTCTGTGACAACACCAGTCACACTATTCAGCATCCGATAGGACTGCTGACTACTGGCCTCGGGAATCATCCCGGGACCCAGATGGAGGGATTCAATTGCCCCATCTATTGGAAGCGCATCGCGCCTATCCACAGAGGTCTTCACCTCTACCACTGGTGACTCGCCGGTCTCACCTAATACGGCGTGGTCGGAATCAATTCCGACGTGCGGAAGAGATAAACTTACGGGTATCTTCGCTTGGAAGCGCCTCGCGCTTAACCACAGGGGTCTCTACCCCTACCACTGGAGTCGCAACTTGTTCGCCGAACACGGCGTGGTAGGAATCAGTTCCGACCTGCAGAAGAGACGAACTTCGGTTCTCTTCTCTAAGCGCCTTGCGCTTAACCTCAGAGGAATCCACCTCTATCACTGTCGACTTACCAGTCTCGCCTATATCGGCGTGTGGATTAACCGCCTAATCCCCCTCTTCAAGGAACACTTCCTTGACCTCATTGGGACTGATCATCTCAGACATCCCAATCTCTGGCATCTCTCGACAGAATCGCTTTTGCGATCGAGCAAAGGTGGGTTCATGACTCGCCAGTGCTTCACCCGATCGCGGGTGCGTTGAGCCAATGGACTTAGACTTCCAGTCTATCCATGGATCGTGGCGTTCCAGACACTTCATGCCCAGAATGAGGTCATACCTCGAGTGCAAAACCAGGACTAGGCAACGTTCCAAGCTGTCGAAGTCTGCAAACTTCAGCTTAAGGTCAATCAAGACCTTGGTTACAGAAAACTGTACGCCCGTCTCAAGACAAACCGAGACGACTCATGAGAACGTGCCTCTAGGGCCTCGGCATAAAGCCGACTCTTTACCCTTGGAGAGTCTACCAAGACTCTACAAGGCTTATCAAAGCCTTTCACGTCCGCAAGGACGACCAGAAAACCTGGCTGATACACCAACTCGGTGCTAGAAAGCACCGCTTCCCTCGGGGCTTTGTACTGTCGACCCCTATCCTGGGGCTTAACATCCCTGAGGGCTCCCCCCCAGTAGGGCGACCGCACCTACTGGGAGCCGTCGTTTCCCGACGGCTTGGGCGAGGGCCTTTTTGCCGCCCTCGGCCCCTTCCAACGACTATATCGCTGGGGATTTTGTGGACATCTGCTCCGCAGATGATCCACGCTTCCACACAGGAATCACGTTAGCGGCCCACGCCGCTGCAACATAGCTAAGAGCTCCGCCTCGAAGCTCTGCGAAAAAGAGTCAGAGTGACTCTTAGCGGAAGGTTTCCCCTCCACTTCTACCTGAGTCAGGTCCATGGGTGCAGGACCCACCATAGAGGAACGAAAGTTCCTCTCGGCGTTAAACGCCATCTTTAACGCCTCCCCCAGAGATTGGGGTCGGCATCGGAAAAGCTCCGACCGTGCTGGCCCTTCTCTCAGGCCTCCCATGAACACGGGAATGGACACATCGTCCCCGTACGCTTTCGCGTACATCCCTGCCAACAGGGTTTTAAGTTCTTGGATGTACATTTCTAATTCCCTAGTGCCCTGACGGCACCTCAAAAACGCCAGCTGATTCTGGAGAACCAGATCAGGCGTTGCATACCTGTCCATAAGCTTTCGCTTAAGGACTACCCAGTTCGGGAACACGGTCGTGACCGAATCCTGACACGTAAACGCCCATGTACGGGCTTTGCCCGTAAGATGGGTAAGTGCAAGTCCCACTTGCAGGTGATCCTCGATCACGTTCGCGGTGGCGAATGCGGTTTCAACTTCTCGAAGCCACACATAAAGTTTTTCACCTTTCTCGCCGGTGGATTCCTTTATCTAAAAGGACATCGGAGGGCGCACCCCCGTAGACGCGGGATAACTCCCGCGAAGACTCGCCTCCTGGGCGATAAGGGCATTCACCCTTTCACGCACGGCATCGAGTCCCTGCTCACTAGATGGCGCATGCCATCCTCACCCAATATGGGTAACAGCCTTTTAAAGTATTCCTGTTGGACGGGGGTTATCTTACCCCAATCGTCCTGATCCATCCCTTGCAGAGGATTGATCACCAACACAGGTGTTGGATTGACTACAAGTGCTACCAGATGTAGCCGGTGCGTAAACGCACGGTGCGGCTAGCGCACGGAGGAAGACTTTCCTTTAAGCGGCGTTCACTGCTACTTAGCCGATACGCCCTTGTATAAGGGCTTAGCAAGAGATCACTCTCTTTCTCGGGGCCAAGATTCCCGGGGTGGTTTACAGTTAGCTTTCGCTAACGCCTTGTAACAAGGCTTCCCTTATAAAGGGAGGTAGAGTAAGGGAGAACTCCCTTAGGCTACAATACTCACTGCGCGCGCGACCGGGCGTGGTCGCGCGCCTGCAGTCTTAAGTATTTTTGTAAACTGATTTATATTTAATATATGTAATTACCCTAAGTTAATTAAACTAATGTAAACTATATGTAATACTAAGTAGAGCTTATTCAAGTCGTACCTAGCTGAAATGTAGTGTACACCACCTGTGTACTAACACGTGGCAGGCTGCCACGCCTTCACAAAGGTTTCCTGCCCTGATTGGTTAAAACAACCAATAAGTCCGAACCTTTCGGAATGCTCAATAGCTGACCTTAACCGTGGTGTACTTACGTACACTAATGTAACCACATGTAACCCGGTTACAGATACTACACGAGTAATATATACTTTTCGTTTTTATAAAGACAGCTCAAGTCAAGACATCTGCTGCGTGGCATCCATAGCGCATTAGTCCTTTCTCACGCACGATCCTAACATAGTCAAAAATATCATACCAGGTAGTGTAAGACATCTTCTGCGAGCACAAGTTCTTACAGATTGATGTTCGAAATCTCTATATTGACGACTTTATAGCTTCTCACGCAACTTCACCATATTCAATATCGTGTGATACCATCAATTGACCCAATTTTAGTGTCTGAGACACTTTTTTCGACTTGTTTGTACGAGCTAATGGATGAATTCCAAAACCCGGATAAACGGGGAAACAAATAGTTTTTGTCCGCCCCTGACAAATCTGATTTGTCGCCACAAAAATAAATATTAATAAGTCGGTTGACCACAAAAAACCTTAGGTTGAGAAAACGTACTCTCAGTTTTCACCGCAAAATGTCAGTATTCAAATTAACCACTAAGACCCTGTCTCAATTTGTGCGACAAACGGAATGACAGCGGAAAATACACCGTTTCTAGTGGATGCAGCAAGCGCGTTGATCACACCCACGAGTCTTCATGACGATTTTGTGAACATGATGAAGTCTCAAGGTCTCGAAAAGATGGCTACAGAGGTAGGAATTTTGAAGAATGGTGTTCTTGTTGATGCGCCGCCGTCTACTTCCTCTTCGGCACCACCGTTAACACCTGTGGAACCGACTATCGAAAAGAACACAATCTCAGCTGCGTCATCGTTCGCAAGTACGTCTTTCACAAGCCCGTGCGTTTCTGCATTTATTGTTTGAAGCCACTAGCTAAAATGAAGAGACTTAAACCTAATTCTCGTATCCAGGTCACCTGCGAAAAAGAGAAAATATTTGAAAATCAACAAAGGTCTACGTCATTTTAGTATGAAAGTATGTCAAAAAGTGGAGGAAAAGTACATTACATCTTACAATGAGGTCGCTGATGAACTGGTGCGCGAGTTCGTCTCGATGCGCCCAAATGATTGCGTACGTTGTCAAAAAACTTGTGGGTATATCCAGCGCTAGATCTTTTCGCGTGTTTTGTAAAGGATTACGATGAAAAAACAATCGCCGTCGTGTATACGACGCAACGAATGTACTGATGGCTATGGATATTATTTCAAAAGTGCGCAAGGAAATCCGATGGAAAGTTTTGCCTTCGAACGAACAACATGACATGGAAATGCTTATGGTTTGTCTACGTTTACAGGCTACATGTAGTATTCAAGTTTTCAGCTGAGCGACATACTAACTTAAAGTATCTGCCTCAATAGTCTGAAAGGAATGGGCGCACGAAAAACGTGGAACAGAAGAAGCAACATCTTAAAGACCTTTTGATACAACAAGTTGCGATGAAAAACCTGCTTAAACGAAACGCTCAGCGAAAACGAAATTAGACCGAAGATCCCGCATCTACCAACATTGTCCGGGACGAAGGGCGAATATTTCTACCATTTATTGCATTGAATACTAGAAAGGACACCGTGATTCAGTGTGAGATGTCGGAAGATCGTCAAGACATATTTTTTAGTGCAACATTCGAAATCCATGTTGATGCAGATATCTTGCAAAAATTAAATCTGCGCAAAGCTCAGTTTGCTGAGTTGAAGCAAATGGTGCCCGAAAAGCTCCTTTCGTACCTGCCGGCTGAGTGTGAGTTAAAAAGCGAAGAATAGAATCCAGTATAATAAGCCGCGTGCAATAGTAAACAGTGTTATTGGTGAACTTATTGTGCCTGTTAAAATGGGTAGTACTCGAATGGTTTTATCTTCTAGCAAAAAAGGCGTATTTTAGTGCGTGCTAGCTCAATTCTAATTAGCATAGCACGTCATGCATGCCACTTGTTTCGGTCACATCCGTCTTTATGTTCTGCCCACCACCACATCAGCGTAGCTGCGCGTTTTGGAGCCCAATTTTGATTGTCTCTCCTGCGCTAAGAAGACCCACCTTCCACGTCCGCTCCACGAGTAAATGCCGTCTCCTCGCGCACTTGCTCCATAGGTTTGTGTGAGGCGTTGTCTTCCTTACCGGGCGCGCTGACATAAGAAAAGAAGCGGTATAGGAAAGACTCCAGCATAAGTGGCCTCGCGAATTGTCTCGACTTTTGTTGGAAAGGTAATCTGCTAAGGGCACGCCTATTGCCACATACGCTTTGCCTATTGCCACATACGCTTTGCCTATTGCCACATACAAATTTTATATCAGATATGATTTTTGAAACAGCTTTTTCGTCCGCCGGTGGTGCGCGGGTGCCGCGTGGAGATAAATTTGTCTATGATAAATTTGTTGAGACGAAAATTTGGTCTCAACAAATTTAACCTCGCGGATAAATTTGTTTTGTCCTGGATGGACAAACTACTTTTGTCAAATCGATTTATCCGGGTTTTGGTAGTCATCCAATGGAAAATTAAAAATGGCGATGACACTAATACCATTTTTGAGTTAATGCATCTTAACCCTTCATAAACGAAACCTTCTGAATCGATTAATCAGGGTTTCTAGACTGAAACGAATGCAGGCATTCGAAGTCGTGCATCCGGTAAGCGGAACTATCATGGCGGCCCCGCAAGGCAAGACTATATTTGTTTTGTACTCATTGATAGGCGAAGAAATTGAGATAATAAAGGAAAGTGTGCCTCAGCGCGACCCTGACACCAGCTGGAACGCCTTTGTGCTGTCTCAACCGCCCGCTGGCGGTCGCGTCGCACTTGCAGATGTGCAAAAAGCATTTCCCTTGGGCAGAAATTTTCACTTTTCCTTTCGGTGTAAAGATGGAGCATATCTAGACTTTACAAATCCGGACTCTGCGGTGCCATTCTGTGGTCGTAAGATCGTTGCTCGTATTACACCGCTTGATGAGGAGCCAAGCGTCGAATATTTGCATTACGAAGATATTCCCTGTGATGTACCACCTCCAGTTAAACCTCGCACTGAAAGCTATGGAAGCAGTACGGCAGAGTGCATTCGGTCGGACGATTACGAAGAGTTCGAGTCGACGACGTACGAGTCGCAAGGTAACGTTAACGAAACATTTATGTATATTGCGGTTAACATTAAAATATCTTCGCGCGAATTTAGATGAAGACTCTGGAGCTCCACTTGAAATCTCGTCTTTGCATGATAAAGTCCGGAAGGCTAACGCTGCACAAAGTGACTGGAATCGCGATAACTACCGAAACGAAGACAGTACTTTTCGTGATGATAATCGTTATTCGAAATTTGATCGTGACACCCGATATGACTCGAGTGAAGGGGAAGGATCTCATCAGCAGTCGGAATGGGGAGAAGTAAGCAAGGATGCGCAAGCCTTTTTGCGGAAACAGACCGAGCAAGCTTACGATTTTGCCAAGAAACTTTCAATTGAGGACGCGACAAGAGGTGCAACCGAAACGGCCAAAAAAGCCAAGAAGTGGGGAGGCTCGTTGCTGTCATCAATTAGCTCTACCATATCCAATGCTAGTGTCAGTGTTACAAAGGTGTGTGCAGGTCACATGTGGTTATTAATTTGGGTGCGCTCACTTATCGTCGTTCTTTCATGGTAAAAGTGCGAAATTATTCATCTTGGGGGAGTTAGCGTGCAAGTGGTGCGGCTGCTTGCTGAGGATGTACGTACTCAAGTTCTATTGGTCCGATCAACTGCCACCAGTGACACGTTTGTCCTCAAACGGATTATCTGCCACTCTCAAGAAGCTGAAAGTGACGTTCGGATGGAGCTTCGAGTATTTCGTGTAAGTTTTTCTCTTTATCCATGTGAGAATTTGTCTTCTTTCACTACTAACAACTTCTCGTATTGGGATTGTTTTTTCTAGTCCGTTAAGCATTTGAATGTTATGCCACTTGTTGAGTTTTATGAGAGTCGCGCTCACCAAGCAATGGAGGTACGACTGTCAAGCTATATTAGGGCATCGCAGTCGCTTAACTAATGACCTGTTCGATGCAACGAATATGTAGTTTTACTTTTTGGTCCCTTATTTCGAGCGTGGAAGTCTGCAGGAAGCTATCAACGATGCGTGTCAGTCATCATCTCCCCTATGGCCTTTCACTCAACGTACAGCATTACATCTCTTCCATGGCATTTGCTCAGGCGTGCTTGCGCTGCACCGAGCGGGCTTCTGCCATAGGGACATTAAGCCTGAAAATATTTTGTTATCCTCGTCCTCATCTGGACATGATTTTCTTGCTTACATTCCGGTAGTGACGGGCTTCGGCAGTTGCACCCCAATTCACGCAGAAGTAGAATCGACTCGGAACTCGCCTGAGTTGCATGAAGATGCAGTTCGCAAGAGTTCAGGTCCGTACCGAGCTCCGGAACTGTTTGAATCAATCGTCGACGTCGTACTGGATGGCCGGTGCGACGTTTGGTCGCTTGGTTGTGTGCTGTAAGTATGTCTCATCCTTTAACTTTTACCGCAGGAACTCAAATCCTTAATACCTTCACTTGTTCCGATTGCAGGTACACAATGGCATTCGGAACCATTCCATTTGAACATCCACGCGAGGTTTGTTGGCGATCTTCCCACAAAGCCCTTTTTTTCGTATTTGTAACGCTTTTCTTTTGACTGAAGGGCTTCATGAAATTGGCATGCTTAAACGGTCGGGTGTCATTTCCGCCAGAGCGAAGCGGCATAGTACACCACCGTGGCGCACAGTTTACGGTTGAATTTTGCGACTTCATTCGAGACATGTTGCACACGAATCCTGAGGAGCGACCGTCGGTCTTGGATGCACTCGAATTTACAGAAGAGCTACTAAATGATGAAGTGCGGTAAAAATTTTATTGCGTGAAAAAACTACGAATTCAAACTCTACAGACCTCAAAAGAAAGAAGTATTTTGTTTAGTAGACTGTAGCGCTCGCAAGACGAGGAAGGAATAATCTAAGCTTAGCCTAGTAAAGCAGCGATGAGAAATGCACACGCAGCTGAAATGTTGGTAATCGTCGTAACGCTTGATCTCGACGACGCAGAACTGGCAACAGTTGGGTCACTGGCCGTCGAGGGAGAGGGAGCGTCCGTCACCCCGACTGGTGCAAAAGAGGCAGGTGCTGAAGCAACACTCCATCCGACAGATCCGTTAGTGTTCGAGGTTGATTTCGCCGTGTTGGTCGGCGTGATGCCGCAGAACTCGAGCAGCTTCTTAGCCGAGTGTTGCAAGCCCCAGAGATTATAGCGGCAGTCCGGTAGCACGTTGTACAGCTCCTGCAGCGCCGCCTTGCAGGATGCCATTCCACACATATCAGTAGCAGAGGCCGTCGTCACTTGTAGCATCGTACCGTTCCTCAGATTGAGGGCTGTCTCGCACTGCTTTTCGCGCTGGTTAGTTGAAAATATTGTCTCGGCTTCGTCCAACTGCGTCGTGTTGCACTCAGCGATAGCTTCAAGCTCTGATGATGAGGACAATGAACCCGACGAAGCGGAAATATCGGACGCCAAAGTCGAGCTGAAGCTGAACTGCAAGACTACCACAGTAGCCAGTAGCACATGTACGAACGTCTGCATACTGAATAAAATTTGTGACTGACCGAGAATGCACAAAAATACGATTAATACGGTAAAGTCTAAATCAGCACTTCAACACGAGTATTATGTTGGCCACACAAAAAAACCCTGAGCTTTTCTTACTGTCGTTGTTGAAAAATAATACCTGAAGGTCCGTCCGTAGGCTTAGAGCAGACCACGGTTGGCAGTGAGGGCTGTTGCATGATTTCAGTGTGCGTAGGTACATTGGCGTCGGATCGGAATTTTCATCCCAATCATTCACCATGATATTTTCATAATCCAGAGACAATATGTAGGTCGCGTCGTAAACATTCGACTCGACTTTTCGCACACGACCCACTTAATACTGAGGTTTCCTTGACGACCTGAATTTGCCATTACGGCATGATAATCTTCCAGGTACGTCGAAGATACATATGGTCCTGAATGTGCTACGACTCGATTTCTTCCTGGACGATCAAGCTCAGGCGTTTCACCTCTTGTGCCTCTGGCACGTCCTGCTGTCGGACTCTCTACCGATGGTACTTCCTAAATAACGTTGCAAGTCATCTACGAGTTCCAAATCTGAGTCCGAGTACGACGAATCACTATCGCATCAGTCTTCATCATCAATAACAACGCGAGCGAGCTATTCACGCAATAGCTTTTGTAGAGCTGGTGCACTACAACTGAGTCTACCGACCGTTGTATGTCCAAGCTCTACAGTGAAATAAATCAGTGACATCTCTATAAGAATGAGTTTGTAATCCTAAACACTTATAGTAGATACACGGTTTTCATCACATGATACCCCATGAACTCATTCCCTAGTAAATTATGGTCAGCCGAAATTATAACCTGCATCCAACTCTGATGCACTTGTTGTTCAGCATATCAGCAAGCTCATTGCACGATGCAATGAAAGGCTCAAAATTTTGAGTCGAAAAGAGAGCACCGCAGCCCATATATCTCTTGAAGTGTCTGCGCTCGTAACTTCTAATGAAACGATCATTTCCCATAACTACTTACTGTTAAAGACTATAATTTTCATCCCTAGTGCTGGTTTGCATGTTACTCTTACCTTGCAATATTACTTGTTAACTTTACGCTCACTCCTGTTCTTGCCTAAAATCAACATCTTCAACCTCGGCACTTGGCTCTGGTCAAAGATGGACTCAATAGGCGCTCGCGCGATATCTAAAAGTCGTTCTTCGCTTAGACCAAAGGCACATGCAGCGCGCATGTACTCGAGTGATAAGTTTGTGTCAAACACGCCGCAATCATCTGTGCACAGACACATGGGATAGACACCACGCTGCTCATCGTCGCGCGCGTTGGTAAGCAATTTGCCATGTGGGTGTAAAGTAAAGCTACACACACATAGTCCCCGTGCTTCGACATTTGCAACAGAAGGACAATTGCAGTCTCCATCACTGCGATATCTGGATAGCGTGTGCACGTTAGAAGTGAGACAGATCTCAATTGGAATTCGCAGCGCCAAGGTTTTCGCGTATAGAGCCTCCGATAGACAGTAGGCATGGCCAAGTCGGTCCGGTCGAAATTTTAATATCCGATTGGATTCATCGTCATCAAAGTGTTCAGCGAAGTGCACGGCAAGTTTGAGGCCACCATCTCGCGCGCGCATTAGCGCGTGCTCGAAGCGATAAAACTCGGAGTTTGGACGCTCAGCGTTGCCGCTAAAGTCAATGCCAACAATATATGGACAATTCTTCTGGCTCTTACGCTCAAGTGCTATGTTAACCGTATCTTCCGCCAAATCCACGGGCTGATTTCGGTTAATGCTTAGCAGCAATCGCACTTCAATGTCCAAATCATGTCGCATTTGGCACTCCTCGAGTGCTGAAACGACTTCATTCACATAATCAACACGGGTGGCACCATCATCAGGAAGGTCTCGCGGTGTCGATCGAAGCTCGAGGTATTTTACATTATGTGATGCGAAGTCTTCTACCGCTTCAATGACGATACGGCGAAGCACTTGCCGACTGACGACAACTTGGTGGATTAGTCCGAGCATCTCAAAGCATTCGTCTAAACTTCGGTTCTGCGGGATCCGGAACCCTGTGCCATTGAGCTTCGATTTGTCATTTAAAAGTTCCTCTAAGGTCGACCGCCGAATAGATCCATGAATATGCGCGTGTAACTCTACCTTAGGTAACGCCCTGCAGAACGCAGCTAGCTGGACATTCATCGTACAATATGATGTTCACCACATCACGAAGGGTACACATAGTGTGGTATAGACAACAACTATTCGCCTCGCCATGATAGACCACTTCGTCATCTTTTCCAAGACCGGAGCCGTGCTATGGTCGCGCACACTTTGTAAAATGGCAGGTAATCCTATCGACAACCTTATCAGTCGCGTTCTCATGGAAGATCGTGCCGGTGAGAAAAAGTTTATCGATGACGTCTACGCCATGCAGTGGGTGTTTGAGAACAAGCTGGACTTGGTATTTGTGGTGGTATACCAAAAAATATTGCAGCTACTTTATATTGAAGAGCTTCTCGAAATTGTCAAAAAAGACTTCATCGCCATTTTCCCACAGCAGATTGCTAACAAGACACCGGTCACTTACAAAGACAAGTTCACCAAAATTCTCAAAGCTACGGAGCTAAAGTCCACAAAGAAGCAGGCACATCAGGGCCCACGGCGTTTCAATACACAAGCCAAAGTAAAGAGTGTGACGTCGAAAGTACCCGGCAAGACTTCTTCTTCGCGTTCTATAAAGGCTGCAGATGTAAGAAATCCATTTTGTTGTAACTGCTATTGTGCATTGATGTGTGCAATGTGATGATTGTATGTATTCGCTGTACTGAGCAACAGTCTAGCGATGACGGAAGTGACAGTGTCACGTCTGGCGGAAAAGATAGAGACCTAAATAAACTGGAGACTGAGGCAGCTCTGCGCTCGTCAAAAGTGCGAAAAATGCGCCTGGTTCCGCGTTGTAAAGGAAAGGATAAAGCTACGAAAGAAGTGAAAAAAGGTGGCAAGACAATGAGAGAATGGGATGATAAGAAAATGTCCAAAAAAGAAGCTAAGGCGTTGGATCGCTCCAAAACAGTAATGCTTGAAAATAGCGACTATTAAATGAGTTAACTCACGTGCGGTATGTGTCAGATTACTGCTGAGGAAGAAGAAGCACAGCTTCGCGGGAAGCGTGAAGCTTATATTGGAGTACGTAAGATCTCTTGTTTGTTATTGTATTACAAAGCTGACAAGCTGTTCTTGCTTAAATGGACGAATAGAAAATTGAAGACAGCGATTCAGAAGAGCTCTCCAAAAGTGACGATGATTATGCTGCCTCTTCGGGAGCGGAGTATGGATCGGCACAGGGAGGGTGGGACTTTTCAAAAACTCGTATCGGCAATTTCCTCAGCACGGTATCTGGCAATAAAATTCTTGAGCGAGCAGATTTAGAGCCTGTGATCAATCCGATGCATCAGATGGTAGGTTTCTGGTAAAGTACAGTGTTTGTTCAATAACATCATGCTATACATTGCAGCTAATCAGCAAAAATGTGGCTTCGGAAGTCGCCGATGAACTATGCGAGTCTGTCATCACTACCGTGACTGGTCAAAGACTGGAAAGTTTTACACTAATATCCACGGTCGTGCGCAAGGCGCTGGAAGCTGCCCTGATGCGTATTTTGACGCCGAAAAAATCCACGGACGTTCTGCGTGAAATCTTGCAGGCTAAGGCTGAACGTCGTGCATTTAGTATTGTCTTTGTGGGTGTGAATGGTGTTGGCAAGTCCACCAGCCTGTCCAAAGTATGCTACTATTTAAAGTCAAAAGGTATGAACGTTATGATCGCAGCGTGTGATACATTCCGTTCTGGAGCTGTCGAGCAACTGAATCAGCATGCCAAAGTCCTGGATGTGAAGCTATTTCAAAAGGGTTATGCCAAAGACCCGGCTTCTGTGGCCAAGGAAGCGATCGAGTATGGCACAGCAAATGGTTACGATTGCGTCCTCATTGACACCGCTGGCCGAATGCAGAATAATGAGCCGCTCATGCGCGCCTTGGCCAAGCTCGTGTCAAACAACGAGCCCGACCTTGTTCTTTTCGTTGGAGAAGCTTTGGTTGGTAACGATGGTATCGACCAGCTGTTGATGTTTGACCGGGTACGTATTTGTATTTTGACACGATCTGGTCGATACTTTTGACTAAATAAAAAAATTAGGCCCTTGCAGACTACTCGGACCGCCGCAAGCCGCACTGCATTGATGGTATTGTCATCACGAAGTTTGACACAATCGATGATAAAGGTATTTTGGTATGAATGGTATTGTTTCGGTTGCTGCTAACGCCATCTGCTCGTTTGGCTTGTAGTTGGCGCTGCAGTATCGATGGTGTACAAAACCGGCCAGCCAATTATGTTTGTTGGCACTGGCCAGAAGTATACACACCTGAAGAAGCTGAACGTGCGCACTGTATTGCGTCACCTATTGCAGTAAAGAATTTTGGAGGTTTGAGTTACTTAACTGAATCTCAATAATGTTGTCTTCGTTTTCGAAAAACGACAGGAGATTAAGGCTCCGTACGTACATACCGAGACAGTCATATGAATGAACTTTTTTTTGCTACGTTCTTAAATTCATGCATTGCAATCAATCTTTAACTGGCGTAATGAATTTCTTTAGTGTGCCGAAAGTACATTCCTCGTGATCCCCAAGTGCGCTGCTTGCGTAGAGCCTGGCGTCATTCGTGACGGTAAGACGCCTCTTCAACGTGGAGAAGGGTTTCTCGCAAGAATTTAGCACAGGCGAACCAGGATCAAGGTCAACTTGGCGGGATCACCTGCAACGCTTGAGTGGAAAGGCTGAGGGGTGGTTGCATGGTGTCAGATAGTGTTCTTATGGACATTTCGCAAGGATCGCTGAGATTACTCGACAAGAAGCAGATCCAACTGGCGAGGCGCAGGTCGCTTTACGGCGCGAGACCATTATCTATAAATACCAGTAAGTGGAAACCGCGATAGCACCTGTGATCGGCAGCGAAATGAACTCTGGATGGTGTAATTGAACATGTTGAAGTTTAGCAAGCGATGTGTATATAGTCCGGTATGGGACTACACACAAACTTCAAGTGAAGCCCAACCATAGTGGTCACTTATGCATTTATGCATTTTAGCTACTTAACTGTATACAGACGTCCCTCCCAAACTTTATAGCCTCGGTGGAAGGTGGAACCTATAACGTATCGGAGGGTATAAACTAGCGGAAAAAATCTATGTATAAGATTTCCACATAAGAACGACAGCAGTGAGGCCAAAACTTATAAAATACTGGAATTTATCAAGTAGCAGGGGATAAGATTTCAGAGGGATGACCGTATTTGCTTTTATTAGGATTTAGGTTAGGTTCTTAAGTACGCATTAGTATATATTTACTCTACAACGACGAACACTTTCTTGCCTCCAGTGCGCCCCTACCTTGATCAAGTAGGCCGCGCTTCTTTCTAAGAAACTTCCTTCAAGACGGTAAGGCGCTAACGGCCGACACTGTCACAACTGGATATTACACGTGCCCCCAACTCGTGTCAACTTCCTACAGAACATACACACGATCGACCCACCAAAATTGAATTACAATGTTTCCTGGTGATAGGAGCAACCGGAACTTGAATGATATGGTCGTGCGAGTAGGTATGGAGGTAGAAAGGGCGGTGTTGAAGTAGTCCATCTATTTTTGTTTTTTGTTAAAACTGAGTAGTACTTTAGGTAGTACAGTCATCCCTCTGTTACTTTATAACCTCGGTGGACAGCATACCCTATAAAGTACCGGGGGGTATTAAGTTGTAGAAAATCACTTAAATTTAATAAAAAAACGCGGTGCCCATCGTTTTTTGAATAAAATGCTTTGTTTACCTTTTTAAAATGCTTATTTTACATTTTTGAGTGCATAACGGCGAGCTGGCCACCAAGGGAGAGGTATAAAAGGCGCCTTTCCCCCCCCCAGGCCACCAACATTTTCGCTTTCCCCATCGACTGTAGCAAACCAAGCACCCCTCCCCCCCACATACCCCAGGAAGCAAAAATTTGGCCAGGCAACACGATCAAAGTCCAATCATCTCAGCTGCCTGTGTGGTAAGCGACAATTGGAAACAGTTTTTTTTCGCCTTTTTCGCCTTAAGAACAGCAAGCGTTTTTAACCACAATTGTCTTTGTAGTGCCTTCCACTTGTTTTCGGTAAAATGACTCTGATTCGTCTCACGTACGACCAGAAACGCGACATATGTCGTCACAAGGCAGCAAACCCGGATATGAGCTAGACGGCGCTAGCTGCTTGGGCAAAGGACAAGTTCAACCTTCCCAAAGCCATCACTCAGGCGACAATCAGCAACATTCTCAAGAAGCGAGCTGAACTTGAGGCTATGGATCCAGCCGAGCTCAGCGCCAAGCGGACCCGGATCGTCCAGCATCCTGTCGTCGAGGAAGCTGTGGCATATTGGGTCCTTCAGTGCCAGAGCCGTGGAGTGGCGCTGACCGGTGAGCTCATCCGGCTGAAATCAAAGACCTTTGCCCAAAGCCTCAACATCCCTGAGAGTGTCATCGAATTTTCTGCCGGCTGGCTCCACAAGTTTCAGCAGCGACACAAGCTGCGTTCGGTCCGCATCCACGGCGAAAGTGCATCTGCAGACAATGATGCCATAGTGGAAGCTCTGCCAGGTTTGCGGACCACCATCGCTAGGTACAGCCTCCGTAATGTTTTTAACATGGATGAAACAGGTATGGAAGTTCTCTCAATATCAAATTCTTTGATTATGGCAAAATAATGCTCACTTTCATGTCCTGCAGGCCTGTTTTACAGCATGTGACCGGAGAAAACAATCGCACAGCATCAAGTTGAGGGTCTCAAAAAGATAAAGGTACAAAAAATCTTTGCTGATTTGGAGTCTTTACTCCCTGTCTAACATTCCTGTGTTCAGACCCGTTTCACTCTTGCCTTCACGGCAAATGCGGATGGTTCCGAAAAGCTTCCGCCTTTCTTCATCGGGCATGCCGCCAAACTGCGTGTTTTTCAACGAAAGACCGGTGCCCAGTTGGGCTTTTATTACCGCCATAACAAAAAGGCCTGGATTACTGGCGTATTTTTTCAGGAGTGGTTGCTGAAGCTGGAAGCTGACATGAAGGTTTGTTTTGATGCATGCTATGCTGAATTGTCTGTGACATTTTTCCACTCATTACTGTATCTGTTCGTGTACAGAGGCAGAAACGCGAAATCCTTCTCCTTCTTGACAACGCTCCATCGCACACTACCGAGGAACTTCAGCTTGATCACGTCAACGTGGTTTTTCTTCCTCCAAACACAACCTCAAAAATTCAGCCGATGGATGCCGGCATTATTTCTGCATTCAAGCGTCACTACCGCCTCCATCATCTTCAGAACGCACTTGATCGCGACGAGCGGGGAGAGACGGAATTGTATAAGGTGGATCAGCTCACAGCTATGCGTTGGTCAGTGGCAGCTTGGGAGGAGATCACCTCCCAGACAATTTCCAACTGCTTCCGTCATTCTGGGCTCTTAAGCCAAGTCGAGCGGCAGGCAGAACAGGAAATACCACAGTCACCTGCGGTGGATCTAGACGAGCAAGCGGTTGGACAGGAACTTCAAGACGCCATCAACCAACTACCCCTTCGTAATCCAATGTCTGTTGAAAACCTCGTTAATCCTATCGTGGAGCGGGAGGCAGCTCAACCTGAGTTGGATGACAGTGAGATCCTGGCTTATGTGCATGATGCTGAGGAGGAGGAGGAGGAAGAGACTGTGGAGGAAGAGCATACGGTAAAGCTGACAAAGGCTGAAAAGCTTCAGGGTATTGGAATCTTTGCTTCTTTGCTTGATCCTTCCCTTCCTGAACACCGCAATGCCCTTAAGGTAGCTCGTCAGATGCAACTTGATCTCCGCCACAGTAGCACTGTCCAACGTACCCTTGATTCCTGGATTTCTTGAGATATTTTTTAATATTTTCTCTCCATTTTCCCTCTTCCCCTTTTTTTTGTTAATGAAAAAATTTCCCTCTGCTACTTTATGTTTTGTTAGAAATGTTATAAAGTATTAGGTATAAGGTTTACTCATAGGAACGACAGCGGTGGAAGCCAAAATCCATAAAGTAGCAGAAGCTATAAAGTACCGGGGGATAAAGTTTCGGAGGGATGACTGTAATTTGTATTTCGTTCTTATTAGTAGCATAATAAGTGTATTAGTACTCGATTCTGATTACACACATTTTTTTGTTACGCATAAAAAATATATACCACACAACAGATGGAAGTTTACCATAACTTCAACAACTGGTTTATACTTTCATGTTAGACTAGCTAAACACTTCTCAATATACATTCCGTTGAATTAGTCCCTGGTTTGGATATTTTCTTCTTCTCGTTACGAACTGTCTTCAGGTACTTTTTCGCTGTTAACGTGTGATTGACTGTGGAGATATCATTTTATTTAACTTTTCATTATATTGGATTTGTTTTCATGCACTTAGGACTCAAATTTTCGTCTACAAGTGCTACTATGGACACAAACAACTTTCAACAGAAGGCACATAAATGGTTTGATTACATGAAGGAGCGAAGTAGTCTTGTTGCCACATTCAGCTACACCCTGGAAGAAATGTACTCGTCAAATTAAGAAAGCCTCCCAAATTTTTTTAAATTTCGATCAACAAATTTCTATAAAAACAGTAACAAGGTTTTGGTGTGACCCGCTGAATCGACGCATATTGTAGAGCTGCCGTTCATGAATGGTTATGTTGGCTATCTCTGTAATCTAAAATGTTGGAATCCGGATGAAATCCGGATGTGGTGAAGTGGAATCTTTATTTACAACATATAGAAGATGATCTGTGGTGGTTATCAATTCACGGTATAATTTTTACTATGTCAAAACTCTACATGCTAGCACAATGTTGCCTTCACGATGGTGATGTCTGCAAACACTGGACATTAACAACAAAGATTGTGTTGTGCCTTTATCTTATGAACAATGTGAACATTTAGTGTGGAATGGCGCTAGTGGTGCGATGTGACCGTCTTTAAGTAATGCATCTTGCGTCCACACGGTGTCTCAGTACAGTCGTGTTGGTTTTAGCATCATGGCAGTAAAGGCTAGGTAGATAGGGCGCATGAAGCAATATTAACCAGACCATGCAAACAAACCATTAGCATCATCAAAGAAGGTCAAGACATCGGCGCAACTTACAAGCATAACAGCGTGTCCATTTATGGTGGCAAAGTCAACGAAAAGTCAAGCGCCCTCAGCTATATTTAATATTCCGTGGCTATGGACGCTAGGGCACATGGGATAACAGGTTAACCAGACTATAAAAACAAACTGCCAGCATCACCAAAGGAATTCAAGACACAGACGCAACTTACAAGCGTAACAGCGGGTCCATTCATGGCGGTGAAGCCAACGAAAAGTCATGCGCTCTCAGCTATATTTAATGTTCCGTGGCTAGGGGCGCTAGGGCACGTGGAATAACAGGTGAATCAGACTATAAAACAAACCGTCAGAATCACCAAAGAAAGTCAAGACACAGGCGCAACTTACAAGTATAGCGGCGGGTCCATTCATGGCGGCGAAGCCAACGAAAAGTCATGCGCCCTCGGATTCCCCCATTACTCGCGCGATGTTCCCGATTATTCTCACACTGCCAAATATTTTAATTGTGGACAGATATTTTCGACCAATCAGGAGTGACCCGCGACGACCGTCTCGAACAGCCGTCTCGCGATGACCAATCTGTCCAATCGGATATGGAGGATTGAGTAGAATTGGTGTGGAATATTGTATTGTTTTAAGTGGGATTTTTCAGCCAATCAGAAGTGACCCGCGACGGCCGTCTCGCGACAGCCGTATCACGATGACCAATCTGTTCAATCGGATTATGGAGGGTTTAGTGGAATTGATGTGGGATACTGTAATGTTTTAAGTGGGATTTTTCAGCCAATCAGAAGTGACCCGCGACGGCCGTCTCGCGATGTCTAATCTGTTCTATCGGCTTGTGGAGGGTTGGGTGGAATTGGTGCAATTATGATCAATCAGATTAAAGAGGTTCGCAGCAGTAACTGTCAAGTATTGAAGTCAGCGCTGAAGTAACCAAGAAGTAGTAGGTGAGGGAAGTGGATGACTTTGAGGTAAGAGTTAGTAACACTTAATAGAATCAAATTTCCCATGAAGCACAAAGATCTCTGGCGTCCGTAAAAAACCTTCTTTACTGTTCTCATACAAAAACAAAGTGTAATACAAGGAAGTTGTTGAGTGACCGCCCTAGCAAGTGGGCAGCAGCCGTTCAAAGACAGATAGTGTTGGGGGCAGCCTGGAACTACCTGTTGAAGTGTGTGCCTAGTGTGTTTGGTTGATTTGATGGTTCGGGCGCTAGTTTTAAGTACCCGGGAAGTAAAGCAAGGAGGACGGAATTATTACCCCTTGTGTTGTTGATTAAGTGGATTTATTAAATTTTCAACTCCTTCGCGACACGGATGACCCGAGTTGGTCGACCCACCCACTACACATCAGGATTGGAAGCCCTCCGTGAAGTGTTGTACTACTTTCTACCGAAAGATTTGCTAGTGCTACTTCATAGAAAGATCTCGCCACAGGGAGAGACTAGGAGTAGTTTTAATGAAACAGTTCTTAATAGGGTTACGAGGCCAAGATCTCTGTCTAAGAATTAGAAGTGTACCATGAATTCCTATGTTACGAGTGCCGAGTGGGAGCGTCAAGTCAGGACAGAAGGCCTCCCTTACGGATGGGACGGCAAGGACTGCCGTTCATACAAATGGAGATGAGGACGATCTTCCGTGAGCATGGCCTGCTCGACGTCGTAGAGACGAGAACGAAACGAGAGGATCTAGAAGATGAAGGAAAGAAAGAGTTTTATAAGCAAGAGATAAAAATCATGCGCATGATTGGCACCACAATCCCTACGGAAAATCTCCAGCAAGTGGACATGTACGAGACGGGATCTGAGATGTGGGCGGTGCTATGTGAGATTTATGAGAAGCGACTAAGCCCGATGATCAAGCAGATCGTGATCCTGCGACTACAGGACGAGATGAAAACGCTCAAGTGTGCTGCCATTGGTGATGTCGAAGTGTTCTTGGCAAAGCTCTTCCACTATCGTACGGAACTCGCGAGTTATGGTTATCAAGTACAAGATATTGACATGAAGGAATTCTTGATCAATGGTCTGCCTCGGGAGTATGAATTCGAACAACTGCGTACTTCTGCTAAGTACGGTATGCTGCGAAATGAGACGGCAGACGGATTGCGGGCGTTTGCCTCGGAAGCGGGTGTGCTCCAAGCAAGGTACATGGGTAGTCACAGCGGGGGGAGCGGGATAGGAAACAAGCAGCGTGGCGGCCGCGGAGGAGGACATGCAAGCGCAAACAGTGAGGGGAGAAATTTGACGCAAAGTCAGAAGAGAACGTACAAGCATGCAGGTAACCCAAGTGGAGAAACTGGTGCTTCCACGGGCCCTCGATTGTGCCGCAAGTGCGGCGAACCGGGTCATTTTTGGAGAAAATCTCCTCTTCGATCCAAGAAGAAAGGAAATGCGAACGGACAGGGTAACTCTCAGATGATGCGCGTGCACCCCGCGCAAATTTTACGCAACACCAAAAGAAAACAAATGGCCCTGAGCCAGGATTCACCAGTGGAGTGATTGCGGACGAACCGTTTGCTGCGCCCCCAGTAGTAAAATAGAAGAATACTGAAGAGGCACGTGCCTGGTGGTGTTTTGATACGGCCTCGAAAACACATATGGTCGGAGATATGAACTACTTTGTGCACATGGACGACATCTCGCCAGAAATGGTGGAATCTAAGGTTCTTGGTATTTCTGGAAGTATGGTTACTGAAGCGACAGGTCAGGGTACCGTTCGACTGACTACAGAGGTAAATGGCACTTCCTTGCAATTGTTCCTCGATGATGTACTGTATGTGCCAGGCGCGACGCACGGAATTTTCTCCATTGGTCGGTCTCTCAAGAAGGGTTCGAATCGACTTGTTCCTCGATCGAGTGACTAAGACGTTTGATGTGGCCATGGAGGGAACCGTCGTAGTGGGTGCAATGCAGGAGAATGGCATCTGGTGGTTATCATGTGAAAATCCCAACGCTACGAGTGCCGTGCGGCACAAACGCGATGTGAGAGTAGTAAATTTCTCATTGGTGGACGGCGTTGCTTTTTACACTCGAGCAGTGGCACCGAAGACTAAACCACACGTGCAATCAATATCTAAAGATCATGGCCGATCGTGTACTCGTCAAGGGGATGATCATCACTAGACGAGAGGCCGCCATGCGAGCGCGTGCCACGTCGGTAAGCAACGGCAAAAGCGGCGAATGAAAAGGATTGATCGATATCAGCTCCAAACCAAATAATCTATGCCGATCTCATGTTCCCGATTAAGGGAATCAACTCAACGTACAAAGCTGTGCTGGTCATAATGGACACATGGAGTCACTATTTGACACTTTTTTTTTCTCAAGAGCAAAACGGAGGGGACAGTGAACTCAGAGATGCGAAAATAAATCCTCTGGACAGAGAGACAAGCATGTCGTAGAGTGACAAAATTCATTGATTGAGAACACGATCCTGCTGAGAGCGTGCGTTTTCCCGTCCAGCGAGTTCTCACCTATAAAGGAAAGGAGTTGGTGAACAATGAGATCAAGCAGTGGTATGCCAGGCGTGGAACTGAACACATAAAAGTTGGTCCTAAGAGTTCGAATTTAAATACAGTAGAAAGAGCAATTGGAGTTCTCGTGGATGCGACGAAGCCTTCTATGTAGTCGTATGGCTTCTTCAAGTCAATTTGGGCTTTTGCTCTATTGAACGCTGCATACATTCGAAACAGAGTGTTTTTGCAAATCAATCAACGGGATCCATACCAGAGACATTTTGGTGTCAAGGCGGACATCCACCATTTGCGTCCTTTTGGAGCTCTAGCGTATATTCACGTTCCAAAATCGCTAGAAAGGAAGGAGGAGGACGACAACACGAGGATTGGGTTCATCACCGGATATGCAGAGGACACTGTGGGTGTCCAAGTGTATGAGCCTGCGGGTCGCACTCTCAAGTTCGTTGCTGAAGTGCGTGTCGTCGAAGACGTGATGTATAGCGATCGCCATGGAGTAGATCCAGATGATGAACACGTAGGTTATAATTTTTTAATGGCTCCGGTTTGATACAACCGCTCCTGAAGATGATGAAAGTGAAGATGGACAGGATGATACACGTGATACTGGAGAAGACGTTGCTAACATCAACATGGAAGATGTCGATATGATCGAGTCTAGTGGTGATGTGTGGATGCCCAGTGATACAGAAGAGGAATATTGTGATATGAGCTCTACTGTGATTCACGAGAGTGTCGAAATCCATTTAACAAATTCTATGGATATCGATGGCGAGCGTGAGAACGAACTATCTCACAACAGTAGTAAAAATAAAAGCACGACCGATCCCGGTAGCAACGGCAGTAGTAGCGCATGTGACTACAACAGTGGAAATACTGAGAGTGAACCAACGCATTTAAACGAATCTGTACATTCGTGTGAATGTCACAACTCGGGTCATGACGATGTAAATCAAGGTAATTATGAAGATACAAATAAAGATGGAAATAACTTTAACAAAGATTACGAGTCTGTCGCGGGCGAACAAGGGTCAAAAGCGTCACTCGATGGGTTTGGTAACGATCTCGAATTGCCTTTGGCGCAAGAATATGATGAAGCATCCCCATCAAGTGAAATTGGTTCCAGGACTGTTGCAGGCGAACAAGGGTCAGAAGCGTCAGTCAATGGATTTGATGACGAACTCGAATTGCCTTTAGCGTCAGAATATGAAGAAGCAGCCCCAGAAATTGAAATTGGTTCCGCAAATAATCCTAAGATAGTTTGCATACACGCGTTTAAACGCGAAGAGAGCAATGTAGTTTCAAAAGCAGAACGTTACAAAAGGAATAATCGCGATGACACGTCATCTTAGCGGGATAGAAACGCACTAGGAGAAGCCGTGAAATCACGGCGTACTGGTTTTTGTTTGGATAATGAGCGTCGGAAACCTGCGAGGTATAGAGACGCTAACTGGGTGGCAAACTTTTCAACTCGAGTGCTAGATAGTCAAGGAAAGGCTATGCGAGGTTACGGTCGCATTATTCCCAGGAAACACCGAGAAGCAATGCGGTCCAAGGACGCCAACTTCTGGAGCATGGCGGAGCTGACAGAAATGGCAGCGATGAAAGCAAATAACGTGCTCAAGGAGATCAAGTCGGATGATGTGCCTGATGATGCAAAATTGGTCCGAACTATGTGGGTGTGTAGCCTCAAGACCAGTAGGGATGGCTACATAGTCACTTTCAAGGCACGTTTAGTCGCTCTCGGTAATTACCAGCGACCCGGTATTGATTTCACCGAGACATTCGCTCCTGTTGCTCGTATGTCATTTCTGAGACTAGTGCTCGCGTGTGCAGCACGACTTGGACTCAAAGTTTACGGTGGTGATATAAACACCGCCTATCGAAACGCCAAACTAGAGATTACGCAGTATGTTAAGCAAATTGATGGCTTTCCATGCTCTACAGATGGTCATGTATATGCGGTAAGACGAGCGCTGTACGGTCTTCGGCAATCTGGAAGAGAGTGGAACACGGAATTGATCTCGTGGATGCTGGATCGTGGGTTCCAGCGGTGTGCCACAGAACCGTGTCTATATTTCAAGTTTGATAATGGTTTGATCGTGATGGTATTGATTTACGTAGACGACGTGTTATGCGCAACAAATGATGAATCAATAAAGAAAACACTCTTTGTGGAACTTGATAAGAGTTATGGAATCAAAGATCAAGGTGAACTCACCGATTACCTAGGTGTGGAAGTCCGACAAACGCAAGATATGATCTGGATCAGCCAACGAAAATACGCTGAGGAAATCCTGAGCAAATATGGATACAGTAATGCTCACAAATGCGGTAACCCAATGGAAACAAATATGCGACTTCAACCAGCGGGAGACAATGATCAGGTGGACACGAGTTTTGATTATCGAGGTGCATTGGGTATGCTAATGTATATGGATACGGGTACACGACCTGATCTTGCCTATGCACTCGGACAACTCAGTAGATTTTTATTAGTTAGTAAGACTACGGCCAAGCACATCGGGACGGTCAACAGGGTGTTACGTTACCTGGTGGGTACGGTGGACTACGGCATACGCTACAATGCGGGTGCTTCGCATGCAGATCGGCTGCCCACCGACATCGCCCAAGCGTTTGGCGCTTTACTCGCGGCTGATCGTCAGTCTCATGAACACTCAGCTCCGACCGATCTTGGACGGGCTGATCGGCGCACGGCATGATCTGTCTCGTTTAGAGGTCTACAGGTCACACCTCCGGGAACAGCTCGCGCTGGTCAACCGGCAGAGGTTGGAGGATCAGTCCGATCGGACTTTACTCCGCACCCAACATGGTGACCTGGAGAGGCAGATCGGCGAGTTGCAGGTCGTGGTCAGGGACCATTTCGGGAAGGTCGAGCCCTTCCAGAGCCGATCGGACGCCTGGCCCAGGAGTCAAACCGTCGTTGGGCGGCCGTAGATCGGTGCCACCAACAGTTGACTGACTTGCTGTACCGGCGTCCGGCTGCAGGCTCTAGCGTTGGCCGATCTGCATCGGCCGCTCTGATATATCTGCACCAAGATCGGAAACGACGCCATTCATTGGCCAAAAGTCAATATTCCAAAACTCTCAAAGTTTCCAAGAAGCTTAAGGACGCATCGAAGGGCTCAAGGGCGCGGGGCATAGCGCGCGACTCCGAACTCGAGGAGAAGCTAGTGGTGCCTCAAAAGAAGGCCAAGACGCAGGCGCATCCTCCAAGCCCAAGATCGGACGCAGCCGAAACGTCTAACATCGCCAAATCGCATGCGCCCTTGCGCCCCCGCGCTGCTCACACCAAGAACATGGTGATTTCCTCCGGAGTGGACTCGGAGACGAATCGGAAGATCCCGAGTTCTTGTGCACTGCTTTATCCAAGTCCCGATCCAATCAACGCCGAGGTCCTGTTCCAGCGAAGCCTGCATCGGGGGCTGATAAGGTGATCATCTCCCAGGGTGATGATGTTGCGCGGACACGTGCGTTAGCAGAGTCGGCGCCTTCTTTCCATCCCGGCACATCTAAGCTGCGCCATCCCGCCCGGTTGAAAGGGGTGTTATTGGAGATCGGCCTCTTCCGTCGCTGACTTCGGATGCCGTTTTGCCATGGTCACCGGGGCAGATCGGTAGCTTGCACCGATCAGCTCTGACCAAACAAGATCTATCCGGGTCGATGTCCCGAACAGATTTCTGGATCTTCCCTCCAGCTTTGAAAACCCCTGACCCGTCTGCGCGGCGGGTGGATCTAGTCAAAGGACCGCAAATCGCCCGTCTGTATGCAGATCGACCATGGGAAGTGCTGCTCAGCGCCAAGTTGGACTCTATATTCGTGTCGACTCCTTGGATCGATTAGCTTCTGGGTCGGCTTCGGGATTTTAATACAGCACACTGCCAGGCGATCTGGGAGTCTACCCATTATCTCCTCCTTCCCGCGGGTCGGAAGTTACGAGACCAAGACCTGATCCTGTTTCAGAAGCGCCGGAAACAGCGCAGGAGTCGGTCGGGCGAGGCCTGGCTGGTCCTCTGCCAGTTTATTCTGGAAGGGATACTGGCTCGCGAGTGCGACATCGACATCTTTTATATCCGGTGTTTCTTCATATGTCCAAGCGTAGCGTTGAGAGTCCCGGGGCGTTGACTGAGGACGTCATCTGGTATCCCAATCTTCAATGTGACGAGCCGATCTCAGACCTGAAGGACGATTTGATCCAGATCGATCGGAAGGAGCCCTGGCGCAATCAGCACCAGAACCAGATCGAAGACCATCCGGCGTTGACTATCGGCCGTCTGTGGGTTGATTGCGATTCTTGATGCGGCAGTTAGTTAGCTGACCAGATAATCCATAATACATGTCATTATTCTTTCCAAATTCTTGATCACCCAATCACTTGATCAAATTTCATCACTTTCTCCAAACTTGCACCAACACGTTATCACACACAGTTTCCATCCACATCGCGAAAATTATCATCACGAAAATTATCATCACGTTCGTCACTCCACTACTCCAGTTAATCACAGCTCATCACAATAATTCACAATAATTCAGACCTTACACATATTCACACCGATTGATATACTGATCGGTGCTGCTGTGTGTCTTGATCTTCATCTTCATGAGTCTGCATCACTGCGAAGCGATTCCGAATGACTAGCTCTCGCTCGAACTCTCGTAGCAGTGCTCCACAATTTAGATCGAGTTCGTCGATCCAAGTTGCTTCGTCCTGATCCTTCCAGCGGACCAAATATTCTTGGTGGGTGCGACCAAAACACGTCTTCTTGACCGATCGGACATCTAGTACCTTTTCCACCTCAAATTCGTCCTCTTCCAATGGCCTTTCCCAACTGTCTTCCGGCAGCAGAGCTTCGTCAAAATCGAATCTCTCCGCTTCGTCCACCAGACAGGGCATTTTAGGCCGATCGTGGAACCCTCTGACCAGCTTCAGTTTGGACACATGCACGATCGGAAAAACTTTATAATCCGTGCCGATCGTGATCAGACGGGCAGCATGCTCACCGATCAGGTCTGCTACACGGAAAGGACCGTGCAACATATGAGCCAACTTCTTTGCATAGCCTTCCTTGACCCGATCGAGGTATAACCATACCCTCGCCCCTGATTCAATACCATGAGGGCGGACCTGATCGTTATGCTGATCTGCTCGATCTTGCGTGGCCTGACGCAAATTTTCATTGACGACTTCTTTCGCATGCTGATAATGCTTCTGGACCTGCATACGCCAACGACAGGCATCGCGATCGCGGGTCCGAGTGCAGCCGATCGGTATCGCCGCTTCAAGTGTCGATCGAGGGTCCCATCCATACGCCAGAAAGAAAGGCGTTTCTCCTCGGACCCAATCGGTTGAAGAGTTGAGTGCGAATACCAGTGTCTCTGCATACTCATCCCAGTCACGTTGGTCTGGATAGACCACATACATCTTAATCGCCCTTGTTATTGTCTGCACCATGCGTTCAGCCGATCCGTTCGCTAGCGGAAGATATGCCATCGTCGCGCTCTGCTTCTGGCCTAGCATGTTATTGAACGATCGGAACATCTCAGCCATAAAACCGGGTTCCCGATCCTGTCTAATAACTTCGCTGGCGCCGAACCTTCTGAACACGCATTCCTCGTAACTCTGGGGGGTCTGCTCCGAAAATCGGGATGGACTAGCCTTTGCGATCACCAGACCAGTGAATAGGTAGATCCAGATCAGCAGCTCTGTGTTGCCGCGTGTCGATCTGGTCAGCGACTGTATGTGATCCATTGCTATCACCTGGAAAGGGTAAGTAGCCTCGATATTTCCGGGCGATCGGCCCTTGATTATCGGTCTGCTCTTTCCGGTCTCGCAATCTGTGCATAGCCCACATATTTTTGCACGCTCCGAAAAAGTCCTCTTCAGTGAAAGTGGGCCTTGATCTTGTGGTATGTCCTTCCTATGCCTTGATGTCCCCCTTCTAGACTCACATGGTAGTGATGAAGGACATCCGGCTGTAGCAACTCAGGGATCACCAGTTTCGCTAGTCGATCTCGATCGGCACTGTCTTTATCAACGTCACGGCAGTAATACAGCAATCCATTGTCGTCTATATCGTAACTGTCCGCGATTTTGGTACACTCTTTCGCCTGCTCATTTGTTAACTTGGACAGTTCACCGCGCAGATAGGCCTTCAAGTTGACGATCCACTCTTCTTCGTCCTGCGCCTTGAGGATCCGTTCCGCCCTTAGCTGTTGTACAACGTACTCACTCATCCTTTCCTTTGGGAACGATCGGCGAGACTTCCGAGTTCGCGATCTAGTCGCCGCCATCACATGCACCTGATCAGGTCTGTCCTTGGGCTTGATCAACTCCGGGAGCCTGTTTATGTTCATAAGTTCATGTAGAACGGCCTCCTCGGTGATCGTCACCCCGATCTGGTCCCGCATGGCTTGGGTAGAGAGGTGATCGGAGCTCTTATTCCAATCCCGTTTCACGTGCAATAGCTCGTGGTTGGGATAGTCTTTCAGTAACTTCATCGCCCGATCATTCAGCAACTCCAGCCGTGGTGGGGTTTAGGGTTTAGGGTTTAGAAACACGAGAGTGAGCTATTGGACTCGACATCACCCAAGTTGATGTATTAACAAGTGCTGAATTCGGTGCACTGTTACGACATGACGTCGATTCAAAATAGACAAAAAGATCGTAGATGAGGTTCATGTGACAGTTATCGTAGGGACGCGGACAAGTAAGTCACTGATTGAGCGTGTGTTTCACTGGCAAAAGGTTGTACGGTGATGAGGGTAAGACGCAGGTGAAAGGCGATGTGCTGTGTTTGATGCACCATGCACTCTTGTGTGTATTTGTGCGTGTATGTACGAGTTGGCGCTTGTTTATGATGTGCAGTTGAACGGTTCAGAAAAGGATAGGTTTCTCGTTAGTATAGTGGTTAGTACACCCGAATGTCACGCGGGTGACCCGGGTTCAATTCCCGGACGGGAAGCATTTTCTGCTCACTGCTCTTTTGTCTCTCTTGCTCTCTTTCTGCCTTATTTATCCTCTTATCGATAAAATAATCTACAACAAGGATCAGCGGGGAGAATCTCACCTAGTTGGGTTTAGGGTTTAGGGTTTAGGGTTTATAAAGGTGAGAGTGAGCTATTGGACTCGACACCACCCAAGTTGCTGTATTAACAAGTGCTGAATTCGGTGCACTGTTACGACATGACGTCGATTCAAAATAGACAAAAAGATCGTAGATGAGGTTCATGTGACAGTTATCTTAGGGCCACGGACGAGTAAGGCACTGATTGAGCGTGTGTTTCACTGGCAAAAGGTTGTACGGTGATGGCGGTAAGACGCAGGTGAAAGGCGATGTGCTGTGTTTGCTGCACCATGCACTCTTGTGTGTATGCGTGCGTGTATGTACGAGTTGGCGCTTGTTTATGATGTGCAGTTGAACGGTTCAGAAAAGGATAGGTTTCTCGTTAGTATAGTGGTTAGTATACCCGCATGTAACGCGGGTGACCCAGGTTCAATTCCCGGACGGGAAGCATTTGGTGCTCACTGCTCTTTTGTCTCTCTTGCTCTCTTTCTGCCTTATTTATCTTCTTATCGATAAAATAAGGTACAACAAGGATCAGCGGGGAGAATCTTACAGTCGATCTCTCCGTTGATCTGCCTTATCACTAGGTTGGAGTCACCACATATGATGATCCGCCCTTTCTTTTGTGATGACAGCAGATCAAGACATAGATGGAGTCCCCGATATTCCGCCTCGTTGACCGTTATGTCAGGCGTGAAATCAGCGGCGGCTTCTACTATAGACCATTGTGGTAACTTGCACAGTATGGCACTATAGGAGACGACCTTCTTCTTCACGCTAGCCGATCCATCGAAACTCAAGACCAGGAGTTCCTCATCCCGATCGACGATCAGTGGCGGCAGCGAGATTGACTGTCGAGGTTGCTTCCTTGGGGCAATCGCCATCAGAGCTTCATCCACTTCAGACCGAGGGGTGATACTGGCAGCCAATGTGCCCAATATCTCCTCCTCTCCCTTGGTCACTTGACGACCTCGATGGACCACTGCGACAAGATCGCTGACCATCTGCCGAGACGACCGTCCATCCCATTGGCTGATAACAGCCAGGCCAATGTCGACTTTCTCGAAAGAACCTTTACAGATCGGCCGACCAGTAGGTTGTAGCACACATCCAAAATCCGTAGTAAATCCAGAACTTCCTTTTCGACGATCCCATAGCCAACTTCGCTCGGCTTCAACGTCCGGCTCGTAAAAGTGACCGGGTGGTACACACCATCATGTTCTTGCACTAGGGTGGCAGAAATGGCCCACTTACTAGCGTACACAATGACGATCGGCATTTTTTACGGATCGAAGTGTCTTAGAATCGGTGCCGTCGCCATCTTGGCCTTCAGAATACCGAAAGCAACCTTTGCACGCTTTATGTGATCCTCTGCCTCCACCTGCGGAAAATCTGCGGGCAGATCAGAGTCGCAACCCTCCCGTAAAGTTGCCCGATCTCCTTCGCGCAACATATCGTAGTCGACTTCCCGGAGCTCGTACAGCACGGCCGCGTAAATCGCGAAGTCTTCAATGAAGCGGCTGTAGTAATTTAAGCTCCATAAGAAGGACTGCATTTCCTTCAGTGATCTGGGAAACGGGAGGTTGCTCAGTGACTCCAGATCCTTGGGATTGGCCTCTGGCCCACTGATCGACACCATATGACCCAAATAGGGGACCTTGGACATGCCCCAAAAACTCTTCACAGCACTGATCGACAGGTTCCAGCGATCGCATGTCTCCAACAACCATTCGACCTTCTCGCACAGATCGCTCCATGACGAAGCAGGGATCAGAATGTCGTCGATATACGATCGCCTCCCCAGAACGGATGGTCTCCTTTCCCGATCGGGTTCACCCTCTGTAAATACATCATGGTTTTTGGTGGGGTACCGATCGGTACTGATCTTGAAGTGTCCATACAATGCGTTGTCGATCAGCCTCTGGTAGATCTGGGGAGCGTTCTTCAAACCGAACGGCATACGATTCCACTCGAACAGACCGAACGGCGTAAAAAATGCGGAGATCTCGCAATCCCGATCGGTCATCGAAACCACCCAAAATCCACTTGCCATATCCAGTGAGCAATACCATAGGGTCTTGTCGAGATCTTCTAGCAGATCGCTGATCAGCGGCATCGGGTAAACCATAAGCTTGGTCAACCGATTTACCAACCGATAATCAATACACAACCTGATGTTGAAACCGTTCTTCTTGATCACAATCACGATCGGTGAGGCCCACGGCGAGGTAGAAGGCTTAATGATCTTGGTATAAAACAGTCCTTTAATAATATCAGACAGTTTTTCGCGGTACTGTGGCGCCACACGTCGGCATCGCTAGGAGATCGGCTTTGCATCACCCACGTCGATGTCACAGATCGCTCCGCGAGCAGCAGGGGGTAAAGATTTGCCTTTCCCGATCAGCAGATGTTTTTTTTTTCATATGATCTTCTTTAGCTGATCGATCTGGTAGGGACTGTTGACATCCCGATCACCCACTTGCAGATCGTCCAAGATGACTTCGGGCGGATCAGCAGACACTTCAGGGAGGACTGCCATCTGGCTCTCCAGCTCCTGAATATATTGATCCCCGCCCTCATGGATACAATCTTGATCGTCTTCCGGGGCAATATAACCCAAACCGTCCTGATCGGTTGCACACTTCTGTTCCCGATCGGCGGGCTGCTCTTCAAAGACGTCGATCTGCTTAGGCGCGCCATCGTGGTACGCCCCAGAAATGTCATGTTCCCCTTTTTCTATTTCCGGCTCCGCTGTCGCCTGTTCTTGTGACGCCATGTTGACGAACCTTGGCTCATCTTCTTGATGGTCCACAGTGTCCGGCTACTGTGGTGCCTTTCTTCGAACTAACATCTTCTTTGGAGTTACATAGCTGGATCGTTACACCATAGGTGAGGTATCTTCTTCCACCGATCCATCATCGCTGATCAGATCGGTGGTCGCTTGGTATGCCAAGTTCTGCCACTCAACATACCGTCTCGATCCGATCGAGACGAGCCCCATTTTTCTTGGCACTTTCCCTTCCGCCAGACACATGCCAACAATAGTATTGTTGTCGAGCGTAAGCGGCTTGTCACCGATATTAGTGACTATAACAAAATCATATCGGCCGGCGCTATTCACAAAGGTCGACACCCACCGATCGCCCCTGGTCACCCATAACTGCCTTGATCGAAAACCTTTGTCGACCGGGGTATCAGCGGATTGGCCGACTGGAATGGTGACATCTTGGTACCACCTGACCAGATCGGTGTGCGATCCGTATAGGGGCCGCCGACCAGCTAACTGGATCTGGACCTCATCCGGGAGTGTAAGCACTCCATGAGACAGATCAAGGCGAATACCTGCCGGCACCATGAAATCCATGCCTAACAGGGCATCCTTACCGGCCAGCTTGCCAACCCAAGCGCTGAAGAAGTAGACCAACGAACCCGATAGGGTTATCTTCACGCGCGTCCTTCCTTCGGTCATGTAAGAGTTTTCACCAATTCTGACGCATTCCTGTCTCTGGGTGTCGTCTATACGACATCTCACCTTACGAGCAAAGGCGGAGTCGATAATCGAGACTTCGGCACCAGAGTCGAACAACATCGTTGCTTTTCGGTTGTTTATCTTACCACAGGCTTTCGCCTGCTTAAACCATTTGTCGGGCGCATGATACTTCCAGTATCCGCGAGACTCCACAGGCAGCAAATCCATCTGCATGACCACCTTCGATCGGGAATATTCGTCGGTCGTGAGATTGTAGACCGGGTGATCCCGATCGACGCAATTTAGAATAGAACATGTATTGTCGGTTTTATTCTCCTTGCCGACATATGCATAGATGCCAAACGTAGATCGCTCGGCTCGATCCAGATTCCAACCTGGCGAGCGTTCTAGTTTAACCTCTTCTCCACGTCAGGTGGAAGCATCCCCGCGTGCTTACCCGGAACAGACCACTTGCGCATCAGATTGAAGAACTCTTCGATCTTGCACTGGCCGGCCTTGGGAATCTCTCCACATTACTTGCACACGAAGAGGCAGTGATCGGTGGGTGGCCGCGTCTTTCGCAATTCTTTCATATCAACTTCTTCCAGCAGTCCCCACCATCATGCTTGCTTGAGCCGCAGTGAGAACACTTCTTGCGAGGTCGGTCCGGATCGGACTTGTTCCCACTCCTGCCCTTCCGATCTGCCTTGTTAGGCGTCGATCTGGTTCTTGGGGCAGGTTACGTGACGAAGATGTGGCGATATTGGTCCTCGTACGACTCCCGACTGGACTGACCGCTACTTTCTTCTTCCGATCCAGTGATGTCTTCAGTCGCGATCGCCTTAACAGCACGAGCCGATCTGGTCAGGGGCCTCTTCACTGGATCGGTCTGGGTCTTTGATCTGTAGCGACCCGATCCAACGGCGACCTTCGCCCTCATTCTGCGTGATTGTTGCAACGTCCGCAACGTCTGCTCCACTTCCCCCACATTTTTTAGGCGCAGAAGAGTGAGCTGATCTGCCAGCTCTTGGTCATCAAGGGTACTGATATAGTGATCCACGTGCTCCATAGCGGCACCGGTAGGCGGGTTGCTTTCCTTTATCACTACCCCGGCGTGAATTGCAGCCACGTTCAAACGGTGCAAGTACTCAAATGGCGTCTCGTCGCCACGCTTCTGCATATGATGGTATTTGCGGGCGGTAGAGAATCCGGAGTTGCAGTACTGCCCCTCAAATTCAGAACATAGCAGATCCCAGTCAGATCGGACATCCCGACTCAACTGTTGGATACAGTTCGCAGCCGGTCCTTTCAGCAGATCTCTGAAGATCAAACACCGTTCCTTTTTTGGTGTCTGATCCCGCAAGAAAGCAGACTTGACCCGACCAAACCACGATCTGGTTTGTTCCTCGTCGGCGTCCTTGCGAGTGAAATCCTTGAGATCAGTGGTCGCAGCCCTGCGAATGCGTGGGATCGCAGTAGATCGTAAATCAAAGGCGGTCGTAGAGGCTAGGTTATCCCTGCGCGTTCTGTCCGCACCTGCCCGTCTGACCATAGTGGTCATCCGGATCGCCGATCGACTCCATGTCGAAATCTCTGTTTTTGCTTGATCGGCGCGGTCGGGTTGGCTGCGGCTTGCGCCTTCCCCTGCCAACTGGTCTGCCACCTCGGGTAGCCTTATCCGTTGATGCCACTGACTCCATATCAGCATCCCGGCAAGTATTGACATTTTGCCGGGCTGATCGGTCCTGGGCATGCGGGCGCGGAGGCGATCGGCATCGATCTCCCAAGAAACGCTCATCATTGCCTCAAACATGGTTTGGACGTTAGCTTGGGTCATGGGCAGCGTGTTGGCATCCTCCTTTGGAGGTACTGAAACCTGTGGGGGCTCCTGGGGCCCCGACCGGCATGCATCCCCATGCTGCCTCACGTCCTTTTTATGCTCCCATGGGGTATGATCCACCCCCATGGTCATCCGCGCAACACCGACCTCCAACTCCGATGAGCTATTAGAGGCAGGTGGAGACTGATATGGCGATTTATCATCGGAACACACATCATCGTGTGCTGCCGTGGCCTCAGCGACCTTCAATGCCACGGTGGGAGTTGGGCGGCGAACCGCCCCCACCAACGGCACCAAATGATCATGGAGGGTCGACATCGACATCTCCATCTTCGAAGTGTACAGATCAAACACTTTCTGTACGTTGGCGAGGTTTTGCACTTTTATGCCGACCTCAGCCAACATCACCAGCAGGTTCTTCACCAATAGCAACGTACGATCGCTTTGGATCGTCTCGGTGGTGGGTCCGAGAAGGTGATCGGGGATCTGGAGGTTTAAGATCTCCATCACCTGGTCTTCACGAATAAATCGCTTTAACTCGTGGGTGTAATATATTCTGGTCAGGGCTTCTTCTTTGATGACCCCATCCCCGACCTGCGACTTTTCTTCCAAGTCGTCTTCATCGGGTGGCATTCCGAGCCTCTGCTTGGGAACCTTGGGAGGGTGGATCTGATCGTTCCGATCAGCCTCCAAGTCGTTTTCATCTTTTATCTTTCCATCAAAACGTTCATTCAAATGCATAGGATCAGGACAAAAGTCCTGATCCTTTCCGGAACTATAGCAAGACTTGCTATAGTCCCGATCGGCTCCGGTGGGAGCCTTATGTGGAGGAAAAAACATTAATCCCGATCTGGTCCTCCACCCGTCCAGATCGGACATCGCCATCCTTATCGACAACGAGAACATAAGGCGATAGCCGTTCCTTATGTTCTCTCCAGAACGATTCCACATTTAATTCGTTATAATCAATTCTTCGCGAGGTATCATCTCGGTGATATCCACGATCACCAATTGATACGGAAACGCGCACCATTGTGGTGGAGTCAAGTTCAAAATAGAACACCGTAGTGTTGAGAACCCGACCACCATCGTGCCCAGCCTTCCAACTGACGGGGGGGGGGGTTCCCCGCGAACCTTCGCCTACGATCCGATCTGATCGTCCGCTGCTAGCAGACGACCAATCATCAGCATAGGACGCCTGGTCCGATTTTTTCGTCTCCACCTCACCTTGTGTATCCGATGGAATGGGCTGGTTACACACTTGGTGGATCGTCGCTGTAAATCGATTCTGGTCTTAAATGCGAGACCGTGCTGGGTGGTGCACCCTGGGCGGATTTATTCACCCTGGGTACGGGCAAACCGGTTATACTTAAAGTAAGTATACTCCATAGGGCAGATCGCTTAATCGATCGTAGATCCCAACCAATGTGAGAAGAAAAGACCAATATTCCAATGTGGAGATCCAAATAGAACGTGACAAACTCCACGAACGATATCTCCACGTAATAATCCAAAAAACTGGGTTACACGTTCCAAACGTGTGTAACTTGAGCTTGTGAGGCCGACCAATATGTACTCCTGTCGAGGGCTTCCGTCGGGCCAACTGCGTCTGTAACGCGTCCCGGCCGGGTATAATGAGCTAGAGGGGATTACTCGACCCTCTGCTCCCAAACACTCTGCGCGTGCAGAGGCGACTAGCGTACTTAAAGATGTAACGACTTCCTTGTTGAGTTAAAAGGCCAAAAACAATAATTACCCAATCCTATATCCCTACGGTCCCCAATACGTACAAACATAAAAAATGTAAAGTACACGCAATATCATGTGACTCACCCAAATCCGCGTACAAAACACTCCAAGCACACGATTGGCCCAAAATAATCCGTCCTTTCAGCCAATCCGATCGCTGATAAGCTGATAGGCGTTCAGCTGACAGAAAGTGACTGAAATTCTTGAGTCCGCTTCACCACACGACGTTATGACGTAGACATATAATATATGTATGTCTAATCTATTAGGTACGTAATATATCACGTACCCCACGATATGACACAGACATAAATTTGCGCTAGGGACCACCTCCCTGAGCCTTACTACCGTTTGCCTCTGATGTTTTGGTTTTATTCTTGCCGTTCTGCATTCCACAGATTCAACGGTTTCAACCGAGACGAGTTTACAACGTTGCTGATATGCCTTTGCATAAGTTTTAAATGACCACTTCGTAGAGTACAACTATTCTTCTCAGAAATCATACTTTTATCCCAATCATAATAGCTTCCATTGCATTAGACACTCATCTCTATAAATAAAGATAAAGGATTTTTTGCGTATCCTATTTGAGCTTAGAATACCGGTTCTATATAACCGGAACTTTGGCTTTACCAATGAATTCAAATAACTGTATAATTTCGTCATCATTCATAAAACCACCAGTGCCATCTGATGCTCCTTTTACTAGTGTGACAAGCACCTCGTCATTTCTTCTTTCTTCACCTCCGCCGATGATATACTTAGCAGTGTTACATGTTAAACATTCTTGCCCCGTCCTGCTGTCCCTTGCTCTGGCTCCAAGATTTCTTTCTGGGTACTGCCACTCTGGTGTGTGTGTCTTCCCGGACCTACTTGCTACTGTGGTGAAGTGCAAGTGAAAATATTTGACTAGTTTGTACCATTGTACCCGTTTCAGGGCGGATCGATCTGGTTGGCTGAAAGGACGGAGTATTTTGGGCCAATCGTGTGCTTGGAGTGTTTTGTACGCGGATTTTGAGGTAAGGCACACGGTTTACATATAGTTTACATATTGGATTTTCATTGGCTAAATAATATAGTGTTCGTATTACATTGGGTTGCGTAAGTCGCCAATGGCTCCGATCTGAGTCATTGGGAGCGGGAGGCTGACAGAGTCCCCTCACGCTTATAAGCCCGGTCAGGACAGAGCTCCACCGGAAGCCCCACGACAGGGAGCACTCGTACGTTCACTTACCACTCAAGTTCGGCCCCGCTCAAGGGAGGCGGGTTATTTTTTGGCTGGGTTACTCATCGCGATCTGCTGCGATCAAGTCCCAGGAATGGCTGGATTACTCATCGCGATCTGCGGTCAAGTGCCAAAACATTTATTGGCTGGATTACTCATTGCTATGCAATCAAGTACCAGGATTTACTATTGGCTGGATTACTCACTGCCTCGGGCGGTCAAGTCCCAGATTTAACCGCATTCGGAGTGAAGATTTCCGCTTCGTTTGCAGATCGGCTAGTTCGCATTATCTTTCGTTGGAATTTTGGATCAGTACCCCAGAAGTGGTACATCCATATCGATCTTCTCTAAAGTCTCCACCAAGCAGCGGTCCACGAAGTGTGTAACCAGACCAGTCCATCGGATACACAAGGTGAGATGGAGACGCAAAAAATCGGACAAGGCGTCCTATGCTGATGATTGATCGTCTGCTATCAGCGGACGATCAGATCGGATCGTAGGTGAAGGTTCGCGGGGTACCCTCCCCCGTCAGTTAGAAGGCTGGGCACGATGGTGGTCAGGTTCTCGACACTACGGTGTTCGATTTTGAACTTGACTCCACTACAATGGTGCGCGTGTCCGGATCATTTGGTGACCGTGGATATCACCTTACGAATTTTAATATGGATAATCTATGGAGAGCATCAAGGAACGCATATCGCCTTGTGTACTAATTGTTGGAAAGGATGGCGATGTTCGATCTGATCAAGGGGAGGATCAGATCGAAATTAATGAATTTACGACTCCCCATACCGCTCCTGGCGGAGCCTATCGGCACGAGGAACGCTTATCGCCTCGTGCCGTGGTCGTGGAAAAGGATGGCAATGATCGATCTGGCCAGGTGGAGAACCAGATCGAGACTAAACAAGTTAATTACTCCCCACAAGGCTCCGATCGTAGCCGATCGGGACTATAGCAAGTTTTGCTATAGTCCCAGTAGGGATCTGGACCCTGTTCCTGATCCCATGCATATTGAGAAAAAATTGCATGTGAAGAACACTATGTGGGCGGATCACTTCGATCTGCCCAAATTACCAATTTAAAAGGCCAAGCAGAGGCTCGCAATGTTTTCGGAAGATGACGACTTGGAGGAAAAGTCGCCGATCGATGGCAGGACTGTGGATGACTAGGAGGCGACCAAGATGTACTACATGTACGAGCTGAAGCGATTCGTTCGCGAGAACGAGGTCATCCAACTTATCAAGCCCCTAATTCTGGATCGTCTACACGGATCGACTACCGAACCTATCGACTCCGATCGGTCGCTGCAACTGGTCAAGAATCATTTGGCGATGCTAGCAGAGGTTGGAATAAAGTTCAAGAATGCTAATGGCGTTGGCAAGCTATTTGAAATGGATACGTGTAAGTTGAAACAAGCAATGTCAATGCTACATGACCATCTGACGCCATTGGTGGGGGCGGTGCGCCGCCCAACTCCCACAATCGCGTTAGAAACCCCAAACCTCGTGAAATCACTTGTCGAGAAGTCATTCTCCGAGGATAGCCCGTTATATGGGTCGCCACCTTCCTCCAAGTGCTCGTCCGAGTTGGAGGTCGGCGTGGAACGGATGACCATGGATCGCTGTACCATTCACGGTACCAGTCGAATGGAACAAAAAAGGGACGTGCGGAAACGAGGGGCGGCATGCCAGTCGGGGCACCAGGGGCGCCCGCAGGTATCGACACCCCCCATGACCGATCCAATCACCTCGACCTCGACGGAAGCAAGCATGACGAGGCTACGATGAAGCGTTACGCCGCAGATCGAGACAGATCACCTCTTCGCCCTCTTGAACCAAGCCGATCTGCCCAGGAAAACGAGGCAATTTGTGTGGACGTCGAAATGCAGTCAATAACATCAACAGAAAAGCTGTCCGAAGGTGTTAGACCTGTTTTCAAGACAAAACGCAGGTCACGCCGAATCCGCCCCTGCCGATCAGCAAGTAGCAGGTACTTCGACATGGAGTTGATCAGCGAAATTGACGATGACTACGGTGGTACAAGCAGAGTCGGGACAAGTATGGCGAACTTATCCTCGACGATGGCGTTTGATTTCAATTTGACGGTGATCCCAAGGATCCGCATGGCCGTAAGCACCGAGTTGAAGGACTTTACGGGCAAGGATGCTGATGAGGTTCAAGCCCGACCATGGTTCAGCCGAACGAAGTCCGCCTTCCTCCGGAATCAGACGCCGAACAAAGAACGGTGTATAATCTTCCGAGATCTGATGAAGGGACCGGCTGCGAAATGGATCCAGCAGTTAAGTCGGGATGTCCGATCTGACTGGAGTTTGCTTTGCATGGAGCTTGAAAAGCAGTACTGTCACTCCGGCTTCTCTACTGCGTGAAGGTACAACCACATGAGGAAAAGGGGCGATGAAACGCCAATCGAGTACCTTCACCGGCTACATTTGGATGCGATTCGTGCGGGGAACTCGATCAAGGAGACCGATCCGCTGATTGGCGCTGCCCAAGAACACGTGGGTCGCTTTATCAGTACGCTGGACGATCAGGAGTTGGCCGATCAGCTGACCTTATTGCGCCTCAGGGACTTGGAAGAAGTTGAACAGACGTTACGTATGCTGCGTCACTCCCACAGTATGAGGACGAAGGTTGCTGTCGGATCGAACCGATCCCGATCGAAAGGGCAGGATGATCATGTGAAGAGACCTGCGACCAGACCGGCCAGAGCGATCAAAGCGATCGTGGCTGATATGATTTTCGGATCAGAAAGGGAGAGCAGTGGCTGGTCCAGTCTGGGGACAGACGAGGAACAGTACCGTTACACTTTCGTCGACCAGTCTGCACCCAGAGATCGATCAGGGTCAGGGCGTGCCGAATGGAAGGTAGGATGTCAGATCGACTATGCACAGAAGCAATAATGCATTGGAATCGGCGAGAATGCCTACATGACCGAAGGGAGGACGCGTGTGAAGATCACTTTATCTGGCTCGTTATCTACTTCTTCAGCGCCTGGGTTGTTAAGCTGGCCGGCCAAGACGCATTACTTGGTATGGATTTTATGGTGCCGGAAGGCATATGCCACGATCTGTCGCATGGAGTGCTTACACTTCCAGACGCAGTCCAGATCCAATTGTCTGGTCGACGCCCCCTATACGGATCATGTACTGATCTGGTGAGGTGGGACAAAGATATCACCATTCCTGTGGGTCAATCGGCATATATCTCGGTTGGAAAGGACTATCGGACAAAGAAGTTGTGGGTGACCAGGGGCGATCATTAGGTACCGACGTTTGTGGACGGTGGAGATCGAAGCGATCGGGTACGAGTCACTAACATCGGTAATAAACCGCTGGTGTTAGGCAACGGTACGATCGTCGGTATGTGGCTGCCTGAAGGAAAGGTTCCGTGGAGGATGGGATTCATTTCGATCGAATCAAGTTGTTATATGAAGTGGCAAAGCTTTGCGCGGAAGGCCACCACCGATCGGATCGGCGACGACAAGTCAGCCGAAGAGGACCTCCCACCTCGGACGCAAAGGCCAGATCACGTAGCGATCAAGATGTGCCAGAGGTCGCCAGCACAGTCACCCAATACAGTGGACTTGAAGGAAAGTTTGCCGAGAGTTGTTAACGCTTTAGCTACTGCTTTGTATCTTTTCGTAATAATAACTGATTGCCCGTTTTGTATCGCAAGATCGGGTGACAGTGGAATCGACGGCAGATGGGGACGATCGCGATATCGCTGGAGACGAGTATAGTGACATATCCACTCAAGTTGGTACTACAGTAGGACAGCCCGTCGACGAGGATCAGCATTGCCCGTTTGACAGGGGTGGACCGAGTGAAGTCACCTCACCGGCTGACCTGGTGTGTATGCACAGGGGCGGGGAGAAGTGTATTGATAGATCGGCGAGCCCGATCAGGAATGTGGCTACCCCACCTGAAGTGCTAGCCGATCCGCTCGAGGCGACTATGGATGATCCGCAAGTTGACAACACCCCGATCGAACCGATCAGTCCAAGGAATTAATATGGGAGAAGAAATACTGGCTGATCGGGAAGGGTGCTGCTGATTTCGACAGTGATGATGCCATTTCGACCTCCCATTTGGGTGACAGATCGACCCAGAAGACGTGTTGTGACCAAACGCATCGAGAACACCCGATCCACTTGGAGGATCACAAGGAAACAATTGGGATCGGTGAATCCGATCTTGATTATTGCGATCTTACTAAGAAGTTCGAGCGAAATCGACCGAATCAGAACTGTTTTGGGGCGACACGGACTTACGAAGTGGGAAAACAATATTTGCAATAGTGCCGATCGGGTGACACCGATCGGCTACCGATCTGCAATACCGACCGGTTTGAATTTGTGATGGTTATTGTGATTACAACTACGGGTGTGTGGAGAACTATGATGAATGGATTATATTTCGGTGATGACAAAGTGGCGTAAGGTTGTGGATGAATTTTCTCGGTGGCAACGATAACGACTCTTTCGATGTGGATACAGTTGGATGTGGTAATGGTGGACCGTGACCAATGTGGATAAAGGCTATGTCAAATAGGACGATAGGATGATCTGAAATGGAGTCTATTATTAATGAAATGTGAACGACGATTATCCGATCGGCTCCTTTGATCTGCTCCTAAGACCAAGGGTCGGCAGCAGCCAGACCTGAAGGAGGGAGAGGCACGTCAACCTTCGATTCCCCCGAACGAATCAAGACGATATAGACGAGAAGTTCCGGGCAGAAGAGTTGGTTTGGGCACATCTACAGCTGGTTTCGACGATTCTTTAGCGCTGTCGCCCTCCGGGTGCACCACTTGGTCTGCTCGTAACGTCGGCTCTTCAACTGCGGCAGCTGCTCGACGACGCTGGGTGGATCGGGATTGAGATAAAGCGAGAAGTAAATCATCTGAACCCACCGATCCACCCTCCGAATACGCCCCAGGTGAGGCAAATCCTCACTAGGACCGAACAGTGTGGCGGGTCGAGGGCGCGCAATTTTTCGAAGCCTCCTCTCTCCATAGCTGGATCCTCCGCCACACTTGGAAGTTTCGCCCGTATCTTTGCTTGCGTTTGAATCGCTTCCAGCTTCTTTTCACGATCAAGGTCGCATGCTAGGCTCCGCTCCCTAGCGCCTCTCCACGCGTCTTCGTGCTTCCGATTTTGTTTGCAAATTCTGTGGGTCGGATTTTTAGCCAATGAGCGGCACGATAATCCACCCGATCCCGGTTGAGTGGCGTAACGGGTCGAGGGCGCGGGATTTTTCGAAGCCTTCCTCTCCATAACTGGATCCTCCGCCGCACTTGGAAGTTTCGCCCGTGGCTTGGCTAGCAATTGCACCGCTTCCAGCTTCTTTTCACGCTCCAGGTCAGCCGCTAGCTCCCGCGCCCTCGCGCCTCTTAATGCACCCTTGCGCTTCTTGTTGTGTGCGCAAATATTGGGGGCGGAATTTCAGCCAATGAATGGCGATAATTTCCGCCCGAATTTTGTTGGGAAATCGCACCACCTGAATGCGCCAGTGGGTCCGCGAGGGCGCTCAATGTTACTCCGCGAGGAATGAGATCGGCGACCAGTGACTTGGATAGGCACGTAGCCAACTCATCACGGCACCCGCAGACGATTCCCCAGAGTCGATTCGACTCTTGGGTCCAAATGCCGAGCTGATCTTGGGAGGCACTAATTCTACCGGAATAGTCGTCGATTGTAAGCTTTAGCTCAGCGATCTGCCGATCCATCTCGAGTCGTTGGGAGTATATGACCGTCCGATCACCCTGAAGCTCTGAGCATTGTCGAACGATCACTGCGTGCAGCTCCTGAAGACGCGATCGGTTGATCTTGAGACGACGCAAGTCGTGACGAGTGCCGATCAGCCCTTCCAACATCGTTTGGAGCAGATCGAAGTGACCGTACACCTGTCGAACGGTGTCGACAAATGTCTGCACAGTCGGAAAGACATCGATCACCAGTGGATCTACATACAGCAAGAAGTGAGGATCGATCTAACGTGGAGTCATCAGTGGAATGGCGTACCTGATCTGTTCTGTTGCGGGACCAAGGCCTTAAGACGCTTATTCTCGGCTACAAGTCTAAACAATCCGTTTGTATAGCGTCGATAAGCTTGGAAAGTCGTTTGGAGTCTCGGCGCATTCTATGGAACGCGACGTCGGTCTAGGCCTGCTTTTCGAGCGCAACTCTCAACTCCTCCCGGAGCGCATTAATGGTTTGTTGGGACCGATCGACCTCGACTTGGGACTCATCTTGTTCTGCGACGATCTGAGTGTCACCCGAGTCGTCCGAATGGTCCGAATGGTCCGATCGGTCAGGAGTTTGAATTTGTGGGGAGTGCGAATGCCGATCGCCTATGAAGATAAATGTTAGTGGGAAATGTGGCGGTCGGAAGTTAACTGGACTTACCTGGTACACTGGATTCGGAAGATTGCATGGAATCGGAGACTCTGATCTCGGGCCGCTACCGTTGTGTGTCTGTGACCAGACTCAGGGGCGGCTGTGGTGAAGTGCAAGTGAAAATTGTTAACCAGTTTGTACCAGTGTACCCGTTTCAAGGCGGATCGATCTGGTTGGATGAAAGTAAGAAGTATTTTGGGCCAATCGTGTGCTTGGAGTGTTTTGTACGCGAATTTTGAGGTAAGGCACACGGTTTACATATAGTTTACATATTGGATTTTTATTGGCTAAATAATATAGTGTTCGTATTACATTGGGTTGCGTAAGTCGCCAATGACTCCGATATGAGTCATTGGGAGCGGGAGGCTGACAAAGTCCCCTCACGCTTATATGCCCGGTCAGGACAGAGCTCCACCGGAAGCCCCACGACAGGGAGCACTCGTTACGTTCACTCACCAGTCAAGTTCGGCCCCGCTCAAGGGAGGCGGGTTATTTTTTGGCTGGATTACTCATCGCGATCTGCTGCGATCAAGTCCCAGGAATGGCTGGATTACTCATCGCGATCTGCGGTCAAGTGCCAAAACATTTATTGGCTGGATTACTCATTGCTATGCAATCAAGTACCAGGATTTACTATTGGGTGAATTACTCAGTGCCTCGGGCGGTCAAGTCCCAGATTTAACCGCATTCGGAGTGAAGATTTCCGCTTCGTTTGCAGATCGGCTATTTCGCATTATCTTTCGTTGGAATTTTGGATCAGTACCCCAGAAGTGGTACATCCATATCGATCTTCTCTAAAATCTCCACCAAGCAGAGGTCCACCAAGTGTGTAACCAGCCCATTATATCGGGTACACAAGGTGAGATGGAGACGCAAAAAATCGGGCCAGGCGTCCTATGCTGATGATCGATCGTCTTCTAGCAGCGGACGATCAGATCGGATCGTAGGCGAAGGTTTGCGGGGTCATTTGAAAGGCTGGGCACGATGGTGGTAAGGTTCTCGACACTACGGTGTTCGATTTTGAACTTTACTCCACCACACTACTGTGTCGTGTATTTCATCCCCCTCTGTGTCACGAACATCGTTCATCTACCAGCGCCCAGAGACAAGGGCGTTTCTGACAAATATTCTTCCTGACTGGCGATCCCGTTTGTAATCCCTTCCGACCCTTTTCGCCATAATCTGCGGTGTCATTCAGCGGCAGGGCGTCCTGCGACGAAACAGTTGCTCAGCGTATTGCGTGCTGCTGATTGTGCGAGATTTCTATAGTTGAGATAAGTGTAGAGGTTTTACTTTGTCCGTGGAACAATTCTGAACCTGGGATCCGCAGTTCGATGCTATTCGAAAGTGCCTCTGTCGCACATTTTCTGTCATATTCCGGAAGTAGAAGAAAAAAAACACGCGCGTAAGCTGTCATAATTAGTGCTCAGTGTAAAGTTCCTGTGTAGATGACAGGGTGCTATTCTTCTCTACTTCTCTCTGCGTACTTATCCCGATCGTTACCCTACGAAAATAGGGACTTACTTAACCAACATACATATAACTGGTATTACTGCACTAGTCTATCCAAACGTCGGTAGTACTGCTGTTTCAATGTAAGTGACGAATATGCGAAGTGTTTCTTTTTCCGTATGAGCGCTATCGAAAGCCGATAAGCTCCCATTACGCTGCTCTGCGGCCGACCCAACCTGCTTGTAACGTGGATGTTTTTTTTTCGTTTATGTTGAAATGTTTCAGCATCCATTCTTGCGTAGATAGGTAGAAACTTGAGCCGTAGATGTAGTTTAAAATCATCACCCTGCACCTTTTGACAGGACATACTCCCGTCTGGGGCTATTACCCTCACATGCCCTATGTCGGCATGTGGTATATAATGAAATCGTATATATTGTATAATATCTCAACCAGAAATGTGTTGACGATAAAAAACACCGGTAGACTCTCGTAGATAGCAGTAGGAGATAACCAAGTCAGAGACTTAATCAATGGAACGTGTATCGAGAAGTGATTATCTAGCCTAACATGAGATATGCATAAGATGTTGAAGTTATAGCGAAATTCCATCTGCCGTTTGTCCTACACTACTTATCAGTACCCAAACATACGTACTCAGAATCAAATACGAGTACACAGTCTTATCTATTAATAAGTACGAAATGAATATTGCTACTAATAAAAATAACGGGAATTTACAAATAAGGGAGTGATTTTGAAAATGATTACAGATAGGGGAGTGATTCAAAAATATTTACAAATAAGGGAGTGGTGTCTCTGCAAATTTGCACGCCACGCCACGCTCCTAGCTCTCACGCTCCTAGCTCTCACTTTGCCACGTCGCTCGTTCACGCCGTCCAACATAGCCACACACGTTCCTTTCACACAGTCACTTCTCCTAGATCTAACCTCATAAGGAAAAATGGAAATAGGGAAGATGTAACGGGGTTACATTCGAGTAACACTGAGTGTTGGTGTACATGAGTACACCACGGTTGAGGTCAGTATTGGCTGGGTTGAAAGGTTTCGAACCTTTGGTTATTTTAACCAATCAGGGCATGGGCCCTTGGTGTGGTGGTGTGTCAGCCATCCACGTGTCAGTACACAGGTGTGTACACTACATTTTAGCTAGGTACGAATTAGGAATATTCTACTTAGTATTACATATTAAATATATTCAGTTTACATTTCACTCTAAATAGCAGACGCGCGACCTCGACCGGTCGCGCGTGCAGTGAGTGTCGTAGGTAGGAGGGAGCCCTCCCTTTACCTACACCCCGTAAAGGGAACACAGCCGTTAAGGATAAGTAGTAAAACAACCCGGGAATCTTCGCTCCGAGTAGGAGATCTCTCCTACTAAGCCTTTATAAGGGCGTATCGGCTAAGTAGCGGCGAACGCCGCTTTAAGGAAAGTCTTCCTCTGTGCTCTAGCCGCACCGTGCGTATACGCACCGGCTACATCTTGTAGCACTTGTAGTCAATCCAACACCTGTGTTGGTAGACTAGGCATCCTCTGCAAAGGATGAATCAGGACGATTGGGATAGTTTGACCCTCGTCCAGCAGGAAGCCTTTAAAAGGCTGTTACCCTTTACGGGGGAAGAAGGTATGAAGCTCCTAGTGGAGCAGGGCCTTGAGGCCGTAAAGGCAAGGGTGAATGCCCTCATCGCTCATGAGGCGAGTTGCGGTGGAGGTCATTCCACGGGGGTGCGCCCTCCATTATCGTTTAAGATAAAGAAGTTCACCGGAGAGAAGGGTGACAACCTTTATGTTTGGTTGCGAGAGGTTGAAACGGCCTTCGCCACAGCGAACATGACAGCTGATCACTTTCAAGTGGGACTTGCATGACCCATCTTACGGGCAAAGCCCGTACATGGGCGTTTACATGCTCGGAATCAGTCAAGGACGTGTTTCCAACATGGAAGGTCCTTAAGCAGAAGCTTATGGACATGTACGCAACGCCTGATCTGGTTTTCCAGAATCAACTGGCGTTCCTGAGGTGCCGTCAAGGCACTAAGGACCTGGAGGTTTATATCCAGGAGCTTAAGACCCTGTTGGCAGGGATGTACGCGAAAGCGTATTCGGACGATGTGTCCATCCCCGTCTTCATGGGAGGCCTGAGAGATGGGCCACACGTTCGGAATTGTTCCGATGCCGACCCCAATCCTTGGAAGAGGCGTTTAATATGGCGTTTAACGCCGAGAGGATTTTCCGTTCCTCTAAGGTGGGTCCCGAACCCATGGATCTTAGTCAGGTCGAAGCGGAGGAGAAACCTCCCGCTAAGAGTCACACCGACTCTTTTTCGCCGACCTGCGAGGCGGAGCTATTAGCTATGCTGCAGCGACATGGGCCGCTGAGATGCTTCCTGTGTGGGAGCACGGATCATCTGAGGAACATATGTCCGAAAAATCCCCATCGAGACACTCGCTACAAGGGGCCAAGGGTGGGGAAAATGCCCTTTCCCAAGCCGTCAGGAAACGACGGCTCCCAGTAGGTGCGGGGCGCCCTACTGGGGGACCCCTCAGTTCTGTTAATCCCCGGGGTAGGGGACGACAGCACAAAACCCCGAGGTAAACGGTGCTTTCTAGCACCGAGTTGGTGTACCAGCCAGGTTTGCTGGTTGTCCCTGCGGACGTGAAAGGCTTTGATAAGCCTTGGAGAGTCTTGATAGACTCTGGAGCATCTGACAATTATGTCAGACGGGCTTCTGTTGTGAAGAGTCGGCTGTATGCCGAGGCCCTAGAGGCACGTTCTCGTGACTTTGTCACGGTCCGTCTTGCGACGGGCGTACAGGTTTCTGTACCCAAGGTCTCGATTGACCTTAAGCTGAAGTTTGCAGACTTCGACAGCTTAGAACGTTGCCTAGTCCTAGATTTGGACTCGAGGTATGACCTCATTCTGGGCATGAAGTGGCTGGAACGCCACGAGCCATGGATAGAATGGAAATCTAAGTCCATTGGCTCAACGCACCCGCGGTCGGGTGAAGCATTGGCGAGTAATGAACCCACCTTTGCTCGATCGCAAAAGCGATTCTGGCGTGAGATGCCAGAGATTGGGATGTCTGAAACGATCATTCCCAATGGTGTTAAGGAAGAGTTCCTTAACGAGGGGGATTCGGCGGTTAATCCCCGCGCCGATGTAGGCGAGACTGGTGAGTAGCCAGTGATAGAGGTGGAATCCTCTGAGGGTAAGCGCGAGGCGCTTAGAGAAGAGACCCGAAGTTCGTCTCTTCTACAGGTCGGAATTGATTCCGACCACGCCGTGTCCGGCGAACAAGTTGCGACTCCAGTGGTAGGGGTAGAGACCCCTGTGGTTAAGCGCGAGGCGCTTCCAAGCGAAGAGACCCGAAGTTCGTCTCTTTCGCACGTCGGAAATGATTCCTATTACGCCGTTATAGGCGAGACCGGCGAGTCACCGGTGGTAGAGGTAGAGACCCCTGTGGATAGGCGCGAGGCGCTTCCAGTAGATGGGGCAATTGACTCCCCCCATCTGGGTCTCGGGATGAGTCCCGAGGGCAGTAGTCAGCAGTCCTACAGTATGCTGAATAGTGTGACAGGTGTTGTCACATAAGGCGTAAGCCTGGAACGGTTGCCTTGGGTAGGCGAACTGTTGTCGTTGGAGGAGATGTCCTTCAACGAGTTTGAGACTGCTTTTAAAGCAGATGAAATCGACGAGGTCGTCGTGTTGCGTCCGGAAGAGGAGTTTAACGCCTCATCCACGATGGAAGAGGCAGTTTTGGTGCAAACCAAACAGGCATTGAATGCCCGAAGCGGTCTCAAGATCCTTGCGGATCCTGAGGACCCTTACCTTTCCTTATTAAATGAATTTGGAGATGTCATTAGTGACAACCCGCCGATGGGGTTACCACCGGATCGGGGAGTCTGACATGAAATTGATTTGGTTCCTGGAGCCAAATACTGCGTCACTAGGCAGTGGCCTCTCTCCAAGGAGCAATGCGACGTCATCGACGCATTCTTCAAAAGGAAAGAAGAGGCAGGGATGGTACGGGAGAGCAAGTCTCTTCACTCATATCACACCTTTTGTGCTCGTAAACCGAACGGAAAGTGGCGCATTGTGCATGCGTATAACAAGCTGAATGCAGCTACTGTACCCATGCAGACTCCGATTCCTCGGAAGGACGTCCTCCAGAACAATATGGCGGGCTGTACTGTGTACAGTGCCTTAGATCTGGTGGACGGGTATTATCAGGTGCTCATGCGAGCGTCCGATATTCCGCTAACAGCGGTTAGCACGCCTAGTGGCATGCTGTGGGAGTGGCTAGTTATGCCACAGGGGCTTTCGAATGCACCAGCGACTTTTAATCGCTTGGTGACTCAACTCTTCCGCCCTCATAGAAAGTACGCTCAGACGAACTTCGACGATATCTTCGTCCATAGTCGTGCGGAAGGCGACTCGTCTGATGTTCAGACGCATCTGATACACCTTCGAGCAGTGCTCGAATGTGTGCGAGAGCATAAGTTATATGCGAACGCATCCAAATGTATCTTTGGTGCTGAGGAAATTCCTTTCCTCGGATGTTTCATCGTTAAGGATGGAGTGCGGGCGGATCCCGCGAATGTGAAAGCCATTGTGGGGTGGCCTTCGCCTTAAATCTTAGAGATTTACGGAAGTGGATTGGGTTAGCCAACTATCTCCACAAGTACAGCGATAACTACGCTGAAATGGCGAAGCCATTGACCGACCTTCTTAGGAAGGATGTTGATTGGTGTTGGGAAACTGAACACCAAAATGCTTTTGAAGCGGTTAGGGGAGCTTGTTAAAAGCTCCCGTTCTTGCTCTCCCAGACTCTGGGAAACAATTTGGTGTCGTCCGCGACCCCTCCGATTTTGCAATGGGATGCGCTTTGTTACAGGCAGACGATGCAGGAAGGGAACGCGTGATTGCGTTTGGGTCGAGGCAGCTTAAAGCTGCGGAACGGAATTATCCCGTTCATGACAAGGAGCTACTTGCAATGAAGTATGCTCTTGTCAAATTTAGGGTTCACCTACTCGGCTCAAAGCCGTTCGTGGTTTATACTGACCACGTGTCCTTACGGACAGCGACAAAGTCGCCTCATCTCTCACAACGGATGGCCCGTTGGCTCTCCTTCTTTGCGGAGTACAACTTTGAGGTTAAGTATAAACCTGGCAAGCAGAACGTGCTTGCAGACGCGTTGTCGCGTCGTCCCGATTACGATCTCGCTCACGCAACATTCGTCACCACGTTTGTGGTGGATCTCATACGCCAGGCGTATGAGAAAGACCCACAATGTACGGCGCTTATCCGCGCGTTAGGTGAAAAGGGTCTTGGATCGTCTGAGCCAACCCTGTCAAGTAGAGCTAAGGCTCGTTTACACCG
>CM047587.1:24890299-24903747 GCA_026184515.1 Peronosclerospora sorghi | reverse complement strand
CGGTGTAAACGAGCCTTAGCTCTACTTGACAGGGTTGGCTCAGACGAGCCAAGTCCCTTTCCACCCAACGAGCTGATAAGCGCCGTACACTGTGGGTCTTTCTCATACGCCTGGCGTATGAGATCCACCACAGACGAGGTGACGAATGTCGCGTGAGCGAGCTCGTAATCGGGACGAAGCGATAACGCTTCGGCAATCACGTTCTGCTTGCCAGGTTTATACTTAACCTCAAAGTTATACTCCGCAAAGAAGGAGAGCCAACGGGCCATCCGTTGGGAGAGATGAGGCGACTTTGTCGCTGTCCGTAAGGACGCGTGGTCAGTATAAACCACGAACGGCTTTGAGCCGAGTAGGTGAACCCTAAATTTGACAAGAGCATACTTCATTGCAAGTAGCTCCTTGTCATCAACGGGATAATTCCGTTCCGCAGCATTAATCTGCCTCGACTCAAAAGCAATCACGCGTTACCTTCCTGCATCGTCTGCCTGTAACAAAGCGCATCCCATTGCGAAATCGGAGGCGTCGCAGACGACACTGAATGGTTTCCCAAAATCTGGGAGAGCGAGAACGGGAGCTTTCAACAAGCTCCCCTTTACCGCTTCAAAAGCGTTTTGGTGTTTGTTTTCCCAGCACCAATCATCGTCCTTCTTAAGAAGATCGGTTAATGGCTTCGCCATTTCAGCGTAGTTCTCGCTGTACTTGTGAAGATAATTGGCTAATCCAAGCCACTTCCGTAAATCTCTAAGATTTAAGGCGAAGGCCACTCCACAATGACTTTCACCTTCGCGGGATCCGCCCGCACTACATCCTTACCGATGAAGCATCCGAGGAAAGGAATTTCCTCAGCACCAAAGATACATTTGGATGCGTTCGCATTTATCTTATGCTCCCGCATACCTTCGAGCACTGATCGAAGGTGTATCAGATGTGTCTGAACATCAGACGAGTCGCCTTCCGCGCGACTATGAACAAAATATCGTCGAAGTACGTCTGAGCGTACTTCCTATGAGGGCTGAAGAGTTGAGTCACAAAGCGATTAAAAGTCGCTGGTGCATTCGAAAGATCCTGTGGCATAACAAGTCACTGCAACAGCATGCCACTAGGCGTGCTGACCGCTGTAAGCGGAATATCGGATGCTCGCATGAGCACCTGATAATACCCGTCCACCAGATCTAAGGCACTGTACACAGTACAGCCCGCCATATTGTTCTGGAGGACATCCTTCCGAGGAATCGTAGTCTGCATGGGTACAATAGCTTCATTCAGCTTGTTGTACGCATGCACAATGCACCACTTTCCGTTCGGCTTACGAACACAAAAAGTGGGAGATGAATGGGAAGACTTGCTCTCCCGTACCATCCCTGTCTCTTCTTTCCCCTTGAAGAATGCGTCGATGGCGTCGCATTGCTCCTTGAGGAGAGGCCACTGCCTAGTGACGCAGTATTTGGTTCCAGGAACCAAATCGATTTCATGTCGGACTCCCCGATCCGGTGGTAACCCCATAGGCGGGTTGTCACTAATGACATCTCCGAATTCCTTTAACAAGGAATGGTAAGGGTCCTCAGGATCCGCAAGGATCTTGAGACCGCTTCGGGCATTCAATGCCTGTTTGGTTTGCACCAAAACTGACTCGTCCATCGTGGATGAGGCGTTCTACTCCTCTTCCGGACGCAACACGACGACCTCGTCGATTTCATCTGCTTTAAAAGCAGTCTCAAACTCGTTGAAGGACATCTCCTCCAACGACAACAGTTCGCCTACCCCAGGCAACCGTTCCAGGATTACGCCTTCTGTGACAACACCTGTCACACTATTCAGCATCCGATAGGACTGCTGACTACTGCCCTCGGGACTCATCCCGAGACCCACATGGGGGGATCAATTGCCCCATCTATTGGAAGCGCCACGCGCCTATCCACAGAGGTCTCTACCTCTACCACCAGTGACTCGCCGGTCTCACCTATTACGGCGTAATCGGAATCATTTCCTATGTGCGAAAGAGACGAACTTCGGGTCTCTTTGCTTGGAAAAGCCTCGCGCTTAACCACAGGGGTCTATACCCCTCCCACTGGAGTCGCCTCAGAGGAATTCACCTCTACCAATGGCGACTCGCCAGTCTCGCTTATAAAGGCGTGGTCAGAATAATTTCCGACGTGCGAAAGAGACAAACTTCGGGTCTCTTCGCTTGGAAAATCCTCGCGCTTAACCACAGGGGTCTTTACCCCTACCACTGGAGTCGTCTCAGAGGAATCCACCTCTGTCAATGGCGACTTGCCAGTCTCGCCTATAACGGCGTGGTCGGAATCATTTCCGACGTGCAAAAGAGACGAACTACGGGTCTTTTTGCTTGGAAGCGCCTCGCGGTTAACCACAGGGGTCTCTACCCCTACCACTGGAGTTACCTCAGAGGAATCCACCTCTGCCACTGGTAACTCGCCAGTCTCGCCATTCACGGCGTGGGGATTAACCGCCGAATCCCCCTCGTTAAGGAACTCTTCCTTAACGCCATTGGGAATGATCATTTCAGACATCTCAATCTCCGGCATCTCACGCCAGAATCGTTTTTGCGATCGAGCAAAGGTGGGTTCATGACTCGCCAATGCTTCACCCGACCGCGGGTGCGTTGAGCCAATGGACTTAGACTTCCAGTCTATCCATGGCTCGTGGCGTTCCAGCCACTTCATTCCCAGGATGAGGTCATACCTCGAGTCCAAATCTAGGACTAGGCAACGTTCTAAGCTGTCGAAGTCTGCAAACTTCAGCTTAAGGTCAATCGAGACCTTGGGTACAGAAACCTGTACGCCCGTCGCAAGACGGACCGTGACAAAGTCACGAGAACGTGCCTCTAGGGCCTCGGCATACATACGACTCTTCACAACAGAAGCCCGTCTGACATAATTGTCAGATGCTCCAGAGTCTATCAAGACTCTCCAAGGCTTATCAAAGCCTTTCACGTCCGCAGGGACAACCAGCAAACCTGGCTGGTACACCAACTCGGTGCTAGAAAGCACCGTTTACCTCGGGGTTTTGTGCTGTCGTCCCCTACCCCGGGGATTAACAGAACTGAGGGATCCCCCAGTAGGGCGCCCCGCACCTACTGGGAGCCGTCGTTTCCCGACGGCTTGGGCAAGGGCTTTTTCCCCACCCTTGGCCCCTTGTAGCGAGTGTCTCGCTGGGGATTTTTCGGACATCTGTTCCGCAGATGATCCGTGCTTCCACACAGGAAGCATCTCAGCGGCCCACGCCGCTGCAACATATCTAATAGCTCCGTCTCGAAGCCCTGCGAAAAAGAGTCAGTGTGACACTTAGCGGGAGGTTTCTCCTCCGCTTCGACCTGACTAAGATCCATGGGTTCGGGACCCACCTTAGAGGAACGGAAAATCCTCTCGGCGTTAAACGCCATCTTAAACGCCTCTTCCAAGGATTGGGGTCGGCATCGGAACAGTTCCGAACTTGCTGGCCCTTCTTTCAGGCCTCCCATGAAGACGGGGATGGACACATCATCCGAATACGCTTTCCCGTACATCCCTGCCAACAAGGTCTTCAGTTCTTGAACATATGTTTCCAAGTCCCTAGTGCCCTGACTGCACCTCAAAAACGCCAACTGATTCTGGAAAACCAGATCAGGCGTGACGGCGAACATGTCCATAAGCTTTTGCTTAAGGACTTACCAGGTCGGGAACACGTCCATGACCGAATCCGAGCATGTAAAAGCTCATGAACGGGCTTTACCCGTAAGATTGGTCAGTGCAAGTCCCACTTGCAAGTGATCAGCGATCACATTCGCTGTGTCGAAGGCCGTTTCGACCTCTCGTAACCACACATAAAGGTTATCACCCTTTTCAAAGGTGAATTCCTTTATCTTAAAGGACAATGGGGGACGAACCCCCGTGGAACGACCTCCACCTAAACTCGCCTCATGCGCGATGAGGGCATTGGCCCTTGCCTTCTCGGCCTCAAAGCCCTGCTCCACTAGGATCTGCATGCCTTCGTCACCCAGTAAGGATAACAGCCTGTTAAAGGCTTCCTGCTGGACGAGGGTTAACCTTTCCCAATCGTCCTGATTCATCCCTTGCAGAGGATGCCGTCGCCTACCAACAAAGGTGTTGGATTGACAACAAGTGCTACCAGATGTAGCCGGTGCGTACACGCACGGTGCAACTAACGCACAGAGGAAGACTTTCCTAAAGCGGCGATGGGCCGCTACTTAGCCGATACGCCCTTATAAAAGGGCTTATTAAGAGAGAAATTTCTTACTCGGGACCAAGATTCCACTTTGGTTTACCAGTTAGCACAAGCCAACGCATTAACACAAGGCTCCCTTAATAAAAGGGTAGCTAAGGAAAAAACTTCCCTTACGCTACTACACTCACTGTGCTCGCGACCGGCTGAGCTCGTGCGTCTTGCAGTCTTTTGAGTGAAATGTAAACTGAATGTATATTTGCTATGTAATTAGCCAAAATAATTTAAACTAATGTAAACTCTATGTAATACTAAGTAGAACTTACCAAATTCGTACCTAGACAAAATGTAGTGTACACCACCTGTGTACTAACACGTGGCTGGCTGCTACGCCTCCACCAAGGTCTCCTGCCCTGATTAGTTAAAATAACCAATAGGTCCAAACCTTTCGGACAGGTCAATACTGACCCCAACTATAGTGTACTCACGTACACCACATAACTCAATGTAACCAGAATGTAACCCCGTTACACTTTTGCCGTCTCATCAATGCATCCACGCCCATCATTAATGATGCCAAGACCACTGTTCTAAGAGATCGCGAAAACGGGATCGCTCCGGCATTATCAAATGCGATTCCCCAAGCCAACCATTGATATTGTGTTTGGCATATAGAGAAGAATGTGAATGCGCGCTTCAAGACCAAGCTGGATGGGAATATTTGGGCTGCTGCCAAGGCATTTACGAGTGAAGGGCACAATGCCATCATGACAGATATACGCGCGATGGATCCGGATGCCTATGCGTGCTTAGAATATATCCCAAAATCCACCAGGACGGTCTCCAGTGCCCATCTTCATGCAATTGGACTTATTCTTCTTCCGGAGGCGATTATACTGGCGTTTTCGCCTGTAACAGGACTGATCCTGTTACAGGCTTACACTGTATTTGTGCGAGGAAGCGCGCAATACAATTAGGGCAGGATTAGTTGGTAAAAACTAATCCTATAATAAAAGTAAATATATCAATATTCACTTATCTGTTAGAACGCAAAATTAAGAGTGTTTATTTAATGGGTGGTTTAGAGGCTAATATTATAGTAACTAACTAATTAATATAATAATATCAAGTCTTTAACTAACTGGACTATTAGTTAACCTGCAAGATTCGGTATTTATACCGAATCGACTTTTCCTTCTTAGATTATAATAACTTATAATCTCTTATTTAAATTTCAGACAACGCGTCTGAAATTAAACTGTGTTATTCTAACTTGAATATCTATTATGTAATGGCACCCCATTACATCACCCCCCACTTAAGGTGGTTGGCCAATAATAATTCTTATTTTGGCCAATCATGGGTGGCACGTGTTGGTCAGAATTTCTCATTCACCAACTGATTGACCATCGACTCGATGGTCAAGACACACGGCGGCGGCGCTCTAAAGAGCGCTGCTGAAAACAATGAAGGAGCTTCTTCCTCCGCTCAGCACTAGGTGCTGATGTGTTGAGTGACAACGGTGACGCTGCATTAGCAGCGTCAACTACGCAAAGGTCGGAAGACGTACCGTCTTCGACCACAGATGCTTCTAAGGCGGTATCTGACAAGAAACAGGGAGATGTTCCTAATGCAACATCTCGCACAATGGCAACTTCCGAATGGCGTGTTGCCAAGAGGGCCATGTTCGGGAGTTCTGACTCCGAACAAAGTGATGGGGATACAGGTGTCCCCACTAAAGGATCTAGCGAGTCGAAACTCGCTAGGTGCTCATCGCCTAACAGCGATGACGACTCTGGTGTCGCTGTCAGCTATGACAGCGACAATGATTATCACAGGTGGTTGCGGGAACGCAGATCCCCACCTGGACCAAGTACTTCTCCACGTCGGGGTGATTTAACCCCGGCGCGTGGTGATGAAGCAGGCGGTGCTCCGCCTGCTAAAAGAGCTCGAACAGAAGCGTCGCCTGCCGCTTCTAAAGCTTATCATCGTACGGAACCACATGTTCCGTACAGAGTGGGGTTTTGGCCCCCTGGCTGGGCTATCGCCCCCAACAGTGGCGGTCACCGTAAACGGGACTGCCAGTATGCGTTGTTCGATATCAACGTGCTGGATGACTGCGAAGACATCCAATCACGTCGATTCGATCGAAGTACAGACGATAGGCGTCTGTACTTTATTGACCTCTTTTTCCAGGTTCGATATTATTCGAGCCGGAAAGGGTCAAGGAAGAACAGGGACGATAAAGACGCCCTGACTCAGAGTTGGAATGCTTTTGTTGACAACTACAACAAAAGCCCAGATGATTACGCGAATAAAGTTCACGTAATGCGCGAGCGCTTTTTAAAGCACTCACGTACAGGAAAAATGGAATACATCCATTTTGCTTGCATCAAAGAATGGTTAAAGTGTGGTGTCCTTTCTCACCTCCTTTGCCCGCGGTGTACGCAGGGCACTCCTCGTCTGTCAGAGGAGGAGTTGCGGGGGTACGGTGGCTTTTCCGTACCTGCCGAAATTCAGGGTTTAATTGATACCCTGAATGCATCAACACCTACTGTTGATGCTACTTCGCTTTATGAGTTTGAGACTTCTTCTCAAACTCAGTCAAAAGGTATGGGGCGTCGGCCCTCAGAACCTCAATCGGTTCCCAAGAGTCGAACTCTTGGGGATATCCCAGCCAGCGTACCAAGTACTCGGTACGCTGCCCCTTCTTCAAAGGCACCGAGCGCTTCGAGATCAAGCGCTCGAGGATATATCGCTTGTTCCCCTGATTATCAATCAGGGGCGGCGGAGGTTGAGAATTCCCTCGCCGTTGTTGTTGCGGAGCATGGTTCTTCGCTCCGCAAGCTCGAGGAGGGTTATTCCTCCTTGAGCAGCGATATGTATCACTGTGTGAAGACATATCGGTCTCTTCGCGAGGATGTCCGTGACATTCTCGGGGCGCACACTGCCCTCCAGCAGAAGAATGATCTTCTGTGCATTGATCTTTCCCGATATAAGGTAGAGCTCGATCGGCGCACGGCTGATATTGAGCAGTCGAAGGCGGAGGTAACGACTCTCCGCTCTGCTCACCAACGGCTGGAGGCCGATTACAAGTCTCTCTTGGGAGACTTGGAGAAGCACGGCATCTTCCGTGATTCTGCGTCTCGTCGTAAGACGAAGACGAGTGATACGGCTTGAGCCGCCCAACATAGAATGTTGGGTGAAGCCGCATTGCTGTGGGAATGTCTAAGGTATATGCATTCCCCCGAATCTCTTGGACCTTGAAGGGTCCAATGTACTTAGGAAGCAACTTCCGTGTAGGGAAGTTGCTTATTGCATGTGTAAGCAAATTAGTAGTACTTAGTAATACTAATTCACCTTTAAGAAAGGAGTTTTTGTTCTTCCTTCCTTGTTTATCTGCATTTTGCTTCTGCTTATCAAAAGCAGAGGCAAGTGCATCCTTTACATAGCGTATTACAGCTTGGCGCTGTAATACGAATTCATCTACTGCTTTATCAGCAGTAGGTGCATTGTCCTCGTTTTCTGCAGCCATTGCTGCAGACACATATTCATCGTATGCAGCTTCAGTTTTAATTGAAGCTGCTTCCGCTTCTACTGTATTTTCAGTAGAAAGGCCATCGTTTTGTTCAAGTGTTGCAGTCGCAACTTGCGCATTGACTCGCTCAAAATTTGAGCGGGTCCCTCCCCCACTTAGATTTGGCGTACCGCCAAGTAAAGCTGGGGTTCGTGGATGCCTTAAGGCATTCACGTAGAACGGTATATGCTTAGTTGAAGCATGCACCGAGTTGTTAATCGCAAATTCAGTGAGTGACAGGTAGTCACTCCACTGTTCAAAGGCATGTGCGTATGATCGCAACATGTCTCCGAGAACGCGGTTAGCCCGTTCCGTCTGCCCATCCGTTTCCGGATGGTCCGCAGTTGACATCTTCAACTGGGTTCCCAACAATGAGAACGTTTCTTTCCAGAAACATCCTGTAAATCTCGGATCTCGATCCGAGACAATGTCTTCTGGTATTCCGTGCAAACGGAATACCGTATCAACGAATATCCGCGCTGTTTGAGCGGCGGTTACGTTCGCTGATACTGCAGTAAGATGTACCATCTTACTGAAACGGTCTACAAAGACCACTATTTCAGTCTTCCGACTATTGTCAGGTGGAAGACCGAATACGAAGTCCATTGAAATGGACTTCCAACACTCTGTCGGAACCGGCAGAGATTGCAGCGGAGCCTGTGCGGACTGCGCAAGCTTAACGCGCTGGCAAATCTCTCAAGCGCGTACGTATTTTCGTACCCACTTGTACTGGTTTCGCCAGTAAAATTCACGTGCGAGAGAAGCGTATGTCTTCTCTCGACCTTGATGCCCCGAAATCGGTGCATCATGATACTCAAACATAATTTGATGTTTGAGATCATCGTCGTTTGGAACGAAGATGCGACTTTCATCTCTTTGGTCTGTGCTGTAAATCAGCAGACCATTGTGCAGTAGATATCGATGCACGCAAGCGCGGAGGAACTCTGGGGGTTCGTCGCGTTTCTCACTTGATTGATTACTTACGTAATCAATCAACAAACGTGTTCCTCGTCTGTTTTGTACGCCTCGCGTACTTGTCTTATAATTGACGACGCAAAAGCAGTGCAACGGATCGCGTTTGCACTGACACCTTCGGTTACGGACGGTTTCGTCTCGTAATCGGGCCTTAGTGATAGCGCATCTGCTATCACGTTCAACTTTCCAGGTTTGTATTCAACCGTAAAGTTGTACTCAGCAAAGAATGACAGCCATCGAGCCATTCTTTGAGAAATGTGTGGTGAATTCACGGCCGTGCGTAGCGACGCATGGTCCGTGTAAACCACAAACGGTCTATCTCCCAATAGATAGATCCGAAACTTAGCCAGTGCGTACTTCATGGCAAGGAGTTTCTTGTCATGCACTGGATAGTTGCGCTCGGCTGGGCGCAACTGACGCGATTGATAGAAGATTAGGCGATCAAGATCATCGTGATCACGCTGCATCAAAGCACAGCCGATAGCGAAATCGCTCGCGTCGCAAACGACGTGTAACGGACGCTCGTTATGGGCTATAGCCAAGACAGGCGCTTCAGTCAAGCTTTGTTTGACTGCATCAAAAGCATCTTGACATTCGGTATCCCAATGCCATTCGACATCTTTCTTAAGTAATTGAGAAAGAGGTCGTATCAACCCAGCATAGTTGCACGAATACTTGTGCAAATATGTTTCCAATCCAAGGAACTTTCGAAGTTCCTTAACGTTGTTTGGCGTAGGCCATTCAACGATCACCCTGATCTTTTCTGGATCAGGACGCACCCCTTTCTTGCCCACAAAGCATCCAAGAACGGGTATCTCAGGTGCACCAAAGGTGCACTTCTTCAGATTTGCATAGAGCTCATGCTTACGCATCAGCTCAAACACTCGACGTAGATGCTCCCTATGGACATCTACATCGCTTTTATCGTGTTCACCCTTACTATGGATGAACACGTCATCGAAATAACTCGGTGCGAATTCTCGCACCGGGCGTAATAGATGCGTTACGCATCTGTTAAACATAGCAGGGGCATTTCGAAGCCCCTGCGGCATAGCAAGCCACTCCCAAAGCATGCCGCTTGGGGTGCTTACCGCTGTGAGAGGGATATCCTTCCCACGCATTATGATTTGATAAAATCCATCTCTTAGATCGAGAGCACTAAAGATGGTGCTCCCGCACATGCCATCTATGATGACATCCTTCCGCGGTATTGGTGTCTGTGCCGGTACCGTCGCTGCGTTCAGCTTGTTGTAAGCGCGAACGATTCCCCACCCACCTGTGGACTTTTTCACACAAAAGGTGGGGGTAGAGTGCGGTGAGGTAGACTCCCGCACTTGGCCTGTATTACGATGAGCTTCGAAGAGCTCGTCGATTGCTTTTACCTGATCACGCGGCATTGGCCATTGCCGCGTAACACAATACTTCGTGACTGACACGAGGTCAATCTCATGACGAGTTCCCTTATCCTTAGGGAGCTCGCTAGGTACTTCTTCTGGGAATACGTCAGAGTATTCTCGAAGTACCTCATAAAATGGGGAGTTCGCTTTAAGCGACTCCCAGCTCTGCGCTTCAAAGCGCTGAACTTTGGTTTGATCACTGGGAACATCGTTCCCAATGTTTTCCACTTGTAATGTGGATATTCGTTCACGAATATCCACTACATCATCTGTTGCAACGATAATACAGATCTGTTCGATCTGATCATCGTGCAAGTTTCTCATAAACTTCTTCCAGCTTAGCGCCGGTAGTAGAGCCATCACCTCCTAACCTTCTTTCGGAGGGTGTTCCATCAACAGAGACTGGGTAGCTAATCCGGTCTCCGTTTGCTTCAAGACGTTGATCGTCTCGACGGAACTGCCCATGCAATCAGACGCACTCGTCTGATTGACTGCTACACCGTGATTACGATTCACCGTGTGCGAATACTCATCATCATGGTGGCCACTGCCTACCATGGAATTTTGGCGATCAGATGTGCTCGTCTGATCGGCCGCCTTTTCTGCGACACGGTGGTCTTTATCACCCGTGCGCATGGCTAACGCAACGTGGTGGGCACTGGCCACCACGGAGTTTTGCTCACGATTGCACTCGATCGTGAGTTCACTCTCATCAACACGGAATTCATTCGTCGTGTTGGAACCTTCGGTCGCACAGTGGGTGTTTCCCACTGTGGATACATTTTCATTCTCACGGTGGGTGTTTCCCACCGTGGATATAACTTCATTCTCACGGTGGTCTTGATCACCCGTGGAATGTTTCTCTCCAACACGCAACGACTCTTCTGTTTCGTATAGTAGTCCCTATGGACTCTCACCAGCGGAGGTACCTTCCGCTGATCGTGTCAGAACAGACCTGGTGGTGCCATCGCTATCCACCAGTCTGTATGAAGCTGCGGTTGTATCCTCTGATACAGCCGGATTACACACAGGGTGATCAGATCCTGTGCGTCCGCCGCAGTCGATCGAAGGTTTAAACTTGGACATCCATGGGATTCCAAGTATCACATCGAACTTGTCATCTAAATCGAGGACGATGAATTCATCCTCGAATGACAGTTCATTCAACTCGAAGCGTGTTTTAATCACACGCTTTGGAATAGTCACGGTTGCACCTGTTGCTAACCGGACTGACAACATACTTCGTGGGGTCTCTACCTCCACGAAGCTCAACAGCGTTAGACTCTGAGTTCTAACGAAATTTTTTGACGCTCCTGTGTCAAACAAAGCTCGCATGGGGACATCGCTCCCGTGTGGCTTAACCTCTAGGGTGATAAGAGGCTTCCCATCACCCTGCACCTTTTGACAGGACATAGTCCCGTCTGGGGCTATTACCCTCACATGCCCTATGTCGGCATGTGGGATAACATTCCCAGTAGGGCGCCCCGCCCCTACTGGCGATTCTCGTTTTTTTGCACCAACAGGGTGATGTCCCTGTTGGTGTCGCCGTGCAGCGGACGGTTGCATCCGCTGACTGCGTGGCACCGGACGCGGTGCCATACACTCATGGGCAAAATGTCCCATTTTCACGCATCTATTGCAGCGAATATTCTTCTTAAATTTCGGTTGCTTCGTGTTCAAAGCAACCGCAACCGATAGGTCCATCGGCTCTGGACCTTCACCGCCCATGCTCTGGCGCAGGTGGCTGTTTCTTGAGACGAAGTGTGAGCTTCGTCTGCCTGACTGCTGATTGTTGACATGCCGTTGCGGCATGTCAAAAGCGAAGGGCTGTTGAGCCCTTCGGCTGTACCCAGCATGCGATGACGCTGATCGCATGCTGAACTCCTCACGGATGCTCATATCAATGGCATCCCTCAGAGTATCTGGAGGGTGCGGATAGAGACTCTGTTTGACGGGACCATCATTGAGTCCCCTCATGAAGCCAGTGACCTGCATAGCAGGGGGCACCGGCTCATACACAATATTTGACAGCAAATATTGCGTCTTCTGAGCGTAAGCTTGAAGGTCAAGCTTACCTTGCCGGAGTTCCATAAACTCCTGCCGACTACTTAGCTCCATTTCTGGAGCTTCAAAGTTGAGATTTAGCTCAGCTTTAAATTCCTTATAAGTAAGGAAGGCAGAGTCATCAGTGGCTCTGCGACTCATCGCCCATGCCCTGGCTCTGCCGCCTAGACATGTTGTGGCGAAGTACGCCTGTTGACGTTCGTCAACAATATTTTGCGCAGAGATGGCATCTTCCACCTCTGCGAACCATCTACGAAGGGGCTCGTCCCCTTCGCCGGTAAAGGGCGGTAACCGCGCCTTTACCACTTCAACGCTATGCGTTGTAGGTGCAGTTGCGGTCCGCGCTGCCTCTGGCGCGGGCCGTGCTGGCTTTTCTAGGTGGTTTCGCCTAAAGCGATTCACCACCTCTATCGCTTCCTCCGGGGGATTACCCAGGAGGAAGGTAATGATGTCGGTCCCCATGGACCAAACCATTTCTACCGTCGCGTCTTTACTACGCGACGTGAAGTGAGGGGAGTGTTTATTCACCACTTCCAGCGTTCTTTCTCGCTCGGCAGCCGACATGTCTCGCGACATGATACCGAGCGGCTCTTAATCTTCGCTCCGCTAGTTAACTAGCAGAACGGAACTGTGGTCATTAAGACGGATGTCGTAAAGCGGACTTTTTATTAGGCTACAATAGGGCCTAATTGGACATTTTATTAGGCCCATAGGGGGCCTAATATTATGACTAATATTAGGACCTAAATTAGGGGCCTGGTAGTGGACGCAGATAGTGGATACAGTAGTACATAATTAAGTACCGCCATGTGTACCACGGTGGGTACAGTAGTACGTACCACCGTGGTGTACAAAGACAGGATATAGAAGGGACACGGAAGATGTGCTGATTACTTACAGGTACGCGGCGAACACCAGCGAACAAACAAGGAACAAACGGAAAAATCAGGTCGACTGATGGACGGAAGGCGTTTCGACTGGACGATGCGGACTAGTTGAAAGTAGGAACAGGGTAGATCTAAGGGTTTAATTGCTAATATAGTTCTCCTTTTGCGTACGATCGCGCTGATAGTTTTTTGGGAAGGCACCTTTGCGCCCCCACCTTATTGAAACCTCTACGTCCCGGGCGGGAGCACTAACTGTGGTTTTGGCCCACCGGTTGGCGTAGAGTGCGAGAACTCACCCCACAAATCCGCCCGAAGTGTCTGCGGTTCTTCGTTTAAAGGTTTTTGGTTTTGGGAACGTGATCGAGC
>CM047587.1:24837773-24885299 GCA_026184515.1 Peronosclerospora sorghi | reverse complement strand
AAAAGGAGAACTTTTATTAGCAATTAAACCCTTAGATCTACCCTGTTACTACTTTCAACCAATCCGCATCGTCCATTAGGAGCGCCTTACGTCCATCAGTCGACCTGATTTTCCGCTTGTTCCTTGTTTGTTCGCTGGTGTTCGCCGCGTACCTGTAGGTAATCCGCCCATCTTCCGTGCCCCTTCTATATCCTATCTATGTACACCACGGTGGTACGTACTACTGTACCCATCGTGGTACACATGGAGGTACCTAATTATGTACTACTGTATCCACAATCTGCGTCCACTATCAGGCCCCTAATTTAGGTCCTAACATTAGTCATAATATTAGGCCCCCTATGGGCCTAATAAAATGTCCAACATTAGGCCCTATTTTTGCCTAATTAAAAAGTCCGCTTTACGACAACCGCCCCTGAGTCTCGTCCCAGCCGTACAGCGGTTGGGGCGAGGGTCGATCATGCCGTCAATTCTGGGGATCATAGTGCCGCTTGAGAATTTGTCGTTGCATATCGATCAGGTCACCATCCAGCAGTCGATCATCACCCATCATCTGCCCCGTCTCCTTTCAATCAAGCCCAGTTCCATCAGGCGGTTACCATTGGGGCTGTCCACTGCTATCTAACACTCTACTGAGGCCAACCGTGACAACTGAGATCAGGCTGTCTCGATCACGCATTCACAGTCTGCTATGCCATCTTCAACGGACAGCTTTTCATCCCACATCACCAACGTTCCTGCCTTGGATAAGGCCGCAGCTGATCAGGCGATCGCCGCGATCAAGCAGGCTTGCGATCTGCAAGAGGCTCTCCATTCCAGCAGCGAGCAGGTCGCCTTGTTTTCTGGCTCACTTGCCATGAGTGAAGACACGGTTGCGATGCTTCGTCGGCGTCTCACTCGTACCCAACGTGACACGGCGGACCGGAAGAAGGTAATCGAGGGATGCCTTAAAAACTGGAGCCGCTGCGCGATTTTATCAACGCTGCGATCAAGAAGCTCGAAACCCAGCTGAAAGACGCCAAAAGCACTATCGCCGATCAAGAGCAGATCATATACGATCAGGGTGTCCAGATCCGGGAGCTGGAGTGTCGCAACGATCGTGAACGTTACCTGCGATCAACGCTTGAAGACACAATTGCATACCAAACGAAGGAATTGGAGCAACTCGAACAGCGTGTATCTACGTTGCAGCACGAGCGCGATCAGGTTATTTGCCGCAATGTGCGCTTGGTCCAACGGGCGGTAAGTCTCACTATCGAGGTGGACAAGTACAAGGATCAATGCGATCGCCTCCAGAAGCAGAACGAGTCTGCTCGCGCGTCGATGGACTATTACACTGCCATTATGGCCCAAGCACAGGAGGTATCGGACCGGGTTGAAGCGGAACTCACTACCGCTCGACGTCACCTCGATCAAGTTTCCGCGGACCGGGACACATTGCGTGATCGGCTACGACAGGCCCAAGGCGAGGTTGCGCGGTGGTGCTCTCATCAATCGAATATTTAGTCCGCACTGACGGGCATATCTCTGCAGCTTCTGGCCGGCCCTGATCAAGTCCCATTGCCCGCTAGTCCCTCTGCTGCTTCGACGACCAACTCGGTAGTCAGTACCACTCCATCGTCCGGAAAGCGTATTCGGCGTTCTCGATCTTCTTCTCCGTCTAAGCGGCCACGCCTTCTCTCTCCGGCTTCGGAGGAGAAGACTGAGGATGATAATCCCCTTACTTGCGATCCAGACGTTGAAGATGAGGACACTGGCCCGATCGCCTCCATTCCTTCTACTCCAACCATTAGCGAGTTTAGGAGCGAGGGCCAGCCTGATCACGACCCGACCGGGTCCCTTTTTACTCGCACGGGTGACTTCCAGACCTTGATCGCGGTTCCTGATGGTACCACTGACGCCAATATCCGGCCTTGGACTCCGGATCAGCTCGGCATGTACAATTTACACAACGTCACGGACCAAGTGGTTTTCGACTACTTGACCCGCCCTGCTGGATGGTTGTTCCCGCCTGCTGCATTGGCCCCTCCTACTAGTGTGTGGTCCGGTCATTTGATCACCCAGGCAGAGATTGAACATTTATACTCCCAGCGCCCCTGGGATATTTTTTCGACCATGTTTCCTCCTCTTTCTTTTCGCTCGGCTGGCTGGTTCGCTGACCTGGAGACCAAGTATCTCAAGTTCCTCGATCATCACGCATTGGCGATTTGGGAATCAACCCACTATCTCCCTATCGCGAAAAATCTTCGTGATATTGATGACTTCTTCCGCGTTTATTACATCCAACGTCGCCAACGCAGAAGCCGGGCTGGGGCGACCTGGAAACGTGTCGTGGAGCTCATCTTGCGGGGTATTATCGACGGGAGATGTGATCTCGACATTTTCTTGGACCCTTCGATCATCCATTGTGCCCGCAATCGCCCGCTGAAGTTTGCCCCGGACGATGATGGAGTGTGGTACCCTGGGTTTCTATCGGACCCGCCACCTCAGAGCCTACAAGAAGCGCTGGCAGATGTCGACGACCTTGAACCTTGGCGGGTTCAATATCGTTCCTGCCCCGAAAATCACCCTGGTCGTAAGATTCCTCGCCTTCGCCGTAAGTTCTATGGGTCCGAATAGTCGGTCGATCACCTTTCTTCAATCAATACATTCTTTCGATCATGTCATTTCACTGTTGTCCTTTGTCCTTAAATGCATAATATAAATTGGTAGTCCGTCGGCTCATCTGCCGTATCCAATCACCATACCTCGCAACATCCATGTTATAACACCATTTCCAGTCAATCATCACTTCTTCATCCATTGGGAGCTTCGTCGATCACGATTTCCCTAATCAATCAGCTGATCACACATTAGTGGGACTCTTCATCCACTTGAATTACATCAAACCGATGTCGGTTGATCAACCTGCTCTCAAAGTCCTTGATCAGGGCATCACAGTTCAAGTCCGCCTCTACCCATGACGGCTCGGTATGACCCTTCCAGTAGACTTGATACTCACGCAACGTCCTTCCATATCTAGTCTTTCGTCCAGATCGAACATGAGTGACGCGATCAACTTCAAATTCGTCTGGATCTAGCGTCCTTTCCCAGCTGTCCTCCGGTAGCAAGGCTTCGTCAAAGTCGAACCACTCTTCAATCCCAGCTGTTAACACTGCGGTAGGGAGATCTGGAAACTCCTTAACCAATTTTAACTTGGATAGGTGCACCACGGGGAACATGCGATAGTCCGTGCCAGTTGTAACCAATCTTGCTGCATGATCACCGATCACCTCATCGACCCTGCAGGGTCCATGCCACATGTGCGCCAATTTCTTTGCATACCCTTCTTTAACGCGATCAAGGTATAGCCAGACCCTTGATCCAGCCTCGATCTTGTGTGGCGTCACCTGATCGTTGTGCTTTTCAGCTCGATCAGCCATCGCTTGGTGTAATCGAACGTTCACCTGATCACGAGCGAGGAGATAGTCTTTCTGCAACTTGTACCTCCATCGGCGAGCATCACGGTCCTTGCGTCGAATTCCACCTAATTGCAATGTCGATTCCAACGATGATCGTGGATCCCACCCATACGCCAAGTAAAAGGGCGTTTCTCCACGAATGCGATCAGGGGTTGAATTCAACGCAAAAAACAGTCGCTCTGCATATGCACTCCAATCCTTCTGGCCGACAACTGACACATACATCTTGATGGCCCTCGTAATCGTCTGCACCGTTCTTTCTGCCTTGCCATTTGCCTGCGGACGGTAAGCCATAGTGGCACTCTGCCGTTGTCCCACGATCTTGTTAAACGCACGAAATACTTCCGACATAAAGCCAGGCTCTCGGTCGTGCCTGATCACCTCACTTGCACCAAATCGTCGGAACACGCACTCTTCGTAATTTTCCGCGACTTTCTGCGCTGTGCGAGATGATCCAGCTTTAGCGATCACCATACCCGTGAACAGATCAACCCAAATCAACAGTTCCGTATGCCCATCGGTTGATCGAGGCAATGACGGTATGTGATCCATGGCAATCACTTGGAACGGGTACGTGGCCTCGATGTTCCCCGGCGATATGCCCTTGATCGTAGGCTGGCCCTTCCCCGTTTCGCAATCCACACATTGTCCAACAAATCTTTGCACGCTGCGGAATAGACCCCGCCAATGGAAGTACCGTCTTATCCGTTGATAGGTGCGGCCTATACCATGGTGTCCTCCTTCAAAACTCACATGATAGTGGTGGAGGACATCCGCGTGAAAGGTCTCGGGTAGTACCAGCTTAATTAACGATCGGCGATCATCTTGATCATCCTGATCATCCCCGTTCTTCCTTTTAGCCTCATTTCCACAGTAAATCAGTAATCCTTGTTCGTCAACATCATAGTTGTCAGCAATTTTCGCACACTCATTCACCTCGTCTGCGCTCAATTGTATAACGTCACCGTACAGATAACACCGCAAATCGTGGATCCATTTCTCTTTATGCTGTGCCTTTTTCACCCGTTCCATTCTTATTCCTGATACTGGTATATCGGTCCATGTTGACGGTCGTGGTTGCCGGTGGTTACGTGATCGGGTCGTCACTAGCACTTGCGGTGCGGATTGATCTTCGTTCCATGTGATTACTTCGGGTAGACGGTTGAGATCAACTAATCCTGCCAGCTGTTTCTCATCTTCGATCTCAAATCTTGTTCCACCCTGCATAGCCATGGTGGTAATGTGATCTGCACTCCTATTCCACTCTCTCTTGACATGTACCAAATCATGATCACTCCACTTGCGTAGGAGGTTAAAGGCACGCTGTTGTAGCACTTGCAATCGCGGAGCTTTGCATTCCATTTCTCCTCGCATTTGCCGGATCGCTAAATTAGAGTCCCCACACACGATCACCCTTCCCTTGGGATATCGTGCCAACAAGTCCAGACTTAAAAGCAACCCGTGGTATTCTGCTTCATTCACCGTGATATCCGGTGCATGATCGGCGATCGCGATCATAATCTTCCATTCCGGTAACTTCCACACAATGGCACCAAATGCACCCACACGTCGCTTGACACTTGCCGATCCATCAAAACTGATCACGTAAAGTTCTTCACCTTTTTTTAACGTGGGAGGTGGTACTTCGACCATCTGCCGCGGTTGCTTTTTCGGTGCGATCGCGACCAACGCTTCATCAATTTCGGTGCGAGGGGTGATGCTTGCGGCTAACGCCCCTAGCACCTCCTCTTCTCCATGCACACATTTCTTGATCTCGAGGTCCCACTGTGATAGGATCGCAGCCCATCTACCTAATCTTCCGTCCAACCCATTGGATGTTAGTAACCACTTCAATGTAGATATACGTGATAAAACGGTGATCGTCTTTCCGACCAGCATCGTAAAATAAACATCCAAAATTTGTAAAAGCGCCAGAACTTCCTTTTCGACGGGGCTGTAATTCAGCTCATCGCTTTTCAACGTTCGGCTAGCGAATGCGACGGGATGATACACTTGATCGTATTCTTGTACTAGAGCGGCGGATACTGCCCATTTGCTAGCGTAAACCACGATCACCGGCGTCTTGTCCTGATCAAAGTGTCGCACGGTTGGAGCTGATGCAATCTTCGCCTTCAGCATGCTGAATGCCACTTCTGCTCTAATTAGTCGATCATCCTCGTGATTTGATTCCGCCTCACTATGTGATCGTTTCTTAAACTCTTGATAATCTATCTCCCTCAATTCGTAAAGCACGGCGGCATAAATTGCGAAATCTTCAATAAATCGACGATATTAATTTAGGCTTCCCAAGAACGATTGCATAGCACGTAAGGTTCCAGGGAAAGGCAAATTGATCAGATCGTCCAGGTTCTTTGGATTTGTTTCTAACCCGCGGCAAGAGACGTGATGTCCTAAATAGGGCACTTCGCTTCGCCCCCAGTACGATTTAGCCACGCTGATCGACAAATTCCATTGATCGCACTTTTCCAGCAAGTGCCGCACCTTATCGCATAGGGTGGACCAAGTAGGTGCAGGGATTAATATATCATCGATATATGATCGCCGTTGCATCACAGACGGGCCCAGCGCTTAGTCGGGTTCTCCTGCTGTAAATACATCAGCTGATTCATCTGCATCGTCTTTGACCCTAAGATATCCATATAGTGCATTGCGATCAACCGCTGATAAATTTGCGGAGCATTCTTGAGGCCAAAGGTCATCCTATTCCACTCAAACAATCCAAATGGAGTGACAAACGCCGAAATTTGGCGTGCCCGATCGGTCATAGACACGACCCAGAAACCACTCGCCATCCAAAGAGCAAAACCACAACGCTTTATCCAAATCTTCGAGTATATCGGTGATCAGGGGCATTGGGTACACCATCAAACACGTGAGTTGATTCACCGCGCGATAATCGATGCATAGACGTATATCGACCCCATTGTTTTTCACGATGATCACTATATGCGATGCCCAGGGTGACGTTGACGGCTGAATGATCTTAGTTGCTAGCAACCCCTTGATCAGGGCTGACAACTTCTCGCAAAATTGTGGGGCCACTTTCCGGCACTTTTGGGTGATCGGGCGCGCATTACCCACATCGATATCACAAACAACTCCTCGTGCAGCGGGGGGTAGCGCGTTTCCCTTCCCGATCAACAAATGTTTTTTCGCCCAAATTATTTCGCGAAGTTGATCTATCTCTTCCACTGTGTTGACTGTGGGATCTCCGACTAGCAAATCATCTTTGGTTACTTCTTCAGTGCTTGCAGACACTTCGGGTAACGTGGCAAGCTTCTTCTCCAATTCTTCCACATACAAATCTCCACCTTCGTGATAACAAACCTGATCGTCAATAGGTGTCACGTCGAATTCGCTGGGGCTAACTGAGGCGGGGTGATCACACGCATCTTGAGTAGGTGTATCGCTTGAAACAGGCTGTTCAACTCCATGATTGAGGGTCGGACTTTTCACTTCCGGCCCTGATCGCACCGCTCTTGCACCCCTTGCACCTTTTGCGCCCCTTCGGTTACCAACGCTACAGATGCGACGATCGTGTCCGTGGGACGTACTAAGATACTTCGAGGAGTTGGATACTCCTTCTTCTCGAGTAATGGACCCAGATCGACACTTTCTTGATCGTCAGATACCAAATCGGTGGAGGCTTGATATGCCAGATTTTGCCACTCTTTGTAACGGTTGGACCCGATCGAAACAAATCCGGGGCGGCGGGGCACATCATCTTTGTTCATCCAAATACCTAAAATAGTCTCTTCTTGAACAATGATGGGGTGATCGACGATGTTCGTAACACGTAAATATCTCAAATTGCCCACGACCCTGGTGATAGTGGGGACCCAATATCTTCCACGAGTAATCCACAACTTGCGAGATCGCTGATCGTAAATTCGTACTTCGGTTGATCGACCTAATGGGATCTGTTCATACTGATCGAACTTCATATAATTACCGCTCGACCCATACAACTGTCGACGTCCCTCCAGTGGGATGATCACTTCGTCAGGTAAACTTAGTGCGCCATGAGCGATATCTAATCGAACACCAGCTGGTATCATGAAATCCATACCCAATATGGCGTCTTGACCAACAAGTTTGCCCACCCATGCCTGGAAATAATAAACCAATGAGCCCGCTAGCGTGATCTTGATTTTTGCACGTCCTTCTGTTTGGTATGCAATTTCCCCAATGCCAACACATTCTTTTGTTTGACTCGTGTCAATCCAACAACCTACCTTACGAGCAAAGGTTGAGTCGATGATCGACACTTCGGCACCAGAATCAAATAATATCATAGCTCGCTCGTTGTTGATTTTTCCACTCGCCTTGGCTTGCTTGAACCATTTCTTTGGCGAGTGATATTTCCAATATCCACGTGATTCGCCTGGAAGTAATTCGACTTCCATGATCACAGGTGATCGAGAAAACTCATCAATATGGAAATTAGCCAAAAGTGGTAAATCAAGCTGATCGCGTTTTTCCTTATCTCTTGTTGCTACTCGATCAGCTCTCTTCTTATCCAAAAATGCAAAAATACACAAACTAGAACGCTCGTCTCGTACCAGATTCCAACCTGGCGAGCGTCCTAGCTTAACAAATCTTCGGCTTCCTTGGGCAACAGTCCTGCTTGCTTGGTAGGGTTATACCACTGGCGGATGCGGTTGTAAAATTCTTCCATAGGGCACTTCCCTGCATCGTGAATCTCGCCGCATGCTCGGCAGACGTACAGGCATTGATCGGTGGGGTGTCCTTTCTTGCCACACTTCAGGCAAGTCAGGCGCTTCCAGCAACGTAAGTTGTCGTGTCTGATTGATCCACAATGACTGCACTTCTTTATCGCCCCTTGATCGACTGCTTTGGAGTCGCTTCGTTTTCCTGATCGTGACTCGCCAGGCTGATCGCGCGCCCCTGGTTGATCGCGCATAGTAGCAATCATATAGCGGCGCTGATCGCCATCACTTCCACTATCATCAGCACTTGATTCTTCGCTCCCCGACGTTACCTTGATCGCACGTACGCCCCTAGGCTTTTGCATCGCGGCCGGTGCTCGATCGTCGCCAGATTTTGGGCGGAATCTGCTGGTGCCTACAGCCGCTGTTGGCTGATACCACTTGTTGCGTGCGTATGCCCGCAACGTTTCTTCCAAGTCCGAAGCACGATCCAAGCGTAGGAGAGCCAGATGATCGGCGAGTTAGCGATTGGCCAGAGTGTCCAGAAAATGTTGGACATGTTCGCGCAGATTTTCGGGCGGTCCATCTCTGATCGGTAACTTAGCTCGCAGTCCCGCCACATTCAGTCGGTGCAAATATTCGATAGGACTTTCGTCTGATCGCTGCTTCATATAATAATACTGGCGGGATGCCGATTGACCAGTTCCACAGTATTGTACTTCGAATTCATCCACGAGACTTTTCCAACTTGATCGGGTGGTTCTACTCAACTGTCGATGCCAGTTGCGCGCTGGTCCCTTCAGTAAATCGCCCAGGATTAGACACTTTTCAGGATCAGAAGCTTGATCGCGCATAAATGCTGACTTGAGACGACTGATCCAGTTCCTCGCTTGATCTTCATCCCCTTCTTTTCTCAAAAATTCTTTCAAATCTCTGATCGCAGACATCCGAATTCTGGCAATTGGCTGCTGATCAGGTGTCCCAGTATACGCGGATGCCACTGTGGCTCGCCGTGGCAGTGTGATCGGTTCATCAGGGTCGACGTAGTCAATTTGAGACCGTTGATCGTGAAACGAGTGCACGGATTCCATATCGACATCTTTTACCGTCGTCGACCTATCTGGTTTCGACTGCTGACCACGCAACGAGTGTACAGACTCCATATCGACATTCTTGATCGACGCAGCTCTTCCTTGATTTGGCTGGCGGATTTTTGGTTCCAACGACTCCAGGAGCCCACTTACTGCTCTCTTCAGCTAGAAACTTCTTCATGGCTTTGTCAAAAAACATCTGCCACTGTGGCCCTTGATCGTTTTCTGTCTTGATCGACTGAGGTTCCATCTTGACAACCGGCAATTTGGCGTTGTCCTTTTGGCAAACTTCCATTCTGGTTATCTTGGGCTCCATACTCCCCGCTCTACTTGACTCAATTCCCTGATCGTCACCCTCTGAAAGGGCAGATTCATAGCACGATGACCCCGGATGTCCCGCTACGTTGATTGACGGACATGCCTCAATCTTTAACGGGGATTGTGGTGGTGAACTGGGGAAATATTTATCGTCTTCTTCGCCCACGATGGGTATCAACAGGGAATACAACAGCTGGGTGTCCTCTGCCAGATCTTCGGATTCCTGATCGAATACTTCCTCGGCATCGTAGGCGCTTGTTATCAGACCAGCCTGCTTGATCAGGCGTATTAGCCTTAGCACAATCGTTAGCTTATCTTTTCCCTTCGTGATTGGCTAGTTGACCGGTCTACTCAGCTTCCCGCTGATCGTGACCCCGAGCAGGCTCATGATCGAGTTCGTCATCAGGTAATCTTCCAGGTGCTCTCGGTAAATCTTTTGGTAAAACGTCTTTACCAGATCGGCTTCCGTTGGCGGCGTACTTGATCGGCTTTAGTCGCTCTCCGACCCAGGCGCTTTGATCAACATCTTCGGTTGGTCGGTCTTGTAATACTTCTCCATCGGATCCCAATCTGGATCATTATATACACGTATTTTTGGCGGATCATAACTTGCGGTAATACTTCTCCATCGGATCCCAATCTGGATCATTATATACACGTATTTTTGACGGATCATAACTTGCGTTATCCGCATGGGCTCCCGAAGGAGCCTCGGGAGGTGGTTGAGGCTTCTCCTCCTTTACGTCATCTCGATTCCTCCCCAGGTCCTGATGATCGGCATTTCCTTTCTTCTTCAGGCATGACGACGACGAACTGCCTTCCGTCGTCACAACCACCTCCTCCTTTTCCACCTTGATTTTCACCTCTACTTCAGCTTCCGTTTTCACTTTCACATCCGCGCTATCTTGCGTAGAATCGCGGTGATATCCCGCGTCGCCCAAAGATCCGGGCACGCGCACCGTTGTGGTGGAGCGTCTGATCGAAGTTTTTGAGACTTGATCAGGCGGTACCACGGCGCCTAGACTGCCGACTAACGAAGGGGGTCCTCTGGATGTCTTCTACTGCTTGTGTTCTTGCTCACCTTGTGTACCCGACGGCTAGGCGTGGGTCGCTCCTCAGGTGGCGGGGACAGCGCACAGCGAATTCTTGGTGCAAGATTGAATTAACTAACTTGTGATGATACAACCGATGCGATCAGGATTGATCACGTGCGATCAGGTGCTTAATCCACGTCAATTAACCGTGATCAGGCTTGATCAAGCTCGGGCTGATGCTAATAACGGACGATCAGCAGTATTCCGTCTTGATCGCAAGTGCGATCAGGCGGCAGTCCGATGCGATCAGGCGCTGAAACGAAGCCAATCGGTCGTGATCAGGCACGATCAGGCTTTGGCTGACGTTAATAACCGTCGATCAACAATATTCCGTCTTGATCGCAAGCGCGATCGGGTACTGAAAGGCTCGATCAGGGGCTAAAAGATGCTGCCCAGTCGTAATATACCTTGATCAGACTTGATCAAGCACCGGAAGTCGTTCAAGTAGCAGTTGGCGCGATTTGCGATCAGCGATCACGATCACGATTGGCAAAAAGTGTCGATCAGATGTTGATCGGTAGGGGGGGGTACTTGAGCAGGCAGCGGAAGTCTTCACTGCCTGATCGCGGAGCCTCTAAGCCGTCAAACAGCTAAGGAACGCCCAAATCAATGCGCTCCTAGCCTAGACTATATGAGGAATAGGTAATTTTATATTAAAATCCACCTAGAGTTCCCGTGGGGCGCTTAAAGCAGCCGAACTCTAGGGGCCAAACGTTAATTTCACGGGGAAGAGGTGAGAGCACTGCTCGATCACGTTCCCAAAACCAAAAAACTTTAAATGAAGAACCGCAGACACTGCGGGCGGAGTTGTGGAGTGAGTTCCCAACACTCTACGTCTGCCGGTGGGCCAAAAAATGCACTAAGTGCTCCCGCCCGGGACGTAGAGGTATATAATAGGGAGGGAGGCGCAAAGGTGCCGTCCCAAAAACGATCTGCTAGATCGAACGCAAAAGGAGAACCTTTATTAGCAATTAAACCCTTAGATCTACCATGTTCCTACTTTCAACCAATCCGAATCGTCCATTAGGAGCGCCTTCCGTCCATCAGTCGACCTGACTTTCCGCTTGTTCCTTGTTTGTTCGCTGGTGTTCGCCGCGTACCTGTAAGTAATCCGCACATCTTCCGTGCCCCTTCTATATCCTGTCTATGTACACCACGGTGGTACCTACTACTATACCCACCGTGATACACATGGCGGTACCTACTTATGTGCTACTGTATCCACTATCTGCGTCCACTATCAGGCCCCTAATTTAGGTCCTAATATTAGTCATAATATTAGGCCCCCTATGGGCCTAATAAAATGTCCAACATTAGGCCCTATTTTTGCCTAATTAAAAAAGTCCGCTTTACGACACCGCCAACTTCTACGCCTTCGTCCTCGGCCAGATCATACAGGGTCATCTACCGGCCGAACGGACGGTTGTTTCTCAAACTTTTGCGGGACTCAGTGTCTTTCACTCGTCATGGGTAGTTCTTCCTCGACCCAGACGACGCACTTTCCTTCGAGAGCTTGCTTTATGCCTCTTCAACGGACACTAGGCGCGCTTGATATCTTTTAAACCATTTAAAATGGCTTGCAGGGCAGCATCCGGCCCTGCCACACTTTCATCTTCGCAGTCGCTCATTTTTCTCAAAAGAGTTGTCTTCCAAGAGGGAAACGCTTCGCTAACCCTTTAACCAAGGGTACTTTCCACTAGCTCCAGGAAACGTTACGGGAAACTCCAAACGAAAATTTATAAACGTTAAACTCCAAATGAGAACTTGTGAACGTAAAATTTAAAAAAGAAAACTTATAAACGTAAAGCTCCACACTCCAGTCCTTTCAGCCTTGGGCTCATAACCTGTAGAAATTTAATTCAAACACAAAAATACACATTGGTGTTAGATGCGCGGAGAGAAGACTTGTGCGTGACGTGTGCCGACAAGACCTGGTTCGTCGATTCTGCGATTCGTGTCGTCCATTTGGTGTTCAGAGTGAAAAATCCTAGCTTTAGAGCCAACTTAGTTGTTCCACATTTCACAAATTCAGAGGACGGATACTCGATCCCTGCTATAGTCACCATAGCGATGAGATAATATCTTAAGATGTCAAGGGAACATAAGAAAAAGTATATTTTCTCTCTCTTAAACTTATTCGGAAGCTTAGCCACATCCTGACTCAGTTGACTGGTAAGCATACTCGACAACTTTTCCGTTTTTGGTCCGACGGAAGCGCGTCTCTTTAGGATCAAAGCCCTGTTCGTTCGAATCGTACAGTGCCCACTGCGGAGTGGGGGCCGTGTAATCGTCGGATGTAAACGGCGTGCCATCTTTGTAAAATTTGGAAACAAGCTCGTGAAAACGCGTGTAATCGATCCATGTGTGCCATATCCCGTCTCGATAAAATTTCTTCTTCGCAAGAAGGACACTGTTTGAGTGTGCATGCTCCGAGGCAATCGCATATTCTCCGCTCACAGAATCACAGAGAGAAGAGCAAAAGTTGCGCACTTCCTCATGCCATGGAACGTTCTTCATTGTCAAGTCCGATCCATCCGACTTTCCACAGTATGTCACAGCCTTTATCTCAATGAAGTCAGGGTGCCCAATCTTGATGAGGTCGGCGTAATTGTCCAGCTCTTCCATGTTATAGGACTTTACGAGCGTCAGTCGGTACACTGTTCGCTGTCCCTTGTCCTTAAGCGCTTTTAGGCAAGCGAGAAACCGCTCCCAGAAGTCTTTGAAAAGCGGTCGATCGACAGCACGCAGTGACTCCTTTGTGGCAGCGTCTACACTGACATAAAGTTGCGTGACCGGGTCAAGTGCAGCAATTTTTTCGGGAAACTGAGCATTTGTGACCAAAAAGGACGAAATATTTCGGCTATGGAGGTGTTTGCAAAAGTCGTTGATATGTGGGTACATTATCGGTTCGCCCACCAGTGACAAAGCGCAGTGGCGCACCGTGAAAGCTTCATCCCATCGCGCAGGAATCAATCCGGGAAGTCCCTTTAATTCCTTAATCATGGCCTGGTGACGCTCAATAGCGCCTTTCACAAGTGTCTCAGCATCATCCGTCTTCCAACGCCAGACACGACCCACCGGGTTCTTGTGGTGACGCCAGCAGAAAACGCATTTGTTGGCACATGCCAAGCTAGGTGTCGTTTCCATGCACTGGTAGCTCGTGATTCCATAAAATGTATGCTTGTAGCAACCGCCGCGTCCACGCAATTGGTGTTTCGTCCAGCGACAAAGTTTTACAGCGCTGTGCGTACCAATAATCTTATACCCTTCTTTCGTTAACGCCTTACGTTGCATTGGCGTGATCATCTCACGTGACTTGCTCGCGACCTCGGATTCTTTCATCGATGTAGCTATGTCTTCCACATCCACCATCTCGCTGTCCTTGTTACTATTCTGCTGGGTTTGTTCTTCATCGTCCGACGACTCCGGCCCCAACATTTGCTCGTTCATGAGATCCTCCTCAGTCAGCTCCATTTTTTCGCTTTTCACTATCATCGCTTTCTTCGCTTTCTTCTGACGAGCAAAATCTTTCTGTGATAGCCATTCCTTCTTCCCATCTTTTGAGGACTTAACCGAATTTTCAGTATTATTCAGCATACTAACTGCTCTCTCCGAACTGAGCTCACACATGGCGACAACTAAGTTATCCATCCAAGTATCGAACTGCTTTAACATGTCCACGCTATCATCTCCCAATCCAAGCGCCACAAGGGATGGAGATCCCAGCTCGTTCAAGTCGCGTTCCAGGATTTTGGCAGCTGTACCATAATTTTCATCGTACTCTGCATTGCCCAGTCCAAACACAGCATGTTGCACATCCTTAAGCCAGGTCTTCGACACACGAAAGTCTTGCTTCATGTCAGTAATCCAGTTGCAGAATGTGCGCGCGTCTTCTGGTGGATTGCCATGCAACCAGGTTGACAGAATAGCGACTACAATGTCTTCTTGCTCTAGGTTATCTAGGTCATAGTCCTTCATACTCACGACGCTCGTCTCAAAATGAAAATCTGCCATATTGAGGGAAAACACTGTCTTCTCCAGCATCTTCGCCATCTTCTTGGACGTACCAGTCTGGGTGCCGTACAAGATGCGAACGGTCAGGGGCTTCGGCTTCTTGCTACGCTGACTTAGCTTTTCCTTGCGCTTAGATGAGATCACAGCTGCATCATTTGTCATCGAGCGAGGACGTAATGTCATGTAACAGAGCACACCGACTGCCAAAAGTATCAAGCTCACACCCGCACTGGCGTGAGTCGGTACCATCTTGGCGAGTTAGTTCAGCACTGCCAACCAACTACCCGAACATTTTCACATTTTCTGCATTAAATTAAATTATACAGTACGATAAGTTGTATATTTGAGGTAGAATTTTAGCATTTTGCGCTGTTATTTCATTTGAAGTGTGTGGCTCCAGGCACGAAGGATATGACAGTCAAGGGAACGTCGTTATGGCGCATGGCAGGCGTGTCGTACCTTCAGTACGTGAACCAATCGGCGAGTGTGCTGCGCGCCTCGCTCAAAGAACCCGTTAAAAGCACCGTACAAGCGCGTTCCAACGTTCAGTTCGCCGGCTTCAAGTGGACAAATGGCGAGCGCGGCGAGCGCGGTGCGTGCCACCAGCACTTTAAGTATCTTTTTTTTTGTTCTAAGGTAGACTGTTTATTTTAGTGAACGTGGACTCAATCAAGACGATTGCTGAGGCCTTTAAAAAGGCATAAGTATTTGCCGTTACGTTGGTCGATCAACATGAAGAATCACGAAGACACATACATAGCGTCAATGAAGCAAGAAGAATTGCCTCTTGTTTATTTCTGCCTCTAGCTCCTCGTTTTGTTGTTCACGTCCTTATCCTCTTCTCGCGCCTCGCTTATGAAATGTAAGGAGATGATTAGCGAAGCAATGAATCCGTCCGTCTAGCGAAGGTAAATAGCAAGATTATTTAAATGAAGACAGCAATGAATTCTCATGTCGTGCTTACTACTGTACTGACGATAAAGAGACGACTCGAGCGAGTCGCTCATGCATATTAATAAAGATACGTGTCTAAATCCACTACGCGGAGATAAGACGAACGTGCGTACTTGTGACGCCGGTAGGAGCTCCTCGCGTATCGGTACCCTAGAACAGGGGGTAGAACAATTACGGCAATCCCAGCGCCGGCAATTGCTGCGACTGCTGCTACACTTACAATCGCAGACTTCGTGATGATACGCAGTGGTGCACAGCAGCCATATTTGCGGTTCTTAGAGCGCAAAAAGCCCAGCACAAGACACAGCGTTTCATCGTGGTTGTTCCATGAACACAAACATGACCAACAAAACTCGTGGTCGCACTGAAAACACTTCATATGTGAGCATCCACCTTGCTTTTCAATGACAGCTTTGCAGGTGGGACACGTTCGTACGTTGTGATGCTTCTTCCAATGGCCGAAACGCTTCTCCACGCGGCGACAAGTCGGAAGCATGTGGAAGTCGCCGCCGCAACGCATGCACGACTCCTTTTTGCATGCTTGGCATTTTGCCCTGCGCGCTGTAGAGTTTAGCGGCTCGTCCAAGACGGCGCAACAACCGGCACGCGGGCAAAAGCGAATGCCAACCTTTTGATTTTTAAGAAACTTTTTGTATTTGCCGAAAGTTTCATGAGACACCAAGGCTTGAATGAGTTCTTCGGATAGAGGACTCAGACACTGCGGTGCCGGACAAACCAATTTTTTCTGAGAGACTTCGCCTTCTAGCACCTTATACTCAACGTACCAGCGCGTACAGCTGACACAGAAAGATCCACTACAAGCAGTGCATACATGAGTTTGAAGCGCTTTCAGCTCGTCGAAGCAGATTTGGCACTCGCGGTGTTTAGTCGAACCAAAGTCATTGGCGACAACATTGCGGTCGACTGCAGCAGGAGCGGACCTACTTATAATGGGTAAGTCCTCTTGCTCCGGCTCGAAATCTTCTCTCTCCCAGTCCAAATCACGTCCGAGCAAAATACTATCGGAAACACTAACTCGGAGTAAGGACGACGCCGCAGACAAGGCTGCAACACGAGTATTAAGCTCAACCATTTCGGCGGCGTCCACTTTAGTTGCTTCTGCCCGAGCTACTGCTTGACTAAGCTTGTCCTCGGACTCTCGTAACATTCGACGCAATGACTCCGTCGATGACTCGGACGACGAGATAAAAGATGTTGACGACCGAGCGGACCTCGGTCGGCGGCGATACGCCGTCTGGATTGGGATTTTTGATTGCTGCTTTTCCACATGATCAGTCATTGCACACTCGTGAAGTAGTCGAATGGATGGCACCGCATGAGGACTGTCGAGCAACGTCCTGAATTGCTCCTCATCGTCCGTTCTGGAAAAACTTGAACGCTCCGTCTTGATGCGGTGCAGGCGAGGCTTGTGGCAGAAAGATCGACGACGGCGTATGGTGATCTCCATTCTGACACGGGAGTTAGAAAATGACTTCCCTTGGAGCCAATAACTTTTTTCTATGAGCCCACCCACCCCTTTCCTTGGCTGGACTCAAAGTTGCTGCACACTTGACCTGAGTTTTCTTTTCAAGAAAAGAGCGCGACTGTTCCATGGACAAACTATGTCAAAATTTGATCACGCAATAAAATTGGCATGTGCTTTTTTAAGTTCTAGTCAACCAAATATTATTGTATGCGATGGGTTGAGCTGCGGGAGGGACGCGGGGTTCTGCGTAAACGGTACGAACATGTTATCGTCTTGAAATCGATAACATGTATCCCTTTCGGTGACATTAATGAGACTGATTTGTTTCTTTAAAAGTAGTAATTATATCCCAAATTAGCCTAAAAACCTATCAAGTGATTCACAATGGAGGCGAACGTCACCGAAGTTGCAACAGCTCACGGGCGGATTTTGTTGGCGTTTAGTGACCTTAATTGGAGTCTGTTTGTCTGACGGGGCTGTATAGGTGCTAGGCCCCGTCGGACAATTACTGGCGAACCGTTGTATGAAATCACGGCGTTGTCGAGTATAAAATATAAGCGAGCCATAATCAAAGTCTAATTCCGAAATCAGATGCGATTTATCTCTGGCTTTCGACTTTCGATAACATGTAAACTCAGGTAAATCGCTCCGTAGTTATAGTAAAACGACTTCCTTTTGAAGTTTAAGTGCATGCGACATGTGCTTCCTCTTTCCATTCTCCAAAAATTTGTGCAAGTTGACCACCCATATCGAATCTCAGGCGAAAGCGCGTACCTTTACCACCATCTCTTCGAATGTGATGCTGTACCATATGTCGAATTTTTATTGTAGCCATTTTGGCACTAAAGTGAATTGACTATAAATACATGGATACATGTTGGAAGATTTCAAGCTTAAATCCTCTTAGTAAACTTAAGTGATTATTATAGGCTTAAAATCTTTTAATTTCATTATATATATTACTTTCGATTTTTAACCTTATCGCATATTATTAAGTCACGCCTGGCAGCGGCTCCTTCACGTACTTCAACGCGTATACTATCTGATCAAAAGTATCAGATCAAATAGTATATACTACGCCCTACGTCCTCCTTACAACACCATACGCCTCAGGGCCAAAGAGGGCTTCTAGTACCACGAGGATAAATCGTGGGCACTAGCCATTAAGTTGGACGCATAAGTGTTCGGGTTGATTATATAGTTACCAATATTGCCACTACCAAAGGTAATGTATTGCCATCATGAAGATCTGCGACACCCATTTGCGAGAAACCAAGTTGAGTTCTGAGCTAAGTATCGTTTACCGTGCCAAATATTTCCGGATTTACCTGCTCCCACCAATCGTTCATTTGCTTATTCGATTATACGCACTGGAGTTGAATAAAACAGGGGCCATTACCGTACTTGATAACTGTCATAACTTGCTATTGTAATTATCCACGTTGAGCTCATGTCATCTTTCGTGTTTTGGACGAATGGCGTGGTGGTAATGGTGTAGAATAGCTTGCTCGCAGCTGCGTATCTGAGCCTAATGGGGTCCGTAAAACTGACTGAAAACTAGCAATGCGGGCGCGAACACTTCGTGGTACTGGCGTCGAATTGATTTTAAGTCTCTTTCTTGATGGAGTCTTAATCCCCGACATGCGCGATTTGGGATTGCGATGGCGCTTCATACAAAAACGTAAGCTTTCTTACAGGACTTATCACTCTGAGAACGCTTAAACGTACCACTTCGGTTTCCAACCTATTGGCGAGTTTTTCTCGTCGAGACATGTCTTTGAGCTCAAAGCTCGGGGTGTTGAGAATGCTAGCTACAAAGCAGAGGAACGAGAAGATTTGAATATCTTTACTTCAATTCTCAAATCCGTGCACGAACCTGGTGTGGCTTTTAGAATTGCTGGTGTCCCTTCAATATCTCCCCATGTCATCAGTGGACTCGCATCCACACCTGGTGCAATAAGAGGTGTCATCGGAACCAACGAATAGTCTTCTCGTGATGATAATGGTCCTTCTTTACTATAAGTTGGAGCAAACTACCGTCGTTTAGTTAACATAGCGCACCATTAATTATTGAAAGGCTTTAACCACATACTGGTGCATCATCTTCACTTGGGAATCTGGAATTAGCATAAATGGTCTGCCTCTTCATTGTCTGAGAATGTTTTGAGTCTGACTTTGGACCGTTCTCGATACGAAGTTGGCTGCTAGGTGTCGTTTTGACCTACAAAAACTCGTTAGTTTTTAGATGGACTTGCATAAGACCTACGTATTTACGTACCCCACAAATATTTCGCGTTGCTTCTAGTTCCGGAGGAAACAAAAGCGGATTTCTAGCACGAAACTTCCATGTTTCAGGAGCACTTGGTCTGCTGTCTTGGAGGCCTGATAGGTTCACAAAAGTTAACGTTACAGTCGACAGTTCATGAATCAGCCATTTAACCTTTGGGTGCACACGATTCATCAGCAATACGGCGCTGCTCTTTTGATATCCACGTTCCATTCGTCAACAAGTGCAGTTTCGGGTCGCCCTTCTCTTCGTTGTCATCATATGCCCAATGATACCGCCGCTGATGATCTTTTACTGCTTTTTCTTGTAGTTCATGAAAGGAATCATTGTCTTCTGAAGTATGCGTTGCCACGAAGCGATTCAATGTCATAAAAGCTTCGGTATTGTCTTCACTATTTTCGCTGGGTTCATCTTTTGCGAGGTCATTTTCAACTGATTGGTCCACAGGCTGGTCCCATTCTGAGCTGTTTCCATTGTTTCGGAGAGATATAGTACCCCTAGCGCTTGCACGACGCAGCATAGTCTCTGTCCACGGCAAACTTTCTTCTTCATCTTGTAAGAGCTGCAAAAGGAATTATAAAATGATAAAGAATTACGTTCACTTAACGAAGGGAAAACAAGCCGGCACTGTGGCTCATTATGTTGCGTAAGAAACGTACCTTTGTCTTTTCTTTTAGCTTTGGAAGGTCTGGGAAGAAGTCACGCTCAATTATTTGACCGAGTGTCTCCACATATTTTTCCTCCTCCAGCACAACTTTCTTGCTCATTCAATATTCGGTATTATTATCTCAGTGCTTCCTACCCCCAACGTATCAAAATACACAATCTGCCTTAATTATTTATGAAGACCATAAACTGCCTGTGCTGCAACAATAACATCAGCCAAATCTCGTGGCATTTCTTGTCGATTTGCCGATGAAGGAGCTGTGTCATCTAAATGCCATTCCTCTGATGTACTCGACACGATGAGGGCGTGCGGGATAATACAGGCCCACGACTCACACGGAAGTTGTGAGTGTGGCGATCTCAAAGAGCATTCGCACGAAGCTAGACGAGGGTCATCCTTTTTGTAGTGCACGTCGTCAGCTCCTGGGAGTGATGGATTGCGCACACAGAACGTGTCTCTTGGAAATGACGGGTGCACCATCCGAGTTCGGAATTGGCTGCTTGAACGGAGCAGCTGCAAAAGTTCAGATGACGATATCTCGATTTTCAACTGATCAAGAACATAACGATGCACCTGAAACAGCGAAGCCGACGGATCACAGACATTGAGAAGTAGGCTGGCTAATTCATCCTTGTCAAAACTTCGCGAACGTTTTATACCACTAGTGGGTTCCAATGCGTCGAGGCTTTGCAGTCGACGTTTGTCGATAATTTGAGGTTTTGTTCCATTCCCTCCCACAACGCTCTCCTTGCTCCAGCGTTCGTTTAACACCGCTTTTATGCCTTCATCTTCGACTGATAGCTCTCTATCTTCTGGTAGTCGCGGAAACTGTCGTCGAAGCACCTTGATAGGAAGAGTGATAAATTTTTGCATTGACTCCGTATCGTGTTCCGGGAGAATAGCATCTACCGGGATTGGGAGAGTAGTTGCCACTGGTTTATCTACCGTATCAGCCTGTGCTGTTACGCCACACGGTAAACTAGGGATCAACAATCTGTATTAGACAACAATTGGTATTCGACAAAAAAAATCAAGAGCCAAACATACTCAGACTGAACAGCGGCACGATATGGCTTCGTTGGAGAACGTCCAAATGAGACTCGGTGCGAAAACAAATCTCCCAGACTGTTGAGCTGATAAATACTCGCAAATGCCGAATTTTCATCGCGCAACGCGCATAGGCCTGTCAAATTGGTGTATTCTCCGCCGTCTTTCATGTGCAGATCCAGTGGTGCATCAGAAGCAACCAGTTGCTCGATGCTTGTGCGCGGCATATCGGAATACTGATCTTCGTTGGATCGCAGTGACATTAACGGCAATATCTTACTACGCCTTTTTATCCTGTTTCGCTCAAACGGGAACAGCGTCGTCACTTTTGGACGCCTTAAACTGGAAACAATGCAGCCTTCACATGTACACCGAAAGATGTTAAAAAGCTGTCCTTGTGATATCATGTTAGTCTTCGTACCGCATATATCGTTTGCATTTTTCGACATGTTGACTTCATCGATTGCTCCAAATGAAAACTCGGAATCGCCAGAATAGCTCTGTGGTTGGACCCACGACACAAGAGGCTGTCTTACCATACGACTATCCATGAGCTCAATCGAAACACCTGTTCCCACAACAAACTGAAACGGGTTGCTGTGTAGTGATGACATGTCAAGACGTCAAGATTACAGTTATCTGAGACCGTGGCGTATTGTACCTTGCTCTGCGCTTCACGTCGTAAATTGTAATGCACGGACCCGCACTTGCCACATCAAATAGCTTGCTCGCAGCTTGCGCTGGTTGCCGAAGATCTAAGGTTGAAACTGCAACGCGATTTACTGCCCAAAGAACGCGAGGGTGGCTGTGGACGATTAACAAGCACTTCATCAGAAAATTTTAAGCTAGTTTTCATAGTACCTGGAATATTCGCAGCGCCGAAAGCGATCAGGCATATTCATGTCTTTGTTGGCAACTTGAATCCCACTTTCTGGTTCCCACCACCGAACCAAACCATCAGCTGTAACCAAGGCCACCTCAGCTTCTGCATGTGGGCTTCCAGCTACGTGGTTTATCATGTCAGAAAAGGAAAGCTTGGCCTTGGCTTGCATCGTCCGCATATTTTCAGGCGTGATGCGTGCAGAAGCTGCAAGAATTGTGCAGTTTGTGCACCCACGAGCAGCAGCAAAGATCTTTGCAGTACTTATTGAGTGATATGCGTCCCTGCTTCCCATCACTGAAAACTGTCGGATAACAGCTCCTGTCTCGATCACCGTGCTTGAGCATGGTGGATCTTCATCCGATTCTCCTTTACTATACCAAGCACAAGCTTGCTGTAGGATGTGTCCGGTAGGATAAAATACCACATGACCGTCTTGCCCACAATCAACACCTGCGATTGCGTTACCTTGCCACTTGGATACTATTTGACTATCTTCTTGTGGGCTGCATGACACAGCATATAACGAAGTCAATCGATACTTGCAGTAAGATTACAGATTCACAGCTCCAATACTCAACGTACGGACATTCATGCTCTAAAAACGTCATCATCAAGTCATGCGGCACAAAATCACGATAATTATGTCGATAGAACGAAGCTTGGGATTTCCACTCTAATTCTTTTGAGTGCCGCCTGCCTACATAGTTGCGTCGTAGTCTACTAACATGATAAGGCCGGAGAAACGCATAGCCCAAAGCATTGCGCACATGTAGACGCATGACACCGTACGCGTCCACGGCATTACCATCAACTCGTTTGTGCGGATCATTAATTGATGTTTGTGCGAAAACCACGTGGTCCGGGGTAGTACTTGCTAGTGTAACCCCAAGTCCATTCGCAGCAAGCACGGGTGCTGAATTCGGGTAGATACCCGTTGCATCCATGGCAAAAATTACATGGCGGAATATTTCGAATCGTTTGATTGGCAAAAAAAAGAAAAAAGGAAGGTCACGTCAGTGGTGGCAGATCAAGTCATCTTAGTCACAAGTAACCGAGTCATAACTCGACTTGACTCGCAATGGCCAAAAAACTTGACTCTGAATCGACTTAATGCAAGGGGGCGACTCAAAAAAAGCATGTGGAGTCACATGACCGAAACACAAGACTCCGCACATGGGACGTGTTTTTGTCTTTCATTTCTGCCCATACATATATCTGCGACGTCGTCGAGTTCGAGAAACGATAATTTGCTTCCTAGTTTAAGATTTCCCAACCATACGAGTCTGAGTCCGAGGCTGTTTGCCGGATGTTCGTGAACTTTCGCCGTTCGGAGGAGGTGCTGAGTACTGCCTTGGCTTTGACTCATGTTACTTCTCTTCGATTGAAGGGAACATATCTGAGGAGGTTAACGTACAAGCAGCTCAAGAGACTGTATGGGCAGAGATCAAATCTGTTTTTTAGATTTAGGAAACTTTGGCAAGAAGAAAGCTGTCTTGTCGGGCACAGGTAGGTAAATTTGGTCATGTTAATTGTGTTTATGTTATTATTCTAATTGAACATATGTCGCTGCACTTAGCGAAATACATAAGTATCAGAATTCGACGGGCTTGCGCATTTCCAAGGCATCATTTTTACGTTTGTGTAGTTAAATGGTATCAAAAATGTGCGATTGGAATGTGCGTTGGCAGCAGGACGCTCTTGAGGCTATGAAAGAGGGAGCATAATCGTTCATAGTTAAGTAGTTTAAACATTGCAATCTGGCTGCTATTAATGCAAACGCGTGACTATAACGGATAAAGATGCTAACTTCGTGGAAAATTCCAAGTAATTTTTATAATAGTAAAATCAATATATGTCATTATGTGATACGACAGCACCATCCACAAAATCAAACCATATCTACGTAAACTTGATACCATGTTTCAATCAAGAGTCGATGCACTGAACAGCTTGAATGCTCTGGTCACTCAGACGAGCTCTTTTCTTGTTCACTGTATCTGCAGCCTTAAAAAACAACTGTTCACTTGGAACATATGTTGCTTGCATGGGCAAATAATCTTTGGCCATGCGACCCAAACGTGGGAATCCAGAAGCATTGACTTTCCACCAACCCAAAATGTCTACATCCACTCCTATGATGGATTCAACAAGGTATTGAGCTATCGCATCTGCAGCTAATCCATCTCTGCGCCTCCTTTATAGTGCGATCTGTTCGGCAAAATTCAATCTAGTAAACTCTTCTTGGTTACCTGAAGGTTCCGAAGGAACTGTGTCGTGAAGTGTAGAGTACTTGGTCTCAAAGATTGTTCTGGATTCTTCTTTATTCGATGAACTCTTGAAATTTCTGGCATCAACTCTTCTTTGAAATACATGGATCCAAGATTGCAGCAAGTTAGGCATCATGATTGTAGATGTGATCCGTATATTTGAATATCTTGTTCGAAATTTCTGTGACAGCAGTTTTTATCCATGCCGGTGCCGAATGATCTCGTAGCTTTGCGGAAATTGTATCATCTAAACTGTCCACCAATACAATCGTCAATCCTAGGGTTGCATACGTGCTGTCAGAAAGATTATTTGCCGTCTCGTAAAAGAGGCCAGAACTTCCAGGGCGTCTTGAAGATATTTGCGCTCCCATGTTGAGAGACGGTTTATTTTCCAGATTTTCATGACGAACCATGACTGCGTCTACAAGCAGAAGCAATCGACGATATGCAGAAAGCATCAAATACAAGCTATTCCACCGAGTAGCTACGTCTTTGGGAATCTTCTGCAAATTCGATGATGGCGGCAGCAGCGTATTGGACAGCTCTTGAATATCTTAAGGGGACGATGAACGGTGTGTGACAGCAACAAACGCTCGAATCTTTTCCACATCTAAACGAATCGGCTCCGCCCATTCTTTGACAATGCGATTCAGTACGTGAACTGCACATGGCGTTGACCGTAGGTATAGCCGACAGTCTTCTAACATCTTAGTTTGAAGAAGTTTAGCCGCGCTGACCATATTTTTTTCGTTATCAGTGGTGATTCTAAATACTCGAGCATGAATGTTGAAAGCGCACAAAACTTGTTATAACAGGTTTTGAATGTTGAAAGCTTACAAAACTTGTTACAACTAGTTTTGAATGCTTGTGCTATCATGTGGATGTGGAATCCTACATACATCCAAAACAATCGATCGTAATGTCCAATTGTTATCAATACAATGGGCGGTGAGAGCGATAAAAGGTACGTTCCAGAGTGAAGTCATGATAACTTCGGTGATAGAAAATTTAATCTCTGCTTGCTCCAGAAGACGTTGAACTTCATTCTTCATTCGAGAAAAAGCATGGCAAATCCTTTCCTTAATGGTGTTCCGAGATACAAATTTTGCGGAGGGGTTTAAGAACGTCTACATCGCTCGAAATGTTGGAGTCTTGATGATGCTGAATTGTTGATTGTTCTATTTAATCTATTGAGAAATGAGATTGTTAAAATTATCAACCTGAGTAGACGATAGTCGAGATGTTTGCGACCTAATGACAAGGTTTGCTGTCAAGGAAAAGGTTCACCAGACATCCATCCGGGATGCTTGATATCAAGATGACATTGCAAGACTGTTGACGATGTCTCTTTGCTGTAGCGGGCACAGCAGAATTACAGATGAGGTTGTTGCTGTTTTGCGACATTTTAAACTGAGGTTGAACTTCAGCTCGCGTGCTTTGTCTCGCCTGAGTAGTTGAGGTCGTTGCTGTAAGGTCTGTCGGCATGGCTGTCCTCTCTTTTGGTAGATCGGATCCACTTGCAATTTTAAATGTTGTCGCTCTCTCGTTTTTGCTTGGTTGGCTCGTTCTCGCTGCTGCTGTAGTCCACCTCTAGTTTCTCGTACTGCACATTCCGAATAGAGTGGGAATCCATCGACCATGCAGTTTTTTCCATAGGTTGTTGATTTGGTGTGCGTCGTATTTGATCGAGAAGACGAATAGAATTGAGACTGAAGCGTGCTTTGCCACTCTTATTAAATATTATTATTATTGTTGAAGTTGGCACACACGCCTTGACTCACAACTGCTGACTCCACGTTGTGATGCAGGTGGTGAAAAACTCTTAACTCTTTCGTAACGAGTCAAAGAGTCACGGCATCATATGACGCAGCAAGTGCAAGAATCGATTGCGATCTTTTGTATCGCAGGACAATCGAGTCAAAATATCGTATGTTTTGAAGTAGAATCAGCATCCATATAATGCACGACATACTTTCCTTGGGCAATGATTTTGCATACTGTTATCTGCAATTGCTGTATATATATATATATATTCATGGTTATCGTAGCACGACGTCACGAATGAGATCTCGGTTGGGGTGTCGAGCTTCTATATTTTATAGACCAAGCCGCAGTTGATCACTTGAAGTTTGTATACAGCAACGGGAACAAACCAGGAGTAGGTACAAGCTGTTGATGGGGATTCCTGCTGAAGCAGCTCCACTCAAACTGGTAATAGCTTTGTTTTGGAGGCCTTGTAAATAATAGGAGGGCTGGGATTTGAAAGTTCTGATTTCTCTAGGACTGACAGAGATTTCACTAGGCTATTTGGTCAAACGGATTGTTCTCTTCCGTTGCAAATTCCCACAATTTTGGGTTAACACACAGTTGATAATAGGAAAGGCTCTGACTCTCGGCAGGAAAATTTCTGTATTCACATTTAGCTTTCTGAGTTTGAAATATCTGCTCGGAGCAAAAAAAGAAAAGGAAACATGCTGTGTCATCTTCCTGTGGGTGCTGTTAAAAATAGCCCGTATACTTAATTACTATAATTAGGTAGGACCATTTGTTGTTAGTTAGCAATCTGTATTTTTCTTATCTTTTAGGCACATAAATTAGGACATATGCACTCGGTTCTGAGTACGACCTATTTTTGTGCCGACCAGGTATGTATATAACACTACAGCTGTAGACGGTATAGTCACAACAGCTGTTAGCAGTATAGTATACCTTTAGGTCATGTATATTCACGTAAGACTAGCTAATCACTTCTCAATACACTTTGCTTTAGACAATCAATCTAATTGCATACACTATAACTGTCATCAATCAATCTCTCAAAGGGTGTTATTCTTTCAACCTAGCTCTACTTGGTTGTGAAGATATAAGCACGAGACGATTTGATACACTTTGTTTCACTATATGACTACTACGACTCAAGTTTTCTACCAAGCTACGCTACGATGGACAACAACAATTTCCAACAGGTGCAAGCCAGTAAGATTTTCGAGTTTTTTATATAGGGGACTGGTTTTTCCGCACCCAATTTTTAGTTCTTCCACACCCCACGTGACCATTGATTGGCGTTACATTACCATATGTCATCTGATGTCCCGAGCTTCTCCTTAAAAAATGAACACAAAAGATAACACTATAGTATTAAAGCAGATTCTACTACGAGGTATACATTTTTAATGTGTGCTCCATAAACGTAGAAAGCATTCATCCCGAATTCGACCTTTCTGCTAGTGTGCTCTCTGGACACTTCCTCCTGTTGTGCCCAACATTTCTGAAGATCGCAAATGATTGTGCTCTTCATTACTAACATACAAAATACCAAAGGATGTCGGCTCCTTTGCTGCCACAAACAGAGAAATGGCAACCTATTAGCCTTGAACTCGTGTTCTTTTGACGTGTTTCGTTGGTCAGATTTAAATGGTTTCTATATTTGCCGCCTCTGTAGCATGCAAGATAAACTGTGTGCTGCTTGGACCTTGCAATGGATACGCCGTATCCGTTGGCAGCTCCATGCGCTCGCACGTGCTCAATAAAGCATCGCGACTTGGGAATTGCCCGCCTGAAGGAGCAGCCATATACATTTTAGAAGCTAGCCTATCTAACGTGATGCACGGAAGAAGGTTAGGATTAGAAGTAGACAATGGTGGTGGGGACCCGTAGGGTAGGTGGGTTCTTTCAGTCCATCCTTGCCAGGTTTTCATGCCTATGCTGTAATATGGACTTATCGGGTTTAATATGGTTTCAAATTCGTGATCAGTGGTCAGGTGGGGTGTGGAAGGACTAAAAACTGATTGTGGAAAAACCAATACGCTTTATATAATACTAGTGTAGTACCCGGTCGTACCGACGGGGCTGAGGGTATATAAGGTTAAACCATAGAAGCAACTACGTGACCGGGAACGTCACAGGGACGGAAAAAATTTTAATTGGTAGATGTAAAAGCGCTGTTTCTAACCAAATATATGCTCGTTAATACAGATCTGCATGTCAATAGTACTACCACGTAATAGTCTTCAACAAAGCCATGAAGCCAAAATTGTATTTTATGTTTTTGTGTCAGGTAGTTTTTTTAATAAACTGTAAACGCGCTATTTACAAAGTCGAATTTAATTAGTTCCGTTCTATAGTATAGTTTGAGTACGGTCTCATACGGACAGAAATCGATGGTTTTACATTGTACGAGTAGATTATGTAATTGACTCAGTAAATCAACTTAATTCCAGGGCTTTTATCATGACTTGAGTTGCACCAGGGTGACTCGTGACTTGAGCGGGCCGAGTCAGTCAAGACAATTCAAGTCATTACCACCACTAGGTCACGTCCATTGTTCAACAGAAATCTGTTGGAAATATGTGTATCCATTTTGGCTTTTACTTCTTTTCATGACGGTGAAACCCCATTGGCTGAAATGGATATATAAATTTTCAAGTTACAATTCAAGTTTAATATTTTAGTATCGTTATATTTTGTTTTTTGGCTTAAGTAACTTAATATAATATACTTTTCGTTTTTCATTTAAATCGACTAAGCTGAAACCTCTACTGCGTGGCGGCGCCCGTCGCGTGATAACCTCTAACGGTACGAGATCCTACCTGATCAAACTATCAGGTCAAGTACTATAAGATCTCTGCTTTTGGAACAAGTTTTATTTATCAGGTTATGAGCCCAAGGTTGGAAGGCTTATGATGTGGAAGTTTTCTTGACGCTTAAGTTTGATTTATTTTTCGTTACGTTTCGTGGAGCTAGCGGAAAGTACCCTTCGTTTAAGGTCTAGTGGGGTTGTTTCTTGGTTTTGAAGAAGTTATTTATTTCGTTACAATAGAAGAAATGGATAGGAAACAGGATGATGGAAACGTGATGGGACAGAATGATATCCTTCACGCGATTTTAAATGCACTAAAAGACGCGCCTCAGGTCAATTGAAGAGGCACTCTGTGGATCGCCCAACTTCTGGATCATGGAAAGACTCCCCAGTTGCTCCAAAAGCCAGTACATTTCAAGAAAGTTTAAGAAATTTCCGCCCGTTCGGCCAGCAGATGACTATGCAAGATTTTTGATGAGGATTAAGGCGTTGAAGTTGGTGGAATACCACGCGTTAATGCTGAAAGAATGCCACGTGCGGCGAAATGTAACATATTAGCAATTAGAGGCTGTAATGGGTCGATGCAATAATGCCATTATGTAACAGGGTTATATTCGAGCCACATTTAGTAGGTGGTGTACGTAAGTACACTACGGTTGGGGTCAGTATTGGCCGGTTTGAAACGTTTTGAACCATTGGTTATTTTAACCAATCAGGGCCGGGGCCCCTGGGGAGGTGGCGTGTCAGCCATCCACGTGTCGGTAAAAAGGTGGTGTACACTACATTTTAGCTACGTACGAATTTGGTAAGTTCTACTTAGTATTACATATAGTTTACATTAGTTTAAATTTATTTAGGCTAATTATATATTAAATATACATTCAGTTTACATTTCACTCTATCTTACAGACGCACGACCTCGACCGGTCGTGCGTGTAGTGAGTGACGTAGCGTAAAGGGAGCCCTCCCTTTAGCTACACCCTTTGTAAGGGAGCCTTGCCGTTAAGGCACTAGCAAAGGCTACTGTAAACCAACCTGGGAATCTTGGCCCCGAGTAGGAGAGTCCTCTCCTACTAAGCCCTTTACAAGGGCGTATCGGCTGAGTTGCGGCGAACGCCGCTTTAAGGAAAGCCTTCCTCTGTGCGCTAGCCGCACCGTGCGTATACGCACCGGCGACACATTACATGGCGATGTCCAATTACGGATAGTGATTCCCACTAATTGTTTTGGATCGCCAGGTGTCACAGACATGATCCACCGACACTCACGGTGTAATCATTGATTACGTCCGCACGGAATGTTCTCGAACATTCTCGAGTGTTCTCTGCCTGTGACATGTCTTTGCACACGGTGACGGTTCCTGCTGGGATACTATCTGTTGACGAAGCCTACGTGTCATTGTAGGTTTAATGTTGTTGATATCAGCCAATAACAACGCCTCACACACAGAAGATTCTTTGGAGAAGAATCTCAAGTTCAAGTTCAAGCTTCTCCTTGAAGTTCAAGTTCAAGTGAAAATATTCTTCACGCTCAGCTTCAAGTTCAACCTGATTCAACCCAAGGTTTATTCTGCATTTGTAGGGAGATTGCATATAACCCCATAGGACTCTAGGAAGAGGTTTCAGTAACCGTAAGCTCATTTCAATTCAGTTTCAAATTTGCCGTCTTCTGCTCAAGTCGCCTCCTCACTCTTCTCCTCCCCCTTCGTCCCTCCAAGTCGGTATACTGCCAAGTTTTCCTCTAAAGCGCAAGCGTGTGTGCCGTGCTATCAGGAACTGTGTAAACAGCGTCCCGTTACAGCGACAAAAATATGGCAGCCGGCCATGCGCAAATTCCTCAGTTCAAAGCGCACACCGCAAGAAGGTGGCGATGCCGAAGTGGACGAGCGAGATTAATTTATGAACGACGTGCGTCGTCGAAGTGCGCAGTTCCAGAAAGAATTGGACGACCAGTCGGCGCAGCCGGTCAAAGGCTTCGCCATTTCAGCGTAGTTCTCGCTGTACTTGTGGAGATAGTTGGCTAATCCAAGCCACTTCCGTAAATCTCTAAGATTTACATGCGAAGGCCACTCCACAATGGCTTTCACCTTCGCGGGATCCTCCCGCACTCCATCCTTACCGATGAAGCATCCGAGGAAAGGAATTTCCTCAGCACCAAAGATACATTTGGATGCGTTTGCATATAACTTATGCTCTCGCATACATTCGAGCACCGCTCGAAAGTGTATCAGATGCGTCTGAACATCAGACGAGTCGCCTTCCGCACGACTATGAACGAATATATCGTCGAAGTACGTCTGATCGTACTTCCTATGAGGGCGGAAGAGTTGAGTCACCAAGCGATGAATGTCGCTGGTGCATTTTAAAACCCTTGTGGCATAACAAGCCACTCCCACAGCATGCCTCTAGGCGTGCTGACCGCTGTAAGCGGAATATCGGACGCTCGCATGAGCACCTGATAATACCCGTCCACCAGATCTAAGGCACTGTATACAGTACAGCCCGCCATATTGTTCTGGAGGACATCCTTCCGAGGAATCGGAGTCTGCATGTGTAGCCGGTGCGTATACGCACGGTGCGGCTAGCGCACAGAGGAAGGCTTTCCTTAAAGCGGCGTTCGCCGCTACTTAGCCGATACGCCCTTATTAAGGGCTTAGTAGGAGAGAGCTCTCCTACTCGGGGCCAAGATTCCCGGGTTAGTTTACTCTAGCCTGTACTAGTGCCTTAACGGCAAGGCTCCCTTAAAAAGGGTGTAGCTAAGGGGAGGGCTCCCCTTACGCTACGGCACTCACTACACGCACGACCGGTTGAGGTCGTGCGTCTGTACTAAGAAGTGAAAGTTAAACTGAATATATTTAATATGTAATTATTTAAACTAATATAAACTATATGTAACACTAAGTAGAATATTCCTAATTCGTACCTAGCTAAAATGTAGTGTACACACCTGTGTACTGACACGTGGATGGCTGACACACCATCACACCAAGGGCCCATGCCCTGATTGGTTAAAATAACCAAAGGTTCGAAACCTTTCAACCCGGCCAATACTGGCCTCAACCGTGGTGTACCAAGGTACACCAACACTCAGTGTTACCCGAATGAAACCCCGTTACAGCATGGGTACAGTAGCTGCATTCAGCTTGTTGTACGCATGCACAATGCGCCACTTTCCGTTCGGTTTACGAACACAAAAAAGTGGGTGAAGAATGGGGAGACTTACTCTCCCGTATCATCCATGCCTCTTCTTTCCCCTTGAAGAATGCGTCGATGACGTCGCATTGCTCCTTGGGGAGAGGCCACTGCCTAGTAACGCAGTATTTGTTTCCAGGAACCAAATCAATTTCATTTCGGACTCCCCGATCCGGTGGTAACCCCATCGGCGGGTTTTTACTAATGACATCTCCAAATTCCTTCAATAAGGAATGGTAAGGGTCCCCAGGATCCGCAAGGATCTTGAGGCCGCTTCGGGCATTCAACACCTGTTTGGTTTGCACCAAAACTGACTCGTCCATCGTGGATGAGGAGTTCAACTCCTCTTCCGGACGTAATATGACAACCTCGTCGATTTCATCTGCTTTCAAAGCAGTTTCAAATTCGTTGAAGAAAATCTCCTCCAACGACAACAGTTCGCCTACCCCAGGCAACCGTTCCAGGCTTACGCCTTCTGTGACAACACCTGTCACACTATTCAGCATCCGATAGGACTGCTGACTACTGGCCTCGGGACTCATCCCGAGACCCAGATGGGGGGAGTCAATTGCCCCATCTATTGGAAGCGCCACGCGCCTATCCACAGAGGTCTATACCTCTACCACCGGTGACTCGCCGGTCTCACCTATTACGGCGTAATCGGAATCATTTCCTATGTGCGAAAGAGACGAACTTCGGGTCTCTTTTCTTGGAAAAGCCTCGCGCTTAACCACAGGGGTCTATACCCCTCCCACTGGAGTCGCCTCAGAGGAATTCACCTCTACCAATGGCGACTCGCCAGTCTCGCCTATAACGGCGTGGTCAGAATCATTTCCGACGTGCGAAAGAGACAAACTTCGGGTCTCTTCGCTTGGAAAATCCTCGCGCTTAACCACAGGGGTCTCTACCCCTACCACTGGAGTCGTCTCAGAGGAATCCACCTCTGTCAATGGCGACTTGCCAGTCTCGCCTATAACGGCGTGGTCGGAATCATTTCCGACGTGAAAAAGAGACGAACTACGGGTCTTTTTGCTTGGAAGCGCCTCGCGGTTAACCACAGGGGTCTCTACCCCTACCACTGGAGTTACCTCAGAGGAATCCACCTCTGCCACTGGTAACTCGCCAGTCTCGCCATTCACGGCGTGGGGATTAACCGCCTAATCCCCCTCGTTAAGTAACTCTTCCTTAACGCCATTGGGAATGATCATTTCAGACATCTCAATCTCCGGCATCTCACGCCAGAATCGTTTTTGCGATCGAGCAAAGGTGGGTTCATGACTCGCCAATGCTTCACCCGACCGCGGGTGCGTTGAGCCAATGGACTTAGACTTCCAGTCTATCCATGGCTCGTGGCGTTCCAGCCACTTCATGCCCAGGATGAGGTCATACCTCGAGTCCAAATCCAGGACTAGGCAACGTTCTAAGCTGTCGAAGTCTGCAAACTTCAGCTTAAGGTCAATCGAGACCTTGGGTACAGAAACCTGTACGCCCGTCGCAAGACGGACCGTGACAAAGTCACGAGAACGTGCCTCTAGGGCCTCGGCATACAGCCGACTCTTCACAACAGAAGCCCGTCTGACATAATTGTCAGATGCTCCAGAGTCTATCAAGACTCTCCAAGGCTTATCAAAGCCTTTCACGTCCGCAAGGACTACCAGCAAACCTGGCTGGTACACCAACTCGGTGCTAGAAAGCACCGCTTCCCTCGGGGCTTTGTGCTGTCGTCACCTACCCTGGCCCTTAACAGCACTGAGGGGTCCCCCAGTAGGGCGCCCCGCACCTACTGGGAGCCGTCGTTTCCTGACGGCTTGGGAAAGGGCATTTTCCCCACCCTTGGCCCCTTGTAGCGAGTGTCTCGATGGGGATTTTTCGGACATATGTTCCTCAGATGATCCGTGCTCCCACACAGGAAGCATCTCAGCGGCCCATGTCGCTGCAGCATAGCTAATAGCTCCGCCTCGCAGGTCGGCGAAAAAGAGTCGGTGTGACTCTTAGCGGGAGGTTTTTCCTTCGCTTCGACCTGACTAAGGTCCATGGGTTCGCGACCCACCTTAGAGGAACGGAAGTCCCTCTCGGCGTTGAACGCCATCTTGAACTCCTCCCCCATGGATTGGGGTCAGCATCGAACAATTCCGAACGTGCTGGCCCTTCTCTCAGGACTCCCATGAAGACGGGGATGGACACATCGTCCGAATACGCTTTCGCGTACATCCCTTCCAACAGGGTCTTAAGTTCCTGGATATATGTCTCCAGGTCCCTAGTGCCCTGACGGCACCTCAGAAACGCCAGTTGATCCTGGAAAACCAGATCAGGCGTTGCGTACATGTCCATAAGCTTCTGCTTAAGGACCTCCCAGGTTGGGAACACGTCCGTGACTGACTCCGAACACGTAAACGGCCATGTACGGGCTTTGCCCGTAAGATGGGTCAGCGCAAGTCCCACTTGCAAGTGATCAGCGATCACATTCGCTGTGACGAAGGCCGTTTCGACCTCTCGCAACCACACGTAAAGGTTGTCACCCTTCTCCCCGGTGAACTCCGTTAATGGAGGGCGAACCCCCGTGAAACGAACTCCACTACAACTCGCCTCATGAGAGATGAGGGCATTTACCCTTGACTTTACGACCTCAAGGTCCTGCTCCACTAGGAGCTTCATGCCTTCGTCACCCATTAAGGGTAACAGCCTTTTAAAGGCTTCCTGATGAATGAGTGTCAAACTATCCCAATCGTCCTGATTCATCCTTTGCAGAGGATGCCTTAGTCTACCAACACAGGTGTTGGATTGACTACAAGTGCTACCAGATGTAGCCGGTGTGGCTAGCGCACAGAGGAAGACTCTTCCTTAAAGCGGTATCTACCGCTACTTAGCCGATACGCCCTTATAAAGGGCTTACTAGGAGAGCTCTCCTACTCGGGGACAAGATTTTCGGGCTGGTTTACTACTTAGCCTTAACGGCTGTGTCCCCTTTACGGGGTGTAAGTAAAGGTAGGGCTCCCTCTTACCTACGACACTCACTTCACGCGTGACGGGTCGAGGTCGCGCGTCTGCACTTTAGAGTGAAATGTAAACTGAATATATTTAATATGTAATTATTAGCCTAAATTAATTTAAACTAATATAAACTATATGTAATACTAAGTAGAATATTCCAAATTCGTACCTAGCTAAAATGTAGTGTACACACCTATGTACCGACACGTGGATGGCTGACACACCACCACACCAAGGGCCCCTGCCCTGATTGGTTAAAATAACCAATGGTTCAAAACCTTTCAATCGGTCAATACTGACCTCAACCGTAGTGTACTCGTGTAAACCAACACTAAATGTAACTCAAATGTAACCCGGTTACAGAACGTCTCAAGGTCAATAAATTGGTGGAGCATGTGGAGGGAACAGGCTCTGAATACTTTCGCTCCAACATTGGATCGTGGTGGTAGCTTTCGCCCCACTTGCATTTTATTTTGGAGAAAATGTGGTTGGGATTAAAGGTTAATATATTCCACAACCAAGCGGCTATGTGGTTCGCGTCTGAAAAAGACACAAAAAGGACTTGGACGCAACACTACTGATACCTATTATCTTTGGTCCGTGAAAGTTGGTCAAACGAAAAGTTGATAGTAGAAAATATTGTCAAGTTTGCGGCACATCGTCTCAAGATTATGCTGATGGCCAGGTATGATACTGCGAGGAAGGACTACATGTGCCATGATCAAGAGTTAATTGACAATTGCCTGGGCCCTAAGAGATGGAGGACGATTCATTGAAGAACAGGCCCCCACGAAAATTGGTTGTACACACAATAAAAATAGGCGTGGGTGCTACACTTGTAGAAATGAAGGGCATATTAGGAGAAATTTCCCTGAAAGGCGTCGCAGAAGTGCAAACAATCCCAGCGAAGACCAGACCAAGAATTCAAGTGAAAGATGGTAAAAAAGGGTGGTGCTATCATCCCTTGACACAAAAAATGAAGAAACAAATGAATGTTTCGGTGGAATACCTGAAGAAAACCTTTGGACTATTGACAGTGGCGCAAGTAGACACTTGGTGTCGAACGCAGACCTATTGCATGACGTCGGGGAATGTAGTACAAATGACACAGTCAGTTTACCCAACGAGGGCATTTTGAAATCTACCAAGGTTGGTAAACTCACTCTGAAGTCAAATTGTCGTAACGGTCGTTGAATTGACTGAGGCGCTTCATGCGCTTAAATTGACCAAGAAATTTAATCTCTCTAGGTAAATTACGCGAAAAAGGGTGTTAACGGATGGTAATGGTCATCAAATCAAGATAGTTTTAAAAGAACAAATATTATTTCCTATTAAAACTCCTGGCGGTGTATTGGTGGCAAATTTGATCAGTCTAAAAAAATGAAGCCTAGCTGTTGTTCAAACATAGTTTTGAGTAACGAAAATGAATATACATCGAATAAAGTTCATGAAGGAAGGCTTCACTATTTTCATGTGCGTTTGGGTCATCTATCATATGAAACAGTTTAAAAATGACTAGAGACCCCAGTTCAGGCATAGTCCTTACGGACAACAAAAAGTCGAATTGCCTGAACTGTACTGAAGGCGACGAAACACGCAGAAAACAACCCCAGAAAAGACTCAGGCAGAAATGATACGATTGATCGGATCGGAGGACTATTATGCAGTGACCTTAAGGGTCCAATCCCTCCTCGAGATCAACGTGGAAATCGCTTTCTCGTTGTTTTCGTGGACTATTTTTCGAATTATGTGAGGTTATACGAAAGATAGGGCGGGAAAAATGTTCGAAGCCTTCATAGATTGGTTAGAAAATGAATTTAATTGTCGAGTGCTGAGGATCGATGGTGGAGGTTAATACCAGAATGTGGGACTGTTTTTCAAACAGGCTCGTTTTCGCCGACAGATTACCGAAGCTGGAAATCCAGCCTCAAATGTAAATCTGAGAGGATGAACCGGTGTATGATTTTCGGTTCCGATGTTTCTTTGGTTTATTGGTCGGAGGCGGCTGGGTATTCTCCTTACATACTCAACCGGACTCCGAAAACAGCGAAGCAAGGGAGTTTGGCGCCAATTGAAGTGTTAACTGGGAAACGCCCAGGTTTGGAGGATATTGCGGTTTTCGAGTCTCCATGCATGGGATGGAGAAAACCTAAGAAGAAACCTCTAGCCAAACATGCGGACCGAGTACTGATTCTGAGTAAAGGTGACGAGACTAAGGGCTAAAAGGTGTTGCTGCTAAAGGACAAGGTGGTCACGGTCACAAGAAACGTGACCGATATTGGAAAACACAAGCGCGAAAATTACAATAGATCTGGAAGTTGCAACTTAAGCGTATCTCAAACTTCCATCGGAGACACGCGGTCATAAAAGTCCAAGTATTCCGGCACATAATGATGGAAAATTGGTGAAAATGCTACGGAATAGAAAGGGGAAAATGCTACAGCAAAAATATGACCGAAGTACGCGGTGGTGCGCACGTAGTGACACACAGGTTCGAACGTTCAGTTGGAAAAAGAAGAATACTCAAAAGGGCAAATATTTTTAAGATTAACCAAAGAACAAAAAGAGTTCTGATTTAAAGATTTCGAGCGACATTAGTGGAGGTGGCGCAACGGTTTACCGTTATAACAACCCGGTTGCCGGAATTGTGCTATGCGTTTACGCTGTGTCGAAAGTTTTGAAAACTGGAAGTGTTCAGAGGGCAAAAGCGCCGTATCTCAGAAGTTAAAGGGAGGCCCCTGCAAGTCCATACGACAACAGGTGGACTGCTGCTGAGCAACATGAGCTACAGGTTTTCTAGAACCTGAAAACATGGACGATTGTTCGCAGCACACTAGGCAAGGTACATCTCCCGACCAAGTGGGTCTATAAGACCAAACGGAAGTCAGATGGGACGGTTGAGATGTACAAGGAACGACTCTTGCAAGAGGTGACAAACAAGTCTATGGTAAAGACTATTTTTTCACGTTATCTGCGGTAATGGAGTTGAACAACGTTAAAGTTATACTGATGTTGGCCCAAATTTGGGGGTAGCTGCAATACATGATGACGTGCCCAGTTCGTACCCCAAGGCCAAGGCAGAGGAGGAATGTGAATACTTTTAGAAGTCCGTCAATGTATGAAGATCTAAAAGAACAGTTGGAAGTTTTTGGTGTAACCTTTCAAAATGACCTGGCACTAGAATTGAAGAGAAATCTCTATGGGCTGAAACAAACCGGCAGATTATGGCACTACTGCTTGTGCAAAACATGATAAGGTTTAGGCTTTGTGCAATGTGTCACGGACACTTGTATAATTGTTAAAATTAACAAAGCTGGAACGGTCAAAGTCGGTGCCTTAGTGAATGGCCTCTTGGTCACAGATACCGACGACGCTATTGTGTCGAATTTTTTCTCAGACATGAAAGTATTGGATTTGTAAGATCTTGGAAATGTCAACAATTTTTTGGGTATAAGGATCGGAGTAGAACCGAAGTGCGGTTATTTTTGGATCACCAGACAACAATTTTTGACGTTCTGGAAGCACATAGTTTTTCGAAGCTCAACCCGGCCAAAACTCCGGTCATGAATTTGGATGGCATACAAAATTTAACTAACCGTTCCCGGTAAAACCTAGGCAGAACATGCCGTTCATAAAGAATTTTCATTTCTTTCGTTGAAATTCTCTTATGGATTTAGTGGTGCACATGTCCAGACATTTCTTTCGCCGTACACCGCGCCACCAGAAGGACACATGCACCAACGATAGGCGATTAAAAATTGCTAAAAGGATATTGAAATATCTAAAGGGAACAAGTGGTTTACGCTTTTATCTGGCACATGATGAGGAGTTGTCACTCCCCGTGCGCATTACGTGTTTTAGCAATGCTTACTTTGCCGCAGACAAAGAAGATCGTAAGAGAGTCAGCGCCATGGTGATTTTCGTAAATTGAGTAGTGGTTAATTGGCAATGCAAAAAGAAAACTACTCTGGCGCTTTCAACAGCGGAAGCTGAATTTGTGGCTGCCTCGATGGCTGGTCGAGAGGCACTTGGGCTAAAATAACTACTTGAGGAAATTGGGATCCGCGCTAATACGCAACTTGCTTTGAGGATGCATAACCAGGCGGAGATAAGACACGTTGAAAGTGAAGTAAGTGCTGGGAGTACCAAGCACATTGATATCAAGCTAAATTTAAAAAAAAATCGAAAAAGGCATTGTTTCGGCGACTCACTTTGTAATGGGGTGCCATTACATAATAGATATTCAAGTTAGAAAATCACAGTTTAATTTCAGACGCGTTATCTGAAATTTAAATAAGAGATTATAAGTTATTATAATCTAAGAAGGAAAAGTAGATTCGGTATAAATACCGAATCTTGCAGGTTAACTAATAGTACAGTTAGTTAAAGACTTGATATTATTATATTAATTAGTTAGCTACTATACTATTAGCCTCTAAACCACCCATTAAAAAAACACTCTTAATTTTGCGTTCTAGATAACAAGTGAATATTAATATATTAACTTTCATTATAGGATTAGTTGTTATCAACTAATCCTGCCCTATTGTATTGCGCGCTTCCTCGCAAAATACAGTGTAAGCCTGTAACAGGATCAGTCCTGTTACACCTGGTAGCACTTTGTGGTCCGTCTTAACGACCACAGTTCCGTTCTGCTAGTTAACTAGCGGAGAGAAGATTAAGAGCCGCTCGGCATCATGTCGCGAGACATGTCGGCTGCCGAGCGAGAAAGAACGCTGGAAGAGGTGAATAAACACTTCCCTCACTTCTCGTCGCGTATTAAAGACGCGACGGCGGAAATGATTCGGTCTATGGGGACCGACATCATTACCTTCCTCAAGAGTAAGTCTCTAAAGGAAGTGGTACAGGTGGTGAACCGCTTTAGGCTAAACCACCTAGAAAAGTCAGAACGGCCCGCGCCAGAGGCAGCGCGGACCGCAACTGCACCTGCAACGCATAGCGTTGAAGTAGTAAAGGCGCGAGTACCGCCCTTTACCGGCGAAGGGGGTGATCCCCTTCGTAGATGGTTCGCAGAGGTGGAAGATGCCATCTCTGCGCAAAATATTGTTGACGAACGTCAACAGGCGTACTTCGCCACAGCATGTCTGGGCGGCAGAGCCAGGGCACGGGCGATGAGTCGCAGAGCCACTGATGACTCTGCGTTCCTTACTTATAAGGAATTTAAAGCTGATCTAAAGCTCAACTTTGAAGCTCCAGAAATGGAGCTAAGTAGTCGGCAGGAGTTTATGGAACTCCGGCAAGGTAAGCTTGACCTCCAAGCTTACGCTCAGAAGACGCAATATTTGCTGTCAAATATTGTGTATGAGCCGGTGCCCCCTGCTATGAAGGTCACTGGCTTCATGAAGGGACTCAATGATGGTCCCGTCAAACAGAGTCTCTACCGGCACCCACCAGAGACTCTAAGGGATGCCATTGACATGAGCATCCGTGATAAGTTTAGCATGCGATCAGCGTCATCGCATGCTGGGTATAGCCGAAGGGACCAACAGCCCATCGCTTTTGACATGCCGCAACGGCATGTCAACAATCAGCATTCAGGCAGACGAAGCTCACACTTCGTCTCAAGAAACAGCCACCTGCGCCAGAGCATGGGCGGTGAAGGTCCAGAGCCGATGGACCTATCAGTTGCGGTTGCTTCGAACACGAAGCAACCGAAATTTAAGAAGAATATTCGCTGCAATAGATGCGTGAAAATGGGACATTTTGCCCATGAGTGTATGGCACCGCGTCCGGTGCCACGCAGTCAGCGGACGGAACCGTCCGCTGCACGGCGACACCAACCGGGACATCACCCTGTTGGTGCAAAAAACGAGAATCGCCAGTAGGGGCGGGGCGCCCTACTGGGAATGTTATCCCACATGCCGACATAGGGCATGTGAGGGTAATAGCCCCAGACGGGACTATGTCCTGTCAAAAGGTGCAGGGTGATGGAAAGCCTCTTATCACCCTGGAGGTTAAGCCGCACGGAAGCGATGTCCCCATGCGAGCTTTGTTTGACACAGGAGCGTCAAACAATTTCGTTAGAACTCAGAGTCTAACGCTGTTGAGCTTCGTGGAGGTAGAGACCCCACAAAGTATGTTGTCAGTCCGGTTAGCAACAGGTGCAACCGTGACTATTCCAAAGCGTGTGATTAAAACACGCTTCGAGTTGAATGAACTGTCATTCGAGGATGAATTCATCGTCCTCGATTTAGATGACAAGTTCGATGTGATACTTGGAATCCCATGGATGTCCAAGTTTAAACCTTCGATCGACTGCGGCGGACGCACAGGATCTGATCACCCTGTGTGTAATCCGGCTGTATCAGAGGATACAACCGCAGATTCATACAGACTGGTGGATAGCGATGGAGCCACCAGGTCTGTTCTGACACGATCAGCGGAAGGTACCTCCGCTGGTGAGAGTCCAGAGGGACTACCACACGCAAAAGAAGAGTCGTTGCGTGTTCGAGAGAAACATTCCACGGGTGATAAAGACCACCGTGAGAATGAAGTGATATCCACGGTGGGAAACACCCACCGTGAGAATGGAATAGTATCCACAGTGGGAAACACCCACTGTGCGACCGAAGGTTCCAACACGACGAATGAATTCCGTGTTGATGAGAGTGAACTAACGATCGAGTGCAATCGTGAGCAAAACTCCGTGGTGTCCAGTGCCCACCACGTTGCGTTAGCCATGCGCACGGGTGATAAAGACCACCGTGTCGCAGAAAAGGCGGCCGGTCAGACGAGCACATCTGATCGCCAAAATTCCATGGAGGCAGTTGCCACCATGATGATGAGTATTCGCACAGGGTGAATCGTAATCACCGTGTAGCAGTCAATCAGACGAGTGCGTCTGATTGCATGTGCAGTTCCGTCGAGACGATCAACGTCTTGACGCAAACGGAGACCGTATTAGCTACCCAGTCTCTGTTGATGGAACACCCTCCGAAAGAATGTTCGGAGGTGATGGCTCTTCCAGCGCTAAGCTGGATGAAGTTTATGAGAAACTTGCACGATGGTCAGATCGAACAGATCTGTATCATCGTTGCAACAGATTATGTAGTGGATATTCGTGAACGAGTATCCACATTACAAGTGGAAAACATTGGGAAAGAGGTTCCCAATGATCGAACGAGAGTTCAGCGCTTTGAAGCGCAGAGCTGGGAGTCGCTTAAAGCGACCTCCCCATTTTATGAGGTACTTAGAGAATACGCTGACGTATTCCCTGAAGAAGTACCTAGCGAGCTCCCTAAGGATAAGGGAACTCGTCATGAGATTGACCTCGTGCCAGGCACGAAGTATTGTGTTACGCGGCAATGGCCAATGCCGCGTGATCAGGTAAAAGCAATCCACGAGTTCTTCGAAGCTCGTCGTAAATCAGGCCAAGTGCGGGAGTCTACCTCACCGCACTCTACCCCCACCTTTTGTGTGAAGAAGTCCACAGGTGGGTGGAGAATCGTTCACGATTACAACAAGCTGAACGCAGCGACGGTACCGGCACAGACACCGATACCGCGGAAGGATGTCATCATAGATGGCATGTGCGGGAGCACCATCTTTACTGCTCTCGATCTAAGAGATGGATTTTATCAAATCCTAATGCGTGAGAAGGATATCCCTCTCACGGCAGTAAGCACCCCAAGCGGCATGCTTTTGGAGTGGATTGTTATGCCACAGGGGCTTCGAAATACCCCTGCTACGTTTAACAGATGCGTAACGCATCTATTACGCCCGGTGCGAGAATTCGCACCGAGTTATTTCGATGACGTGTTTGTCCATAGTAAGGGTGAACACGATAAAAGCGATGTAGATGTCCATAGGGAGCATCTACGTCGAGTGTTGGAGCTTATGCGTAAACATAAGCTCTATGCAAATCTGAAGAAGTGCACCGTTGGTGAACCTGAGATACCCGTTCTTGGATGCTTTATGGGCAAGAACGGGGTGCGTCCTGATCCAGAAAAGATCAGGGTGATCGTTGAATGGCCTACGCCAAACAACGTTAAGGAACTTCGAAAGTCCCTTGGATTGGAAACATATTTGCACAAGTATTCGTGCAACTATGCTGGGTTGATACGACCTCTTTCTCAATTACTTAAGAAAGATGTCGAATGGCATTGGGATACCCAATGTCAAGATGCTTTTGATGCAGTCAAGCAAAGTTTGACTGAAGCGACTGTCTTGGCTATAGCCGATAACGAGCGTCCGTTCCACGTCGTTTGCGACGCGAGCGATTTCGCTATCGGCTGTGCTTTGATGCAGCGTGATCACGATGATCGTGATCGCCTAATCTGCTATCAATAGCGTCAGTTGCGCCCAGCCAAGCGCAACTATCCAGTGCATGACAAGCAACTCCTTGCCATGAAGTACGCACTGGCTAAGTTTCGGATCTATCTATTGGGAGATAGACCGTTTGTGGTTTACACGGACCATGTGTCGCTACGCACGGCCGTGAATTCACCACACATTTCTCAAAGAATGGCTCGATGGCTGTCATTCTTTGCTGAGTACAACTTTACGGTTGAATACAAACACGGAAAGTTGAACGTGATAGCAGATGCGCTATCACGAAGGCCCGATTACGAGATGAAACCGTCCGTAACCGAAGGGGCCAGTGCAAACGCAATCCGTTGCACTGCTTTGTCGTCGTCAATTATACGACAAGTACGCGAGGCGTACAAAACAGACGAGGAGACACGTCTGTTGATTGATTACTTACGTAATCAATCAAGTGAGAAACGCGACGAACTCCCAGAGCTCCTCCGCGCTTGCGTGCATCGATATCGACTGCACGATGGTCTGCTGCTTTACAGCACAGACCAAAAGATGAAAGTCGCATCGTCGTTCCAAACGACGATGATCTCAAACACCAAATTATGTTTGAGTATCATGATGCACCGATTTCGGGGCATCAAGGTCGAGAGAAGACATACGCTTCTCTCGCACGTGACTTTTTCTGGCGAAACCAGTACAAGTGGGTACGCAAATACGTACGCGCTTGCGAGATTTTCCAGCGCGTTAAGCCTGCGCAGTCTGCACAGGCTCCGCTGCAATCTCTGCCGGTTCAGACAGAGTGTTGGAAGTCCATTTCAATGGACTTCGTATTCGGTCTTCCACCCGACAATAGTCGGAAGACTGGAATAGTGGTCTTTGTAGACCGTTTCAGTAAGATGGTACATCTTACTGCAGTATCAGCGAATGTAACCGCCGCTCAAACAGCGCGGATATTCGTTGATACGGTATTCCGTTTGCACGGAATGCCGGAAGACATTGTCTCGGATAGAGATCCGAGATTTACAGGACGTTTCTGGCAAGAAACGTTCTCATTGTTGGGAACCCAGTTGAAGATGTCAACTGCGGACCATCCGGAAACGTATGGGCAGACGGTACGGGTTAACCGCGTTCTCGGAGACATGTTGCGATCATACGCACATGCCTTTGAACAGTGGAGTGACTACCTGTCACTCACTGAATTTGCGATTAACAACTCGGTGCATGCTTCAACTAAGCATATACCGTTCTACGTGAATGCCTTAAGGCATCCACGAACCCCAGCTTTACTTGGCGGTACGCCAAATCTAAGTGGGGGAGGGACCCGCTCAAATTTTGAGCGAGTCAATGCGCAAGTTGCGACTGCAACTTGTGAACAAAACGATGTCCCTTCTACTGAAAATACAGTAGAAGCGGAAGCAGCTTCAATTAAAACTGAAGCTGCATACGATGAATATGTGTCTGCAGCAATGGCTGCAGACAACGAGGACAATGCACCTACTGCTGATAAAGCAGTAGATGAATTCGTATTACAGCGCCAAGCTGTAATACGCTATGTAAAAGACTCACTTGCCTCTGCTTTTGATAAGCAGAAGCAAAATGCAGATAAACAAGGAAGGAAGAACAAGAACTCCTTTCTTAAAGGTGAATTAGTATTACTAAGTACTACTAATTTGCCTACACATGCAATAAGCAACTTCCCTACACGGAAGTTGCTTCCTAAGTACATTGGATCCTTCAAGGTCCAAGAGATTCGGGGGAATGCCTATACCTTAGACATTCCCACAGCAATGCGGCTTCACCCAACATTCTATGTTGGGCGGCTCAAGCCGTATCACTCGTCTTGGTCTTACAACGAGACGCAGAACCACGGAAGATGCCGTGCTTCTCCAAATCTCCCAAGAGAGACTTGTAATTGTCCTCCAGCCGTTGGTGAGCAGAGCGGAGAGTCGTTACCTCCGCCTTCGACTGCTCGAGATCAGCCGTGCGCCGATCGAGCTCTCTCTTCTAGCGAGAAAGCTCAATGTAAGGAAGATCATTCTTCTGCTGGAGGGCAGTGTGCGCTCCGAGGATGTCGCGGACATCCTCGCGAAGAGACCGATATGTCTTCACACAGTGATACATATCGCTGCTCAAGGAGGAATAACCCTCCTCGAGCTTGCGGAGCGAAGAACCATGCTCCGCAACAACAACGGCGAGGGAATTCTCAACCTCCGCCGCCCCTGATTGATAATCAGGGGAATAAGCGATATATCCTCGAGCGCTTGATCTCGAAGCGCTCGGTGCCTTCGAAGAAGGGGCAGCGTACCGAGTACTTGGTACGCTGGCTGGGATATCCCCAAGAGTTCGACTCTTGGGAGCCGATTGAGGTTCTGAGGGCCGACTCCCAGACCTTTTGACTGAGATTGAGAAGAAGTCTCAAACTCATAATGCGAAGTAGCATCAACAGTAGGTGTTGATGCATTCAGGGTATCAATTAAACCCTGAATTTCGGCAGGTACGGAAAAGCCACCGTACCCCCGCAACTCCTCCTCTGACAGACGAGGAGTGCCCTGCGTACACCGCGGGCAAAGGAGGTGAGAAAGGACACCACACTTTAACCATTCTTTGATGCAAGCAAAATGGATGTATTCCATTTTTCCTGTACGTGAGTGCTTTAAAAAGCGCTCGCGCATTACGTGAACTTTATTCACGTAATCATCTGGGCTTTTGTTGTAGTTGTCAACAAAAGCATTCCAACTCTGAGTCAGGGCGTCTTTATCGTCCCTGTTCTTCCTTGACCCTTTCCGGCTCGAATAATATCGAACCTGGAAAAAGAGGTCAATAAAGTACAGACGCCTATCGTCTGTACTTCGATCGAATCGACGTGATTGGATGTCTTCGCAGTCATCCGGCACGTTGATATCGAACAAAGCATCCATAGCTTAGATGTAGTATAAAACTTGAGTCGTAAATGTCCAATAGTTATTCAATATTAATCGAAAGTAATCACGCGCGATATCTCCAAAATCAAGGACACTTTGGTCACGAGAAATGTATCCGCTAACAGTTCGTGAAGTAAAAAAGTGTCCAAGCGGGGACTAAATCAACGGGATGTATATTGAGAAGTGATTATCTAGCTAAACATGAACTTATGTAAACAGATGTTGGAGTCATGGTAAACTTCCATCCGTGTGTGGTATGTATGTCGTATACGTAACATAAAAGTGCGTGCTCAGAACCGAGTACCACTGCACTAATTATGTTTGTAACAAACAAAATGCAAATTGCTACCTAAAATAGTCCTACCTAATTATAATATAGAATTAGAAATAGAAAGACTATTTTAACACTTCTATTTTGCCCACATCCAGATTTATTAGTATTCCGTGGAGAATCATTACTGGATGCATGGAAAATTACATATTACATACCGATGTTATCAGACTAAAGCGGCAAAGTGAGCCCAACATATACCAAATGGGCTAAAAACGCCAAAGTGATGACTGGGCGATCTCGCTCCAAGAACAAACACCAGAGGACCTATTAAACCACAAACGTATTAAAGGGTTATCAAGTTTGGGTGATGTATTGTTCACAACTTAACACGTATTACGATTACGACTTGGGTGATGAAAGATGCCCGGTGCACGACGAGGTTGCATATAATAATGTGGGGGCAACAACGGGCACAACAACTTTGGAGACAACTTTTACAATTCTATTGTAGAAGTGGAAGCGAGTTTCATCACGAGATATCGATCGATTGAGCGATCTTTAAGAAGAAGAACCGCTCCATCTGTGAGCTGCCAATTAATTAAGAGAGAAAGACAGCGCATTGGCATAAGCCGTTAAAAATAGTCTGTATACTTAATTATTATAATTAGGAAGGACCATTTGTTATTAGCAATCTGTATTTCTTATCTTTTAGGTGCTAAAAATAAGGCATCTGTAATCGGTTCTGAGTACTGCCTATTTTTGTACTGATAAGGTATGTAGGTAACACATCAGCTGTTAGCGGTATAGTATACCTTCAACAGCTCATGCATATTCATGTTAGGATAGCTAATCACTTCTCAATAAACTTTGCATTAGATAAACATCTGCTTGCATTCACTTCGTCGGTCGTTCAACAATCTCTCAAAGGGTGTCACTCTCGCAACCTAGCTGTAATTGGTTGTCGAGATATAGACAAGAGACGTTTTGGTATATTTGACTTCACTATACGACTATTACGACTCGAGTTTCC
>CM047587.1:24810455-24837763 GCA_026184515.1 Peronosclerospora sorghi | reverse complement strand
AGTTTCCTACGTATCTACGCTACGATGGATGCTAACACCTTTCAACATAAGCGCACCCAGAAGCAGATGGATTCTGAGAATATTTAGTGGGCGGCATGTAGCATAGGAGAAGCCGTTGCTGTGGGATAATACGAAACCTGTAGTTATACACGCGAAACAGACATGGGAGCCTCGAAAATCGACAATCCATTCTTTCTGTTTTGAGCTTGAAGATGGTAATAAGTTGCAGATATGTCTCGAATGTCTGCAAGATGAAGATTGAGAAGATTGACATACGTCTACCAAGTCGAATGAGGACTGTTGAAGTAACTCATAATTTTTGAAGATTACTTGCTAACTACTACATATACATCCAGTTGCTTAGCTATTTCAGATGAAAATCTGGCACAAGTGAACCACGGCAAAAAATATTTATCAATGTCGTATTTGATTTTGGCGCATGTTAAAATATTATTGACGCACGCACGACCACGTTACATGTACCCTTTAATTGATGCGAGTTTTGGGAATTCAACGTAAAAGTCATCTTCTCTTAGTCGACGCTTCGGGGTATTATCTTGGTCACTCCTGTAGCTATCGACCACAGCTGATATCGCCCCGACGACTTTTCTAGGTTGGCCCATGCCCGCTTTTAGAAAGCACGCAGTCGTTCCTGAGTACTCATTGAAGAAGGTGTACGCCAGGCACCCACTAGTGGCTAAACACGTTGCGCAGCAGTCACCGGGTTGCAACCCGTATATTGTCTTGATATCGCCGCCGTAGAAGTCATAGCCAGTGAATTGTCGAGCGCACTCCGAAGGTAAAGGAAAGCACTGGTAGTAGGTGGTAGTCCACGGCATGCAGTAATCTCCATCAGGACAGCACTCGGGGTAAGAGGCGTCACCGCACTTGCCTAAGTTAGTGTTGGTACATGCTGCGTCTAAAAGCTCACCGATGACGACTAAAACGCTTGTGATAACGGGGAGTTTGCGAAACATGGCGATACTTGGGAATGTAACTTCAAATTAAAGAATGATAGTCTCGGGACAAAAGCTCGCTGTTGGCATGGTAGAGCTCTGCATTTAATGTTACCAGGTATCGTTCGTAGTCGCACCAAAGCCACAAAATAGAGATCCACTAAATAGATTACATATGGCGTCGACAAAGGTTTGTCAAGTGAGGAAAAACAATGAGGCCATCTGTGCTGAGCGCGATGCACATGATATTTGTTAGTCTAAACTTACGGCTCAACCCTCGTGTAATACATGGTAACTGGATCTAGATTTAATTATTCTGCCTCGATATTCCAAGTGTGCACGACCGCGCGGCGATGACGTTATAACCATATACGGCATTCAGCCGAGAAAATCCTGCATCCGCTTTCGCGAGACAAGGCGTGAACAAAAACCGGGCCAGACAACATATAACTTTGCCGATGATGTCGTAATGACGCCAACACATAAGCACGACATCTGCTTAAGGTTCCTGAACATAAAACACTGAATCATAAGCATAACGCTCAGCGTGAAAAGAATTTTCTACCGCCATCAAAGTGCAAGTGCAACCTGCGATAAAAAGACACTGACGGGAAGAAGACTAAGTTATTTAAGTGAGTCTCCCGTTGTTCCTGTTCTAGCAGGATTGGAAGGCATGCATCTACCTGAACAACAGCCCTCGCTAACCCGTTGCAAGATCATTTACTGTTACGATCGGTGCGATAGCTGGTACTCTTAGTTTGTCACTAGCAGCAATGTTTTCGCTTTGAATTCTCAAGAAACGTTCAATAAATGATCCTGCTGAATGCTATCAACTACATGTTTGCTAGTACGGAACTGCTAAGTATTGCGTTATCCTCATATCGAGTCATCAAAGTTGTTCTCTTCAGACACCATAGTGACGCTGGTTGCGATAAATTGACCCTGAATAACCACTAGACTTTCTTGATCAAGTGATCCAATTGGCTTCCACAGTTTTGAAACATCCGACAGTGCGAAGGTGTGGTGTTGATCATCACGCACACAAGTGTTAACTGTTTCTCGCAAGACTCTCCCTCTTCCAAGAAGGATACATGCTCAACCCATTAAGGTCTTCCACAAGTTCCTTGTACTTTCGTCGGAATGTGCACAAAATGTGATCTCGTAGGTAAGAGCACTGCATCCATTTGACTAGGCAATTCTTGCCCAAACCAAACATGCTACTGACTTGAACAATAGTCTAAATACCGTTGTACTTCACAAAGTAAAGGAAGCTGATCGACGAGTAATTGATTCATTTGACTAGGCAATTCTTGCCCAACCCAAACATGCTACTGACTTGAACAATAGTCTAAATACCGTTGTACTTCACAAAGTAAAGGAAGCTGATCGACGAGTAATTGATTCAAGTACTTGCGGATACGCAAGAAGTCATTCTTCCGGTACTGGGTCACTTCATAATGTTGTGCCGACTTCGTGCACAAAAGATAGTAAATGGCAAGCCAAATTTACACTTCTGTTCTCGTCAGTACAAGCGAGTCACTGGGCTTCATGACAACCCATTTCTGTTCAACAAATTATTTCCATTTGACTTGAATCTTTTTGTCTGAGTTCGCCCTTGTCTTCATCTCGGACCTTTACCTACTGCTTTATGCGTCCATGGTGGATTCTCGACTAGCGGTACAGGGGTGAGCAAAGCTTGTGCGTATTCAAAAGACACCCTACTGAGAGGGATAACATGCAATTTCTCAGCCACATTGCGCAGAATGGTGACAGTCTGCACTGCAAATCGAGATTCGATTTCGGTGCGCTGGCGCTCAAGCTTTTCGAGAACTTTACGATTCCGATTTCAACTTGTAGCTTCAACTATAGGACAGGAGGGAGATAAACGAGCCATGAAAGCTTTCTCGTGTAATTTGTCAACAAGCGAGCAAAAGATCCTCAAGCAAGTTCGTCAGAGTCGCTTCGTGATACATAATAAAGTATAGCCGCATGGGTACCCTTTTGTCCTTAGAACTCTAAAAAGCCAACGTACTGCCACTACTAAGATGTTAAGAGATAGATGCATCGCCATGAGAGCTCGAAATTTGTCGAAAGTCACCTAACTTCATATGACTTGTTGCGTTGAGCCGACTGGTGCGCCTGCAAATTTAGCTTCTCCATAGCATGGTGATGCTCAAGCCATCGAGTGGAACGCCCAATGTGCTCGGGTTATTTTTTTCTAGCCACTCGACTATTTGCTAGGCAAAACCAGATACTGTGCTCGTACGACACGAGTAAGACGTGTTGGAAAGTTGTATATTTTAGAATGCAAAAGAAACAACAGCTCCTACCGGACCTGGAATCCTTACCTTCACATGTACAGGGTCGCGACGCCTTGAAGAGTCGCCCTGTCGCCCGGATACGATCACTGGGTATCCTGACCAGTCTTTTTATCATCCGTTCTCCAACAAGACGTTAACAATTATTGTACATCTACAACGGATAGCAAACTGGATACCTCTTCAGACAATATATGCTCTTGACTCTAATCAAGATGTTGAGTGACTTTTCGAATTGATACCAGAAGATCCGAGTCACGCCATGTCGACGCAAATAGTCGACCATACGTCGGTTATGATGAGGCGTCGGCAGCATCATTTCTCTCGCAAGCGTTTGGTTAAATGAACGAAAAGGATCAACTTGCTCTCTTCTTGAAGTGGTATGATGCACAATCGGGTCTGCATAAGGGCTTTATCATGCGTTACTACGGAGACAAAACCATTGAGCTAATACGGGACCTTTATTTCAATACATCGATTTAGGCAGGTGGAGTGGATGAAGGCGAATTCGCATTTACAATCAGCATCCTCTATCACTCGGTCAGCAAACGTTAGCAATATCCACAAAATTTTCTTCCTCACTTTTCCTTGTTAACCTATTTTTAAGTGTTCCCAGTGACTTGCGGTCATGAGCTCATGCAACTGGCGCTCCAACAGCAAGAAACAACAGCTTCCTTTCACACCCAAAAACCATACCACTAGACCACTAGGCCAAAAAAGAACAAGAGTTTTCTTTGTTGAAATTATATGTAGCCATTTTGGAAATTTTGGCTAAAATGTAATTTCACGAAGATGAAACCCCATTGGCTGAAATGTGCATATCGGTTTTCAAGTTAGAATTCAAGTTTAACTTTTAGTATTGTTATATTTGAATTTGGTCAATTTACATAATATATACTTTCCGTTTTACAGCTTAAGAGAAGAAATCCGCCGCGTGGCATCCGTCGCGCCTTAGTCGTTTCTCAAGCAGGATCCTACCTGGTCAAAACTATCGGACCAGGTAGCGTAAGACCTCTGCTACCAGTACAAGTTTCTCATTTTTGTCAATTGTACCTTCTGTTGAAAGTTGTTCGAATCCATACTTGCGCTTGTAGACGAAAACTTGAATCGATGCTTGATATTATCACCAATATAACGAAAAATCACTTAAGTCGATATTTCCACAGTCGATCACACGTTAACAGCGAAAAATATACCAGGAAATAGTTCGTAAGGAAAAGAAGCAAATATCCAAATCTTGGACTAAATCAACGGATGTATACTGAGAAGTCTTTAGGCTAGCCTAACATGAAATATGTACCAGATGTTGAATTTATGGTAAGTTCCATCTATTGTGTGGTATACATTTCTTATGAGTAACAAAAAATGTGTGTACTCAGAACCAAGTAATAATACACTAATTATGCTACTAATAAAGACGAAATGCAAATTTGCTACCTAAAAATAGTCCTTCTCAGTTTTAAGATAACAAAAATAGACGGACTATGTTAACACCTTCATATCGGACGAATTAAAAAACAGAACAGTCTGCCATCACCACTGTTCTGCAGTTTTTGGGATGATTTTGCGTATCGTTGACTAAACTACCGCTCAAGAGATACTAAAGTTCATGATCTCGTCGTCGTGTTAAGACTTCAAGTCCACAGGAAAGTCCTGTAGAAGTTTTATTCAAACACAAAACAAACACTGGTGTTAGATGTGCGGAGAGAGGACTTGAGCGTGACGTGTGCCACGCGGAGTCATTTAAATGTAAAAGTCGCTTAGAGATAAAATTGAAAGTGTATTATATAAACTTACCTAAAAATATTCATAGTAAGATATAATACTTAAAAGTAACTCGAAATATTCCCAACCATTTCAGCCAATGGGGTTTCACCATCTTGGAGAAACGTAAAGACAAAGGAGGATTCCTGTATTTTCAACACTTTTCCTGAAACACCGGGAAATGTAACGCCATTAAAAACAACCCCACTTTCAAACGCAATTATTGCATCTGTCGTAAAGTGTGCTATAATTGGGCCTAATTAAGGGCCTAATTAGGGGTCGGATTGCGGGCCAAAATTGGGTACGTAATTGTATACGATTGTATGTGCCACGGTGTATACAGTTGCGTGTACAACCGTGGTGCACGTAAAAAGTACATAGACGGGGCATCGGAAGATGGGACGATTACGTACAGGTACCCAGCGAACACCGACGAACACCGACGAACGACGGAGGAATCAGGTGGACTGGTGGACGGAGGACGCTGGAATGGACGGAGGATGCTGGAATGGACGGTTCTGATTGGCTGAAATTATGGAAACGGTAGATCGAAGGCTTTAAGCAATAATAAAGTTCTCCTTTTGCGTCCAAACACTAAGGACACCTCAGGGACGGCAACTAGCGCCTCCCTTTAGTTAATAAACACCTCTACGTCCCGGGCGGGAGAACTTTGTGCGTTTTTGGCCCACCGGCAGGCGTAGAGTGTTGAGAACTCACCCCGCAACTCCGCCAGCTGTGTCAGCGGTTCTTCTGTAAAGGTTTTTTGGTCTTGGGAGTGTCGTGAGGGGGTTGAAAATTATTATAAATCCACTTAATTAACAACACAAAGAGGTAATAAGCTAGTCCTCCTTGTTTTTGTTTTACTTCCCGGGTACTTAATACTTCCGTCCGAACCAAAAAATCAGTCAAACACACTTGGGGTACACTTTCAAAGGCGATTCCGGGCTGCCCCCAACACTAGCGCACTTCAAACGGCTGCTGCTCCACTTGCTAGGGCGTGCGCCCATCGACTTCCTTGTGTTACACTTGTTTTTTGTATTGAATCAAAAAGAAGGTTTTTTAAAAGGCCGCCAGAGATCTTCGCACTTCAAAGTAAATTTCGTTATATTAAGTGTTACTAACTCCTACATCAACGTCAATCACTTTTTTCACCCACTACTTTTTGGTTACTTCAGTGCTGACTTCAATACGTGGCAGTTACCACTGAGTCCCTCTGTAACCTAATTGATCATCCTTGACAGTTACTTCAGAAACCCTCTGTAATCTGATTGAGCGAGGTGGCCGTCGCGAGGTGGCCGTCGCATGTCCCTCCTCATTGGTCCAAAATTTCAATTATATCTTCACATTCATACCAATCATAAATCAATTAGCCGTGAGGTGGCCGTCGCGAGGTGGCCGTCGCACGTCGCTCCTGATTGGTCAAAAATTCAATTTATATCTCCACATTCATTCCATTTATAAATCAATTAGCCGCGAGGTGGCCGTCGCGAGGTGGCCGTCGCAGGTCGCCTCTGATTGGATGAAGATATCTTTTCCAAAATAAAATACTTAACCACTTGAAAACAATCGAGAATGCCCAATCAACCAACTTGGGCGGCCGAGGGCGCATGACTTTCCGGGAGCTTCCCTCCACCATCAGATCTGCCACTATGCTTATAAGGTGCGCCTGTGTCTGGACTTTCTGTAGTGGTGCTGACAGTTTGTTTCCGTGACCTGGTTTGTCTGCTATAGCCCGAGCCCTAGCGCCCACAGCTACAGGACAGTCTGCAAAGCTGAGGGCACGTGACTTCTCGTTAGCTTTGCCTCTGGGATTGAACCTGCTGTTGTGTATGTAAGATGCGTCTGTGTCTTGGCTTGCTGTAGTGGTGCTGGCAGTTTGTTTTCGTGACCTGGTTTGTCTGTTACAGCCCGCGCCCTAGCGCCCATAACTGCATGACAGCATGTGAAGCTGAGATAACATGACTTTCCGGGAGCTTCCCGCCACCATCAGATCTGCCACTATGCTTATAAGGTGCGCCTGTGTCTGGACTTTCTGTAGTGGTGCTGACAGTTTGTTTCCGTGACCTGGTTTGTCTGCTATAGCCCGCGCCCTAGCGCCCATAGCTGCAGGACAACATGTGAAGCTGAGAGCACATGACTTCTCGTTAGCTTTACCTCTGGAATTGAACCTGCTGTTGTTTATGTAATATGCGTCTGTGTCTTGGCTTGCTGTAGTGGTGCTGACAGTTTGTTTCCATGATCTGTTTGTCTGCTACAGCCTGCGCCCTAGCGCCCATAACTGAAGGGCATTATGTGAACAGTTTCCGCAGCCAAAAGTGCAGGACCTTTTGTTGACTTATTTGCCAGGATTGGATTTGCCGTAGTTCATGTAAGCTGTGTCCGTGTCTTGATTTTCTTAGTTGATGTTACTCAAAAGAGAATAACATTTTGACTAAAACACTTGCACCTTCGAATGTGTTAGGGCTACCACGACTTTGTTGAAACAGGTGTTCACGTGGTGGACGCACACAAAGATCTTTGATGTTAATGTTCCGAGTTGACAAGACAAGAAGGTTGTAATTGATAATTTCTTTGGTGAGCACATGAGATGGTTGTAGACATATGCTTGAGGAAATCTCCAGCGTAAAAAGCAATATTGTGCTAGTATTTAAAGTCTTGGTATGAACAAATATACCATAAAGTACTATATGTTGCAGATCACATCCTACATATTGTAAATATAGATCCACTTCACCACAGGAGTGTGATTGAGCAGTGCTCTCACCTCCCCACGTTTGGTTCACGTTTGGCCCCTAGAGTTCGGCTGCTGTAAGCGCCCCACGGGAACTCTAGGTGGATTAAGCGAAATTTACCCTCCCTCGTAGGTCTAGGCTAGGAATACAGATATTTGGGTGTTCCTTTAGCTTTTTAAAGACTCAGAGGCTCCGTGATCGGGCAGTGAAGACTTCCGCTGCCTGATCAAGTACCCCCTTCGCCGATCAGCACCTGATCGACACTCTGCAACTCGTGACCCGCGATCAACAACTCGCAGATCGCACCAACTTGTATCTGGGCGACTTTGGGCAGGCACCTGATCAAGTCTGATCACCGCTGATGAACTACTTTTGGTGCCTGATCAAGCCTGATCAAGTCTGATCTCAGCTGATCAACTACTTTTGGTGCCTGATCAAGCCTGATCAAGTCGGAGCTCAGCTGTTCAACTACTTGTAGTGCCAGATCAAGCATGATCAAGTCTGATCACAGCTGATCAACGACTTTCGGTGCCTGCCCAAGCCTGATCACTGCCGATCAAGCCTGTTCGCACCTGATTAGCGCTCGATTGTACCGGATAACGTCTAATCAGCACCTCGTTCAACTCATTACAAGATCCCCAATCTTGCATCAAGGAATTGCCGTGTTTATATCCCCGCCACCTGTAAAGCGACACACGCCTAAGTCGTCGGGTACACAAGGTGAGAAGAAACACAAGCAGTCAAGTACAACCGGAGGACACCCTTTGTTAGTCGGCAGTCCGGGCTCCGTGGTACCGCCTGATCAAGCGTCAAAAACTTTGATCAGCCGCTCTACCACAATGGTGCGCGTGCCCGGATCTTTGGGCGACGCGGGATGTCACCGCGATTCTACTCAAGACGGCGCTTATGTGAAAGTGAAAACGGAAGCAGAAGTGAAGATAAAGGTGGAAAAGGAGGAGGAGGTTGTGACGATGGAAGGCAGTTCGCCGTCGTCATGCCTGAAGAAGAAAGGAAATGCTGATCATCAGGAACTGGGGAGGCATCTTGATGCGATAAAGGAGTAGAAGCCTCAACCACCTCCCGAGGCTCCTTCGGGAGCCCATGCGGATCATAACGTAAGTTATGATCCGCCAAATATATGTGTGTATAATGATCCGGATTGGGATTCGATGGTGAAGTATTACAAGACCGACCAGCCGAAGGTGTTGATGAAGGCACCTGGATCGGAGAGCGACGAAAGTCGATCAAGTACGCCACCAACTGAAGATGATCTGGTGAAGAAGTTTTACCGAAAGGTTTAAAAAGTAAAACTTGAAGATTTCTTATTGACGAACTCGATCATGAACCTACGTGGGGTCATGATCAGCGGGAAGCTTAACGGACCGGTCGATCAGCCAGTTACAGATGGGAATGCCAAGCTCACGATCTTGCTAAGGCTAACACGCCTGATCAAGCAGGCAGGTCTGACGACAGGCGCCTACCCTACGATGCTGAAGAGGTGCTTGATCAGGGACCAGAAGATCTGGCAGAATCTACCCAGCAGTTGTTTCATCTGTTGATGCCTATCGTGGGCCAAACTACTAAGTTGGAGCCCTCGCACTCCCCGCTGAAGATTGAAACGGGCCCGTTGATCAACGTGGAAGAACATACGGGATCATCGTGTTACGAATCTGCCCCTTTCGAAGGCGATGAACTTGAAGTGTAGTCGAGTAGTGCCGGGAGTATAGAGCCCAAGATCACCAGGATGACAGTTTTCCAGAAGGATGAATCCAAGTTTTCGGTTATCAATATGGAACCTCAATCTATCAAGGCAGAAGATGATCAAGTATCGCAAAGTTCACAGCTGCAGACATTCTTTGACAAGTCTATGGAGAAGTTTCTGTCTGAGAAAAGACGCAAGTTGACACCTGGAGTCGTTGGTGCAAAAAAACGCCAGCTAAAGACAGGAAGAGCTGCGTCGATCAAGGATGTCGCATGGAATCTGTGCATTTCTTCGTCAGCAGCACTCGAAGCCAGGAAGATCGGCGACGGTAAAGGACGTTGAAATGGAATCCGTGTATTCGTTCCATGAGCAACGACCCAGAGCGAGTACGTTGACCCAGATAAGCCGATCACACTGCCACGACGAGCCACCGTTGCGTCCGCGTACACTGGGATGCCTGATCAACAGACGATTCCAAGGATTCGGATGTCTGCAATCAGTGATCTAAAAGAATTTTCGGGAAAGGAAGGAGATGAAGATCAAGCGATGAATTAGATTTGTCGCCTCAAGTCAACATTTATGCGGGATTAAGCTTCTGATCATGAAAAATGTCTGATTCTGGGCGATCTATTAAAAGGACCAGCGCGCAATTGGCTTCGTCAGCTGGGTAGAAGCACTCGATCAAGTTGGAAAAGTCTCGTGGAGGAGTTTGAAGTTCAATATTGTGGAAGTGGTCAGTCGGCATCCCGCCAGTATTATTACACGAAGCAGCGGTAGGATGAAAGCCATATCGAATATCTGCACCGGTTGAATGTGGCGGGACTGCGAGCCAAGTTGCCGATAAGGGATGGATCGCCTACGACTTTACGTGAGAAAGTCTATCGACGTCATCATTTAGCTTGGTAAATGGCCTTAAAAAAATGGTGTCTGTCTGTGGGTTCGAAAAATCAGGATTGGCTGGATTTTTTCCCTTACAAGACTGTGATTGGCTGCATTTTCGCTCCCAAAAGTCTATAAACGTCATCATTTAGCTTGCTAAATGGCCTTAACCTCGTCTACTTATATAAAAATTGGTGTCACGAAAATTATTGATTGGCTGGATTCTTTACATGTTGCCCTTACTGATTGGCTGGATTTTTTTTGTCGGATACGTCCCATTCATCAATTCAGCCAATCAAAAAGTTTAAAAACAGACCTTGCCGAAAAAGAGAAAAAGCAAAATGTAGCCAATCACAAATAAACGGGAAAAATCCAGCCAATTACAAGACTGTGCTTGGCTGCATTTTCGCTCCCAAAAGTCTATCGACGTCATCATTTAGCGTGCTAAATGGCCTTAAAATCGACTGTGATTGGCTGCATTTTCGCTCCCAAAAGTGTATCGACTTCATCATTTAGCTTTCTAAATGGCCTTAACCTCGACTGTGATTGACTGCATTTTCGCTCCCAAAAGTCTATCGACGTCATCATTTAGCTTGGTAAATGGCCTTAAAAAATGGTGTCTGTCTGTGCGTTCGAAAAATCGGGATTGGCTGGATTTTTTCCCTTACAAGACTGTGATTGGCTGCATTTCGCTCCAAAAGTCTATAAACGTCATCATTTAGCTTGCTAAATGGACTTAATCTCGTCTACTTATATAAAAAAATGGTGTCACGAAAATTAGTGATTGGCTGGATTCTTTACATGTTGCCCTTACTGATTGACTGGATTTTTTTTGTCGGATACGTCCCATTCATCAATTCAGCCAATCAAAAAGTTTAAAAACAGACCCTGCCGAAAAAGAGCATTTTCCGGATACATTGGCCAATCGCGAGCTCGCTGATCAACTGGCACTTTTGCGGTTGGATACCGCTACGGATATGGAAGAGACGTTGCGGGCGTATACACGCAATAGGTGGTACCAGCCAACAGCGGCGGTAGGTACCAGCCGATTCCGCCAGAAATTCGGCGATGATCGGTCACATGCCCCGGCGCGAAAGCCCAAGGCAGTACGCGCGATCAAGGTGACGTCTGGGATTGAAGAATCAGGTGCCGACGATAGTAGAAGCGATGGAGATCAGCACCGTTACATTATTGCTGCTATACGTGATCAACCAGGTGCGCTCGATCAACCTGGTGAGTCCCGATCGGGTAATCGAAGTGATTCGAGTGCACTTGATCAAGGGGAGGTGAAGAAGTGCAGTCATTGTGGGTCGATCAGGCACGATAATTTTCGTTGCTGGAAGCGCCTGACCTGTCTCAAGTGTGGCAAGAAGGGACATCCGACTGATCACTGTTTGTATATCTGCCGAGCATGCGGCGAAGTTCACGATGCGGGCAAGTGCCCTATGGAAGAATTTTACAACCACATCCGCCAGTGGTACAATCCCACCAAGCATGTTGGAATGCTGCCCAAGGAAGCTGAAGATTGGTTAAACTAGGACGCTCGCCAGGTTGGAATATGGTACTAGACGAGCGTTCTGGTTTGTGTATTTTTTCATATGTGGAAAGAAGAGGGATGATCAAGCAGCAGAAAGAGATAATGATAAATGTGATCAGTCTGATTTACCACGTTTGGCTAATTTCCGTATTGATGAGTTTTCTCGGTCCCCGGTGATCATGGAGGTTGATCTACTTCCAGGTGAATTACGTGGATATTTGAAGTACCACTCGCCCAAGAAATGGTTTAAACAAGCCAAGGCGAGTGGTAAGATTAATAACGAACGTGCCACGCTATTATTTGATTCTGGTGCCGAAGTGTCGATCATCTACTCAACCTTTGCTCGTAAGGTGAGTTGTCAGATCGACACGAGTCAAACACAAGAATGTGTCGGCATTGGAGAAAGTGCGTATCTCACGGAGAGGCGCGCCAAAATCAAGGTTACGTTAGCAGGCTCGTTGGTTTATTATTTCCATGCATGGGTGGGCAGACTTGTCGGTCAAGATGCTATACTGGGTATGGATTTTATGATACCAGCTGGTGTTCGATTAGACGTCTCCCACGGTGCGCTAAGTTTGCCTGATGAGGTGATCATCATGGGGCGCCGACAGCTGAATGGATCGAGTGGTAATTATATGAAACTAAATCAGTACGAAGAGATCCCAGTAGGTCTATCTGCCGAAGTTCAGATTTATGAGCAGCTATCTCGAAAGTTGTGGATTACTCGTGGAAAAGATTGGGTCCCCACTATCACTAGGAGCGTGGGCAATTTGCGATACCTGCGTGTTACGAACGTCGTTGATCATCCGATCATCGTGCAAGATGAGACGATTTTAGGCATCTGGATGAACAAAGATGATGTGCCCCGTCGCCCTGGATTTGTTTCGATAGAGTCTAATCGTTACAAGGAGTGGCAAAATCTCGCGTATCAAGCGTCTACCGATTCCGCGAATGACGATCAAGAAAGTGTCGATCAAGGTCCCCTAGTCGAGAAGAGGGAGTATCCTACTCCTCGAAGTATTTTAGTACTTCCTCCGGACCCGATCGTCACATCTGTGGCATTGGTAACCGGAGGGCCGCTGTAACGGGGTTACATTCGGGTTACATTTAGTGTTGTTGTACATGAGTACACCACGGTTGAGGTCAGTATTGACCGGTTGAAAGGTTCTGAACCTTTGGTTATTTTAACCAATCAGGGCAGGGGCCATTGGTGTGGTGGTGTGTCAGCCATCCACGTGTCAGTACACAGGTGTGTACACTACATTTTAGCTAGGTACGAATTAGGAATATTCTACTTAGTATTACATATAGTTTATATTAGTTTAAATTAATTTAGGCTAATTACATATTAAATATATTCTGTTTACATTTCACTCTATCTTGCGGACGTGCGACCTCGACCGGTCGCGCGCGCAGTGAGTGTCGTAGGTAAGAGGGAGCCCTCCCTTTATTTACATCCCGTAAAGGGAATACAGCCGTTAAGGCTAAGCATTAAACCAACCCGGGAATCTTGGCCTCGAGTAGGAGAACTCTCCTACTAAGCCCTTTACAAGGGCGTATCGGCTAAGTAGCGGTAGCTACCGCTTTAAGGAAGAATCTTCCTCTGTGCGCTAGTCGCACCGTGCGTATACGCACAGGCTACATCTGGTAGCACTTGTAGTCAATCCAACACATGTGTTGGTAGGCTAAGTCATCCTCTCCAAAGAATGAATCAGGATGATTGGGATAGGTTAACCCTCGTCCAGCAGGAAGCCTTTAACAGGCTGTTTTCCTTAATGGGTGACGAGGGTATGCAGCGCAGGGCCTTGAGGCCGTAAAGTCAAGGGTAAATGCTCTCATCGCTCATGAGGCGAGTTGTAGTGGAGGTCATTCCACGGGGGTGCGACCCCCATTATCGTTTAAGATAAAGGAGTTCACTGGAGAGAAGGGTGACAACCTTTACGTGTGGTTGCGAGAGGTCGAAACGGCCTTCGCCACATCAAATATGACCGCTGATCACTTGCAAGTGGGACTTGCATTGACCCATCTTACGGGCAAAGCCCTTTTACGTGTTCGGAGTCAGTCACGGACGTGTTCCCAACATGGAAGGTCCTTAAGCAGAAGCTCATGGACATGTACGCAACGCCTGATATGGTTTTCCAGAATCAACTGGCGTTCCTGAGGTGCCGTCAAGGCACTATGGACCTGGAGATTTATATCCAGGAGCTTAAAACCCTGTTGGCAGGGATGTACGCGAAAGCGTATTCGGACGATGTGTCCGTCCCCGTCTTCATGGGAGGTCTGAGAGAAGGGCCAGCACGTTCGGAACTGTTCCGATGCCGACCCCAATCCATGGAGGAGGCGTTCAAGATGGCGTTCAACGCCGAGAGGAACTTCCGTTTCTCTAAGATGGGTCCTGAACCCATGGACCTGAGTCAGGTCGAAGCGGAGGAGAAACCTCCCACTAAGAGTCACTCTGACTCTTTTTCAAAGAGCTTCGAGGCAGAGCGCTTAGCTATGCTGCAGCGACATGGGCAGTTGAGATGCTTCCTGTGTGGGATCATGGATCATCTGAGGAACAGATGTCCGAAGAATCTCCAGCGAGACACTCGCTACAAGGGACCAAGTGTGGGGAAAAAGCCCTTGTCCAAGCCGTCGGGAAACGACGGCTCCCAGTAGGTGCGGGGCGCCCTACTGGGGGACCCATCAGTGCTGTTAAGCCCCAGGGTAGGGGACGACAGCACAAAGCCCCGAGGGAAGCGGTGCTTTCTAGCACCAAGTTGGTGTACCAGCCAGGTTTGCCGGTAGTCCTTGCGGACGTGAAAGGCTTTGATAATCCTTGGAGAGTCTTGATAGACTCTGGGGCGTCTGACAATTATGTCAGACGAGCTTCTGTGGAGAAGAGCCGGCTGTAAGCCGAGGCCCTAGAGGCACGTTCTCGTGACGTTGTCACGGTCCGTCTTGCGGCGGGAGTACAGGTTTCTGTACCCAAGGTCTCTATTGACCTTAAGCTGAAGTTTGCAGACTTCGACAGCTTAGAACGTTGCCTAGTCCTGGATTTGGAATCGAGGTATGACCTCATTCTGGGCATGAAGTGGCTGGAACGCCACGAGCCATGGATAGACTGGAAGTCTAAGTCCATTGGATCAACGCACCCGCGGTCGGGTGAAGCATTGGCGAGTCATGAACCCAGCTTTGCTCGATCGCAAAAGCGGTTCTGGCGTGAGATGCCAGAGATTGGGATGTATGAAATGATAATTCCCAATGGTTTTAAGGAAGAGTTCCTTAACGAGATGTATTCGGCGGTTAATCCCCGCGCCGATATAGGCGAGACTGGTGAGTCGCCAGTGATAGAGGTGGATTCCTCTGAGGTTAAGCGCGAGGCGCTTACAGAAGAGACCCGAAGTTTGTCTCTTCTGCAGGCCGGAATTGATTCCGACCACGCCGTGTCCGGCGAACAAGTTGCGACTCCAGTGGTAGGGGTAGAGACCCCTGTGGTTAAGTGCGAGGCGCTTCCAAGCGAAGAGACCCGAAGTTCGTCTCTTTCGCACGTCGGAAATGATTCCGATTACGCCGGTATAGGCGAGACCGACGAGTCACCGGTGGTAGAGGTAAAGACCTCTGTGGATAGGCGCGTGGCGCGTCCAGTAGATGGGGCAATTGACTCCCCCCATCTGGGTCTCGGGATGAGTCCCGAGGGCAGTAGTCAGCAGTCCTACAGGATGCTGAATAGTGTGACAGGTGTTGTCACAGAAGGCGTAAGCCTGGAACGATTGCCTGGGGTAGGCGAACTGTTGTCGTTGGAGGAGATGTCCTTCAACGAGTTTGAAACTGCTTTGAAAGCGGATGAAATCGACAAAGTTGTCGTACTACGTCCGGAAGAGGAGTTGAACTCCTCATCCACGATGGACGAGTCAGTTTTGGTGGAAAACAAACAGGCATTGAATGCCCAAAGCGACCTCAAGATCCTTGCTGATCCTGAGGACCCTTACCATTCATTATTAAAGGAATTTGGAGATGTCATTAGTGACAACCCACCGACGGGGTTACCACCGGATCGGGAAGTCCGACATGAAATTGATTTGGTTTCTGGAACCAAATACTTCGTCACTATGAAGTGCCCTCTCCCCAAGGAGCAATGCGACGTCATCGACGCATTCTTCAAGGGGAAAGAAGAGGAAGGGATGGTACGGGAGAGCAAGTCTCCTCACTCATCTCCCACCTTTTGTGTTCGTAAACCGAACGGAAAGTGGCGCATTGTGCATGCGTACAACAAGCTGAATGCAGCTACCGTGCCCATGCAGACTCCGATTCCTCGGAAGGATGTCCTCCAGAACAATATGGCGGGCTGTACGGTGTACAGTGACTTAGATCTGTTGGACGGGTATTATCAGGTGCTCATGCGAGCATCCGATATTTCGCTAACAGCGGTTATCACGCCTAGTGACATGCTGTGGGAGTGGCTTGTTATGCTACAAGGGCTTTCAAATGCACCAGCGACTTTCAATCGCTTGGTGACTCAACTCTTCCGCCCTCATAGGAAGTACGCTCAGACGTACTTCGACGATATATTCGTTTATAGTCGTGCGGAAGGCGACTCGTCTGATGTTCAGACGCATCTGATACACCTTCGAGCAGTGCTCGAATGTATGCGAGAGCATAAGTTATATGCGCGCATCCAAATGTATATTTGGTGCTGAGGAAATGCCTTTCCTCGGATGCTTCATCGGTAAGGATGGAGTGCGGGTGCATCCCGCGAAGTTGAAAGCCATTGTGGAGTGGCCTTCGCCTGTAAATCTTAGAGATTTACGGAAGTGGATTGGATTAGCCAACTATCTCCACAAGTACAGCGATAACTACGCTGAAATGGCGAAGCCATTGACCGACCTTCTTAAGAAGGATGTTAATTGGTGTTGGAAAACTGAACACCAAAACGATTTTGAAGCGGTTAAAGGGAGCTTGTTAAAAGCTCCCGTTCTTGCTCCCCCCAGACTCTGGGAACCATTTAGTGTCGTCTGCGACGCCTCCGATTTCGAAATCGGATGTGCTTTGTTACAAGCAGACGATGCAGGAAGGGAACGCGTAATTGCGTTTGAGTCGAGGCAGCTTAAAGCTGCGGAACGGAATTATCCCATTCATGACAAGGAGCTACTTGCAATGAAGTATGCTCTTGTCAAATTTAGGGTGCACTTACTCGGCTCAAAGCCGTTCGTGGTTTATACGGACCACGCGTCCTTACGGACAGCGATAAAGTCGCCTCATCTCTCGCAACGGATGGCCCGCTGGCTCTCCTTCTTTGCGGAGTACAACTTTGAGTTTAAGTATAAACCTGGCAAGCAGAACGTGCTTGCAGACGCGTTGTCGCGTCGTCCCGATTACGAGCTCGCTCACGCGACATTCGTCACCACATCTGTGGTGGATATCATACGCCAGGCGTATGAGAAATACCCACAGTGTACGGCGCTAATCAGCGCGTTAGGTGAAAAGGTTCTTGGATCGTATGAGCCAACCCTGTCAAGTCGAGCGAAAGCTCGTTTACACCGTTACAGGTACTGTGACGGTCTGCTATTTTATAGCAAGAGCGCGGAGGACACTCCGCGGGTGGTAGTTCCTCATAATGAGGAACTGAAGTATAGAGTCCTCTTTGAGGCACATAACGCCCCTACCGGGGGTCATTTAGGTCGAGATAAGACCTACAGCGCTTTAAGCGCTTTGTATTAGTGGTCCAACATGTATAAGTGGGTCGGTGCGTATATACGCACCTGTGAGACGTGTCAGATGGTTAAACCCTCTGCAAGTTCATCTGCGCCTTTGGCGAGCTTATCGGTTCCAACGGAGTGTTGGAAATCCATTAGCATGGATTTTATCTTCGGTTTTCCGAAGGATAAGGCCGTTAACACCGGCATATTGGTCTTTGTAGACCGATTGAGCAAGATGCCTCACCTGGCGGCGGTGCCAGAGTCTATAGCTGGACAAGGAACAGCGAAAGTGTTCCTAGGCCGTGTTTCGACAGCACGGTCTACCCGATTCCGTTGTGTCGGATCGGGATCCCCGTTTTACGGGACAATTCTGGGGAGTGTTGTTTAAGGTGATAGGCACCAAGCTCCTCATGTCCACTGCGGATCATCCGCAGACGGACGGTCAGACGGAACGCGTTAAACGCGTTGTGGAGGGTATTCTCCGGAGTTTATGTCCGGATTCTCCAAAGAGTTGGAGTGAGATGCTTCCGATAGTTGAATTTGCTATCAACAATTCGGTACATGCATCTACGGGGTTTACCCCGTTTTACGTGAACGGATCGGTGAATCCGAGGGTTCCGTTGACGCCACGTGTCTGTGTCCCAGGGCTTGAGGGGGGAGGATTCCCCGATTTCATCCCTGTATCTGTGCGAAAGCACACCGATAAGTTTTTATCGACGTGCCTTAGTGTCTTACGACACGTCTGCGATGCCATGGCGGAAATCCAATACAAGCAGAAGGAGCAAGCTGACCGCAAGGGGCGGCGTAACAAAAGGGTGTACAAAGTGGGAGAAAGTGTTTTATTAAACGCTAAAAATATTCCTACACAAGCAGTTTCAAATGTGTTGCACAATAAACTGCGCCCCAGGTTTGTGGGACCCTTTAAGGTACTAGCCCGAAAGTGCTTATCGTATACCTTGAACATCCCGAAGGTGATGCGTACGCATCCAACCTTTTATGTCGGTATGCTTAAGTCATACCAGGACCCGGAGGCGGGCCCCCTCCTGGAGGAGGGTGGAAAGTCGGATAGACGTAAGGCACGGCAGGGCGAAGTAAGCCCGAAAGGGCTAAAATGCGACCACGAAACTCCGCAACGGTCGTCTCGAGAGAGGCAAGCCGACTCTCGAAGCGATCAGTGGCATCCCGCTCATCGCGGATCCCCTCGTGGAGATCATGGATGCGATGGCTGTGTCGATCACAGCGCTCGCGAATCTCACGTCGCAATTGCGCGACCTCCTCCTCCAATGCTTGATGTGGAGGGTACTCCACACTTTCATGTGGAGCGGCTGATGGCGCGACGCCATCATCGGGGTCAAACCCAGTATCTGGTGAAGTGGAAGGGTTATCCACACTTACAGAGTTCGTGGGAGTTTGAGACTACCCTACGGCAGGATTGCCGCGACGTCGTTGACGCTTTTGAGCGGGAAAATCCCGCTGTAGGTCAACGACCAGCGGGGCATGAGAATCCCCTTCACTCCCAATAAGTGGGAGTTTGCCGGAGGCATATGTGGCGACCACACTGTCTCCAAACACCATGGTGGAGACAGGGACGCTGGAGTAGCGCGTGCGATACGGAGAACGTAGTTGCTCCATCGCTTTGGCTTTGGCAAATGTCAGGCGCAACACCCTCTCCACCCAAATGTCTCGACGGGAATATCTGTCATGCAGCTCATCGTAGCTGGGGAGAATCTTCTCCCCTTCCGCCCAAGCGCGGAACTTCTTCTCCGCATCATTAGCACTCTCTCCCGGAGAAAGAACGATGGGAACCTCGCGGAGGTTCTTAACAGGGGCACCCTGTTCCTGCCTGTCTAAGCGCTCTCGATATGAGACGCTAGTGAACTGCTTTTGTGTAAGCAGTTGTTGCCCGAGTTTCTCACGGCGTTCGCGTTGATACGGCCGTTCAGCCTCGGGTCCAGGGGTATAGGACGCTAAACCAGTCCTTACCAAACGCCTGGCCCACCTTGGAAGGTCACGAGGACCATCAAAATTATAAGCCGCCCTTGGCAGGCGTTTGGGGGCACGTAACGCAGCCCTTAGTGCCTGTGCGGCAAGTTGGGTGTCTTGAGCTGCGTCCAGTTCATTAGTGACGATCGCCTTTGGCGATTCGGATGTATCATCCGATATGGGAAGGGGTGCCGAACTGGTTAGTGCATTTTCACCACGTGTGGGGAACGGATTAGGCTGCCGACAACGCCGTTCGGCGCTGTCGGAGCGGTTAACCGCTGGGGAGGTATCCCCAAGGGCATCCACCTCCGAGTTCTCGGAGTAGTCTACCTCTTCTAGAGGAGACGCCATAGCACCACTGAAGGTGTACATATGGAGGGCTGAGGAACTGGCGTTGGAGTTCTCCAACATAATTTTGTTTATTGCGTAAGCAATAGTATTGATGGGGGAGGATGTAACAGGGTTACATTTGAGTTACATTTAGTGTTGGTGTACATGAGTACACTACGGTTGAGGTCAGTATTGACCGGTTTGAAAGGTTTTGAACCATTGGTTATTTTAACCAATCAGGGCAGGGGTCCTCGGTGTGGTGGTGTGTCAGCCATCCACGTGTCGGTACACAGGTGTGTACACTACATTTTAGCTAGGTACGAATTTGGAATATTCTACTTAGTATTACATATAGTTTATATTAGCTTAAATTAATTTAGGCTAATTACATATTAAATATATTCAGTTTACATTTCACTCTATCGGACGTGCGACCTCGACCGGTCGTGTGGTGGAGTCAAGTTCGAAATCGAAAACATTAGCATCGATAACCTGACTACCACCATCGCACCCAGCCTTCCAACTTTCGGAGGGGGTACTCCGCGGACCACCACTCGAGATCTGGTCGGATCGTCCGCTGCAAGCAGACGACCGGTCGTCATCAGAACCCACTTGGTCCGATTGTTTAGTGTCCATATCACCTTGTGTACCCAATGGAATGGGCTAGTTACACACTCGGTGGATCGGTATCGCAGATTGGATCGAAGTGGTCTTGAATATAGAAGACCGATCTGGGTAGGTATCTCTGGGGCGGAACTCTTCACCCCAGACACAAACAGACCAAAAACACTTCCAAGAGATAATTTCCAATAGGTCGATCGTCCAAACGATCAAGACCTGACCAATACGAAATAATAGAGGGTAGACCGACCGTTCCGGTCTAGCCCCTGACCAATACGAAATAAGACCAAAACCGGTCTAGTTTCCAACCAATCTTAAACCAAGCCAATATGTCCGCGTAAAAACCCAATATGCTCGTGAGACTCCACAAACGATATCTCCACGCCAAGACCAATCCAGTGAATAGCACGTTCCAAACGTACTTGAGTTGAGGTGTTGAGATCGCCAAATCGTACTCCCGTCGAGGGACTTCCGGTAGGCCAAAGTGCGCGTGCGGCGCTTCCAGACCGGGTATAATGGGCGAGAGGGGATAATTCGACCCTCTTCCCCCAAACACCCCGCGGCGGGCGGAGGCGACTAGCGTACGAAAAGGGAAGAACGGCGACCCCTAGCTGTGGTGTGAACCAAGACCAGAAGAGGTTTCAGCCACTTATCCGAAAGCTAAAAGATTTCCTTACTTAAAGGTATAACCTCTGTCCTAAAAGGTAAAACCACAACTAAAATACTACTACCCTATAGTCCCTAAATGTACCCACACAAAAATATGTAAAATACCCAAAGTCGGTTGACTCACCAAAACTTGCGTTCTTGACACTTCTTGAGTCTGATAGGCTGAAAAGCCCCCTTGCTTAAGCCAATCCGAAATTAGACCAAATGCCTTGACGAAACTTGACCAGAAGTGTGCCAAATTTTGGGCACGCTTCTCCACAGCCGCCCCCGAGTCAGACCGTGTCGAACAACGACAACGGTCTGACCTCGTCCATCAAATTCAAATTCAGTTAAACCTTGGTCATTCAGACTTTTCCGACATGGATCAACCATCTTCTTCATCTGTTCCAGGTACTTGCACTGCTGGACTTGACCTTCTTGCATTTCCTTAACGACCGTTCTTGTAGGCACCTCGCATACCACGTCATCGCATGTCACTTCGGCCGTCCGGTCGGTCCGGTCTGGCAGCTCCCATCGTTCAACTGCACCTCAGACATCGGCAGAGCATCAGACCGGGACCTTCGCGCAGCTGCAAGACGCACTGAAGAGATCGCACGTCTCCAGGAGCAGATTGCTCAACAGGCGACACAACGTAAGCATGCATGTCCGGTCTTCACCTTGGACCTGTTCTAACCTTCGTTTGTCTTCAGCCCGTATACCTCCGGCCCGTATACCTCCTGCCATCAGCAAGGCGATCAATGCCCTGCTTGCCGCCGACCGGCAGTCGAACACGCATGACCTCCAGCTGCGTCAGGTTTTGACTGGGCTCATAACCGCGCGCAACAAGCTGACCCGCTTGGAAGCTCATCAGCTTCATCTCCGGGAGCAGCTTGTGCTGGTCCAACAGCAGCAAGCGGAAGGCCTGCTGGACCAGACCACGTTGAGTGTTCAAAGCGACGACCTCGAGAGGCGTCTCACCGAGCTCCGAATTTCGATCCAAGACCAGACCGAGGAGGTCCGGTCTTGTGAACGCAAGTCGAACGATTGGACGCAGTCAGCGAACGGTCGTCGGGCGGTATTGAAAGAATGTCATCAGCGCTTGGTTGACCTGTTGCGTCCTCGTCGGCATCCGGTTTATGCCTCCAGCGTAGACCGGTCTGCGTCGGCCGCCTTGGTGGACCTACACCGGGACCAAGACCAAGGCCGTTCATTGGCCGAAATTCTCCAGCCCGAAATTCCACACAAATCAAAGAAGCGCGCGGACGTTCCGGGTAGCTCGAGGGCGCGGGGCATAGCGCGCGACCCTGAACTCGAAGGGAAGCGTGCGGTGCCCCATAAGCGAGCCAAGACGCAGGCGCTTCTCATGGGCCCAAGCTCGGACGAGGATGACGACAGTAACGTCGCCAAAAATCAAGCGCCCTCGACCGCCGGTGCTGACCGTGCCAAGTATTCAGAGGTCTCGTCCTGGGATGACTCCGTCGAAGACTCCGGTGATTCTGAGTTTGCTGTCCCCAATCCGACCAAGTCGCGAACAAGTCCACATGAAAGTTTTGTTCAAGTTGCATCGACTTCGGAGCAGACCAAGAAGACCGGTCCGCATGGTGGCGTTCCACCACCTCATGCGTCGACAAAGTCAACACCTACGGTCTTGCCTGGGACGTCCAAGCTCTACAAATATTCTTTGTTGGCCAACGTGGCAATCTACAGTTCTTCCCTTCCGCCACGAACGCGTGAGGATACTTTGCCGTGGTCGCCAGGGCAGATCGGTTGTTTACGCCGGTCCACCCTGACCAAGCAGCTCCTGGCCCGGTCTTTCTCTCGTCCAGACCATTGGCTTTTCCCGCCGGCGAAGAAAGTTCCTGCCGCTTCGGAATGGCGGCCGGACTTGATCACGTCGGCACAGATCCCCCGCTTGTACGCTGACGAGCCGTGGAAGATTTTCGAGCATCCCAAGCTGGGGTTCATCTTCCACTCGACTCCGTGGGCCAATGCTTTCATGAGTCGGGTGAAATATTTTAACAAGACTCGCGCTCAAGCCATCTGGGAGGCATCCCACTATTTGGTGCTTCCCCCGGAACGAGTTCGGCAAGACCATGGCTTGGCACCATCCAGAACAAGCGCAAGCGGCGTCGGATCAGAGCGGGTGAGGCCTGGCAGTCCCTGTGCCAATATGTTTTGGACGGGATGCTGGCCCACGAGTGCGACGTCGATGTGTTCTTATATCCAGTTGTACTTCATATGCCGCGGCGTCGCGTCGAGAGGACCCGGCTGCTGGCTGACGGTGGCACATGGTACCCCGGTCTTGGGTGCTCTACACCGGTCTTGGACCTCAAGGAAGCTTTGGTCCAACTAGATCAACAAGAACCTTGGCGTAACCAGTACCAGGACCAAGTTGAAAAGCATCCGTCGTTGACCGTCGGTCGTCTGTGGGGTGATGGCGAGTGAGGTCGTAAGTAGTCGACCAGATAACACTTAGTATATATCATCGTTCTTTTTTACATGTTCGGTCATCAAATCACTTGAGCTAATTCCACCACTTTCTCCAGAGTTGCACTAGACACGTTATCACCAACCGTTCCACTTACATCGCGAGAAAACAATCCACGTTCGTCACTCCACTATTCCAGTTCGTCACATATTCACAATACACAATACACGAGGCACAAGACCTTCCACCTCTTCACACCGGTCGGGAAGACAGATGCTACTGCATGTCTTGGTCTTGGTCTTCATGGGTCTGCATCACTGCGAAACGGTTCCGAATGACTCGGTCCCGTTCGAATTCTCGTAGTATTGCTCCACAGTTCAGGTTGGACTCATCGATCCAAGTTGTTTCATCATGGTCCTTCCATCGGACCAGATATTCTGGGTGTGTCCGGCCGAACCTGGTCTTCTTGACCGATCGAACATCTAAGACCTTTTCCACTTCAAATTCGTCCTTCTCCAGCGGGCGTTCCCAACTGTCCTCCGGCAGTAATGCTTCATCGAAATCAAACCGTTCTGCCTCGTCTACTAGACAGGGCATTTTGGGACGATCAGGAAATTCTCGGACCAGTTTTAACTTGGACACATGTACGATCGGGAAGACCTTGTAGTCCGTGCCGGTTGTTACTAGACGGGCAGCGTGTTCACCAATCAGCTCGGCAACACGGAAAGGACCGTGCCACATGTGAGCCAGCTTCTTCGCATAGCCCTCCTTCACTCGGTCTAGGTACAACCATACCCTCGACCCTGGTTCTATACCGTGGGGTTGGACCTGGTCGTTGTTCCGGTCTGCCCGGTCTTGTGTAGGTTAACGTAACTTTTCGTTGACAATTTCTCTTGCATGCTGGTAATGTTTCTAGACCTGCATGCGCCAACGTCGAGCATCACGATCGCGGGTCCGAGTGCAGCCAATAGGTATCGCGGCTTCAAGAGTGGACCGGGGGCCCCATCCATACGCAAGATAAAAAGGCGTTTCTCCTAGGACCCGATCGGTCGACGATTTGAGTGCAAACACCAGCCTTTCTGCGTATTCGTCCCAATCGCGCTGGTCTGGATCGGCAACGTACATCTTGATTGCTCTTGTAATAGTTTGTACCATACGTTCTGCCGATCCATTCGCTTGCGGACGATATGCCATCGTCGCGCTCTGTTTCTGGCCCAGCATATTGTTAAGCGACCGGAACACCTCGGCCATGAAACCGGGTTCTCGGTCGTGTTTGATGACCTCGCTGGCGCCGAACCTTCGGAACACACATTCTTCGTAACTTTTGGCGATTTGCTCGTCAGACCGGGACGCACTTGCCTTCGCAATAACTAGACCGGTGAACAGGTCTACCCAGATCAACAACTCAGTATTGCCATATGTCGATTTAGGCAGCGACGGTATATGGTCCATCGCTATGACCTGGAAAGGGTAGGTAGCTTCTATATTTCCGGGCGATCGCCCCTTGATTACCGGTCTACCCTTTCCGGTCTCGCAATCCGTACAACAACCCACATATTTCTGTACACTTCGGAAAAGACCTCTCCAGTGAAAGTGGGACCTGATCTTGTGATACGTTCTGCCTATGCCCTGATGTCCCCCTTCTAGACTCACATGGTAGTGATGGAGGATATCCGGCTGCAGAAACTCAGGTATCACCAATTTCGCCAATCGGTCCCGGTCTGCACTGTCTTGGTCGGCATCGCGGCAGTAATATAGTAAACCATCCTCATCCACTTCGTAACTGTCTGCGATCTTGGCACATTCTTTCGCTTGACCATTAGTCAACTTAGACAATTCACCGCGCAGGTAGGTCTTCAAATTCACAATCCATTCTTCTTCGTCCTGCGCCTTGAGGATCCGTTCTGCCCTTAGTCGTTGCACAACAGATTCACTCAACCGTTCCTTTGGGAACGGTTGGTGGGACTTCCGAGCTTTCGGTCTAGTCGTGACCATCACATGCACCTGGTCCGGAGCGTGCTTGGGTCCGATCACCTCGGGGAGCCTGTTTATATTCATCAATTCATCAAGAACGGCCTCCTCGGTGATCGTAGCCCTGGTCTTGCATGGCCTTGGTCGCGAGGTAGTCGGCACTTCTGTTCCAGTCCCGTTTCACGTGCAACAGCTCGTGGTTGGGATGGTCTTTCAATGCCTTCATTACCCGATCATTTAGCGTCCTTAGTCGTGGGGCCTTGCAGTCGATCTCTCCGGTGACCTGCCTGATCACTAGGTTCGAGTCACCACATATGATGACTCGCCCCTTCTCTTGCGACGACAGCAGGTCCAGATATAGAAGTAGACCTCGGTACTCCGCCTCGTTAACCGTAATATCCGGCGTGAAATCAGCAGCGGCTGCAACTTGGACCATTGTGGCAACTTCCACACTATGGCACTATAGGCGCCGACCTTCTTCTTCACGCTTGACGATCCGTCAAAACTTAAGACCAAGAGCTCTTCATCATGATCGACGGTCGGTGGCGGTCTCGAAACTGACTGCCGAGGTTGCTTCCTCGGGGCAATCGCTATCAATGCCTCGTCCACTTCAGACCGAGGGGTGATACTGGCAGCTAATGTGCCCAATATCTCTTCCTCGCCCCTGGTGCACTTAACGACCTCGATGGTCCACTGCGACAAGACCGCCGACCATCTGCCTAGACGTCCGTCCATCACATTGGCTGATAATAGCCAGGCCAAAGTAGACCGCCTTGACAGGACCTTTCTAGGTCGGCCGACCAGCAGGTTGTAACACACATCCAGAATTCGTAGCAACGCCAGAACTTCTTTCTCGACAATTCCATAGTTCACTTCACTTGGCTTCAGCGTTCTGCTCGTGAACGTGACCGGATGGTACACACCATCATGATCTTGTACTAGAGTGTCTGAAATGGCCCACTGACTAGCATATACAATAATGGTCGGGACCTTTTCGGGATCGAAATGCTTCAAAATCGTGCCGTCGCCATCTTAACCTTCAACATACCAAAAGCAAACTTTGCACGCTTCATATGGTCTTCGGACTCCACTTGCGGACAATCTGCAGCAGGACCAGAGTCGGCGCCCCCATGTAAAGTTGCCCGGTCCTCTTCGCGCAACATACGGTAGTCCACTTCCCGGAGCTCATACAACACAGCCGCGTAGATAGCAAAATCTTCGATGAAGCGGCTGTAGTATTTTAAACTTCCTCGGAAGGACTGCATTGCCTTCAGAGACTTGGGAAACGGGAGGTTGCTTAACGAATCCAGGTCCTTAGGATTAGCCTCTAGACCATTGTTCGAGACCATATGGCCTAAATAGGCGACCTTGGACATACCTCAAAAACTTTTTATGGCGCTGATAGATAGGTTCCAGCGGTCACATGTCTCCAACAATCGTTCAACCTTCTCGCACAGATCGTTCCATGACGAGGCAGGTATCAGAATGTCGTCGATGTACGACCGCCTCCCTAGAACGGACGGTCTTTTTCCCGATAGGGTTCACCCTCTGTAAGAACATCATAACTTTCGGCAGGGTCCCGATCGGTCTTGATTTTGAATCCGGGAGCGTAAGCACTCCATGTGACAGGTCTAGGCGAATACCAGCTGGGACCATGAAATGCATTCCTAGTAAAGCGTCTTGACTAGCCAACTTGCCAACCCAAGCGCTGAAAAAGTAGACCAGCGATCCCGACAAAGTAATTTTCACACGCGTTCTTCC
>CM047587.1:24782570-24803447 GCA_026184515.1 Peronosclerospora sorghi | reverse complement strand
TATCCACGTTGAAATGGTTACTAACATCCAACGGGCTGGACGGACGACTGGGCAGATGGGCTGTGATATTATCACAATGGGACCTCGAGATCAAGAAATGTGTACAGGGAGAAGAGGAGGTACTGGGGGCGCTAGCTGCAAGTATCACTCCTCGCACCGAAATCGATGAAGCACTGATTGCGATCGCACCGAAAAAGCAACCTCGGCAGATGATTGAAGTACCACCTCCTACGGTTGTGAAAGGCTAAGAACTATACGTGATTAGTTTCGATGGATCTGCAAGTGTCAAGCGACGTGTAGGTGCGTTCGGCGCTATCTTATGGAAATTACCGGAGTGGAAGATTATGACCACGGTAGCCGACCATGCACCTGATATCATGGTGAACGAAGCGGAATACCATGGATTGCTTTTAAGTTTGGACCTACTGTCGAGATATCCCAAAGGAAGGATGATCGTGTGTGGAGATTCGAATTTGGTAATCCGGCAAATGCGCGGTGAAATAGAGTGTAAAGCTCCTCGATTGCAAGTGTTTCAACAGCGTGCGTTCAACCTCCTTCGCGAATGGACTTATCATGATCTGGTGCATGTTAAAAGGGAGTGGAGTAAGAGTGCCTATCCCATCACCAGTACGGCCATGCAGGATGGAACACGAAGTGAGATTGTTTATGATCACCATCTGGAACAACTGGTCGATCTCAACAGATTGTCTGAAGTGATTACTTGTAAGGAGGATCACGCTTTCCCGCAAGTGCTGGTGTCGACGCTACCACGTAACCTTCGTCAAACGCGACCGTCAACATGGCCCGATATATCTATAGCCGGGATAAGGGCGGAACGGGTTAAAAAGGCGCAGGACGAAGAGAAATGGATTCATGATTTGGGAAGTTATCTGTATGGTGACGTCTCACAATTGAGCGCAGACGAGGTAAAGGATTGCGCGAAAATTGCTGACAACTACGACGTCGACAAACAAGGATTGCTGATCTACTGTGGGAATATGGCTAAAGGAAAGCCAGTGATGACAAAGATGATCAAGACGATCGACATTCTTCGATTAAGCTGGTCTTACCCGAGACCCTACATGCAGATGTCCTCCACCATTATCATGCGAGCTTGGAAGGAGGACACCAAGGCATAGGGCGTACATATCAGCGGATCAGACGATATTTCCATTGGCGTGGCCTATTCCGAAGTTTACACAGGTTTGTTGGACAATGCGTAGATTGCAAGACGGAGAAGGGCCAGCCTACGATCAAGGGCATGTCGCCGGGGAATATCGAGGCTACGTACCCATTCCAAGTGATAGCCATGGATCATATCCGGTCACTACCCCGATCGACGGATGGACATACGGAACTGCTGATTTAGACGGATCTGTTCACGGGTATGGTGATCGCAAAAGCTGGATCGTCTCGCACAGCGCAGAAAGTCGCCGAAAATTATGAAGAATTTGTGCTCGACGATTCGGGGCTAGCGAGGTGATCCGGCATGATCGGGAATCGGGTTTTATGTCAAAAGTATTTCGTGCGTTCAACAAAATCGTGGGACAACGTCCGAGTGCCACTATGGCATACCGTCCACAGGCGAACGGCAAGGCGGAGAGGACGGTGCAGACGATTACGCGGGTAATCAAGATGTATGTATCAGATGTCGGCCAGAAAGATTGGAGCTTGTATGCAGAGCGTCTGATATTCGCGCTGAACTCGACCCCTGATCGCATTCGCGGAGAGACACCATTTTATTGGCATATGGGTGGAATCCGCGATCATCGTTGGAATCGACATTACAACTGGGTGGAATTCGGCGTAAAGATCGAGATGATCGTCGGTGGAGATATAAGTTGCAGAAAGACTACCGATACGCCCGCGACCAAGTGAGCACTCGATTGCATCAAGCGATAGCCGAGAGAGCTGAGAGGCAAAATGATCAAGTGACACCACACAAGATCGAAGCTGGATCAAGGGTCTGGTTATATCTCGATCGGGTGAAAGAAGGGTTCGCGAAGAAACTGGCGCATATGTGGCATGGACCCTTCAGAGACGATGAGGTGATCGGTAATCACGCGGCAAGATTGGTTACATCTGGCACCGACTATCGTATGTTCCCAGTAGTGCACCTGTCCAAGTTGAAATTGGTCATGGAATTTCCAGCTCGCCCTACTACTGCGCTAAGTCGAGATAGAAGATCGTTTTGACTTCGATGAAGCTTTGTTACCCGAAGACAGCTGGGAAAGGACGCTAGATCCAGATGAATTTGAAGTTGATCGTATCACCGATGTCCGATCTGGCCGAAAGACTAGGTATGGAAGAACGTTACGCGAATATCAAGTCTACTGGAAGGGTTATGCCGAGCCGTTGTGGGTAGACGAGGCAGATCTGAATTGTGATGCTATGATCAAGGACTTCGAAAGGAAAAGGATCAACAGACATCGCTTTAACGTAATGCAACTGGACGAAGAGTCCAACTAATGCGTGATCAGCGGACTGATCATGGAATTACGATCGAAGAACCTTCGATTGAAGAAAAATGATGGATGAAACTCACAATTGATGAAGAAATGATGAATGACTTGAAGTGGTGTGTTTACGATGGATATTACGAGACATGGTGATGGAACAACGACAGATGAGGCGACAGAATATCGATTTATATTATGCATTGAAAAGTAAGGAAGTAAAAGTGGAAATGGCATGATCAAGAGTGCTTATTGATTAAAGAAGAAACGATCAGCCGACTAACCAGACCCAAAGAACTTGCGACGAATACGAGGAATTTTACGGCCAGGGTGGCTTTCGGGGGAAAAAACGATATTGAACCCACCAAGGTTCAAAGTCATCAACCTCCCTCAACGCGTCCAATAGGGTCCGAGGTGGCGGGTCTGAAAGGAACCCTGGGTACCATTCCCCATCGTCGGCCGGGGCATACTTCAAAGGACGGTTGCGAGCACAATGGGTGCTCGACGGGTCCAGGAAAATGTCGAGATCACACCTCCCGTCGATCATCCCCCGCAGGACAAAGTCCACAACCCTCTTCCATGTCGCCCCGGCACGACTTCTGCGTTGGCGCCGATCATTGTAGCAGTCCCAGAAGAAGTCATCCGTCTCGCGAAGGGCTTTCTCGATGGGGAGGTAATGCGTCGACTCCCAGATCGCCAGCGCGTGATGGTCGAGAAACGACCGGTACTTCGTCTCAAAGTCGGCAAACCAGCCGACTGAGCGGAAAGAAATGGGCTGCAGCATGGTTGTGAAAACGCCCCAAGGGCATTGAGAATATAGCAGCTCCACTTCCGGCTGGGTGATCAAATGACTGAACCACGAATCAGGCGGAGGGGCATGCACGGTGGCCGGAAACAACCATCCTGTGGGGCGGGTCAAGTAGTCAAGACCACTTGAGCCGTGACGCTACGCAGATCGAACCCACCGAGTTGATCTGGAGTCCACTGCAGGATTTCGGCGTCACTGGCATCATCAGACACCGCGATCAGCGTCTTGAAGTCACCCGTACGAGGAAAAAGAGACCCGGCAGTGCCTTGATCAGGTAAATCCTCGCTCCCGAACTCGCTAATTGTAGGAGTAGAGGGAATGGAAGCGATCGGGTCAGGAAATCCGCCTCCATCGTCCTGATCAGGACTTGGGGAATCATCTTCCTCCGTCTTTGCCTCCGAAATGGGGGAAAGGAGGCGTGGCCGCTTCGACCGAGAGGATGATCGGGAACGCTGCATACGCCGTTTAGGCGAAGGGGCGGCGCGGCTGATCGAGCCGTCTGGAGAAGCAGCGGTAAGGCTAGCCGGCGACGTGGCTTGATCAGAACCCGTCGGAGGGGTGCGGACAGCCGGTGTGATCTGCATCCGCAACGACATACCAGCCAACTGGGACTGAAGGTCCGAGTGAAACGAGCGCAACTGCATGACTTCGTCTTGAACCTGTTGCAGTTGATTGCGTAGCGTGTCGCGTTCTGCGGAAACTTGATCGAAGCGGCATTGCACGGTGGAAAGCTCCTTCTCTAGATGAGAATATGCTGTGTGTAGATCACTCAGATCAGCTATGGAGTCAGCATGGAGGTCAGACACTCCCTCTACCAGATCAGATATTTCCTGCATCTGGGCCATCATGGCGGTGTATTCGTCCCTGTTCCGCGCTTTCGCCATGTCACCTCGAACCTGGCGGAGTCGATGAATTCGTGGATGGAGGCCGCCCGGCAGGAAGAGCCATTCAATGCCATTGTGTCTCTTGTGCGTCAAGTTGGAGGTCTCCGCTATGCAAGGCTCTAAAAGTATCTCGGCATGGAATCGGACTTCCCTCCACATGTTATCAACCAGATCAAGGCCACGGTTGTTGAAGCGCGAAGTCGACCTGTATACCCAGCCTCCGCAGATAACTTTGAGGTGCGCAGCCGGGATGCTAAAACCTTTCGTGTTGTCAACTTGGCTTGCCTGTACCGACGTTATAGATGTAGAATTGTAGGCACCAGAAAGCTGGGGGAAAGGGCGCCAGGGAAGGAAGCAGGTGGTAATGGGGATGTTCCGAGAAAGATGCCGGAATAAAGGCGATATGGAGTCTGGACGCACCGCACGGCTCAGGGAAAAAAGCCGACGCGCCACTCAGAAAAAAAGTAGGTGCGTTCTCGTTTCAATTATGGTTGGGTGTCCCCGTAGTAAAATGGGGTGTCCCCGTATAAATTCCCTAAAAAAGGGTAATGTGACTAATTCAACCGAGAAACGTCGGCAGTATATAATCGAGAACATTTGACTAACGGTGTATCACTATTCGGATATCCAATCTTTTACAGTAGTACTCAGTAATCACACAAATCACGCCGCCGTTTTGTTATGGATACCACTCAGAGACCTCCCCACCGCGACTCCGTGGATTCTTCATCCATGGCTTTTCAGGCTATGCATAAGGCCGCACCATTCTCGAGCAAACATCCTCAGGGATTCGGAGAGATGGTGCTTGTAGACGGCATAAGCATTGCGCAGACTTATCTGCTGCCGGTACCACACCTCCGTCAGTGGCTGCCAGAGGAAGACTGTCAAGTTTGCAACCGGCGCAAACTTGACACGATAGCTGAGGACTCTGTGGAGCGCAAGAGCACATACAATAAGATCATGGGTGAGTCGGACGTCATTTTGGGCGATATCCGCCGCAATAAAACACAAGCGCCCGTTTCGCGAGCGTATGTGCGCGCTGGTCCGCGAGAACGGACATATTTTGACCCCGCTAAGGTTAATGCTGCCGTTGTGACCTGTGGTGGTCTTTGCCCCGGCCTAAATAACGTCGTGCGCGACATCACTCTTGCTTTGTGGAATTTGTACGGTGTGCGCAAGATATACGGTATCCGTATGGGCTTTGCCGGCTTCTACAACTGGGACTCGCTGGATCAGAAAGAAGCGCCTATCATGCTGACCCCAAAATCTGTGGCCAACATTCATCACTACGGTGGCACCATACTCGGTTCCAACCGTGGCGGCTTCGACGTGGACAAAATTATTAATTTTCTGACCACACACGACGTCTCACAGCTTTATGTGATAGGTGGGGACGGTACGCATCGCGCTGCCAACAAGATATCAGAGGAGTGTCGTCGCCGCAAACTGGCAATCGCTATTGCTGGAGTGCCTAAGACCATCGATAATGATGTGGATCTTCTTGACCGCAGTTTCGGCTTTAACACTGCTGTCGAGGAGGCCCAACGCGCAATTCGCTCGGCGAGCACGGAAGCTCGATGCGTTCCTAATGGGATTGGTGTCGTCAAACTCATGGGACGTAGCGCTGGTTTTATTGCTGCCCACGCATCGCTTTCCAGCGGTGATGTTAACCTTTGTCTGATCCCGGAGATTCCGATTGAGCTTGACGGTCCCCGCAGTTGTCTGAATCATCTTGAGCACGTGGTAGAAGAACAAGGCCACGGTGTGGTCGTTGTCGCTGAGGGTGCAGGCGAGGAGCTGCTTGGCACGTCAGTTGAAGCCGACGCTGGTGGCAACAAAAAGCTGCCTCCTATCGGTGCTTTCATGAAGGATCGCATTCAGGATCATTTTGCGAAAAAGGGCAAGAACTGCACTGTCAAGTACATTGATCCCTCGTACATGATCCGTTCTGTGCCAGCCAATGCCGCCGACAGTCTGTACTGCATGCTCTTGGGTCAGAATGCAGTGCATGGCGCCATGGCTGGTTACACCGCCTTTACGGTTGGCCTTAGCGCCAACCGCGTTGTATACTTTCCAATCGAAGCCATCACGCGCAACTCGCCGCGTTGCATGGACCCCTTCGGACGCACGTGGGAGCGTGTGCTATGCTTAACGCGCCAACCCAACACAGCTCGGGAGGGCGATATCAAGGGCGCTAAGTCCTCGGACTGAGTCAAGCGAGTGACCTCTTTTAACCTGGTTTTTATATGGTCCACCACATACGAAATTTGAATTAATACAATATCAAATTTACTTTGGGGACTGCACGCATACCCACTGGACGGAGACTACACCCTTCTTCTCGCCTACAAGATCAAGTACCAGCAAGCGCCCGCTGTCTCCAGGTACGATGGATCACGACCGACTGAAAAAGAAGAAAACGAAATGGCGTCAAAAGCAGTTAGCGAAACATTCTGCTAGCACGATGCCTTTTCAACCAAAACCACGTACCGCACCCTTTGCAGCTGTCAAGACCTTACCCATACGTGAAGAATGCACTGCAGAATGCTTACGCTCGATGATGTCACGCACCGTCGAAATTCGAAGGTCTGACTTACCTGCTGCCATGGTCGAGAATATACGAACAAACAACCTCACATAGAAGCATTGTGAGATGTACTAGAAGAAGTGGTGTGCAGCAGGATTTATGAACGAGATAACGAGGGAACGGTGAGCCGCTTAATCTTTCACTTTCTTCTGCACTTGTACTCGCCACGAATTTCTTGAGATTTTGCTGGATTCTACTTACAAAACAAATAGGTATGAGCATATGCAAGTGATTGACTAGGTAAAACATCGAAATCATTTTACTCCTTTCAGTCATAACAAGGCTTACAATAACTTTCTGCATTCTGTCGGTATGACATGTACAAACGGCTGATTCTCTCACCAGCATTTGGCTTCATGAATGGCAAAACTGAAGCAGTTACAGATAGGCTTTGTTTTGTATCCGTAGAATTTTTGTCGTTATTAGGATACGACGTTTAAAAGTGACCGATCGAGAACTTGCCATAATGAATACTATTGAGGCTATATTTTCTTCACTAAGTACACGTGTGCCAGAGATAGACAGACAGACACACCACCGAAGGTCGCTTTTTTATTAAAATAGAAAATTGTATTTTGATAAAGTTTATTATGAAGCTACGCTTTAATTATATAGACCAGTGTTGTTCCGGTCGTACGGACGGGGCGGAGGGTGTATAAGGTTAACGTACTTGCTTCTATGGTTTAACCTTATATATAAACCACAGAACTTTTCACTTCACTGTAAAAGAGCTATTTATAAAGTCGAATTCAATTAGGTCCGATTTATAGTATACTTCAACTGCTTATGTTGCACTACGCATTATCCAATCGCGGAATCGTACTTAATGTTAGATCGTGCCGCATGTGTTCATCGATCATTTGTCAAAATAATATTTTAGCCGCTGTTGTTCTTATTGGCCGATTTCATCCCATTTCTGTTAAATTCTCCTCTGGCGCGAATCCAAACTGCTCGGCAGGGGTCTGACAGTATAAGTACTGAAAGAGTTGGACGCGCAACCGCGTTGATAAAGCATGTCATTGCTAAAGGAAATTCAGGCAAATGCGGCCGTGGCTTGGAGCCCTTCGAAGCACCGCCCGGAGCTATTGGCGCTTGGCTCCAGGGGCGACGGTGGCGTCGGATTCGAAAATAATGGCGGTGAATTCAAGCTTGTGTCCATGAACCTTAGCAATCCCAATTCAGACATGATTACGCTTGGATCTATTAAGACATCATCGCGCTTCACATCGCTGGCCTGGCGTGACGTGCCGCGCCATCATGACACGTGTCCGTTTGGCATCATCGCTGGCGGCATGGCCGACGGCTCCGTGTCACTTTGGAACCCTGCACTCCTGTTGGACCGTAAGCCAGGCACGGATGTTCCTGCATCGTGCGAGATTGGCCGCATCACGCGCCACAAAGGTGTCGTCACCGCGCTGCAATTCAACCCACACGAAGATAGCGCCCATCTGTTAGCCTCAGGTGGTAGCGACGGCGAAGTGTACATTATGTCTTTAGAGAAATTGACGAGCCCTGGTGTCTTTACGCCTGGAGGTCCCACAGCGCCGACATCACAGGTGAACGAGATAACTAGCGTGGCGTGGAACACTCAAGTCAATTACATTTTAGCGACTGGCTCACAAAATGGCACTGTCGTTGTCTGGGATCTGAAACAGAAGAAACCGTGGTGTGAGTTACGTGATCCTGCACGCGGAGCCACCACGGCTCTGACTTGGAATCCCAACGAGGGGTTGCAGATTGCAACTGCATCAGGTGATGACCAGCAACCAGTTGTCAAGCTTTGGGACTTACGTAACTCGACAAGTACGCCGCTTGCCGAGTTCAACGATCACACTGCCGGCGTCTTATCTATGTCGTGGTGTCCAAATGACCCTGGGCTCCTATTGTCGTGCGGCAAAGACAACAGGACGCTGCTTTGGGACCTTTATTCGCGTAAAATAATTGTTGAACTCCCTTCAGATGCACCCAACGCTCCAGTAATGGGATCGGACCAGTTCTTTGGTGGTGGTCTTGCTGGCCAGCGTCGTTGGAATGTTCAGTGGTCTCCTCTGATTCCTGCAATCGCGTCGACGTGTTCATTAGACGGTAGATTGCAGATTTGGGGATTTTTCGGCGGCGGGAACCCGAACTGCCGTCCACCAAAGTGGATGCGTCGACCGGCTGGTGCTTCCTTTGGATTTGGAGGAAAATTGGTGACCATCGCCAATCCTCAGGAGTCGACGGGCCGCAATGGTGTTCACCGCCGTCTTATTTACATTCAACGCGTTGTAAGTGATACAGAACTTGTTGCGGGAGCAGAGGCTTTAGATCGATCTCTAGAAACACATGACTTTAAAGGTCATTGTGAACACAAGATTACAAGCGCCACAACTGCCGAAGAGCGTAGCGTTTGGAGTTTTATGAAAATTCTGTTCGAGAAAGATGCTCGTCAGCATCTCTTGCTTCACCTCGGATTGAACGCTGAAAAAATTAATGAAATGAACGCCAAGTTTAATCCTGAGGTCGCAGCATCGCAGAATGATGAAGCTGATACCAACTCGACGGCGCACATTCCAAGAGCTCAGGTTGACCCCATAACGGGAGCATTGCTCAGTGATCGAATTGATGTGCGTACTTGTTTTATCTCGGGTAATACGGCGCTTATTCCTAAAAGTACGTTGTTTATGTACTGTGTCTTTAGTCCGCTATTGGTGCTGAAGACGTGTTTTCATCGGGCTTGTACCCTAACGATGATGACAACAGAACCGCTGCCACGTCTTCGTTCTCGGGCATCTCTGCTTTGGCTACAGCTCTACCCTCTCCTTTGGATAACGACAAGAGTAAGCGTTTGGATGTAGTTCCCACTCCCATATATACAGAGGAGTCGGAAAACACGCTGATGCAGGCGCTACTGGTGGGAAACTTCGAAGTAGCTGTCAACTGCTGTTTGGCTTACAACCAACTTGCAGATGCGCTTTTGCTTGCTTCTTGTGGCGGACCAGAACTTTGGGAAAAGACTCAGCGTGCGTTCTTCTCGTGCCAGGAACGCCCCGTGATGGGAGTTGTGGCGGCTATTGTCAAGAGTGAGTTGAGAAAGTTTGTGGAAGGATCAGACCTCGCAGAGTGGCGCGAAACACTTGCTATCTTGAGCACCTACGCCAAGAGCGAAGAGTTTCCTTCACTCTGTGACATACTGGCTACACGTCTCGAGACAGCTGGTGATCTCCACTCAGCAACTCTGTGCTTCATGTGTGCCGTGAACGTTGAAAAGACCGTGCATGCGTGGTGTCAGGAAAGCGAAGCCGAGTCTCGAATGCACGGGCAAACTGTTGCTCTCCATCGTCTTGTTGAGAAGGTCTCTGTATTCGCTAGGGCTGTTGATCAAGCTGACCAATCAATGGGCCCTGAGGTAGCACAACGTTTTGCCGAGTATGCTTCTTTGGTACGTGGAAGTTTTTGATGAGTGGCTGATATACAGTTCTAAACTTCTTACTATATGCGATGTTGTGTCGTTCGTAGATGGCAGCAGAGGGCAGACTGGATATCGCCGCTAAGTATGCGCGCTTCCCGGATCTCAGTTGCGCGATCTTGAAAGATCGCATCTATAATGCGCATCCGATAAAAGGCTACCAACCCCCTCCGTTCCCTTTCGATGTGGTTCAGATCCAGTCACAGACGCAGATTGAACGACAACAACAACAGCAGCAGCAACAGCAACAGCAACAACAGCAACAGAGAGGTTACAACAGCAAGTTGGCTTACGGCGCAGGAACGAACCAATTTGGTGCTTCCGCTGCGCCAAAAGCCTCTCCAGCTCCGATGCATCCTTCCGCTTATGGCGGTGCCCAAGGTAACACCTTCCCGCCACAACAACACACGCCGGTACAAACACCAGGCTTTCCACGACAGTCTGGTGGATATCAGCAGACGTCTAATCAACCTCAGTACCCTGTTACGTCTGGTTTACCCCCGCAGCCGCAGCAATCTGGAGGGTATCCAAACCAGCAGCAACCAGCGTACGCAGGTCGGGCTCCACAAACTCAGTACGTTGGTCAGTCTGCACAATCTCCGTACACAGGAAGCCCGGTGCCTACGCCGTTCCCGGGTCAATCTGCCGCTCCAGTCTTCCCAGGTCAGGTACAAAAAAACCACCCGGCACCTCCGCAGCAGCCTAGCTATGGACGTCCACAGCAACCGGGGTTCTCAGGCCAGCAATTTCCCCAGCAAGGCCCTCCGTCGTCTTCAGGCAATCGTTCGCACCAGCAAGTATACTCCGGACCTCCATCGGCCGGTCGCACTTCCCACATGCCTTCCTCTGCATACAGTGGCGTGCCCCGTGGGACAGGATTTGTGCCTGCCGCTGGAACTTCTTCGCCACCTATTCCTCAAAGTACAGGGGTAAATCCGCTTGCTGCTGCGATGGGATCGTCGCGTATTGCCAAACCTTCCGTTGATATGAGCTCGCATCAGCGCGATGGGTTTGTCAGCAGCGTGGGCAACAAGGAACTGACACTCAAATATGGAAATGCCACGACAGCCTCGCTCTCGCCTGTTGCTAGTGCTACACCTCGAGCTGGTAGTTTTCCGCCCAACGTTGTGCCTGGAAGCATTGAGAATGTCGGTCCACAGGATCTTCCTATCGTTAATGCGTTTAACGATCTCGTGGGCCAACTTCAAGGTCTTCCTCTCACCATGGTACGTAGAAGCTTGTGCTGGATGATTGCAATCTCTCTGACCTGGCATGCGTAATATAGATGGAACAAAAGCAGTTACAAGAAATCCAGAAGGGGAAGGAGATAATGTTCACAAAGCTCAACATTGGTGAGTTATCGCCAGAAGTGGTTTCTCGGCTGCATGAGATGGTGGCGCACTTTGGTCAACGTGATTTTGGCAGTGCACAAACCATCTACGTGGCTCTCACGGCGTCGGAGTGGGCGCAGCACAAGGATTGGCTGCGAGGACTCAAATCGCTCATTCACATCTCCATGAAGCGGTTTAGATGAGCGGAACCCCAGTTAGCTGGACGAGTGCGACGCAGCGTATAAGCGGATACAAGTCACGAAGTGAGTAGTGCAGGTGTGAATTGTGTGCGCAATACAAAATAAGCCGCACGGTTGTGTCTATACCCTGACATGTATAAGAAATCAAATGGTCTATGAGGTTGAATGTCTTCGTTTATGCCAACATTCAAACTATCGAATATAGGCTTGACGGCTTCGCAATTGTTTTTCTTTTTCAGGTAGGTAAAGTTATTCGTCTTGAAAGGATCCAATATTAGTTTTTTTACGTTCTACACCGAGGAGGAAAAGAAACTAAAAGGATTCCCCTAGTAACGGCGAGTGAAGCGGGATGAGCTCAAACTTAAATTCCTTCCTCCGCCAAATCATGCAGAGTCATCTCAAAAATTCCATTTATATCTCCCCATTCATACAAGACGGCGCTCTTGGCCACGAGTTCCACGGGCACACCAAAACGCTTTCGAAGCGGTTAAGGGGAGCTTGTTAAAAGCCCCCGTGTGCGGCAGAGAAAAAGCTAGCGGCGACAAACCGACGTCACGGCAATCCTGCCGCGGGGGAGGCAAGTGGCACACTCAAAATCGAAGGATTCCATTAATACAGCCGCTTCATTGAAGACTTCGCGATTTACGCGGCCGTGCTGTATGAGCTCCGGGAAGTCGACTACCACGGAACATCTGCGGAACAGATGTCCGCGTAACCCCCAGCGAGATATTCGCTTCATGCCACCTCGGATTGTGAGCGCAGGTACTTCAAGCGAGCAAAATATGAAAAAAAACAGCGAATTATGAAAGTTCGAACAAATTTTGTCACGATACTCGTGAGCTAACTTGTCCCCCAGAACGCGTAAGCGCACGCGCCGTTGGCTTCAACGCATTCAAAAGGATCTAGAAACTCGAATATGTGTGTTTGCATGATTAGCGAACAATAATTTTGCGCGAAGCTTCCCTCAGTTCTTACTCTGGCCAATAAATGACGGGAACTGAGTTTTCCAAAAGCGGCAGATAATAAGTAAACGATATATCTACTACTAATATATCAGTATACGGCTTTGTATTATAGCGACAAGCTGTGTTCCCTACCACATATATGTCTGCGTGTCGTTCACTTAGTGATAAATCGGTCAACAAACACCAGCATTACGTAACGCTCGACAATTTCGCGCAGTCATTGTGATCTATGTTAACTCCTTAATCGTTTCCAATGCGCAAATGTATACCCTAATATGTTGTCAGTTTTGAGAAGAACTCGCTGTTTCATGCCAGCATAAATACGAATCGGGTGCTTTGGCGGGGGATCTCACTTCTTATGATTCTAATTCCCATGCGTTGTGGAATCATAAGTGTGGAGAAGCGTGCCCAAAATTTCGCACACTTCTGGCCAAGTTTCGTCAAGGCATTTGGTCTAATTTCGGATTGGCTTAAACAAGGGGAGCTTTTCAGCCTATCAGACTCAAGAATTGTCAAGAACGCAAGTTTTGGTGAGTCACCCGACTTTGGGTATTTTACATATATTTGTGGCGGTACATTTAGGGACTATAGGGTAGTAGTATTTTAGTTGTGGATTTACCGGATAGAAGTCTTTTGGTTGCAGGATTTTTCTAAGTAGAAGTCCTTTGGTCTTGGTTAACACCACAGCTAGGAGTCGCCGTTCTTCCCTTTTCGTACGCTAGTCGCCTTCGCCCGCCGCGGAGTGTTTGGGGGCAGAGGGTCGAATTATCCCCTCTCGCCCATTATACCCGGTCTTGAAGCGCCGCACGCGCACTTTGGCCCACCGGAAGTCCCTCGATGGGAGTACGATTTGGCGATCTCAACACCTCAACTCAAGTACGTTTGGAACGTGCTACTCACTGGATTGGACTTGGCGTGGAGATATCTTTTGTGGAGTTTCACGAGCATATTGGGTCTTTACGCGGACATATTGGCTTGTTTTAACATTGGTTGGAATCTAGACCGGTTTTGGTCTTATTTCGTATTGGTCAAGGGCTAGACCGGAACGGTCGGTCTACCCTCTATTATTTCGTATTGGTCAGGTCTTGATCGTTTGGACGATCGAACTCTTGGAAATTATCTCTTGGAAGTGTTTTTGGTCTGTTTGTGTCTGGGGTGAAGAGTTCCGCCCCAGAGATACCTACCCAGATCGGTCTTCTATATTCAAGACCACTTCGATCCAATCTGCGATCCCGATCCACCGAGTGTGTAACTAGCCCATTCCATCGGGTACACAAGGTGAGATGTACACTAAACAATCGGACCAAGTGGGTTCTGATGACGACCGGTCGTCTGCTTGCAGCGGACGATCGGACCAGATCTCGAGTGGTGGTCCGCGGAGTACCCCCTCCGAAAGTTGGAAGGCTGGGCGCGATGGTGGTAGTCAGGTTATCGATGCTAATTTTTTTGATTTCGAACTTGACTCCACCACAATGGTGCGCGTGCCCGGATCACTTGGTGATCGTCGATATCACCGTGCTGATATTCCATCAAAAATTGGATTCGAAGATTTGAATGATTTGAATATGGAGTCGTTCTGGAGAGGACGTAAGGAAAGGCTATCGCCTTACGTTCTCGTTGTTGATAAAGATGGTGATGTCCGATCTGTCCTGGTGGAGGACCAGATCGGGTTTAATAAGTTTTTTCCTCCCCAAAAGGCTCCCACCGGAGCCGATCGGGACTATAGCAGGTCTTGCTATAGTTCCGGAAAGGATCAGGACCTTGGTCCTGATCTTATGTATATGAATGAAAAAATTTATGGAAAACCAAAAGATGAAAATTACTTGGAGGCTGACTGGAACGATCCGGTATACCTCCCTAAAGTACCCAAAGTACCCAATGTGCCCAGAAAAGGGCTTGGAATGCCACCCGACGAAGACGACTTCGAAGAAAAGTCGAAGGTGGGGGATGAGGCTATCATCGAACAAGACCTGGACAAGATGTATTATGTTCTTGAATTGAAGCGATTTGTTCGCCAAAACCAGGTCTTTCGGGTGTTGGACCTCCATATCCCCGACCGTCTTCTCGGTCCCACTACCGAGCCGATCCAGAGTGATCGACCATTACTGATCGTCAAGAATTTGGTGGCGATGTTGGCGGAGGTTGGCATTAAAATGCAGAACCCCGCCGGAGTCAATAAATTGTTTGAATTTGATGCTTGGAGACTGGAGGCGTCGATGTCGGACCTCCACGACCGTTTGGTGCCACTGGTGGGGGCGGTTCGCCGCCCAACTCCCACCACGGCAATGAAGGTCGCCGAAGCCTCCACAGAGCTTGTTGACATTGGTTCCGATGATGAATCGATCTACCAGTCTCCACCGGCTTCTAACAGCTCATCGAAGCTGAGACCGGTGTCGAGCGGATGACCAAGGGGGTGGACGATACCCGGTCTTAACAAAAAAGGGACATGCGGCAGCAAGGGGCTGCTTGCCAGTCGGGGCTCCAGCAAGCCCCACAGGCCTCAGTTCCGCAAAAGAAGGGTATCAACACGTTGCCCATGACGCCAGCCAACGTCCAAGCCATGTTTGAGACGATGATGCAACGTTTCATGGAAGAACGGGTTAGACCACCTATGCGCCCACATGTCCAAGACCGGTCTGCCTGTCAAGGTGTCAATGTTTGCAAAGATGTGGATATGGAATCGGTAACATATATGGATAAGTCTATTAGAAGTGATAAACCAACCGGCAAGGGGAGGCGCAAGACGCAACCGGCAAGACCGCGTAGACCAAGCAAGACAAGTGACTGTGATATGGAGTCGGTCGGCGGTCTTGACGACCATGGTGGGTCAGATAGTACAGGCGCAGGCAAGGTGCGCAAGGCTAACCTAGCCTCCACTACTGCCTACGACTTTGGATCTGCTGCGATTCCGCGCATCCGTATGGCCGCGACGACCGACCTCAATGACTTCACCGGCAAGGATGCTGATAAAGACCAGGCCCGGTCTTGGTTCAGTCGGGTCAAGTCTGCGTTCCTGCGAGACCAGACCCCAAAAGGCGAACGTTGTTTAATCTTCCGGGATTTATTAAAAGGACCGGCTGCGAACTGGATTCAACAGTTGGGTCGGGGCGTCCGGTATGACTGGCACCTGTTATGTGCGGAGTTTGAAGGTCAATATTGTAACTCCGGATTTTCAAGCGCCCGTAAGTACCACCATATGCAGAAGCGGGCCGACGAAACACCGATAGAGTATTTGCATCGGTTGAACGTGGCTACACTTCGCGCCGGAATAACAATCAAAGAGAATAACCCGCCGAACGGTGCCGCCTTAGAACATGTGGGTCACTATATTAGTACCCTTGACGATCAAGAACTGGCGGACCAGCTTACTCTACTGCGTCTTAAGGATGCGGGCGAAGTCGAACAGACCCTGCGGACGTTACAACAGTCGCGTAGTATGAGAGCGAAGACCGCTGGTGGATCAGGTCGCAATCGTTCCAAGACCCAGACCGATCCGGTCAAGAGACCTTGGACCAGACCGACCCGAGTGGTCAAGGAAATTGTAGCTGATGACAGCACGGGGTCAGAAGGGGAAAGTGGAAGTCCATCCAGCCAGGAGTCATCGGATGAAGACCAGTATCGTTACGTCTATGTTGCGGGACCTGCCCCGAAGACCAAGTCGAAGTCCGACCAGGTGGACAGGAAGGGAAGGAACGGAAGCAAGTCCGATCCAGACCGACCTCGTCAGAAGTTCTCCCACTGTGGGTCGAGCAAACATGATGGTACAAACTGCTGGAAGAAGATGGTGTGCAAGAAGTGCGAGAGACGCGGCCACCCGACGGACCACTGCCTCTTCGTATGCAAGTCATGTTGAGAGATCCACGAGGCCGGCCACTGCAAGATTGAAGAATTTTTTACATGATGTGCAAGTGTTATGTGCCGGACAAGCACGCGGGGATGCTGCCGCCGGACGCAGAAAAGATGTTAAACTAGAACGCTCGCCAGGTTGGAATCTGGATCGAGCCGAGCGTTCTACGGTTCACATCTATGCATATGTCGGCAAGGAGGATAAGACCGACAATACACGCTCTATTCCAAATTGCGTCGACCGAGACCATCCGGTCTACAGTCTGAAGACCGATGAGTACTCCCGGACTAAGGTGGTTATGCAGTTGGACTTGCTGCCTGGAGAATCCCGCGTATACTGGAAGTATCACGCGCCTGATAAATGGTTCAAGCAGGCGAAAGCCTGTGGCAAGATTAATAACCAGAAGGCGACGATGTTGTTCGACTCTGGAGCTGAAGTATAGATAATCGACTCCGCCTTTGCTCGTAAGGTCGAATGTCGTATAGAAGATACCCAGAGACAAGAATGCGTCGGGATCGGCGAAAACTCTTATATGACCGAGGGAAGAACGCGTGTGAAAATTACTTTGTCGGGATCGCTGGTCTACTTTTTCAGCGCTTGGGTTGGCAAGTTGGCTTGTCAAGACGCTTTACTAGGGATGGATTTCATGGTCCCAGCTGGTATTCGCCTAGACCTGTCACATGGAGTGCTTACGCTCCCGGATGAGGTCCAGGTCCAGTTGGCTGGTCGAAGACCTCTGTATGGTTCGTATACCGATCTGGTCCGGTGGGACCAAGACCTCACTATCCCAGTTGGTCGGTCTGCCTATACCCCGGTTGAGAAAGATTTCCTTCGAGGAAGTTGTGGTTGACCAGGGGCGATCGGTGGGTCTCGACCTTCGTAAATAGTGCTGGTCGACGTGATTTTGTCCGTGTTACCAATATCGGTGACAAGCCGCTGACACTGGACAATAACACTATTGTCGGCATGTGGTTAGCAGAAGGGAAGGTACCAAGGAAGATGGGGTTCGTCTCGATTGGGTCGAGGCGGTATGTCGAGTGGCATAACCTGGCGCACCAATCGACCACCGATCTTATGAGCGATGATGGGTCGGTGGAAGAGGATACCTCACCTTTAGTGGAAAGACCAAGTTATGTCACCCCAAAAAAGATGTTGGTTCGAAGAAAGGCGCCGCAGTCACCAGGAACGGTGGACCATCAAGTAGACGAGCCGAGGCTAGTCAACGTGGTGTCAGCACAAGTCCAGGCGACAGCGGAGCAAGAAACGGAAGAAGGGGAACATGGAGTTGCTAGGTCAGACCATGACGGTATTCCTAATCAGACCGATATCAGTGAAGGACAGCCCGTCGATCAAGACCAGGGGCGTTCAGCCGGTCCAGATGGTCTAGGTGATATCACCCAAGAAGATGAACAAGTCTGTATACATGAAGGCGGGGAACAGTACATTCAGGAGCTGGAAAGCCAAATGGCAGTCCTCCCTGAAGTGTGTGCCGACTCTCCCGAAGTTACAATGGATGATTTACAAGTGGGTGATCAAGACCTTAACAGTCCAGAACAGATCGAGCAGTTGAAGAATATCATATGGAAGAAAAGACATCTGCTGATCGGAAAGGGCAACGCCTTACCACCCGCAGCCCGTGGTGAGATTTGCGATATTGACGTTGGAGATGCCAAGCCGATTGCTCAGCGATGTCGACGCGTGGCCCCACAGTACCGGGAGAAGCTTTCTGATCTTATCAAAGGACTTTTGGCTACCAAGATTATTAGACCTTCGACCTCGCCATGGGCCTCGCCGATCGTAATTGTTATCAAGAAGAACGGCGTCGACATTAGGTTGTGCATCGACTATCGGCTGGTAAATCGGTTAACTAAACTTATGGTGTACCCGATGCCGTTGATTAATGATATTTTGGAAGACCTGGACAAGACCTTGCGGTATTGTTCGCTGGACATGGCAAGTGGATTTTGGGTGGTCTCGATGACTGATCGAGCCCGTGAGATTTCCGCATTTGTGACACCGTTTGGTCTTTTCGAGTGGAACCGTATGCCGTTCGGTCTGAAGAACGCACCCCAGATTTTTATCAATGGTTGATAGACAACGAACTGTACGGACACTTCAAAATCAAGACCGATCGGGACCCTGCCGAAAGTTATGATTTGTTTACAGAGGGTGAACCCGATCGGGAAAGAAGACCGTCCGTTCTAGGGAGGCGGTCGTACATCGACTACATTCTGATACCTGCCTCGTCATGGAACGATCTGTGCGAGAAGGTTGAACGATTGTTGGAGACATGCGACCGCTGGAACCTATCTATCAGCGCCATAAAAAGTTTTTGGGGTATGTCCAAGGTCGCCTATTTAGGCCATATGGTCTCGAACAATGGTCTAGAGGCTTATCCTAAGGACCTGGATTCGTTAAGCAACCTCCAGTTTCCCAAGTCTCTGAAGGCAATACAGTCCTTCCTAGGAAGTTTAAACTACTACAGCCGCTTCATCGAAGATTTTGCTATCTCCGCGGCTGTGTTGTATGAGCTCCGGGAAGTGGACTACCATATGTTGCGCGAAGAAGACCGGGCAACTTCACATGGGGGCGCCGACTCTGGTGTTGCTGCAGATTGTCCGCAAGTGAAGACCGAAGACCATATGAAGCGTGCAAAGTTTGCTTTTGGTATGTTGAAGGTTAAGATGGCGACGGCACCGATTTTGAAGCATTTCGATCCCGTAAAGGTCCCGACGATTATTGTATATGCTAGTCAGTGGGCCATTTCGGCCACTCTAGTACAAGATCGTGGTGGTGTGTACCATCCGGTCACGTTCACGAGCAAAACGCTGAAGCCAAATGAAGTGAACTATGGAATTGTCGAGAAAGAAGTTCTGGCGTTGCTACGAATTCTGGATGTGTGTTACAACCTGCTGGTCGGCCGACCTATAAAGGTCCTGTCAAGGCGGTCTACTTTGGCCTGGCTATTATCAGCCAATGGGATGGACGGACGTCTAGGCAGATGGTCGGCGGTCTTGTCGCAGTGGACCCTCGAGGTCGTTAAGTGCACCAGGGGCGAGGAAGAGATATTGGGCACATTAGCTGCCAGTATCACCCCTCGGTCTGAAGTGGACGAGGCATTGATAGCGATTGCCCCGAGGAAGCAACCTAGGCAGTCAGTTTCGAGACCGCCACCGACCGTCGATCATGATGAAGAGCTCTTGGTCTTAAGTTTTGACGGATCGTCAAGCGTGAAGAAGAAGGTCGGCGCCTATAGTGCCATAGTGTGGAAGTTGCCACAATGGTCTATAGTTGCAGCCGCTGCCGATTTCACGACGGATATTACTGTTAACGAGGCGGAGTACCGAGGTCTACTTCTATGTCTGGACCTGATGTCGTCGCAGGAGAAGGGGCGAGTCATCATATGTGGTGACTCCAACCTAGTGATCAGGAAGATCACCGGAGAGATCGACTGCAAGGCTCCACGGCTGAGGTCGTTAAATGATCGGGTAATGAAGGCATTGAAAGACCATCCCAACCACGAGCTGTTGCACGTGAAACGGGACTGGAACAGAAGTGCCGACTACCTCGCGACCAAGGCCATGCAAGACCAGGGCTACGATCACCGAGGAGGCTGTTCTTGATGAATTGATGAATATAAACAGGCTCCCCGAGGTGATCGGACCCAAGAACGCTCCGGACCAGGTGCATGTGATGGTCACGACTAGACCGAAAGCTCGGAAGTCCCACCAACCGTTCCCAAAGGAACGGTTGAGTGAATCTGTTGTGCAACGACTAAGGGCAGAACGGATCCTCAAGGCGCAGGACGAAGAAGAATGGATTGTGAATTTGAAGACCTACCTGCGCGGTGAATTGTCTAAGTTGACGAATGGTCAATCGAAATAATGTGCCAAGATCGTAGACAGTTACGAAGTGGATGAGGATGGTTTACTATATTACTGCCGCGATGCCGACCAAGACAGTGCAGACCGGGACCGATTGGCGAAATTGGTGATACCTGAGTTTCTGCAGCCGGATGCCCTCCATCACTACCATGTGAGTCTAGAAGGGGGACATCAGGGCATAGGCAGAACGTATCACAAGATCAGGTCCCACTTTCACTGGAGAGGTCTTTTCCGAAGTGTACAGAAATATGTGGGTTGTTGTACGGATTGCGAGACCGGAAAGGGTAGACCGGTAATCAAGGGGCGATCGCCCGGAAATATCGAAGCTGCCTACCCTACCCTTTCCAGGTCATAGCGATGGACCATATACCGTCGCTGCCTAAATCGACATATGGCAATACTGAGTTGTTGATCTGGGTAGACCTGTTCACCGGTCTAGTTATTGCGAAGGCAAGTGCGTCCCGGTC
>CM047587.1:24731834-24771855 GCA_026184515.1 Peronosclerospora sorghi | reverse complement strand
TTTTTTTTCGGGTATAAAATGAAAATAAACTTCATAATGAACCGCGTTATAACTTATCATTTAGCGTTAGACACCATATCCCACCCATAGCTTTGGTGATCCGAATTTTTGGAGGTGCTACTGTTGCGATGCTTTCTTGGAAATAGACTGCATTGAAATTGGTCTTTCCCAGTAGTCGCATCTTTCCACTTGGAAACGGATCGTAAGAATTAGTCATAATATGACATCTGTAGTGATGACACGCTTCAATAACATCAGTTGCAGTCTTGCTATGAGGTACCCTTTGGAATCCTCCAATCTGGCTTCGTCCCATCTCTTAAATCCATTAGAGCTTCAACTTTAATGCATCCGTTGGCGTACCTGGCCGAGAACAGTAGATTCTACTAATGAATAGAATGCCTGATCGAACATGAATCTTTGTTTCAAGGTTGCCTAATTCCGAGACTCCCGCCAAATTCCCATGCTGTCTTTTCTTTGGTGGTGTACCCGCACGATGTACCCCAATGTTTAGTTTAGAAACATTTCAAACGATTGAGCTGTTTTCTGGACAAGTCCGCATACTGATAAAAGTTTCTCTTTCCAAATCGACCAGTCTTGCTAATTGTGCACGATTATGATCTCAAAGAGATCTATGAGTCGATCTTTTCCTTTTTTGATAGTCTTGAGAATCTACGTGCTGCCTGCCACTGAAAAATTTGGTTATCCTTCGATAGATTATATATGACTTGAAACAGTTGTTACACAGTGGGCCACTGGCCTGCTTCTGTTAGCTGAAGGGGCCTTTTTCGGGGCTGCTGGCCGTCTTCTGAGACTACCAGCGGATTATTCTGTTGTTCAGTCGCCTAACTACTGAATGTCCTTTTACCCCCTCCTCTGCCCGAAAGTCTAGCATATGTCGGCGGAGGTTTTCTTGTGTCTCATGACAAATTTGTCGATTTCAATTTCCGGCAGAAGCCCGCTATTCCTATCTGATGTTTCGTGATGGATAAAACAATGCGCTCGAGCTTTCCGATAATAGAACGCGTTCACGCCGTGTTGACGCTGCTGGTCTGCTCGTGACAACCTCAATCGCGCTTAGAGAAAACCATAACATGAAGCAACACCGTAACTGCAAGGATTCAAAAGAAGAATCAAGCGTTTCGAATGATCAAGATACTGTTGTTCGCGGGTTAATTGAATTAAACGCGCTCATAAGGCGCCGCATTGATGCAATCGAAAAGCCGCTGGAAACTACACAAAACGTGTATGTGCACTATCAAGTCAAGGAAAATCAAAATTTTCAGCTTCGTTAGTAGCAAGCGCCAACCAAAGACACCATCGCCTCACCTTTACAGGCTGTCGCGAGACTGGAAAAGAAGTCGGAGACGAAACTTATCGTGGCGTACATGAAGTTATTTTCCCTCAAAAGATTCGTGCTATAGGAAGGCGACAAAACCTATCGAGATCAAGTGTTTGTGCTGGGTCACGATATCGAGCATGATGCACTGGCGTTCCTTCAATCGAAGGTTATTAGCGCTAAAGGAAGCAGCTCTGTATTTTGCGCGAGATGTTGGATGGAGAACTTACAGCTACATAGAACAGATTCAGACATTATTAAGTAGCAGGGGATAAGATTTCAGAGGAATGATCGTAGTGAGGGGGCTTATAATAATCACGGGTCTTCTATTTGTGCCTTAATAGCTATGATGTCGGCGCTAACTCCATCGCCCCCTGGAGCCCTTGCTTGTCAGCGCGACTCGTCGCTGCAATCACTGCGTACAGTTGTGCACGCCTGTCATGAACGAGTACTACCGGCCACGAAGAATACTAAGGCTGAGCGTTTTTACGAAATCGAGCTATATGATACAGGTCTGTTGGAGCGATTCGCTGACTGTGTGATCTCATTTTCCAGCTTCGTCGTTGGGATTTTGTGAGTGTTACTAACCCTAGTGCAGTGCTTTTCCCTGAAGGCGGAGGACAGCCTTTCGATACCGGTACTATCAACAGTGTATCTGTAGACCAAGTGTATGTAAAAGACGGTCGCTGTTTGCACCGAGTTCTCGTGACTGATGAAGACCCGCCCCCTTTTGTGGATGGTCAAGAGGTTATCGCTAACGTAAATTGGGCTCGCCGCTTCGATCATATGCAGCAACACTCGGCGCAGCATCTCTTGAGTGCCATTGCTATGCGCTATGGGTATGATACATCAACGTGGTCGCTTGGAGAAGAACGCTGCAATGTGGAGCTCGTGCCGGTAGATGGTGGTAAAGATGGAAAGAACGTTCACAAGGAGAAAACTCTAACCTTTAAGGAAGTAATGCAAAAGATTGAGAATGATGTTAATGAAGCAATTGTGGCAGGATTGGCTATGACACCCTCGTTTGCAAAAGCTGGAACAGACGAGTGGAAAAAAATCGCGTCCAAATTTGATCCTAAGGAAATGCCCGAAGTGATGCGCATTGTGACCATCGAGGGTCTAGATGTTAACCCGTGTTGCGGGACTCATGTTAAGAACCTCGCACAGCTTCGATCGCTACGTGTACTCAATGCTGAAATTGCACGAGGAGCTTTTCGCGTTTGGTTTGTTGCTGGTGATCGCGTAAACCGCGAATTTACGCGCATGTGAGTTTAATAGGAATGTATTAATGTTTCTAGCTAAACATCGGTAGTTTTGTTTGTGTATGGCGGTACTGATCAGGTTGAAAAATGAGCATGCGATGACAAAGCTATTAAGCAGTGCACCGAATGACCATGCTTCTCGAACGGAAAAGTTATTGCTATTCCAAAAGAATGCAACGAAAGAACTTAAAACTCTCAAGAAGGAGCTGGCGACTTCCATTGCACGTGACCTGGTGGCGCGTTCTAATGAGGGGGTCATCTCTTACCACCGTAGTGAGGCCGATCTTGCGTTCTTGCAGACGCTTTTAGTTTTTCTGCGTGACGCGAAGAATAACGATGTGTTTGTTCTTACGGCTGGAGAGCTAGCCGGAGATGGCCTCTTCCTTATCGCTGGACCTACTGAGTTCATTAATACGCATGGAAGGTCTGTTCTTTCACTTATTGATGGAAAGGGTGGTGGTGGGAAAAATGGAGTAATTCAAGGCAAAACAAAGTGGTTGTCGAAGGTCGACATTTTAGTAGCAAAACTTCAGGAGTTGCGCTTGCAGGAGTAATTTTCTCTAATCAATTTAGTAAACAGATACAGCTAAGGCTTGCTACGGAGGTGTTAGTGTGACAAATCTACCGTTCCGCAATATTCTCTAGTCGTTTTCCTTGTTCAGTATGCCTTTTCGTGTATGCCTTATACCATGGTGTATCCACGACGGGTATAGACCTCGAAGGCCAACACTGCTAGCCTCGCCATCATAACGAGGCCAATTACGAACAAGACGGAACACATGAATCCGTAGCTACTCTCCACAGCGGCTTTTGATGCAGGAACCGGCTGATGTAGGCCAAGATCCAACTTGTGATAATTGCAAATCGTTTCCCAGGTACCAGTCCTCGCGATGTGGCTGGTAATAATCTTGTTAAACTCTTGCAAAGGGCAATCCGCAACCGAGCACTTGGTCAAATTTATTTGCTCACGCTCTGTGAACGGCGACCACACGTACGTTCGCACAAAATATGCTTCTTTTGACTCCAGATGTTTATGAATCGAGTTGCTTGTAACCTGATGTGCACGCAACTCAAAGATCATGGTTGTTCCTGGATGTAGAGCCGTCACATTGAGAGCTCGAGGCAATCCTTTAAATTGGAATTTCCAACCGAGCATCATACCCAAACCATGAAGCAGCTCACGGTGGCCATGAAAGGAGAAGTAGCGATAGTCCGTGAGAGATGGAGCCGTCGGTATAGCTCCACCCTTAAGCGTGTTGATAAGCAAGTCGCCAAAACCACCTACCCAATATGTAATTTCGCGATCCGTCGAATAGTATCGCTCCATCAGATTTGTAAAAGCCAACTGCTCCAGCTTCTCGCGCGCATCAACGGTCATTCCCTCAGTTAGAGGTAGACCCTCGTCACGATCAAAAATAAACATGTCGGCCAAGTCCTTGACACCTAGCACGACATCTTCACCACCTGGAAGGTTGGGAATATCCTCGACAGCCACCCCGCAGACTTCGCCCAATTGTTTAAGAACATCGCGATATTGGTCGAAAAGCTCAGGAGCTCGAGTCTTAGCGTATTCAGCGAGATCAGCATCCAGCGTGCTTTTGCACGGTCCTTTTGGTGCTGCAAAATCGTGTTCATTTTCTAACAACTGCATAGTTACTGGCACAAGTTCGTGAGGATAGCCTTGTGGCCCAGTACCGTCTGGATAGAGTCCGTAACCGAGCGCAGTCGCACTCTGTGAGCAGCGCATTGCAGCATCGGCCCGAAAATATGTTTCAAAGTGCGAGTGATTCACACCATTGAGCGAGCGCGACAGGAAAGCTTCCTCGTGGTGTGGTTCATCCACCATATACACGTGGCGGATGTGCTCACCCACAGCCTCTAACTGCTTCATGCCGATCTCAGTGAGCTGCGTGAGTGGCACGCCGTAGGCATCAAGGTTGGCGTTGTTGCGCGGACATATGATTTTAACCACATCGTTGGGTGCCCGGCTACCGTGTCGAGAGAGCGTCACTAGACGTCGCAGCTCACTATAATAGTGACCGTTCACCAATGAGCATAGCGATGTAACTTATAAGGAAAATTAGATCATTACCTTGACGTCGCTACGTCGGTGGAGAAAAATGCTGCGGCGAGCACTGCGAGCAATCGCGCAGACGCGAGACAGGCTGCACGCACCATTCTGATCACAATAATAAGTGTAATGATACGAAAAATCTACCTTTCTGATCACATTGGTTTTTAGACTACATAAAGCAGTACTTGTATTTTTGGCCAACTCAATCTCTCTAATCCCGACTATTTTCGTCCGAAGGATGATCTTCCAAAATCCCAGCATTTTAAATTGGCCTGCCCAATTTGCGAGTGATTTGTGACACACACAATTTGCGATTTGCGACGGATTTGTGATTATGCGAGACCATTGGTGTCCTCCAAAATCAACGTAAGAGCATCCGCACCGGTTGCGGTAAGCAGTGTTTTTTGTATATTATATTTACTACAGAGAAATTTATTTCCAGCACCGCACCGGTAGTAGCAATTTTCGTAGTAAATTTACCACCGAGTAAAATTTATCATTCGGGGTAGCAAGTTTGCTACTGCCCGTTCGTACTACCAAATCCTGCCATTGCAAGCACATTACACCTTCTCCCAAGTCTTCCCAGAAATTACCCTCCGAACTTCAGCAATCATCGTACGTGCGTGCTGCCTACTCATCTATGCCTTTGGACTCTGACTTTGCCTCTATTCTCGCAAATCCTGCGTCACCTGGTCCCCCGACAACCTTGCTTCCTAATAATAAGAAGAAGGGGCGAAACTGGAGCAAGAGAGAGGATGAACAGTTGGTGAAGTCCTGGATGGAGATTTCTCCGGACCGATCACGGGCAGTGAGCAGAAGATGCAGGCCTTCTGGGAAAGGGTGGAGACGAGTTTCCGGAACAGCGGCTTCAATAGAAACGCAGACGCCGTTAGACTTCGCTGGGGATGCATTCAACGAATGGTCAACAAGTTTTGTGGTTGCCTCGCGACTATCGAAGCCCTTAATAAAAGTAGCAAGGCTTTCGACGACACGGTTCGGGACGCGCTTACGTTGTTCGAGGAGAAGTACAAAACTGGTTTTACCATGTATTCGTTGTGGTTGCTTCTTCGGCACACTCCGAAGTGGCAGGAGACTGTGGGTGAGTTGAGCGCCAACAGAAAGAAAGGTAAAAGAAGCCGAGATGTGGTGGGTGGAGGCGAAGAGGTAAAGGAAGAGGAAAGACGCTCACCTGGGCGAAAGCAATCAAAGAACTGTGGGCCAGAAAGGGAGGATGCCAGGGCCGCTATCGCTGCGAGTTTGCAAAGGCTAGCAGACGAGACAGCTTGCGCAATCAGGAAGTAATCATGTCTCGTACAATGGAGGGCATGACCGCGACGCAGCGTCGCTTTTATGAGCTGAAACAAGCGCAGATCCTGCGCAACTTGGAGGCGCAATTAGAATCGAATAGAACAAATGACGAGTAATAGAAGTAAAATCGAATAAACCAGTGACCGTAGCGACGTGCAGGAATTCCATTCTACTTTTTTCTACTTCAACTTCATTTAAAAGAGAGGAATGTGCGTTGGCCGCCTTTTTTTGGGAGCCACAAAGCTGGCGAACGGTGCTTCCTGCGGACGTTTCTGAAAACTGTGAAGGGGGCTGTAGCCGGTGCGTATACGCACGGTGCGGCTAGCGCACAGAGGAAGACTCTTCCTTAAAGCGGTAGCTACCGCTACTTACCCGATACGCCCTTGTAAAGGGCTTAGTAGGAGAGAGCTCTCCTACTCGGGGCCAATATTCTAGGGTTAGGTTACTCTAGCCTGTACTAGTGCCTTAACGGCAAGGCTCCCTTACAAAGGGTGTAGCTAAGGGGAGGACTCCCCTTACGCTAAGGCACTCACTACACGCACGACCGGTCGAGGTCGTGCGTCTGTACTAAAGAGAGAAAAGTAAACTGAATATATTTAATATGTAATTATTTAAACTAATATAACTATATTTAACACTAAGTAGAATATTCCTAATTCGTACCTAGCTAAAATGTAGTGTACACACCTGTGTACTGACACGTGGATGGCTGACACGCCACCACACCAAGGGCCCATGCCCTAATTGGTTAAAATAACCAAAGGTACGAAACCTTTCAACCCGGCCAATACTGACCTCAACCGTGGTGTACTCATGTAACACTCATCAACACTCAGTGTTACCCGAATGTAACCCCGTTACATCCTCCCCCATCAAGACTATTGCTTACGCAATAATCAAAATTTTGTTGGATAACTCCAACGCCAGTTCCCCTGGCCATCCATATGTACACCTCTAGTGGTGCTATGGCGTCTCCTCTAGAAGAGGTAGACTAATCCGAAAACTCGGAAGTGTATGCCTTTGGGGATACCTCCCCAATGGTGAGCCGCTCCGACAGCGCCGAACGGCGTTGTCGGCAGCCTAATCCCTTCCCCACACGTGAGGAAAATGCTCTATACAGTGCGGCACCCCTGCCCGTATCGGATGATACATTCGAATCGCCAAAGGCGATCATCACTAATGAGCTGGACGCAGCTCAAGACTCCCAACTTGCCGCACAGGCACTAAGGGCTGCGTTACGCGCCCCCAAACGCCCGTCAAGGGCGGCTTATAATTTCGATGGTCCTCTTGACCTTCCAAGATGGGCCAGGCGTTTGGTAAGGACTAGTCTAACGTCCTATACCCCTGGCCCGGCGGCTGAACAGCCGTACCAACGCGAACGCCGTGAGAAACTCCGGCAACAACTGCTTACAAAAGCAGTTCACTAGTGTCTCGTACCGAGAGCGCTTAAACAGGCAGGCACAAGGTGCCCCTGTTAAGAACCTCCGCGAGGTTCCTTTCGTTCTTTCCCCGGGAGAAAGTGCCGATGACGCAGAGAAGAAGTTCCGCGCTTGGGCGGAAGGGGAGAAGCTTCTCCCCAGCTTCGATGAGCTGCATGATAGCTATTCCCGTCGAGACATTTAGGTGGAGAGGGTGTTGCGCCTTACATTTGCCAAAGCTAAGGCGATGGAGCAACTACGTGCTCCGTATCGCACGCGCTACGCCAGCGCTCCTGTCTCCACCCTGGTGTCCGGAGACAGTGTGGTCTCCACATATGCCTCCGGCCAACTCCCACTTATTGGGAGTGAAGAGGCTTCTCATGCCCCTCTGGTCGTTGACCTACAGCGGGATTCTCCCGCTCAAAAGCTTCAACGACGTCGCGGCAATCCTGCCGTTGGGGAGTGTGGTGGAGTCAAGTTCGAAATCGAAAACATTAGCATCAATAACCTGACTACCACCATCGCGCCCAGCCTTCCTACTTTCGGAGGGGGTACTCCGCGGACCACCACTCGAGATCTGGTCCGATCGTCCGTTGCAAGCAGACGACCGGTCGTCATCAGAACCCACTTGGTCCGATTGTTTAGTGTCCATATCACCTTGTGTAACCGATGGAATGGGCTAGTTACACACTCGGTGGAACGGGATCGCAGATTGGATCGAAACGGTCTTGAATATAGAAGACCGATCTGGGTAGGTATCTCTGGGGCGGAACTCTTCACCCCAGACACAAACAGACCAAAAACACTTCCAAGAGATAATTTCCAAGAGTTCGATCGTCCAAACGATCAAGACCTGACCAATACGAAATAATAGATGGTAGACCGACCGTTCCGGTCTAGCCCCTGACCAATACGAAATAAGACCAAAACCGGTCTAGTTTCCAACCAATATTAAAACAAGCCAATATGTCCGCGTAAAGTCCCAATATTCTCGTGAGACTCCACAAACGATATCTCTACGCCAAGACCAATCCAGTGAATAGCACGTTCCAAACGTACTTGAGTCAAAGTGTCGAGATCGCCAAATCGTACTACCGTCGAGGGACTTCCGGTAGGCCAAAGTGCGCGTGCGGCGCTTCCATACCGGGTATAATGGGCTAGAGGGAATAATTCGACCCTCTGCCCTCAAACACTCCGCGTCGGGCGGAGGAGACTAGCGTACGAAAAGGGAAGAACGGCGACCCCTAGCTGTGGTGTGAACCAAGACCAGAAGAGGTTTCAGCCACTTATCCGAAAGCTAAAAGATTTCCTTACTTAAAGGTATAAGCTCTGTCCTAAAAGGTAAAAGCACAACCAAAATACTACTACCCTATAGTCCCTAAATGTACCCCCACAAAAATATATAAAATACCCAAAGTCGGTTGACTCACCAAAACTTGCGTTCTTGACACTTCTTGAGTCTGATAGGCTGAAAAGCCCCCCTTGTTTAACCAATCCGAAATTAGACCAAATGCCTTGACAAAACTTGACTAGAAGTGTGCCAATTTTTGGGCACGCTTCTCCACAGCCGCCCCTGAGTCAGACCGTGTCGCACAACGACAACGGTCTGACCTCGTCCATCAAATTCAGTTGAACCTTGGTCATTCAGACTTTTCCGACATGGAGAAACCATCTTCTTCATCCGCTCCAGGTACTTGCACTGCTGGACTTGACCTTCTTGCATTTCCGTAACGACCGATCTTGTAGGCACCTCGGATACCACGTCATCGCATGTCACTTCGGCCGTCCGGTCGGTCCGGTCTGGAAGCTCCCATCGTTCTACTGCACCTCCGACATCGGCAGGGCATCAGACCGGGACGTCGCGCTGTTGCAAGACGCACTTGAAGAGATAGCACGTCTCCAGGAGCAGATTGCTCAACAGGCGACACAACGTAAGCATGCATGTCCGGTCTTCACCTTGGACCTGTTCTAACCTTCGTTTGTCTTCAGCCCGTATACCTCCAGCCCGTATACCTCCTGCCATCAGCAAGGCGATCAATGCCCTGCTTGCCGCTGATCGGCAGTCGAACACGAATGACCTCCAGCTGCGTCAGGTTTTGACTGGGCTCATAACCGCGCACAACAAGATGACCCGCTTGGAAGCTCATCAGCTTCATCTCTGGGAGCAGCTTGTGCTGGTCCAACAGCAGCAAGCAGAAGACCTGCTTGACCAGACCACGTTGAGCATTCAAGCGACGACCTCGAGAGGCGTCTTACTGAGCTCCGAATTTCCATTCAAGACCAGACCGAGGAGGTCCAGTCTTGTGAACGCAAGTCAAACGATTGGACGCAGGCAGCGAACGGTCGTCGGGCGGTATTAAAAGAATGTCATCACCGCTCGGTTGACCTGTTGCGTCCTCGTCGGCATCCGGTTGCTGCCTCCAGCGTAGAACGGTCTGCGTCGGCCGCCTTGGTGGACCTACACCGGGACCAAGACCAAGGCCGTTCATTGGCCGAAATTCTCCAGCCCGAAATTCCACACAAATCAAAGAAGCGCGCGGACGTTCCGGGTAGCTCGAGGGCGCGGGGCATAGCGCGCGACCCTGAACTCGAAGGGAAGCGTGCGGTGCCCCATAAGCGAGCCAAGATACAGGCGCCCCTCGTGAGCCCAAGCTTGGACGAGGATGACGACAGTAACATCTCCAAAAATCAAGCGCCCTCGACCGCCGGTGCTGACCGTGCCAAGTATTCAGAGGTATCGCCCTGGGATGACTCCGGAGAAGACTCCGGTGATTCGGAGTTCGCTGTCCCCATCCCAACCAAGTCGCGAACAAGTCCACATGAAAGGTTGTTCAAGTTTCATCGACTTCGGAGCAGACCAAGAAGAGCGGTCCGCATGGTGGCGTTCCACCACCTCATGCGTCGACAAAGTCAACACCTACTGTCTTGCCTGGGACGTCCAAGCTCCACAAAGATGCTTTGTTAACCAACGTGGCAATCGACAGTTCTTCCCTTCCGCCACGAACGCGTATGGATACTTTGCCGTGGTCGCCAGGGCAGATCGGTTGTTTACGCCGGTCTACCCTGACCAAGCAGCTCCTGGACCGGTCTTTCTCTTGTGGTGGAGTCAAGTTCGAAATCGAAAACATTAGCATTGATAACCTGACTACCACCATCGCGCCCATCCTTCCAACTTTCGGAGGGGGTACTCCGCGGACCACCACTCGTGATCTGGTCCGATCGTCCGCTGCAAGCAGACGACCGGTCGTCATCAGAACCCACTTGGTCCGATTGTTTAGTGTCCATCTCACCTTGTGTACCCGATGGAATGGGCTAGTTACACACTCGGTGGATCGGGATCGCAGATTGGATCGAAACGGTCTTGAATATAGAAGACCGATCTGGGTAAGTATCTCTGGGGCGGAACTCTTCACCCCAGACACAAACAGACCAAAAACACTTCCAAGAGATAATTTCCAATAGGTCGATCGTCCAAACGATCAAGACCTGACCAATACGAAATAATAGAGGGTAGACCGACCGTTCCGGTCTAGCCCCTGACCAATACGAAATAAGACCAAAACCGGTCTAGTTTCCAACCAATGTTAAAACAAGCCAATATGTCTGCTTAAAGACCCAATATGCTCGTGAGACTCCACAAACGATATCTCTACGCCAAGACCAATCCAGTGAATAGCACGTTCCAAACGTACTTGAGTCAAAGTGTCGAGATCGCCAAATCGTACTACCGTCGAGGGACTTCCGGTAGGCCAAAGTGCGCGTGCGGCACTTCCATACCGGGTATAATGGGCTAGAGGGAATAATTCGACCCTCTGCCCTCAAACACTCCGCGTCGGGCGGAGGAGACTAGCGTACGAAAAGGGAAGAACGGCGACCCCTAGCTGTGGTGTGAACCAAGACCAGAAGAGGTTTCAGCCACTTATCCGAAAGCTAAAAGATTTCCTTACTTAAAGGTGTAACCTCTGTCCTAAAAGGTAAAACCACAACTAAAATACTACTACGCTATAGTCCCTAAATGTACCCCCACAAAAATATGTAAAATACCCAAAGTCGGTTGACTCACCAAAACTTGCGTTCTTGACACTTCTTGAGTCTGATAGGCTGAAAAGCCCCCCTTGTTTAAACCAATCCGAAATTAGACCAAATGCCTTGACGAAACTTGACCAGAAGTGTGCCAAATTTTTGGGCACGCTTCTCCACATTCTCGTCCAGACCATTGGCTTGTCCCGCCGGCGAAGAAAGTTCCTGCCGCGTCGGAATGGCGGCCGGACTTGATCACGTCGGCACAGATCTCCTGATTGTACGCTGACGAGCCGTGGAAGATTTTCGAGCATCCCAAGATGGGGTTTATCTTCCACTCGACTCCGTGGGCCAATGCTTTCATGAGTCGGGTGAAATATTTTAACAAGACTCACGCTCAAGCCATCTGGGAGGCATCCCTTTATCTGGCGCTTCCCCCGGAACGAGTTCGGCAAGACCCTGGCTTGGTGACCATCCAGAACAAGCGCAAGCGGCGCCGGATCAGAGCGGGTGAGGCCTGGCAGTCCCTGTGCCAATATGTTTTGGACGGGATGCTGGCCCACGAGTGCGACGTCGATGTGTTCCTATATCCAGTTGTACTTCATATGCCGCGGCGTCGCGTCGAGAGGACCCGGCTGCTGGCTGACGTTGGCACATGGTACCCCGGTCTTGGGTGCACTACACCGGTTTTGGACCTCAAGGATGCTTTGGTCCAACTAGACCAATAAGAACCTTGGCGTAACCAGTACCAGGACCAAGTTGAAAAGCATCCGTCGTTGACCGTCGGCCGTCTGTGGAGTGATGGCGAGTGAGGTCGTAAGTAGTCGACCAGATAACACTTAGTATATATCATCGTTCTTTTTCACATGTTCGGTCATCAAATCACTTGAGCTAATTCCACCACTTTCTCCAGAGTTGCACTAGACACGCTATCACCAACCGTTCCACTTACATCGCGAAAAAACAATCCACGTTCGTCACTCCACTATTCCAATTCGTCACATATTCACAATACACAATACACAAGACGCAAGACACAAGACACAAGACCTTCCACCTCTTCACACCGGTCGGGAAGACCGATGCTACTGCATGTCTTGGTCTTGGTCTTCATGGGTCTACATCACTGCGAAACGGTTCCGACTGACTCGGTTCCGTTCGAATTCTCGTAGTAGTGCTCCACAGTTCAGGTAGGACTCATAGATCCAAGTTGTTTCATCATGGTCCTTCCATCGGACCAGGTATTATCGGTGGGTCCGGCCGAACCTGGTCTTCTTGACCGATCGGACATCTAAGACCTTTTCCACTTCAAATTCGTCCTTCTCCAGCGGGCGTTCCCAACTGTCCTCCGGCAGTAATGCTTCATCGAAATCAAACCGTTCTGCCTCGTCTACTAGACAGGGCATTTTGGGACGATCAGGAAATTCTCGGACCAGTTTTAACTTGGACACATGTACGATCGGGAAGACCTTGTAGTCCGTGCCGGTTGTTACTAGACGGGCAGCGTGTTCACCAATCATCTCGGCAACACGGAAAGGACCGTGCCACATGTGAGCCAGCTTCTTCGCATAGCCCTCCTTCACTCGGTCTAGGTACAGCCATACCCTCGCCCCTGGTTCTATACCGTGGGGTTGGACCTGGTCGTTGTTCCGGTCTACCCGGTCTTGTGTAGGTTGACGTAACTTTTCGTTGACAATTTCTCTTGCATGATGGTAATGTTTCTAGACCTGCATGCGCCAACGTCGAGCATCACGATCACGGGTCCGAGTGCAGCCAATAGGTATCGCGGCTTCAAGAGTGGACACGGGATCCCATCCATACGCAAGATAAAAAGGCGTTTCTCGTCGGACCCGATCGGTCGACGATTTGAGTGCAAACACCAGCCTTTCTGCGTATTCGTCCCAATCGCGCTGGTCTGGTTCGGCAACGTACATCTTGATTGCTTGTAATAGTTTTTACCATACGTTCTGCCGATTCATTCGCTTGCGGACGATATGCCATCGTCGCGCTCTGTTTCTGGCCCAGCATAGTGTTAAACGACCGGAACACCTCGGCCATGAAACCGGGTTATCGGTAGTGTCTGATGACTTCGCTGGCGCCGAATCTTCTGAACACGCATTCTTCGTAACTTTTGGCGATCTGCTCGACGGACCGGGACGCACTTGCCTTCGCAATAACTAGACCGGTGAACAGGTCTACCCAGATCAACAACTCAGTATTGCCATATGTCGATTTAGGCAGCGACGGTATATGGTCCATCGCTATGACCTGGAAAGGGTAGGGTAGGCAGCTTCGATATTTCCTGGCGAACGCCCCTTGATTACCGGTCTACCCTTTCCGGTCTCGCAATCCGTACAACAACCCACATATTTCTGTACACTTCGGAAAAGACCTCTCCAGTGAAAGTGGGACCTGATCTTGTGATACGTTCTGCCTATGCCCTGATGTCCCCCTTCTAGACTCACATGGTAGAGATGGAGGACATCCGGCTGCAGCAACTCAGGTATCACCAATTTCGCCAATCGGTCCCGGTTTGCACTGTCTTGGTCGGCATCGCGGCAGTAATATAGTAAACTATCCTCATCCACTTCGTAACTGTCTGCGATCTTGGTACATTCTTTCGCTTGACCATTCGTCAACTTAGACAATTCACCGCGCAGGTAGGTCTTCAAATTCACAATCCATTCTTCTTCGTCCTGCGCCTTGAGGATCCGTTCTGCCCTTAGTCGTTGCACAACAGATTCACTCAACCGTTCCTTTGGGAACGGTTGGTGGGACTTCCGATCTTTCGGTCTAGTCGCGACCATCACATGCACCTGGTCCGGAGCGTTCTTGGGTCCGATCACCTCGGGGAGCCTGTTTATATTCATTAATTCATCAAGAACGGCCTCCGCGGTGATCGTAGCACCGGTCTGGTCTCGCATGGCCTTGGTCGCGAGGTATTCGGCGCTTCTGTTCCAGTCCCGTTTCACGTGCAACAGCTCGTGGTTGGGATGGTCTTTCAATGCCTTCATTACCCGATCATTTAACTACCTCAGCCGTGGAGCCTTGCAGTCGATCTCTCCGGTGATCTTCCTGATCACTAGGTTGGAGTCACCACATATGATGACTCGCCCCTTCTCTTGCGACGACAGCAGGTCCAGACATAGAAGTATACCTCGGTACTCCGCCTCGTTAACAGTAATATCCGTCGTGAAATCGGCAGCGGCTGCAACTATAGACCATTGTGGCAACTTCCACAATATGGCACTATAGGCGCCGACTTTCTTCTTCACGCTTGCTGATCCGTCAAAACTTAAGACCAAGAGCTCTTCATCACGGTGGACGGTCGGTGGCGGTCTCGAAACTGACTGCCGAGGTTGCTTCCTCGGGGCAATCGCTATCAATGCCTCGTCCACTTCAGACCGAGGGGTGATACTGGCAGCTAATGTGCCCAATATCTCTTCCTCGCCCCTGGTGCACTTAACGACCTCGAGGGTCCACTGCGACAAGACCGCCGACCATCTGCCTAGACGTCCGTCCATCCCATTGGCTGATAATAGCCAGGCCAAAGTAGACCGCCTTGACAGGACCTTTATAGGTCGGCCGACCAGCAGGTTGTAACACAGATCCAGAATTCGTAGCAACGTCAGAACTTCTTTCTCGACCATTCCATAGTTCACTTCATTCGGCTTCAGCGTTCTTCTCGTGAACGTGACCGGATGGTACACACCACCACGATCTTGTACTAGAGTGGCCGAAATGGCCCACTGACTAGCATATACAATAATCGTCGGGACCTTTACGGGATCGAAATGCTTCAAAATCGGTGCCGTCGCCATCTTAACCTTCAACATACCAAAAGCAAACTTTGCACGCTTCATATGGTCTTCGGTCTTCACTTGCGGACAATCTGCAGCAACACCAGAGTCGGCGCCCCCATGTGAAGTTGCCCGGTCTTCTTCGCGCAACATATGGTAGTCCACTTCCCGGAGCTCATACAACACAGCCGCGGAGATAGCAAAATCTTCGATGAAGCGGCTGTAGTAGTTTAAACTTCCTAGGAAGAACTGTATTGCCTTCAGAGACTTGGGAAACTGGAGGTTGCTTAACGAATCCAGGTCCTTAGGATAAGCCTCTAGACCATTGTTCGAGACCATATGGCCTAAATAGGCGACCTTGGCATACCCCAAAAACTTTTTATGGCGCTGATAGATAGGTTCCAGCGGTCGCATGTCTCCAAAAATCGTTCAACCTTCTCGCACAGATCGTTCCATGACGAGGCAAGTATCAGAATGTAGTCGATGTACGACCGCCTCCCTAGAACGGACGGTCTTCTTTCCCGATCGGGTTCACACTCTGTAAACAAATCATAACTTTCGGCAGGGTCCCGATCGGTCTTGATTTTGAAGTGTCCGTACAGTGCGTTGTCTATCAACCTTTGATAGATCTGGGGTGCGTTCTTCAGACCGAACGGCATACGGTTCCACTCGAAAAGACCAAACGGCGTCACAAATGCGGAAATCTCACGGGCTCGATCAGTCATCGAGACCACCCAAAATCCACTTGCCATGTCCAGAGAACAATACCACAAGGTCTTGTCCAGGTCTTCCAACAAATCATTAATCAGCAGCATCGGGTACACCATAAGTTTAGTTAACCGATTTACCAGCCGATAGTCGATGCACAACCTAATGTAGACGCCGTTCTTCTTGATAACAATTACGATCGGCGAGGCCCATGGAGAGGTCGACGGTCTAATAATCTTGGTAGCCAACAGTACTTTGATAAGATCAGAAAGCTTTTCCCGGTACTGTGGCGCCACGCGTCGATATCGCTGAGCAATCGGCTTGGCATCTCCAACGTCAATATCGCAAATCGCACCACGGGCTGCGGGTGGTAAGGCATTGCCCTTTCCGATCAGCAGATGTCTTTTCTTCCATATGATATTCTTCAACTGCTCGATCTGGTCTGGACTGTTAAGGTCTTGATCACCCACTTGTAAATCATCCATTGTAACTTCGGGAGAGTCGGCAGACACTTCAGGGAGGACTGCCATTTGGCTTTCCAGCTCCTGAATGTACTGTTCCCCGCCTTCATGTATACAGACTTGTTCATCTTCTGGGGTGATATCACCTAGACCATCTGGACCGGCTGAACGCCCCTGGTCTTGATCGACGGGCTGTCCTTCACTGATATCAGTCTGATTAGGAATACCGTCATGGTCCGACCTAGCAATTTCATGTTCCCCTTCTTCCGTTTCTTGCTCCGCTGTCGCCTGGTCTTGTGCTGACACCACGTTGACTAGCCTCGGCTCGTCTACTTGATGGTCCACCGTTCCTGGTGACTGCGGCGCCTTTCTTCGGACCAACATCTTTTTTGGGGTGACATAACTTGGTCTTCCCACTAAAGGTGAGGTATCCTCTTCCACTGACCCATCATCGCTGATAAGATCGGTGGTCGATTGGTGCGCCAGGTTTTGCCACTCGACATACCGCCTCGACCCAATCGAGACGAACCCCATCTTCCTTGGTACCTTCCCTTCTGCTAACCACATGCCGACAATAGTGTTATTGTCCAGTGTCAGCGGCTTGTCACCGATATTGGTAACACGGACAAAATCACGTCGACCAGCACTCTTTACGAGGGTCGAGACCCACCGATCGCCCCTGGTCACCCACAACTTCTTCGAACGAAAACCCTTCTCAACCGGGGTATCGGCAAACCGACCAACTGGGATAGTGAGGTCTTGATCCCACCGGAACAGATCGGTATACGAACCATACAGAGGTCTTCGACCAGCCAACTGGACCTGGACCTCATCCGGGAGCGTAAGCACTCCATGTGTCAGGTCTAGGCGAATACCAGCTGGGACCATGAAATCCATTCCTAGTAAAGCGTCTTGACAAGCCAACTTGCCAACCCAAGCGCTGAAAAAGTAGACCAGCGATCCCGACAAAGTAATTTTCACACGCGTTCTTCCTTCGGTCATATAAGAGTTTTCGCCGATCCGGACGCATTCTTGTCTCTGGGTATCGTCTATACGACATCCGACCTTACAAGCAAAGGCGGAGTCGATTATCGATACTTCAGCTCCAGAGTCGAACAACATCGTCGCCTTCTGGTTATTAATCTTGCCACAGGCTTTCGCCTGCTTGAACCATTTATCAGGCGCGTGATAATTCCAGTATCCGCGGGATTCTCCAGGCAGCAAGTCCAACTGCATAACCACCTTAGTCCGGGAGTAATCATCGGTATTCAGACTGTAGACCGGATGGTCTCGGTCGACGCAATTTGGAATAGAACGTGTATTGTAGGTCTTATCCTCCTTGCCGACATATGCATAGATGTGAACCGTAGAACGCTCGGCTCGATCCAGATTCCAACCTGGCGAGCGTTCTAGTTTAACATCTTTTCTGCGTCCGGCGGCAGCATCCCCGCGTGCTTGTCCGGCACGTACCACTTGCGCATCATGTTAAAAAATTCTTCAATCTTGCAGTGGCCGGCCTCGTGGATCTCTCAACATGACTTGCATACGAAGAGGCAGTGGTCCGTCGGGTGGCCGCGTCTCTCGCACTTCTTGCACACCATCTTCTTCCAGCCGTTTGGACCATCATGTTTGATCGACCCACAGTGGTAGAACTTCTGACGAGGTCGGTCTGGATCGGACTTGCTTCCGTTCCTTCCCTTCCTGTCCACCTGGTCGGACTTCGACTTGGTCTTCGGGGCAGGTCCCGCAACATAGACGTAACGATACTGGTCTTCATCCGATGACTCCTGGCTGGATGGACTTCCACTTTCCCCTTCTGACCCCGTGCTGTCATCAGCTACAATTTCCTTGACCACTCGGGTCGGTCTGGTCCAAGGTCTCTTGACCGGATCGGTCTGGGTCTTGGAACGATTGCGACCTGATCCACCAGCGGTCTTCGCTCTCATACTACGCGACTGTTGTAACGTCCGCAGGGTATATTCGACTTCGCCCGCATCCTTAAGACGCAGTAGAGTAAGCTGGTCCGCCAGTTCTTGATCGTCAAGGGTACTAATATAGTGACCCACATGTTCTAAGGCGGCACCGTTCGGCGGGTTATTCTCTTTGATTGTTATTCCGGCGCGAAGTGTAGCCACGTTCAACCGATGCAAATACTCTATCGGTGTTTCGTCGGCCCGCTTCTGCATATGGTGGTACTTACGGGCGCTTGAAAATCCGGAGTTACAATATTGACCTTCAAACTCCGCACATAACAGGTGCCAGTCATACCGGACGCCCCGACCCAACTGTTGAATCCAGTTCGCAGCCGGTCCTTTTAATAAATCCCGGAAGATTAAACAACGTTCGCCTTTTGGGGTCTGGTCTCGCAGGAACGCAGACTTGACCCGACTGAACCAAGACCGGGCCTGGTCTTTATCAGCATCCTTGCCGGTGAAGTCATTGAGGTCGGTCGTCGCGGCCATACGGATGCGCGGAATCGCAGCAGATCCAAAGTCGTAGGCAGTAGTGGAGGCTAGGTTAGCCTTGCGCACCTTGCCTGCGCCTGTACTATCTGACCCACCATGGTCGTCAAGACCGCCGACCGACTCCATATCACAGTCACTTGTCTTGCTTGGTCTACGCGGTCTTGCCGGTTGCGTCTTGCGCCTCGCCTTGCCGGTTGGTTTATCACTTCTAATAGACTTATCCATATATGTTACCGATTCCATATCCACATCTTTGCAAACATTGACACCTTGACAGGCAGACCGGTCTTGGACATGTGGGCGCATAGGTGGTCTAACCCGTTCTTCCATGAAACGTTGCATCATCGTCTCAAACATGGCTTGGACGTTGGCTGGCGTCATGGGCAACGTGTTGATACCCTTCTTTTGCGGAACTGAGGCCTGTGGGGCTTGCTGGAGCCCCGACTGGCAAGCAGCCCCTTGCTGCCGTATGTCCCTTTTTTGTTCAGACCGGGCATGGTCCACCCCCATGGTCATCCGCTCGACATCGGTCTCCAACTCTGATGAGCTGTTAGAAGCCGGTGGAGACTGGTAGATCGATTCATCATCGGAACCAATGTCAACAAGCTCTGTGGAGGCTTCGGCGACCTTCATTGCCGTGGTGGGAGTTGGGCGGCGAACCGCCCCCACCAGTGGCACCAAACGGTCGTGGAGGTCCGACATCGACGCCTCCAGTCTCCAAGCATCAAATTCAAACAATTTATTGACTCCGGCGGGGTTCTGCATTTTAATGCCAACCTCCGCCAACATCGCCACCAAATTCTTGACGATCAGTAATGGTCGATCACTCTGGATCGGCTCGGTAGTGGGACCGAGAAGACGGTCGGGGATATGGAGGTCCAACACCCGAAAGACCTGGTTTTGGCGAACAAATCGCTTCAATTCAAGAACATAATACATCTTGTCCAGGTCTTGTTCGATGATAGCCTCATCCCCCACCTTCGACTTTTCTTCGAAGTCGTCTTCGTCGGGTGGCATTCCAAGCCCTTTTCTGGGCACATTGGGTACTTTGGGTACTTTAGGGAGGTAGACCGGATCGTTCCAGTCAGCCTCCAAGTAATTTTCATCTTTTGGTTTTTCATAATTTTTTTCATTCATATACATAGGATCAGGACCAAGGTCCTGATCCTTTCCGGAACTATAGCAAGACCTGCTATAGTCCCGATCGGCTCCGGTGGGAGCCTTTTGGGGAGGAAAAAACTCATTAAACCCGATCTGGTCCTCCACCAGGCCAGATCGGACATCGCCATCTTTATCAACAACGAGAACGTAAGGCGATAGCCTTTCCTTACGTCCTCTCCAGAACGACTCCATATTCAAATCATTCAAATCTTCGAATCCAATTTTTGATGGAATATCAGCACGGTGATATCGACGATCACCAAGTGATCCGGGCACGCGCACCATTGTGGTGGAGTCAAGTTCGAAATCGAAAAAATTAGCATCGATAACCTGACTAACACCATCGCGCCCAGCCTTCCAACTTTCGGAGGGGGTACTCCGCGGACCACCACTCGAGATCTGGTCCGATCGTCCGTTGCAAGCAGACGACCGGTCGTCATCAGAACCCACTTGGTCCGATTGTTTAGTGTCCATCTCACCTTGTGTACCCGGTGGAATGGGATAGTTACACACTCGGTGGATCGGGATCGCAGATTGGATCGAACCGGTCTTGAATATAGAAGACCGATCTGGGTAGGTATCTCTGGGGCGGAACTCTTCACCCCAGACACAAACAGACCAAAAACACTTCCAAGAGATACATTTCAATAGTTCGATCGTCCAAACGACCAAGACCTGACCAATACGAAATAATAGAGGGTAGACCGACCGTTCCGGTCTAGCCCCTGACCAATACGAAATAAGACCAAAACCGGTCTAGTTTCCAACCAATATTAAAACAAGCCAATATATCCGCGTAAAGACCCAATATGCTCGTGAAACTCCACAAACGATATCTCCACGCCAAGACCAATCCAGTGAATAGCACGTTCCAAACGTACTTGTGTGGTGGAGCGGCTGATCGAAGTTTTTGAGACTTGATCAGGGGGTACCACAGCGCCCAGACTGCCGACTAACGAAGGGGGTCCTCCGGATGTCTTCGACTGCCTGTGTTCTTGCTCACCTTGTGTACCCGACGGCTAGGCCTGGGTCTATCCTCGGGTGGCGGGGACAGCGCACAGCGAATTCTTGGTGCAAGATTGAATTAACTAACTTGTGACGATACAACCGATGCGATCAGGCTTGATCTCGTGCGATCAGGTGCTTAAACCACGTCAATTAACCGTGATCAGGCTTGATCAAGTTTGGGCTGATGCTAATAACCGACGATCAGCAGTATTCCGTCTTGATCGCAAGTGCGATCAGGCGGCAGTCCGATGCGATCAGGCGGCAGTCCGATGTGATCAGGCGCTGAAAAGAAGCCCATCGGTCGTGATCAGGCGCGATCAAGCTTTGTCTGACGTTAATAACCGTCGATCAACAATATTCTGTCTTGATCGCAGATGCGATCAGGTGTCTTGATCGCAAGTGCGATCAGGTACTGAAAGGCTCGATCAGGGGCTAAAAGCTGCTGCCCAGTCGTAATATACCTTGATCAGACTTGATCAGGCACCGGAAGTCGTTCAAGTAGCAGTTGGCGCGATTTGCGATCAGCGATCACGATCACGATTTGCAAAAAGTGTCGATCAGGTGTTGATCGGTAGGGGGGGTACTTGATCAGGCAGCGGAAGTCTTCACTGCCTCATCGCGGAGCCTCTAAGCCGTCAAACAGCTAAGGAACGCCCAAATCAATGCGCTCCTAGCCTAGACTATACGAGGAATAGGTATTTTATATTAAAATCCACCTAGAGTTCCCGTGGGGCGCTTAAAGCAGCCGAACTCTAGGGGCCAAACGTTAATTTCACGGGGAAGAGGTGAGAGCACTGCTCGATCACGTTCCCAAAACCAAAAACCTTTAAACGAAGAACCGCAGACACTGCGAGCTGAGTTGCGGGGTGAGTTCTCACACTCTACGCCAACCGGTGGGCCAAAAACGCACTTAGTGCTCCCGCCCGGGACGTAGAGGTTTCAATAAGGTGGGGGCGCAAAGGTGCCTTCCCAAAAAACGATCAGCGCGATCGTACGCAAAAGGAGAACTATATTAGCAATTAAACCCTTAGATCTACCCTGTTCCTACTTTCAACCAATCCGGATCGTCCATTCGAAACGCCTTCCGTCCATCAGTCGACCTGATTTTTCCGCTTGTTCCTTGTTTGTTCGCTGGTGTCCGCCGCGTACCTGTAAGTAATCAGCACATCTTCCGTGTCCCTTCTATATCCTGTCTATGTACACCACGTTAGTACGTACTACTGTACCCACCGTGGTACACATGGCGGTACCCACTTATGTACTACTGTATCCACTATCTGCGTCCACTATCAGGCCCCTAATTTAGGTCCTAATATTAGTCATAATATTAGCCCCCTATGGGCCTAATAAAATGTCCAACATTAGGCCCTATTTTAGCCTAATAAAAAGTCCGCTTTACGACACTTGTACTGGGAGGTGGATTGCGAGTCTGACCAGCTCATATCGGGAATAGCAGGTTGCCGCTTGGACCGGGAAGTAGACTGTGAGCGCAGGGTATGTCCTTCGGTATCACCCGGCCGACCAGGTGGATTAATGTCGGGCGACAGCTCCTTCTTCCCGTAAACGGCAGAGGCCATACGTTGCCGCTTGGGCCGGGAGGTGGAGTGAGAACGCCGAGCGTGCTTTCTAGGTGAAGAGGTCGGTCGGATGAAGGAGTTTATAGACGGACCACCCAAAGCAGCAGACGGGCTGGCAGCCGGGTTAATCCCCGCATTAGTGGAACCGGCGCTCGGAGGGATTTGCAGGTGTGATGCTACGCCCGCCAACATGGTCTGGACATCGGAGAATTTGGCCCGCAGTTGTTCCGCCTCATCCTGAACGCGTCGCAACTCGAGGAGAAGTGCGTCGCGCTCCGCAGATGCGTAGTTGTGACGACGCCGCGCCACCGAAAGTTCTCCCTTTAACTTGGAATTCTGAGTACGCAGTCGCTCCAGCTCGGCCCTGTCAGCCGACACCGTGTCAAGACGTGCATATAGCTCGTCGGCTCCAGCATGAGCATTGGCGTGGCTGTTCATCTTTTGGAGAGTGGTTTCATGGTCCGTCCGGATACGATCACGCTGGACCTTTCGTTTTCTAGCCTTGGAGGAAAGCTTAGCCAGCTGCTCGGACAAGCGCTGGTTTTCTGACAGAGCATGGTCGCGTTCATGTTGCACTGCGATCAGGCGCTGGCGGAGTCGGTAGAGCGCTGCGTGATCCTGAGATGCTTCAAGACGCGAAATTTCCTGCGCCTGATGATCGACGGTCTCTTCGCAGACCGACAGCAGATACTGGTTCCGGTCCTGGGCACCTTCCAGATCGCGTATCTGACCTTGCTGTTCGGCCAGGGTCTCTTCGGATGTCTTCAGCCGGGACTTGAGGTTGCTAACGGTGGTGCGTAAGAAGTCGCGCAGTGGTGCAGCTCGCTCACGGAACCACTCGATCTGCTGCTCGCGGTCGGCGAGCTTACGTGCGACACACTCGTGCCGCTTCTGTTGCAGGCGGGTGGAGTCTTCAAGTACCGAAAGTGAGTCGGTCAGCACGACTATTTCCTCCTGATGTGTGCGAATGGTCTCTTGCTGCGTACGAATCGTCTCCTGCAGCGCGCGTATGGTCTCTTGATGCGCATAAGCCTGGTGGACCACCGAGACCAAGTTGTCGACCGCGGAACGGTCAAGTGATGAGCTGCTACCTTGCGGTTACCTCCATGATCAGCCTCGCAGAAGAAGTACAATAATGGATGATCACGAGGGCTTGATCGAGGACGCTACGGTTGAATGATTGGCAACGCTCTGCTCATCTGCGACTCACTCGAAGGAGACAGGGCAGATTGATGCGTGCAGATTGCACTACCAATGGCGTCATGATTGATGGATATCGACCGTGATCGAGGCCATCATGACTAATAGTTAGCAACGTGGCAACGATATGATCGACCCCCGCCCCAACCGCTGTCCGGCTGGGACGGGGTTCAGGGGCGGCTGTGGTAAAGCGTACCGCAAAATTGGTACGTAATTAGGGGCATAATTATAGGCACCCCTATAGGCGTAGCTGTGGTAGAGAGGGTAGCACAAATTTTGTCGTTACTATAATCGTTACAAAAGGTGGTACGATAGTGGGCACCACAGTCGGTACCACAGTTGGTACCCAGACGGTACAACTTTTGACACAAAGGTGGCGGACAGACACGAGGCGTGGATAGGACGTCTCAGACGATGCGACAACTGGCAAGGTTACCTGACGGTAACCCGAAGGTAAGCGGGTGAATGGTCGACAAAATTCGGAATGGGTAGTTCTGATTGGTTGATATTATGTTTTTGATAGATATTAGGAAATAAGTAATAATACAGTTCTCCTTTTGCGTACGATCGCGCCGATCGTTTACAGGGACGGCAACTTAGGGACTCCCTTCTACTACCAAATACCTCTACGTCCCGGGCGGGAGCACTTAGTCCATTTTTTGCCCACCGGTAGGCGTAGAGCGTGAGAACTCACCCACAACTCCGCCCGATGTGTCAGCGGTTCTTATTTTAAACGTTTTTTGGTCTCGGGAACGTGATCGAGCAGTGCGCTCTCACCTCTTTCCCTATTGGTCCACGTTCTGGCAGCTAGTGTTCGGCTGCTTGAAGCGCCCCACGGGAACACTAGGCGGATATTTAGTGGTAATCGTCGATCAGCCCGTCGAACGCGCTGATCGACCGTCCGTCTAAGGCTTAAATCCAGAATACAAGGTATTTTTGGGTATTCTATTGACGAATTAAGCTTAAGGAGGCTCTGTGATCGGGCAGTGAAGATTTGCGCTGCTTGATCGAGTGCCCCTTCGCCGATCAACACCTGATCGACACTCTGCAACTCGCAATCCGCGCTCAGCTGCTCGCAACTCGCGCCAACCAGCTGATCGGCTACTTTTAGTACCTGATCAAGCCTGATCAACGTCTGATCGCCGCTGATAGACGACTTTTAGTGCCTGCCCAAGCCTGATCACTGTTGATCAAACCTGATCGCACGTGATTCAAGCCTGATTGCGCCTGATTATCGCCTGATCGCATCAGTCGACTCATCACAAGTCAACACAGTCTAGCCACAAGGAATTGTAGTGTGCCATCCCCGCTACCTGGAGAGCGACCCACGCCTAAGCCGTCGGGTACACAAGGTGAGCATAAACACAAGCAGTCAAGGACAACCGGAGGACCCCCTTCGTCAGTCGGCAGTCCGGGCGCCGTGGTACCGCCTGATCAAGCCTCAAAAACTTTGATCAGCCGCTCCACCACAATATCCCTGGTTCGAATCCGGGCACACGCACCATTGTGGTGGAGTCAAGTTCAAAATCGAACACCGTAGTGTCGAGAACCTGACCACCATCGTGCCCAGCCTTCCAACTGACGGCGGGGTACCCCGCAAGCCTTCGCCTACGATCCGATCTGATCGTCCGCTGCTAGCCGACGACCGATCATCAGCATAGAACACCTGGTCCGATTTTTGCGTCTCCATCTCACCTTGTGTACCCGATGGAATGGGCTGGTTGCACACTTGGTGGATCGTCGCTTTTAATTGATTTGGGTCTAAAATGCGAGACCGTGCTGGGTAGTGTACCCTGGGCGGAACTCTTCACCCTGGGTACGGGCAGACCAATTATACTTAGAGTAAGTGTACTCCAAAGGGCAGATCGCTTAACCGATCGTAGAGCCCAACCAATGTATGAAGAAAAGTCCAATATTCCAATATGGAGACCCAACGAGAACGTGACAAACTCCACGAACGATATCTCCACGTAACAATCCAAAAACTTGTTTACACGTTCCAAACGTGTGTAACTTGGGCTTGCGAAGCCGACCAATGCGTACTCCCGTCGAGGGACTTCCGGCGGGCCAAGTGCGTCTGTAACGCGTCCCGGCCGGGTATAATGAGATAGAGGGGATTACTCGACCCTCTGCTCCCAAACACTCCGCGGCGTGCGGAGGCGACTGATGTACTGTGCAAATATGCGAACGACTTCCTTGTTGAGGTGTTAACGACCAAGAAAGACGGAAAACCCAAAAGACTTTCAGAAGGAAAAAACAAACTTACCAATCCTATCTCCCTACGGTCCCCAATATGTACAAACATGAAATATGTAAAGTACACGGAATATCATTTGACCCTCCAAAACCTGCGTTCTTGACACTTGCACATGATAGGCTTAAAAGCCCCCTTGTTTTCCACCAATCCGATCGCTGATAAGCTGATCGGTCGCCGCTGACACAAAGTGACTAAAATTCTTGAATCCACTTCACCACATTAACCTTACTACACCATCCATAACATTGGGGGATATCCCTCTGCCGCAATATTCATTCCGATCCACCCTCGTCTAGTATAAAATATACCGGTATTTTTCTCTAAAAATATGCATGTAGTTTAGTCATAGGAGTCCACTAAACAGTACCGTGTCCAAATAGGCTTATTTAAACTCGATTTTGATTGGCTGTTTTCAGCCTGTTATTTTTGGGGTCCCGCTCATTTTTGGCGCCACTCCGCTGTCTCACATATACCACCCTATCCCACCAAGCAGCAAGCAAGCAAGCAAGCAAGCAACCAACCAACCAACCAACCAATTGACCACGGAAACTTACCAAACAAACAAACAACCCTAAACCCTACCCTAAAACCCTGCAGGCTAAAAACAGCCAATCAACCCTAAACCCTAAACCCTGCAGGCTGAAAACAGCCAATCAAAATCGAGTAAAATCGAGACACGGTACTGTTTAGTTCTTCCCTTAGTTATATTCCTCGTTTCTTAGTACGACAGTGTAGATGCTTAAACTGGTAATGCATCACCATGCCCATCGGATTGTCAGGACCATACCTTCGTGTCACATATATTGTCCTGTCCAGAATGTCAGCTTTTACCCTGTCGCGTCAATCGAGCGCCTGATCCTTAATGCTCCTTAGTTTTTTTTCGGGTATAAAATGAAAATAAACTTCATAATGAACCGCGTTATAACTTATCATTTAGCGTTAGACACCATATCCCACCCATAGCTTTGGTGATCCGAATTTTTGGAGGTGCTACTGTTGCGATGCTTTCTTGGAAATAGACTGCATTGAAATTGGTCTTTCCCAGTAGTCGCATCTTTCCACTTGGAAACGGATCGTAAGAATTAGTCATAATATGACATCTGTAGTGATGACACGCTTCAATAACATCAGTTGCAGTCTTGCTATGAGGTACCCTTTGGAATCCTCCAATCTGGCTTCGTCCCATCTCTTAAATCCATTAGAGCTTCAACTTTAATGCATCCGTTGGCGTACCTGGCCGAGAACAGTAGATTCTACTAATGAATAGAATGCCTGATCGAACATGAATCTTTGTTTCAAGGTTGCCTAATTCCGAGACTCCCGCCAAATTCCCATGCTGTCTTTTCTTTGGTGGTGTACCCGCACGATGTACCCCAATGTTTAGTTTAGAAACATTTCAAACGATTGAGCTGTTTTCTGGACAAGTCCGCATACTGATAAAAGTTTCTCTTTCCAAATCGACCAGTCTTGCTAATTGTGCACGATTATGATCTCAAAGAGATCTATGAGTCGATCTTTTCCTTTTTTGATAGTCTTGAGAATCTACGTGCTGCCTGCCACTGAAAAATTTGGTTATCCTTCGATAGATTATATATGACTTGAAACAGTTGTTACACAGTGGGCCACTGGCCTGCTTCTGTTAGCTGAAGGGGCCTTTTTCGGGGCTGCTGGCCGTCTTCTGAGACTACCAGCGGATTATTCTGTTGTTCAGTCGCCTAACTACTGAATGTCCTTTTACCCCCTCCTCTGCCCGAAAGTCTAGCATATGTCGGCGGAGGTTTTCTTGTGTCTCATGACAAATTTGTCGATTTCAATTTCCGGCAGAAGCCCGCTATTCCTATCTGATGTTTCGTGATGGATAAAACAATGCGCTCGAGCTTTCCGATAATAGAACGCGTTCACGCCGTGTTGACGCTGCTGGTCTGCTCGTGACAACCTCAATCGCGCTTAGAGAAAACCATAACATGAAGCAACACCGTAACTGCAAGGATTCAAAAGAAGAATCAAGCGTTTCGAATGATCAAGATACTGTTGTTCGCGGGTTAATTGAATTAAACGCGCTCATAAGGCGCCGCATTGATGCAATCGAAAAGCCGCTGGAAACTACACAAAACGTGTATGTGCACTATCAAGTCAAGGAAAATCAAAATTTTCAGCTTCGTTAGTAGCAAGCGCCAACCAAAGACACCATCGCCTCACCTTTACAGGCTGTCGCGAGACTGGAAAAGAAGTCGGAGACGAAACTTATCGTGGCGTACATGAAGTTATTTTCCCTCAAAAGATTCGTGCTATAGGAAGGCGACAAAACCTATCGAGATCAAGTGTTTGTGCTGGGTCACGATATCGAGCATGATGCACTGGCGTTCCTTCAATCGAAGGTTATTAGCGCTAAAGGAAGCAGCTCTGTATTTTGCGCGAGATGTTGGATGGAGAACTTACAGCTACATAGAACAGATTCAGACATTATTAAGTAGCAGGGGATAAGATTTCAGAGGAATGATCGTAGTGAGGGGGCTTATAATAATCACGGGTCTTCTATTTGTGCCTTAATAGCTATGATGTCGGCGCTAACTCCATCGCCCCCTGGAGCCCTTGCTTGTCAGCGCGACTCGTCGCTGCAATCACTGCGTACAGTTGTGCACGCCTGTCATGAACGAGTACTACCGGCCACGAAGAATACTAAGGCTGAGCGTTTTTACGAAATCGAGCTATATGATACAGGTCTGTTGGAGCGATTCGCTGACTGTGTGATCTCATTTTCCAGCTTCGTCGTTGGGATTTTGTGAGTGTTACTAACCCTAGTGCAGTGCTTTTCCCTGAAGGCGGAGGACAGCCTTTCGATACCGGTACTATCAACAGTGTATCTGTAGACCAAGTGTATGTAAAAGACGGTCGCTGTTTGCACCGAGTTCTCGTGACTGATGAAGACCCGCCCCCTTTTGTGGATGGTCAAGAGGTTATCGCTAACGTAAATTGGGCTCGCCGCTTCGATCATATGCAGCAACACTCGGCGCAGCATCTCTTGAGTGCCATTGCTATGCGCTATGGGTATGATACATCAACGTGGTCGCTTGGAGAAGAACGCTGCAATGTGGAGCTCGTGCCGGTAGATGGTGGTAAAGATGGAAAGAACGTTCACAAGGAGAAAACTCTAACCTTTAAGGAAGTAATGCAAAAGATTGAGAATGATGTTAATGAAGCAATTGTGGCAGGATTGGCTATGACACCCTCGTTTGCAAAAGCTGGAACAGACGAGTGGAAAAAAATCGCGTCCAAATTTGATCCTAAGGAAATGCCCGAAGTGATGCGCATTGTGACCATCGAGGGTCTAGATGTTAACCCGTGTTGCGGGACTCATGTTAAGAACCTCGCACAGCTTCGATCGCTACGTGTACTCAATGCTGAAATTGCACGAGGAGCTTTTCGCGTTTGGTTTGTTGCTGGTGATCGCGTAAACCGCGAATTTACGCGCATGTGAGTTTAATAGGAATGTATTAATGTTTCTAGCTAAACATCGGTAGTTTTGTTTGTGTATGGCGGTACTGATCAGGTTGAAAAATGAGCATGCGATGACAAAGCTATTAAGCAGTGCACCGAATGACCATGCTTCTCGAACGGAAAAGTTATTGCTATTCCAAAAGAATGCAACGAAAGAACTTAAAACTCTCAAGAAGGAGCTGGCGACTTCCATTGCACGTGACCTGGTGGCGCGTTCTAATGAGGGGGTCATCTCTTACCACCGTAGTGAGGCCGATCTTGCGTTCTTGCAGACGCTTTTAGTTTTTCTGCGTGACGCGAAGAATAACGATGTGTTTGTTCTTACGGCTGGAGAGCTAGCCGGAGATGGCCTCTTCCTTATCGCTGGACCTACTGAGTTCATTAATACGCATGGAAGGTCTGTTCTTTCACTTATTGATGGAAAGGGTGGTGGTGGGAAAAATGGAGTAATTCAAGGCAAAACAAAGTGGTTGTCGAAGGTCGACATTTTAGTAGCAAAACTTCAGGAGTTGCGCTTGCAGGAGTAATTTTCTCTAATCAATTTAGTAAACAGATACAGCTAAGGCTTGCTACGGAGGTGTTAGTGTGACAAATCTACCGTTCCGCAATATTCTCTAGTCGTTTTCCTTGTTCAGTATGCCTTTTCGTGTATGCCTTATACCATGGTGTATCCACGACGGGTATAGACCTCGAAGGCCAACACTGCTAGCCTCGCCATCATAACGAGGCCAATTACGAACAAGACGGAACACATGAATCCGTAGCTACTCTCCACAGCGGCTTTTGATGCAGGAACCGGCTGATGTAGGCCAAGATCCAACTTGTGATAATTGCAAATCGTTTCCCAGGTACCAGTCCTCGCGATGTGGCTGGTAATAATCTTGTTAAACTCTTGCAAAGGGCAATCCGCAACCGAGCACTTGGTCAAATTTATTTGCTCACGCTCTGTGAACGGCGACCACACGTACGTTCGCACAAAATATGCTTCTTTTGACTCCAGATGTTTATGAATCGAGTTGCTTGTAACCTGATGTGCACGCAACTCAAAGATCATGGTTGTTCCTGGATGTAGAGCCGTCACATTGAGAGCTCGAGGCAATCCTTTAAATTGGAATTTCCAACCGAGCATCATACCCAAACCATGAAGCAGCTCACGGTGGCCATGAAAGGAGAAGTAGCGATAGTCCGTGAGAGATGGAGCCGTCGGTATAGCTCCACCCTTAAGCGTGTTGATAAGCAAGTCGCCAAAACCACCTACCCAATATGTAATTTCGCGATCCGTCGAATAGTATCGCTCCATCAGATTTGTAAAAGCCAACTGCTCCAGCTTCTCGCGCGCATCAACGGTCATTCCCTCAGTTAGAGGTAGACCCTCGTCACGATCAAAAATAAACATGTCGGCCAAGTCCTTGACACCTAGCACGACATCTTCACCACCTGGAAGGTTGGGAATATCCTCGACAGCCACCCCGCAGACTTCGCCCAATTGTTTAAGAACATCGCGATATTGGTCGAAAAGCTCAGGAGCTCGAGTCTTAGCGTATTCAGCGAGATCAGCATCCAGCGTGCTTTTGCACGGTCCTTTTGGTGCTGCAAAATCGTGTTCATTTTCTAACAACTGCATAGTTACTGGCACAAGTTCGTGAGGATAGCCTTGTGGCCCAGTACCGTCTGGATAGAGTCCGTAACCGAGCGCAGTCGCACTCTGTGAGCAGCGCATTGCAGCATCGGCCCGAAAATATGTTTCAAAGTGCGAGTGATTCACACCATTGAGCGAGCGCGACAGGAAAGCTTCCTCGTGGTGTGGTTCATCCACCATATACACGTGGCGGATGTGCTCACCCACAGCCTCTAACTGCTTCATGCCGATCTCAGTGAGCTGCGTGAGTGGCACGCCGTAGGCATCAAGGTTGGCGTTGTTGCGCGGACATATGATTTTAACCACATCGTTGGGTGCCCGGCTACCGTGTCGAGAGAGCGTCACTAGACGTCGCAGCTCACTATAATAGTGACCGTTCACCAATGAGCATAGCGATGTAACTTATAAGGAAAATTAGATCATTACCTTGACGTCGCTACGTCGGTGGAGAAAAATGCTGCGGCGAGCACTGCGAGCAATCGCGCAGACGCGAGACAGGCTGCACGCACCATTCTGATCACAATAATAAGTGTAATGATACGAAAAATCTACCTTTCTGATCACATTGGTTTTTAGACTACATAAAGCAGTACTTGTATTTTTGGCCAACTCAATCTCTCTAATCCCGACTATTTTCGTCCGAAGGATGATCTTCCAAAATCCCAGCATTTTAAATTGGCCTGCCCAATTTGCGAGTGATTTGTGACACACACAATTTGCGATTTGCGACGGATTTGTGATTATGCGAGACCATTGGTGTCCTCCAAAATCAACGTAAGAGCATCCGCACCGGTTGCGGTAAGCAGTGTTTTTTGTATATTATATTTACTACAGAGAAATTTATTTCCAGCACCGCACCGGTAGTAGCAATTTTCGTAGTAAATTTACCACCGAGTAAAATTTATCATTCGGGGTAGCAAGTTTGCTACTGCCCGTTCGTACTACCAAATCCTGCCATTGCAAGCACATTACACCTTCTCCCAAGTCTTCCCAGAAATTACCCTCCGAACTTCAGCAATCATCGTACGTGCGTGCTGCCTACTCATCTATGCCTTTGGACTCTGACTTTGCCTCTATTCTCGCAAATCCTGCGTCACCTGGTCCCCCGACAACCTTGCTTCCTAATAATAAGAAGAAGGGGCGAAACTGGAGCAAGAGAGAGGATGAACAGTTGGTGAAGTCCTGGATGGAGATTTCTCCGGACCGATCACGGGCAGTGAGCAGAAGATGCAGGCCTTCTGGGAAAGGGTGGAGACGAGTTTCCGGAACAGCGGCTTCAATAGAAACGCAGACGCCGTTAGACTTCGCTGGGGATGCATTCAACGAATGGTCAACAAGTTTTGTGGTTGCCTCGCGACTATCGAAGCCCTTAATAAAAGTAGCAAGGCTTTCGACGACACGGTTCGGGACGCGCTTACGTTGTTCGAGGAGAAGTACAAAACTGGTTTTACCATGTATTCGTTGTGGTTGCTTCTTCGGCACACTCCGAAGTGGCAGGAGACTGTGGGTGAGTTGAGCGCCAACAGAAAGAAAGGTAAAAGAAGCCGAGATGTGGTGGGTGGAGGCGAAGAGGTAAAGGAAGAGGAAAGACGCTCACCTGGGCGAAAGCAATCAAAGAACTGTGGGCCAGAAAGGGAGGATGCCAGGGCCGCTATCGCTGCGAGTTTGCAAAGGCTAGCAGACGAGACAGCTTGCGCAATCAGGAAGTAATCATGTCTCGTACAATGGAGGGCATGACCGCGACGCAGCGTCGCTTTTATGAGCTGAAACAAGCGCAGATCCTGCGCAACTTGGAGGCGCAATTAGAATCGAATAGAACAAATGACGAGTAATAGAAGTAAAATCGAATAAACCAGTGACCGTAGCGACGTGCAGGAATTCCATTCTACTTTTTTCTACTTCAACTTCATTTAAAAGAGAGGAATGTGCGTTGGCCGCCTTTTTTTGGGAGCCACAAAGCTGGCGAACGGTGCTTCCTGCGGACGTTTCTGAAAACTGTGAAGGGGGCTGTAGCCGGTGCGTATACGCACGGTGCGGCTAGCGCACAGAGGAAGACTCTTCCTTAAAGCGGTAGCTACCGCTACTTACCCGATACGCCCTTGTAAAGGGCTTAGTAGGAGAGAGCTCTCCTACTCGGGGCCAATATTCTAGGGTTAGGTTACTCTAGCCTGTACTAGTGCCTTAACGGCAAGGCTCCCTTACAAAGGGTGTAGCTAAGGGGAGGACTCCCCTTACGCTAAGGCACTCACTACACGCACGACCGGTCGAGGTCGTGCGTCTGTACTAAAGAGAGAAAAGTAAACTGAATATATTTAATATGTAATTATTTAAACTAATATAACTATATTTAACACTAAGTAGAATATTCCTAATTCGTACCTAGCTAAAATGTAGTGTACACACCTGTGTACTGACACGTGGATGGCTGACACGCCACCACACCAAGGGCCCATGCCCTAATTGGTTAAAATAACCAAAGGTACGAAACCTTTCAACCCGGCCAATACTGACCTCAACCGTGGTGTACTCATGTAACACTCATCAACACTCAGTGTTACCCGAATGTAACCCCGTTACATCCTCCCCCATCAAGACTATTGCTTACGCAATAATCAAAATTTTGTTGGATAACTCCAACGCCAGTTCCCCTGGCCATCCATATGTACACCTCTAGTGGTGCTATGGCGTCTCCTCTAGAAGAGGTAGACTAATCCGAAAACTCGGAAGTGTATGCCTTTGGGGATACCTCCCCAATGGTGAGCCGCTCCGACAGCGCCGAACGGCGTTGTCGGCAGCCTAATCCCTTCCCCACACGTGAGGAAAATGCTCTATACAGTGCGGCACCCCTGCCCGTATCGGATGATACATTCGAATCGCCAAAGGCGATCATCACTAATGAGCTGGACGCAGCTCAAGACTCCCAACTTGCCGCACAGGCACTAAGGGCTGCGTTACGCGCCCCCAAACGCCCGTCAAGGGCGGCTTATAATTTCGATGGTCCTCTTGACCTTCCAAGATGGGCCAGGCGTTTGGTAAGGACTAGTCTAACGTCCTATACCCCTGGCCCGGCGGCTGAACAGCCGTACCAACGCGAACGCCGTGAGAAACTCCGGCAACAACTGCTTACAAAAGCAGTTCACTAGTGTCTCGTACCGAGAGCGCTTAAACAGGCAGGCACAAGGTGCCCCTGTTAAGAACCTCCGCGAGGTTCCTTTCGTTCTTTCCCCGGGAGAAAGTGCCGATGACGCAGAGAAGAAGTTCCGCGCTTGGGCGGAAGGGGAGAAGCTTCTCCCCAGCTTCGATGAGCTGCATGATAGCTATTCCCGTCGAGACATTTAGGTGGAGAGGGTGTTGCGCCTTACATTTGCCAAAGCTAAGGCGATGGAGCAACTACGTGCTCCGTATCGCACGCGCTACGCCAGCGCTCCTGTCTCCACCCTGGTGTCCGGAGACAGTGTGGTCTCCACATATGCCTCCGGCCAACTCCCACTTATTGGGAGTGAAGAGGCTTCTCATGCCCCTCTGGTCGTTGACCTACAGCGGGATTCTCCCGCTCAAAAGCTTCAACGACGTCGCGGCAATCCTGCCGTTGGGGAGTGTGGTGGAGTCAAGTTCGAAATCGAAAACATTAGCATCAATAACCTGACTACCACCATCGCGCCCAGCCTTCCTACTTTCGGAGGGGGTACTCCGCGGACCACCACTCGAGATCTGGTCCGATCGTCCGTTGCAAGCAGACGACCGGTCGTCATCAGAACCCACTTGGTCCGATTGTTTAGTGTCCATATCACCTTGTGTAACCGATGGAATGGGCTAGTTACACACTCGGTGGAACGGGATCGCAGATTGGATCGAAACGGTCTTGAATATAGAAGACCGATCTGGGTAGGTATCTCTGGGGCGGAACTCTTCACCCCAGACACAAACAGACCAAAAACACTTCCAAGAGATAATTTCCAAGAGTTCGATCGTCCAAACGATCAAGACCTGACCAATACGAAATAATAGATGGTAGACCGACCGTTCCGGTCTAGCCCCTGACCAATACGAAATAAGACCAAAACCGGTCTAGTTTCCAACCAATATTAAAACAAGCCAATATGTCCGCGTAAAGTCCCAATATTCTCGTGAGACTCCACAAACGATATCTCTACGCCAAGACCAATCCAGTGAATAGCACGTTCCAAACGTACTTGAGTCAAAGTGTCGAGATCGCCAAATCGTACTACCGTCGAGGGACTTCCGGTAGGCCAAAGTGCGCGTGCGGCGCTTCCATACCGGGTATAATGGGCTAGAGGGAATAATTCGACCCTCTGCCCTCAAACACTCCGCGTCGGGCGGAGGAGACTAGCGTACGAAAAGGGAAGAACGGCGACCCCTAGCTGTGGTGTGAACCAAGACCAGAAGAGGTTTCAGCCACTTATCCGAAAGCTAAAAGATTTCCTTACTTAAAGGTATAAGCTCTGTCCTAAAAGGTAAAAGCACAACCAAAATACTACTACCCTATAGTCCCTAAATGTACCCCCACAAAAATATATAAAATACCCAAAGTCGGTTGACTCACCAAAACTTGCGTTCTTGACACTTCTTGAGTCTGATAGGCTGAAAAGCCCCCCTTGTTTAACCAATCCGAAATTAGACCAAATGCCTTGACAAAACTTGACTAGAAGTGTGCCAATTTTTGGGCACGCTTCTCCACAGCCGCCCCTGAGTCAGACCGTGTCGCACAACGACAACGGTCTGACCTCGTCCATCAAATTCAGTTGAACCTTGGTCATTCAGACTTTTCCGACATGGAGAAACCATCTTCTTCATCCGCTCCAGGTACTTGCACTGCTGGACTTGACCTTCTTGCATTTCCGTAACGACCGATCTTGTAGGCACCTCGGATACCACGTCATCGCATGTCACTTCGGCCGTCCGGTCGGTCCGGTCTGGAAGCTCCCATCGTTCTACTGCACCTCCGACATCGGCAGGGCATCAGACCGGGACGTCGCGCTGTTGCAAGACGCACTTGAAGAGATAGCACGTCTCCAGGAGCAGATTGCTCAACAGGCGACACAACGTAAGCATGCATGTCCGGTCTTCACCTTGGACCTGTTCTAACCTTCGTTTGTCTTCAGCCCGTATACCTCCAGCCCGTATACCTCCTGCCATCAGCAAGGCGATCAATGCCCTGCTTGCCGCTGATCGGCAGTCGAACACGAATGACCTCCAGCTGCGTCAGGTTTTGACTGGGCTCATAACCGCGCACAACAAGATGACCCGCTTGGAAGCTCATCAGCTTCATCTCTGGGAGCAGCTTGTGCTGGTCCAACAGCAGCAAGCAGAAGACCTGCTTGACCAGACCACGTTGAGCATTCAAGCGACGACCTCGAGAGGCGTCTTACTGAGCTCCGAATTTCCATTCAAGACCAGACCGAGGAGGTCCAGTCTTGTGAACGCAAGTCAAACGATTGGACGCAGGCAGCGAACGGTCGTCGGGCGGTATTAAAAGAATGTCATCACCGCTCGGTTGACCTGTTGCGTCCTCGTCGGCATCCGGTTGCTGCCTCCAGCGTAGAACGGTCTGCGTCGGCCGCCTTGGTGGACCTACACCGGGACCAAGACCAAGGCCGTTCATTGGCCGAAATTCTCCAGCCCGAAATTCCACACAAATCAAAGAAGCGCGCGGACGTTCCGGGTAGCTCGAGGGCGCGGGGCATAGCGCGCGACCCTGAACTCGAAGGGAAGCGTGCGGTGCCCCATAAGCGAGCCAAGATACAGGCGCCCCTCGTGAGCCCAAGCTTGGACGAGGATGACGACAGTAACATCTCCAAAAATCAAGCGCCCTCGACCGCCGGTGCTGACCGTGCCAAGTATTCAGAGGTATCGCCCTGGGATGACTCCGGAGAAGACTCCGGTGATTCGGAGTTCGCTGTCCCCATCCCAACCAAGTCGCGAACAAGTCCACATGAAAGGTTGTTCAAGTTTCATCGACTTCGGAGCAGACCAAGAAGAGCGGTCCGCATGGTGGCGTTCCACCACCTCATGCGTCGACAAAGTCAACACCTACTGTCTTGCCTGGGACGTCCAAGCTCCACAAAGATGCTTTGTTAACCAACGTGGCAATCGACAGTTCTTCCCTTCCGCCACGAACGCGTATGGATACTTTGCCGTGGTCGCCAGGGCAGATCGGTTGTTTACGCCGGTCTACCCTGACCAAGCAGCTCCTGGACCGGTCTTTCTCTTGTGGTGGAGTCAAGTTCGAAATCGAAAACATTAGCATTGATAACCTGACTACCACCATCGCGCCCATCCTTCCAACTTTCGGAGGGGGTACTCCGCGGACCACCACTCGTGATCTGGTCCGATCGTCCGCTGCAAGCAGACGACCGGTCGTCATCAGAACCCACTTGGTCCGATTGTTTAGTGTCCATCTCACCTTGTGTACCCGATGGAATGGGCTAGTTACACACTCGGTGGATCGGGATCGCAGATTGGATCGAAACGGTCTTGAATATAGAAGACCGATCTGGGTAAGTATCTCTGGGGCGGAACTCTTCACCCCAGACACAAACAGACCAAAAACACTTCCAAGAGATAATTTCCAATAGGTCGATCGTCCAAACGATCAAGACCTGACCAATACGAAATAATAGAGGGTAGACCGACCGTTCCGGTCTAGCCCCTGACCAATACGAAATAAGACCAAAACCGGTCTAGTTTCCAACCAATGTTAAAACAAGCCAATATGTCTGCTTAAAGACCCAATATGCTCGTGAGACTCCACAAACGATATCTCTACGCCAAGACCAATCCAGTGAATAGCACGTTCCAAACGTACTTGAGTCAAAGTGTCGAGATCGCCAAATCGTACTACCGTCGAGGGACTTCCGGTAGGCCAAAGTGCGCGTGCGGCACTTCCATACCGGGTATAATGGGCTAGAGGGAATAATTCGACCCTCTGCCCTCAAACACTCCGCGTCGGGCGGAGGAGACTAGCGTACGAAAAGGGAAGAACGGCGACCCCTAGCTGTGGTGTGAACCAAGACCAGAAGAGGTTTCAGCCACTTATCCGAAAGCTAAAAGATTTCCTTACTTAAAGGTGTAACCTCTGTCCTAAAAGGTAAAACCACAACTAAAATACTACTACGCTATAGTCCCTAAATGTACCCCCACAAAAATATGTAAAATACCCAAAGTCGGTTGACTCACCAAAACTTGCGTTCTTGACACTTCTTGAGTCTGATAGGCTGAAAAGCCCCCCTTGTTTAAACCAATCCGAAATTAGACCAAATGCCTTGACGAAACTTGACCAGAAGTGTGCCAAATTTTTGGGCACGCTTCTCCACATTCTCGTCCAGACCATTGGCTTGTCCCGCCGGCGAAGAAAGTTCCTGCCGCGTCGGAATGGCGGCCGGACTTGATCACGTCGGCACAGATCTCCTGATTGTACGCTGACGAGCCGTGGAAGATTTTCGAGCATCCCAAGATGGGGTTTATCTTCCACTCGACTCCGTGGGCCAATGCTTTCATGAGTCGGGTGAAATATTTTAACAAGACTCACGCTCAAGCCATCTGGGAGGCATCCCTTTATCTGGCGCTTCCCCCGGAACGAGTTCGGCAAGACCCTGGCTTGGTGACCATCCAGAACAAGCGCAAGCGGCGCCGGATCAGAGCGGGTGAGGCCTGGCAGTCCCTGTGCCAATATGTTTTGGACGGGATGCTGGCCCACGAGTGCGACGTCGATGTGTTCCTATATCCAGTTGTACTTCATATGCCGCGGCGTCGCGTCGAGAGGACCCGGCTGCTGGCTGACGTTGGCACATGGTACCCCGGTCTTGGGTGCACTACACCGGTTTTGGACCTCAAGGATGCTTTGGTCCAACTAGACCAATAAGAACCTTGGCGTAACCAGTACCAGGACCAAGTTGAAAAGCATCCGTCGTTGACCGTCGGCCGTCTGTGGAGTGATGGCGAGTGAGGTCGTAAGTAGTCGACCAGATAACACTTAGTATATATCATCGTTCTTTTTCACATGTTCGGTCATCAAATCACTTGAGCTAATTCCACCACTTTCTCCAGAGTTGCACTAGACACGCTATCACCAACCGTTCCACTTACATCGCGAAAAAACAATCCACGTTCGTCACTCCACTATTCCAATTCGTCACATATTCACAATACACAATACACAAGACGCAAGACACAAGACACAAGACCTTCCACCTCTTCACACCGGTCGGGAAGACCGATGCTACTGCATGTCTTGGTCTTGGTCTTCATGGGTCTACATCACTGCGAAACGGTTCCGACTGACTCGGTTCCGTTCGAATTCTCGTAGTAGTGCTCCACAGTTCAGGTAGGACTCATAGATCCAAGTTGTTTCATCATGGTCCTTCCATCGGACCAGGTATTATCGGTGGGTCCGGCCGAACCTGGTCTTCTTGACCGATCGGACATCTAAGACCTTTTCCACTTCAAATTCGTCCTTCTCCAGCGGGCGTTCCCAACTGTCCTCCGGCAGTAATGCTTCATCGAAATCAAACCGTTCTGCCTCGTCTACTAGACAGGGCATTTTGGGACGATCAGGAAATTCTCGGACCAGTTTTAACTTGGACACATGTACGATCGGGAAGACCTTGTAGTCCGTGCCGGTTGTTACTAGACGGGCAGCGTGTTCACCAATCATCTCGGCAACACGGAAAGGACCGTGCCACATGTGAGCCAGCTTCTTCGCATAGCCCTCCTTCACTCGGTCTAGGTACAGCCATACCCTCGCCCCTGGTTCTATACCGTGGGGTTGGACCTGGTCGTTGTTCCGGTCTACCCGGTCTTGTGTAGGTT
>CM047587.1:24683462-24731734 GCA_026184515.1 Peronosclerospora sorghi | reverse complement strand
GTTTCAGCGCCTGATCGCGTCGGACTGCCGCCTGATCGCACTTGCGAACAAGACGGAATATTGCTGATCGTCGGTTATTAGCATCGTCCCAAACTTGATCAAGCCTGATCGCGGCTAATTGACGTGGTTTAAGCACCTGATCACACATGATCACGCCTGATCGCATCGGTTGTATCGTCACAAGTTAGTTAATTCAATCTTGCACCAAGAATTCGCTGTGCGCTGTCCCCGCCACCTGAGGAGCGACCCACGCCTAGCCGTCGGGTACACAAGGTGAGCAAGAACACAAGCCGTCGAAGACATCCGGAGGACCCCCTTCGTAATTCGGCAGTCTGGGCGCCGTGGTACCGCCTGATCAAGTCTCAAAAACTTCGATCAACCGCTCCACCACAATGGTGCGCGTGCCCGGATCTTTGGGCGACGCGGGATATCACCGCGATTCTACGCAAGATAGCGCGGATGTGAAAGTGAAAACGGGAGCTGAAGCAGAGGTGAAATCAAGGTGGAAAAGGAGGAGGTGGTTGTGACGACGGAAGGCAGTTCGCCGTCGTCATGCCTGAAGAAGAAAGGAAATGCCGATCATCAGGACCTGGGGAGGAATCCAGATGACGTAAAGGAGGAGAAGCCTCAACCACCTCCCGAGGCTCCTTCGGGAGCCCATGCGGATCATAACGCAAGTTATGATCCGCCAAAAATACATGTATACAATGATCCAGATTGGGATCCGATCGATTGTGCTAAGGCTAATACGCCTGATCAAGCAGGCTGGTCTGATGACAGGCGCCTACGATGCCGAGGAAGTATTCGATCAGGACTCCAAAGATCTTGCAGAGGCCACCCAGCGGTTGTATTCCCTATTGATACCCATCGTGGGCGAAGCAGACGATAAAGATTTCCCCAGTTCACCACCACAATCCTCGTTGAAGATTGAGGCAAGTCCGTCAATCAACGTAGCGGGACATTCAGGGTCATCCTGCTACGAATATGCCCCTTCAGAGGGTGACGATCAGGGAATTGAGTAGAGTAGCGCTGGGAGTATGGAGCCCAAGATAACCAGAATGGAAGTTTGCCAAAAGGACAACTCCAAATTGCCGGTTGTCAAGATGGAACCTCAGTCGATCAAGACAGAAAACGATCAAGGGCCACAGTGGAAGATGTCTTTTTGACAAAGCCATGAAGAAGTTTCTAGCTGAATAGAGCAGTAAGTGGGCACCTGGATTCGTTGGCGCCAAAATCCGCCAGCCAAATCAAGGAAGAGCTGCGTCGATCAAGGATTTCGATATGGAGTCCGTACACTCGTTGCGTGGTCAGCAGTCGAAACCAGATAGGTCGACAACGGTAAAAGATGCGGATATGGAATCCGTGCACTCGTTTCACGATCAACGGTCTCAAATTGACTACGTCGACCCTGATGAACCGATCACACTGCCACGGCGAGCCACAGTGGCATCCGCGTATACAGGGACACCTGATCAGCAGCCAATTGCCAGAATTCGAATGTCTGCGATCAGCGATTTGAAAGAATTTTCGGGTAAAGAAGGTGATGAAGATCAAGCGAGGAACTGGATCAGTCGTCTCAAGTCAGCATTTATGCGCGATCAAGCTTCTGATCCTGAAAAGTGTCTAATCCTGGGCGATTTACTGAAGGGACCAGCGCGCAACTGGCATCGAAAGTTGAGTAGAACCACCCGATCAAGTTGGAAAAGTCTCGTGGATGAATTCGAAGTACAATACTGTGGAACTGGTCAATCGGTATCCCGCCAGTATTATTATATGAAGCAGCGATCAGATGAAAGTCCTATAGAATATTGCACCGACTGAATGTGGCGGGACTGCGAGCTAAGTTACCGATCAGAGATGGACCGCCCGAAAATCTGCGCGAACATGTCCAACATTTTCTGGACACTCTGGCCAATCGCGAACTCGCCGATCAGCTGGCTCTCCTACGCTTGGATCGTGCTTCGGACTTGGAAGAAACGTTGCGGGCATACACACGCAACAAGTGGTATCAGCCAACAGCGGCAGTAGGCACCAGCAGATTCCGCCAAAAATCCGGCGACGATCGAGCTCCGGCCGCGACGCGAAAGCCTAGGGGCGTTTGTGCGATCAAGGTAACGTCTGGGAGCGAAGAATCAAGTGCTGATGATAGTGGAAGTGATGGTGATCAGCGCCGCTATATGATTGCTACTATGCGCGATCAACCAGGGGCGCACGATCAGCCTGGCGAGTCACGATCAGGAAAACGAGCGACTCCAACGCAGTCGATCAAGGGGCGATAAAAAAGTGCAGTCATTGTGGATCGATCCAACACGACAACTTACGTTGCTGGAAGCGCCTGACTTGCCTGAAGTGTGGCAAGAAAGGACACCCCACCGATCAATGCCTGTACGTCTGCCGAGCATGCGGCGAGGTTCACGATGCGGGGAAGTGCCCTATGGAAGAATTTTACAACCGCATCCGCCAGTGGTATAAATCTACCAAGCATGCAGGGCTGTTGCCCAAGGAAGCCGAAGATTTGTTAAACTAGGACGCTCGCCAGGTTGGAATATGGTACGAGACGAGCGTTCTAGTTTGTTTATCTTTGCATTTGTGGATAAGAAGAGGGCTGATCGAGTAGCAACAAGAGATAAGGAAAAACGCGATCAACTTGATTTACCACGTTTGGATAATTTCCATATTGATGAGTTTTCTCGATCACCTGTGATCATGGAAGTCGAATTACTTCCAGGCGAATCACGTGGATATTGGAAATATCACTCGCCAAAGAAATGGTTCAAGCAAGCCAAGGCGAGTGGAAAAATCAATAACGAGAGAGCTATGATATTATTTGATTCTGGTGCCGAAGTGTCGATCATCGACTCAACCTTTGCTCGTAAGGTGGGTTGTTGGATTGACACGAGTCAAACACAAGAATTTGTCGGCATTGGAGAAAGTGCATACCAAACAGAAGGACGTGCAAAAATCAAGCTCACGCTTGCGGGCTCATTGGTTTATTATTTCTAGGCATGGGTGGGCAAACTTGTTGGTCAAGATGTCATATTGGGTATGGATTTCATGATACCAGATGGTGTTCGATTAGATATCGCTCATGGCGCACTAAGTTTACCTGACGAAGTGTTCATCCCACTGGAGGGACGTCGACAGTTGTATGGGTCGAGCGGCAATTATATGAATCTCGATCAGTATGAACAGATCCCAGTAGGTCGATCAGCCGAAGTACGAATTTACGATCAGCGATCTCGCAAGTTGTGGATTACTCGTGGAAGAGATTGGGTCCCCACTATCGCTAGGGGTGCGGGAAATTTGAGGTATTTACGTGTTAAGAACATCGTCGATCACCCCATCATTGTTCAAGAAGAGACGATTTTAGGTATTTGGATGAGCAAAGATGATGTGCCCCGCCGCCACGGATTTGTTTCGATCGGGTCCAACCGTTACAAAGAGTGGCAAAATCTGGCATATCAAGCCTCCACCGATCTGGTATCTGACGATCAAGAAAGTGTCGATCAGGGTCCATTAGTCGAGAAGAAGGAGTATCCAACTCCTCGAAGTATCTTAGTACGTCCCACGGACACGATCGTCGCATCTGTAGAGTTGGTAACCGAAGGGGCGCAAAAGGTGCAAGGGGTGCAAGAGCGGTGCGATCAGGGGCCGGAAGTGAAAGGTCCGACCCTCAATCATGGAGTTGAACAGCCTGTTTCAAGCGATACACCTACTCAAGATGCGTGTAATCACCCTGTCTCAGTTAGCCCCAGCGAATTCGACGTGACATCTATTGACGATCAGGTTTGTTATCACGAAGGTGGAGATTTGTATGTGGAAGAATTGGAGAAGCAGCTTGCTACGTTACCCGAAGTGTCTGCAAGCACCGAAGAAGTAACCAAAGATGATTTTCTAGTCGGATATCCCACAGTCAACACAGTGGAGGATATAGATAAACTTCGCGAAATAATTTGGGCGAAAAAACATCTGTTGATCGGGAAGGGAAACGCGCTACCCCCCGCTGCACGAGTTTTTTTTTGTGATATCGATGTGGGTAGTGCGCGCCCGATCGCCCAAAAGTGTCGGAAAGTGTCCCCACAATTTCGCGAGAAGTTGTCGGCCCTGATCAAGGGGTTGCTATCAACTAAGATCATTCAGCCGTCAACGTCACCCTGGGCATCGCCTATAGTGATCATCGTGAAAAAGAATGGGGTCGATATACGTCTATGCATTGATTATCGCGCGGTGAATCAACTCACGCGTTTGATGGTGTACCCAATGCCCCTGATCACCGATCTACTCGAAGATTTGGATAAAGCGTTGTGGTTTTGCTTATTGGATATGGCGAGGGGTTTCTGGGTCGTGTCTATGACCGATCGAGCACGTCAAATTTCGGCGTTTGTCACTCCATTTGGACTGTTTGAGTGGAATAGGATGCCCTTTGGCCTCAAGAATGCTCCGCAAATTTATCAGCGGTTGATCGACAATGCACTATATGGATATCTTAGGGTCAAAGACGGGGCAGATGAATCAGCTGACGTATTTACAGCAGGAGAACCCGACCAAACGCCGGGCCCGTCTGTGCTGCAACGGCGATCATATATCGATGATATATTAATCCCTGCACCTACTTGGTCCACCCTATGCGATAAGGTGCGGCACTTGCTGGAAAAGTGCGATCAATGGAATTTGTCGATCAGCGTGGCTAAATCGTACTGGGGGCGAAGCGAAGTGCCCTATTTAGTACATCACGTCTCTTGCCGCGGGTTAGAAACAAATCCAAAGAACCTGGACGATCTGATCAATTTGCCTTTCCCTGGAACCTTACGTGCTATGCAATCGTTCTCGGGAAGCCTAAATTACTATCGTCGATTTATTGAAGATTTCGCAATTTATGCCGCCGTGCTTTACGAATTGATGGAGATAGATTATCAAGAGTTGAAGAAACGAGCACATAGTGAGGCGGAATCAAATCACGAGAATGATCGACTAATTAGAGCAAAAGTGGAATTCAGCATGCTGAAGGCGAAGATTGCATCAGCTCCAACCCTGCGACACTTTGACCAGGACAAGACGCCGGTGATCGTGGTTTACGCTAGCAAATGGGAAGTATCCGCCGCTCTAGTACAAGAATACGATCAAGTGTATCATCCCTTCGCATTCGCTAGCCGAACGTTGAAAAGCGGTGAGCTGAATTACAGCCCCGTCGAAAAGGAAGTTCCGGCGCTTTTACGAATTTTGGATGTTTATTTCACGATGCTGGTCGGAAAGACGATCACCGTTTTATCACGTCTATCTACATTGAAGTGGTTACTAACATCCAATGGGTTGGACGGACGATTAGGTAGATGGGCTGCGATCCTATCACAGTGGGACCTCGAGATCAAGAAATGTGTGCATGGAGAAGAGGAGGTGCTAGGGGCGTTAGCCGCAAGCATCACCCCTCGCACCGAAATTGATGAAGCGTTGGTCGCGATCGCACCGAAAAAGCAACCGCGGCAGATGATCGAAGTACCACCTCCCACGGTTAAAAAAGGTGAAGAACTTTACGTGATCAGTTTTGATGGACCGGCAAGTGTCAAGCGACGTGTGGGTGCATTTGGTGCCATTGTGTGGAAGTTACCGGAATGGAAGATTATGATCGCGATCGCCGATCATGCACCGGATATCACGGTGAATGAAGCAGAATACCACGGGTTGCTTTTAAGTCTGGACTTGTTGGCACGATATCCCAAAGGAAGGGTGATCGTGTGTGGGGACTCTAATTTGGTGATCCGGCAAATGCGAGGAGAAATGGAGTGCAAAGCTCCGCGATTACAAGTGCTACAGCAGCGTGCATTTAACCTCCTACGCGAGTGGAGTGATCATGATTTGGTACATGTCAAGAGAGAGTGGAATAGGAGTGCAGATCATATTGCCCCCATGGCTATGCAGGGTGGAACAAGATTCGAGATCGAAGATGAGAAACAGCTGGAAGGATTAGTTGATCTCAACCGTCTAACCGAAGTAATCACATGGAACGAATATCAATCCGCCCCGCAAGTGCTAGTGACGACCCGATCACGTAACCACCGGCAACCACGACCGTCAACATGGACCGATGTACCAGTAGCCAGAATAAGAATTGAACGGGTGAAAAAGGCACAGGATGAAGAGAAATGGATCCACGATTTGCGGTGTTATCTGTACGGTGACGTTATCCAATTGAGCGCAGACGAGGTGAAGGAGTGTGCGAAAATTTCCGACAACTATGATGTTGACGAACAAGGATTACTGATTTACTGTGGAAATGCGGCCAAAAGGAAAACCGGGGATGATCAGGATGATCAAGATGATCGCAGATCGTCAATTAAGCTGGTACTACCCGAGACCTTGTACGCAGATGTCCTCCACCACTATCACGTGAGTTTAGAAGGAGGACACCAAGGCATAGGGCGTACATATCAGCGGATCAGACGGTATTTCCATTGGCGTGGTCTATTCCGAAGCGTACAAAGATTTGTCGGGAAATGCGTGGATTGCGAAACAGGGAAGGACCAGCCTACGATCAAGGGCATGTCGCCGGGAAATATCGAGGCAACGTACCCATTCCAAGTGATAGCCATGGATCATATCCCATCGCTGCCCCGATCAATGGATGGACATACGGAACTGCTGATTTGGACAGATTTGTTCACGGGTATGGTGATCGCGAAAGCTGGATCGTCCCGTACCGCGCAAGCAATCGCCGAAAATTATGAAGAATGCGTGTTCCGACGGTTTGGGGCTAGTGAGGTGATCAGGCATGATCGAGAACCTGGTTTTATGTCGGAAGTATTTCGCGCGTTCAACAAAATCGTGGGACAACGTCAGAGTGCCACTATGGCATATCGACGACAGGCGAACGGCAAGACGGAAAGGACGGTGCAGACGATTACGCGAGCGATCAAGATGTATGTGTCGGATATTGGACAAAAAGATTGGAGTTTGTGTGCAGAAAGCCTGGTATCGCACTAAACTCAACCCCTGATCGCATCCGCGGGGAAACCCCATTCTATTTAGCGTATGGGTGGGACCCACGATCGTCGTTGGAATCAACGTTACAACTGGGCGGGATTCGACGTAAGGATCGAGACGCTCGTCGGTGGAGATATAAGTTGCAAAAAGACTACCGATATGCCCGCGATCAAGTGAGCACTCGATTGCACCAAGCGATGGTTGATCGGGCTGAGAAACACAACGATCAGGTGACGCCGCACAAGATCGAGGCTGGCTCAAGGGTCTGGTTGTACCTTGATCGGGTGAAAGAAGGGTTCGCGATGAAACTGGCGCATATGTGGCATGGACCCTTCCGAGTTGAGGAGGTGATCGGCGATCATGCAGCGAGATTGGTCACAGCCCGCACCGATTATCGTATGTTCCCAGTGGTACACCTGTCCAAGTTGAAATTAGTCAAGAAATTTCCTGATCGTCCCACTACTGTGCTAGCAGCTGGAATAGAAGATCGTTTTGACTTCGACAAATCTTTGCTACCTGAAGATAGCTGGGAAAGGACGCTAGATCCCGATGAATTTGAAGTTGATCGTATTACCAATGTGCGATCGGGTCGAAAGACTAGATATGGAAGGACGTTACGAGAATATCAAGTCTACTGGAACGGGTATTCCGAGCCGTCGTGGGTAGACGAGGCAGATTTGAGTTGTGATGCCTTGATCAAGGATTTCGAAAGGAAGATGGTGAACATACATCGTTTCGACGTCATGCAAGTGGATGAAGAGTCCAACTAGCGCGCGATCGACGTACCGATCAGGAATCACGATCGAAAAATCTCTGATCGCAGAAATGGTTGATGAAACTCACGATTAATGGAGGTACAATGAACGACTTGTAGTGGTGTGATTACGATGGATGTTGCGAGGTATGGTGATTGGATACGGCAGATGAGCCGACGGACTACCAATTTATATTATGCATTTAAGGACAAAGGACAACAGTGAAATGACATGATCGAAAGAATGTATTGATTGAAGAAACATGATCGACCGACTATTCAGACCCATAGAACTTACGGCGAAGGCGAGGAATCTTACGACCAGGGTGATATTCGGGGCAGGAACGATATTGAACCCGCCAAGGTTCAAGGTCGTCGACATCTGCCAGCGCTTCTTGTAGGCTCTGAGGTGGCGGGTCCGATAGAAACCCAGGGTACCACGCTCCATCATCGGCCGGGGAAAACTTCAGCGGGCGAATGCGGGCACAATGGGTGATTGAAGGGTCCAAGAAGATGTCGAGATCACATTTCCCGTCGATCATACCCCGCAAGATGAGCTCCACGATACGTTTCCAGGTCGCCCCAGCCCGGCTTCTGCGTTGGCGACGTTTGATGTAATAATCGCGGAATAAGTCATCAATATCACGAAGATTCTTCGCGATAGGGAGATAGTGGGTTGATTCCCAAATCTCCAATGCGTGAGGATCGAGGTACGTGAGATAATTGGTCTCCAGGTCAGAGAACCAGCCAGCCGAGCGAAAAGAAAGAGGCGGCAACATGGTCGAAAAAATATCCCAGGGGCGCTGGGAGTATAAATGTTCAATCTCTGCCTGGGTGATCAAATGACCGGACCACGCACTAGTAGGAGGGGCCAACGCAGAAGGCGGGAACAACCATCCAGCATGGCGGGTCAAGTAGTAGAAAACCACTTGGGCCGTGACGTTGTGTAAATTGTACATGCCGAGCTGATCCGGAGTCCAAGGCAGGATATCGGCGTCAGTGGTACCATCAGGAACCGCGATCAAGGTCTGGAAGTCACCCGTGCGAGGAAAAAGAGACACGGTCGGGTCGTGATCAGGCTGGCCCTCGCTCCTAAACTCGCTAATGGTTGGAGTAGAAGGAATGGAGGCGATCGGGCCAGTGTCCTCATCTTCAACGTCTGGATCGCAAGTAAGGGGATCATCATCCGCAGTCTTCGCCTCCGAAGCGGGAGAGAGAAGGCGTGGCCGCTTAGACGGAGAAGAAGATCGGGAACGCCGAATACGCTTTCCAGACGATGGAGTGGTACTGCCTACCGAGTTGGTCGTCGAAGCAGCAGAGGGACTAGCAGGCAATGGGACCTGATCAGGGCCGACCAGAAGCTGCAGAGATATGCCCGTCAGTGCGGACTGAGTATTCGATTGATGAGAGCGCCACCGCGCAACATCGCCTTGGGCCTGTCGTAGCCGATCACGCAATGTGTCCCGGTCCGCGGAAACTTGATCGAGGTGACGTCGAGCGGTAGTGAGTTCCGCTTCAACCCGATCCGATATCTCCTGTGCTTGGGCCATAATGGCAGTGTAATCATCCATCAATGCGCGAGTAGACTCGTTCTACTTCTGGAGGCGATCGCATTGATCTTCGTACTTGTCCACCTCGGTAGTGAGACTTACCGCCCGTTGGACCAAGCGCCCATTGCGGGAAGTAACCTGATCGCACTCGTGCTGCAACGTGGATACACGCTGCTCGAGTTGCTCCAATTCCTTCGTTCGGTATGCAATTGTGTCGTCAAGCGTTGATCGCAGGTAACGTTCACGGTCGTTGCGACACTCCAGCTCCCGGATCTGGATACCCTGATCGTATATGGTCTGCTCTTGATCGGCGATAGTGCTTTTGGCGTTTTTAACTGGGTTTCGAGCTTCTTGACCGCAGCGTTGATAAAATCGCGCAGCGGCTCCAGTTTCTTAAGGCTTCCCTCGATTTCCTTCTTCCGGTCCGCCGCGTCACGTTGGGTACGAGTGAGCCGCCGACGAAGCAACGCAACCGTGTCTTCACTCATGGCGAGTGAGTCAGACAACAAGGCGACCTGCTCGTTGCTGGCACGGAGAGCCTCTTGCAGATCGCAGGCCTGCTTGATCGCGGCGATCGCCTGATCAGCTGCGGCCTTATCCAAGGCAGGAACGTTGGTGATGTGGGGTGACAAGCTGTCCGTTGTAGATGGCATAGCAGACTGTGAATGCCTGATCGAGACAGCCTGATCGCAGTTGTCACGGTTGGCCACAGTCGAGTGTTAGATCGCAGTGGACAGCCCCAACGGTAACCGCCTGATGGAATTAGGCTTGATTGATGGGAGAAGGGGAAGATGATGGGTGATGATCGACAGTTGGATGGTGACCTGATCGATGTGCAACGACAAATTCTCCAACGGCAGTATGATTCCCAGAATCAACGGCATGATAGACCCTCGCCCCAACCGCTGTACGGATGGGACGAGACTCAGGGGCGGTTGTCGTAAAGCGGACTTTTTTTAGGCTAAAATAGGGCCTAATGTTGGACATTTTATTAGGCCCATAGGGGGGCTAATATTATGACTAATATTAGGACCTAAATTAGGGGCCTGATAGTGGACGCAGATAGTGGATACAGTAGTACATAATTAGGTACCGCCATGTGTACCACGGTGGGTACAGTAGTACGTACCACCGTGGTGTACATAGACAGGATATAGAAGGGACACGGAAGATGTGCTGATTGCTTACAGGTACGCGGCGGACACCAGCGAACAAACAAGGAACAAGCGGAAAAATCAGGTCGACTGATGGACGGAAGGCGTTTCTAATGGACGATCCGGATTGGTTGAAAGTAGGAACAGGGTAGAACTAAGGGTTTAATTGCTAATATAGTTCTACTTTTGCGTACGATCGCGCTGATCGTTTTTTGGGAAGGCACCTTTGCGCCCCCACCTTATTGAAACCTCTACGTCCCGGGCGGGAGCACTAAGTGCGTTTTTGGCCCACCGGTTGGCGTAGAGTGTGAGAACTCACCCGCAACTCCGCCCGCAGTGTCTGCGGTTCTTCGTTTAAAGGTTTTTTGGTTGTGGGAACGTGATCGAGCAGTGCTCTCACCTCTTCCCCGTAAAATTAACGTTTGGCCCCTAGAGTTCGGCTGCTTTAAGCGCCCCACGGGAACTCTAGGTGGATTTTAATATAAATACCTTTTCCTCATATAGTCTAGGCTAGGAGCGCATTGATTTGGGCGTTCCTTAGCTGTTTGACGGCTTAGAGGCTCCGCTATCAGGCAGTGAAAACTTCCGCTGCCTGATCAAGTACCCCCCTACCGATCAACACCTGATCGACACTTTTTGCGAATCGTGATCGTGATCGCTGATCGCAAATCGCGCCAACTGCTACTTGAACGACTTCCGGTGCCTGATCAAGTCTGATCAAGGTATATTACGACTGGGCAGCAGTTTTTAGACCCTTATCGAGCCTTTCAGTACCAGATCGCACTTGCGATCAAGACACCTGATCGCATCTGCGATCAAGACAGAATATTGTTGATCGACGGTTATTAACGTCAGCCAAAGCCTGATCAAGCCTGATTACCACTGATCTACATCGTTTCAGCGCCTGATCTCGTCGGACTGCCGCCTGATCGCACTTGCGATCAAGACGGAATATTGCTGATCGTCGGTTATTAGCATCGGCCCAAACTTGATCAAGCCTGATCGCGGCTAATTGACGTGGTTTAAGCACATGATCACACGTGATCACGCCTGATCGCATCGGTTGTATTGTCACAAGTTAGTTAATTCAATCTTGCACCAAGAATTCGCTGTGCGCTGTCCCCGCCACCTGAGGAGCGACCCACGCCTAGCCGTCGTGTACACAAGGTGAGCAAGAACACAAGCCGTCGAAGACATCCGGTGGACCCCCTTCGTAAGTCGGCAGTCTGGGCGCCGTGGTACCGCCTGATCAAGTCTCAAAAACTTCGATCAGCCGCTCCACCACACAAGCGACAACTTGCCATTCCCGATATGAGCTGGTCTCGCTCGCAATCCACCTCCCAGTCCAAGCGGATACGTCTCACTCCTGCTATTCCCGATGTGAGCTGGTCACCACATGTTATTTGCCTGCCTGGCCAACCGGATGGTGTCCAAGGTGGTCCTTCCGCTATGCATGGCGCGCGAATTCCGTCCAGTCCCACGATCAGAGAGTGGGGCAGCGGCGGTCCGCCGGATCTGGACTCCGCCGAATTCCACTTTCCCCAGACAGGTGACTTAAAGTCGATGATATTGTTGCCGGGTGAGGCGACCGACGACGCCATTTTGCCGTGGACATCGGATCAGCTCAGCGGTCTTGATCTGGGTAGCGTCTCAGTAAAAACGATGTTCGACTACTTGACACGTCCGGTGGGATTGCTGTTTCCCACCGTCACGGACACCCCTGCGCCTGATGAGTGGTGCAGTCACCGGATTACCCAATCAGCAGTGGAGTTACTGTGCTCGCAGCGCACGTGGGATTGTTTCAAGCACATTCTGCCACCCATCTCATTCCGCTAGGTCGGCTGGTTTGCCGACTTGGGGCGCGGTACCAGACATTCCTGGACCATCACGCGCAGGCGATCTGGGAGTCTACCCATTACCTACACGTGGATCAAGACCTTAGAGAGCGCGACGCTTTTTTCCGAGAATTTTACGAGGGTCGACGCCAGCGTAGAAGCCGCGCCGGGGAAGCGTGGAGAGGATCGTGAAGTTCGTGATGCAGGGCATGACCATCGGGGAGTGCGATCTTGACATCTTCTTGGATCCGACGATTTCCCACTACGCCCGTAATCGCCCCTTGAAATACGCTCCGGCGGACGATGGCACCTGGTACCCAGGGTACCTATCGTACCGACCGCCTTCGACATTGCAGGATGCGTTATGCGAGGTGGACGTCGTTGAGCCTTGGCGACTCCAGTATCGCCTTTCCGCAGACGATCACCCCGGCAACAAGATTACCCGCCTCCGTCGCAAGTTTTACGGATCAAGCTAGCTCTCTAACCATCTTTTCTTCTTCCATCGATAAACATTCATGATCGTAATAATTCCAATTGTTGCTTCATCGTTTTCAGTGTCTCCACACAAATCGCTCTCTCACAGTCTCAACTGTTATTACCTCATCACCACGTCTCGCAATATCCACCAAAAATCCACCACATTAAGCCAATCGTCATTTCCCAATTAATCGTAAGTCTTCAATCATAATTCCACAGTCCATTATCCGGTCATGCACTAGTGGGACTCTTCACCCACCTGCATTACATCAAACCGGTGTTTGGTAATCATATTCCGTTAAAAGTCCTTGATTAGGGCATCGCAATTCATATCGGCCTCGTCTACCCATGACGGCTCATCATGACCCTTCCAATATACTTGATATTCACGCAACGTTCTGCCGAATCTGGTTTTCCGACCAGATCGGACATCGGTGACGCGATCAACTTCAAATTCGTCTGGCTCTAGAGTCCTCTCCCAGCTATCTTCGGGTAATAGAGCTTCATCGAAATCAAAGCGATCCTCTACCCCAGCTGTTAGCACAGCAGTAGGTCGATCTGGAAACTATTTGACCAGTTTCAACTTGGACAGGTGCACGACTGGAAATATGCGATAGTAGGTACCAGCTGTAATCAACCTTGCCGCATGATCACCAATCACCTCGTCGACCCTGAAGGGTCCATGCCACATATGCGCCAGTTTCTTTGCGAATCCTTCCTTCACTCGATCGAGATACAGCCAGACCTTCGACCCCGCTTCGATCTTGTGCGGTGTCACTTGATCATTATGCTTCTCCGCACGGCTTGTTACCGCTTGGTGCAGTCGGGTGCTCACTTGATCCCGGGCGTAGCGGTAGTCTTTCTGCAGCCGATATCTCCATCGACGTGCATCGCGGTCTTTACGCCGAGTTCCGCCCAGTTGTAATGTCGATTCCAACGATGATCGTGGGTCTCACCCGTACGCCAAATAAAACGGTGTTTCTCCACGGATATGATCTGGGGTCGAGTTCAGCGCGGACACCAGCCGCTCTGCATACGAAATCCAATCCTTCTGACCGACATCCGATACGTACATCTTAATCGCTCGTGTAACCGTCTGCACTGTTTTCTCTGCCTTGCCGTTCGCCTGCGGACGGTATGACATAGTTGCACTCTGCCGCTGTCCCACGATCTTGTTGAAAGCACGAAATACCTCGGACATAAAACCGGGTTTTCGGTCGTGTCTAATCACCTCACTAGCTCCCAATCGTCGGAACACACATTCTTCATAATTTTCAGCGACTTTCTGTGCTGCACGAGACGATCCAGCTTTCGCGATTACCATAACCGTGAATAGGTCTGTCCATATCAACAACTCCGTATGCCCATCAATCGAACGAGGCAGCGACGTTATGTGATCCATGGCTATCACCTGGAACGGGTACTTGGCCTCGATATTTCCGGGTGACGTCCCCTTGATCGTAGGTTGACCCTTCCCCGTTTCACAATCCGCACACTGTCTGTAGCCGGTGCGTATACGCACGGTGCGGCTAGCGCACAGAGGAAGACTCTTCCTTAAAGCGGTAGCTACCGCTACTTAGCCGATACGCCCTTGTAAAGGGCTTAGTAGGAGAGCTCTCCTACTCGGAGCCAAGATTCCCGGGTTAGTTTACTCTAGCCTTTACTAGTGCCTTAACGGCAAGGCTCCCTTACAAAGGGTGTAGCTAAGGGGAGGGCTCCCCTTACGCTACGGCACTCACTACACGCACGACCGGTCGAGGTCGTGCGTCTGTACGAAAGAGTGAAAAGTAAACTGAATATATTTAATATGTAATTATTTAAACTAATATAAACTATATGTAACACTAAGTAGAATATTCCTAATTCGTACCTAGCTAAAATGTAGTGTACACACCTGTGTACTGACACGTGGATGGCTGACACACCACCACACCAAGGGCCCATGCCCTGATTGGTTAAAATAACCAAAGTTTCGAAACCTTTAAACCCGGCCAATACTGGTTTCAACCGTGGTGTACTCATGTACACCAACACTCAGTGTTACCCGAATGTAAACCCGTTACATCCTCCCCCATCAAGACTATTGCTTACGCAATAATCAAAATTTTGTTGGATAACTCCAACGCCAGTTCCCCTGGCCATCCATATGTACACCTTCAGTGGTGCTATGGCGTCTCCTCTAGAAGAGGTAGACTAATCCGAAAACTCGGAAGTGGACGCCCTTGGGGAGCTCTCCACAACGGCTGGCCATGTTGATAGCGCCGTTCGGCGCTATCAGTCATCCAACCCATTCCCCACACGTGGGGAGCACGCACTAACTCGTGCGCCACCGTTACCCGCTAGGGGTGATACCTCCAGGTTGCCACAGGCAACAACCACCAATGAACCGTCCTTGGTTCAAGATGCCCGACGTGCCGGACGGGCACGTAAGGGACCTCGCGACCCTCAAAAGAGGGCTAAGAACTCGGTCAAGAGGGGATTAGCCTCTTATACCCCTGGTCCAGCGGCTATACTGCCGCGTGAAATTGCGCATCGGAGCCAACTCCGGGCCCGACTACTAACGCCCAAACATTATTCCGTTAAGGCCTACCGGACGCGCCTCGGGAAACAGGCACGCGGTGCCCTCGTGGATGTTCTCCGCGAGATTCCCCTTGTTCTCCTGAGGGACGAAAGCGTCGAAGACGCAGAACAGGCGTTCCGCGCCTGGGCGGAAAGGGAGAAACACCTCCCCAGTTTCGATGCGCTGTACAACAGCTTTTCCGAACACGACGTTCGGGTAGAGAGCGCTACGCTTGGCCTATGCTCAGGCCAAAGCGCAAGGGCAATTGCCTGCCTCCTATTATTCGCGCTCTGCTCTCGATGTGGTGCCGGAGAGCAATGCAGGCACAGCATCTGCCTCCGGCGAACTCCCAGCTATTGGGAGTGAAGGGGATTCTTCAGCCCCTTTGGTCGTTGACTCTCAGTGGGATTCTCCCGCTCGAAAGCGTCAACGACGTCACGGCAATCCTGCCGCAGGGGAGTCTCGTACTCCCACGAGTTCTGGGAATGTGGATACCCTTTCCACTTCACCAGGTACTGGGTCTCACCCCGGTGATGGCGTCGTGCCATCAGGCGTTCCACATGATAATGTGGCGTACCCTCCGTATCGAGCACTGGAGGAGGGGGTCGCGCTATTGCGGCGTGACTTCCACGAGCGCTGTGATCGGCACAGCCTTCTCATCCAAGATGCTCAGGAGGAACTCCGCAACGAGGGGAGTGCGAATGAACGCATCGAGGGGCGGCTTGCCTATCTCGAGACTCTCGTTGCGGAGCTTCAGGGTCATATATCAACCCTGTCGGAGATGTTCCGACCTGTTGCGCGTTTCGGCTATCCGGTTTCTCACCCTCCTCCGAGAGGGGACCCGCCTCCGGGTTCTGGTATGGCTTAATCATACCCACAAAAAAGGTTGGATGCGTACGCATCGCCTTCGAGATGTCTAAGGTGTACGACAAGCCATTTCGGGCTAACACCTTAAATGGACCCACAAACCTGGGGCGCAGTTTATTTCGCAACACATTTGAAACTGCATGTGTAGGAAGATTTTTAGCGTTTAATAAATCACTTTCTCCTACTTTGTATACCTTTTTATTACGCCTCCCCTTTCGGTCATCTTGCTCCTTCTGCTTGTCTTGGCTTTCCGCCATGGCATCGCAGACGTGTCGTAAGACACTAAGTCGCGTCGATAAAAACTTATCGATGTGCTTTCGCACAGATACAGGGCTGACATCGGGGAATCCTCCCCCCTCAAGCCCTGGGCCACCCACACGTGGCGTCAACGGAACCCTCGGATTCACTAATCCGTTCACGTAAAACGGGGTAAACCCCGTAGATACATGGACCGAATTGTTTATAGCAAATTCGGCCATCTGAAGCATCTCACTCCAATCCTTTGGAGAATACGGACATAAGCTCAGGAGAATATCCTCCACAACGCGATTAACGCGTTCCGTCTGACCGTCCGTCTGCGGATGATCCGCAGTGGACATGAGGATCTTGGTGCCTAGCACCTTAAACAACGCTCCCCAGAATTGTCCCGTAAAACGGAGATCCCTATCCGACACAACGGAATAGGGTAGACCATGTTGTCGAAAGACACGATCTAGGAACAGTGTTGCTGTTCCTTGTCCATCTATGGACTCTGGCACCGCCGCCAGGTGAGCCATCTTGCTCAAACGGTCTACAAAGACCAATATGCCGATGTTCCCGGCCTTATCCTTCGGAAAACCGAAGATAAAATCCATGCTAATAGATTTCCAACACTCCGTTGGAACCGATAAGCTCGCCAAAGGTGCAGCTGAAATTGCAGGGGGTTTAACACTCTGACACGTCTCACAGGTGCGTATATACGCACCGACCCACTTATACATATTGGGCCACCAATACAAAGCCCTTAAAGCCATGTAGGTCCTATCCCGACTTAAATGACCCCCGGTAGGGGCGTCATGTGCCTCAAAGAGGACTCTATACTTCGGTTCCTCATCATGAGGAACTACCACCCGCGGGGTGTCCTCCGCGCTCGTGCTATAAAATAGCAGACCGTCACAGTACCTGTAACGGTGTAAACGAGATTTAGATTGACTTGACAGGGTTGTCTCAGACGAGCCAAGATTCTTTTCACCTAACGCGCAGATAAGCGCCGTACATTGTGGGTCTTTCTCATACGCCTGGCGTATGAGATCCACCACAGACCTGGTGACGAATGTCGCGTGAGCGAGCTCGTAATCGGGACGACGCGAAAACGCGTCTGCAAGCACGTTCTGCTTGCCAGGTTTATACTTAACCTCAAAGTTGTACTCCGCAAAGAAGGAGAGCCAACGGGCCATCCGTTGCGAGAGATGAGGCGACTTTGTCGCTGTCCGTAAGGACGCGTGTCAGTATAAACCACGAACGGCTTTGGGCCGAGTAGGTGAACCCTAAATTTGACAAGAGCATACTTCATTACAAGTATCTCCTTGTCATGAACGGGATAATTCCGTTCTGCAGCTTTAAGATGCCTCGACTCAAACGCAATTACGCGTTCCCTTCCTGCATCGTCTGCTTGTAACAAAGCACATCCGATTGCGAAATCGGAGGCGTCGCAGGCGACACTAAATGGTTTCCCAGAGTCTGGGAGAGCAAGAACGGGAGCTTTTAACAAGCTCCCCTTAACCGCTTCAAAAGCGTTTTGGTGTTCAGTTTTCCAACACCAATCAAGACCTTCCTAAGAAGGTCGGTCAATGGCTTCGCCATTTCAGCGTAGTTCTCGCTGTACTTGTGGAGATAGTTGGCTAATCCAAGCCACTTCCGTAAATCTCTAAGATTTACAGGCGAAGGTCACTCCACAATGGCTTTCACCTTCGCGGGATGCACCTGCACGCCTTCCTTACCGATGAAGCATCCGAGGAAAGGAATTTCCTCAGCACCAAATATACATTTGGATGCGTTCGCATATAGCCTATGCTCTCGCATACATTCGAGAACAGCTCGAAGGTGTATAAGGTGCGTCTGAACATCAGACGAGCCGCCTTCCGCACGACTATGGACGAATATGTCGTCGAAGTACGTCTGAGCGTACTTCCTATGAGGTCGGAAGAGTTGAGTCACCAAGCGATTGAAAGTCGCTGGTGCATTTGAAAGTCCTTGTGGCATAACAATCCACTCCCACATCATGCCACTAGGCGTTCTAACCGCTGTCAGCGGAATATAGGACGCTCGCATGAGCACCTGATAATACCCGTCCACCAGATCTAAGGCACTGCACACAGTACAGCCCGCCATATTGTTCTGGAGGACATCCTTCCGAGGAATCGGAGTCTGCATGGGTACAGTAGCTGCATTCAGCTTGTTATACGCATGCACAATGCGACACTTTCCGTTCGGTTTACGAACACAAAAAGTGGGAGATTAGTGGGGAGACTTACTCTCCCGTACCATCCCTGCCTCTTCTTTCCCCTTGAACAATGCGTCGATAACGTCGCATTGTTCCTTGGTGAGAGGCCACTGCCTAGTGACGCAGTATTTGGTTCCGGGAACCAAAAAATTTCATGTCGGACTCCCCGATCCGGTGGTAACCCCATCGGCGGGTTGTCACTAATGACATCTCCAAATTCCTTTAGTAAGGAATGGTAAGGGTCCTCAGTATCCGCGAGGATCTTGAGGCCGCTTCGGGCATTTAATGCCTGTTTGGTTTTCACCAAAACTGACTCGTCCATCGTGGATGAGGAGTTCAACTCCTCTTCCGGACGCAACACGACGACCCCGTCGATTTCATCTTTCAAAGCAGTCTCAAACCCGTTGAAGGACATCTCCCCCAACGACAACAGTTCGCCTACACCAGGCAATCGTTCCAGGCTTACGCCTTCTGTGACAACACCTGTCACACTATTCAGCATCCTGTAGGACTGCTGACTACTGCCCTCGGGACTCATCCCGAGACCCAGATGGGGGGAGTCAATTGCCCCATCTACTGGACGCGCCACGCGCCTATCCACAGAGGTCTTTACCTCTACCACCGGTGACTCGTCGGTCTCACCTATACCGGCGTAATCGGAATCATTTCCGACGTGCGAAAGAAACGAACTTCGGGTCTCTTCGCTTGGAAGCGCCTCGCACTTAACCACAGGGGTCTCTACCCCTACCACTGGAGTCGCAACTTGTTCGCCGGACACGGCGTGGTCGGAGGCAATTCCGACGTGCGAAAGAGACGAACTACGGGTTTCTTCGCTTGGAAGCGCCTCGCGCTTACCCTCAGAGGATCCCACCTCTATCACTGGCGACTCACCAGTCTCGCCTACATCGGCGCGGGGATTAACCGCCGAATCCCCCTCGTTAAGGAACTCTTCCTTAACGTCATTGGGAATGATCGTTTAAGACATCCCAATCTCTGGCATCTCACGCCAGAATCGCTTTTGCGATCGAGCAAAGGTGGGTTCATGACTCGCCAATGTTTCACCCGACCGCGGGTGCGTTGAGCCAATGGACTTAGACTTCCAGTCTATCCATGGCTCGTGGCGTTCCAGCCACTTCATGCCCAGAATGAGGTCATACCTCGAGTCCAAATCCAGGACTAGGCAACGTTCTAAGCCGTCGAAGTATGCAAACTTCAGCTTAAGGTCAATCGATACCTTGGGTACAGAAACCTGTACGCCCGTCGCTATACGGACCGTGACAACGTCACGAGAACGTCCCTCTAGGGCCTCGGCATACAGCCGAATCTTCACAACAGAAGCCCGTCTGACATAATTGTCAGACGCTACAGAGTCTATCAAGACTCTCCAAGGCTTATCAAAGCCTTTCACGTCCGTAGGGACTACCAGCAACCCTGGCTGGTACACCAACTCGGTGCTAGAAAGCACCGCTTCCCTCGGGGCTTTGTGCTGTCGTCCCCTACCCTGCGGCTTAACAACACTGAGGGGTCCCCCAGTAGGGCGACCCGCACCTACTGGGAGCCGTCGTTTCCCGACGGCTTGGACAAGGGCTTTTTCCCCACCCTTGGTCCCTTGTAGCGAGTGTCTCGCTGGGGATTTTTCGGACATCTGTTCCTCAGATGATCCGTGCTTCCACACAGGAATTATCTCAGCGGCCCACGCCGCTGCAGCATAGCCAAGAGATCTGTCTCGAAGCTCTGTGAAAAAGAGTCCGAATGACTCTTAGCGGGAGGTTTCTCCTCCGCTTCGACCTGACTCAGGTCCATGGGTTCGGGATCCACCTTAGAGGAACGGAAGTTCCTCTCGGCGTTGAACGCCATCTTGAATGCCTCTTCCAGGGATTCGGGTCGGCATCTAAACAATTCCGAACGTGCTGGCCCTTCTCTCAGGCCTCCCATGAAGACGGGGATGGACACATCGTCCGAATACGCTTTCGCGTACATCCCTGCCAACAGGGTCTTAATCTCCTGGATATAAACCTCCAGGTCCTTAGTGCCTTGACGGCACCTCAGGAACTCCAGTTGATTCTGGAAAACCAGATCAGGCGTTGCGTACATGTCCATGAGCTTCTGCTTAAGGACCTTCCATGTTGGGAACACGTCCGTGACTGACTCCGAGCATGTAAACGCCCATGTACGAGCTTTGCCCGTAAGATGGGTCAATGCAAGTCCCACTTGCAAGTGATCAGCGGTCATGTTCGCTGTGGCGAAGGCCGTTTCGACCTCTCGCAACCAAACGTAAGGGTTGTCACCCTTCTCTCCGGTGAACTCCTTTATCTTAAACGATAATGGAGGGCGCACGCCCGTGGAATGACCTCCACTGCAGCTCGCCTCATGAGCGATGAGGGCATTTACCCTTGCCTTTACGGCCTCAAGGCCTGCTCCACTAGGAGCTTCATGCCTTCTTCCCCCGTTAAGGGTAACAGCCTTTTAAAGGCTTCCTGCTGGACGAGGGTCAAACTGTCCCAATCGTCCTGATTCATCCTTTGCAGAGGATGCCTAGTCTACCAACACAGGTGTTGGATTGACTACAAGTGCTACCAGATGTAGCCGGTGCGTATACGCACGGTGCGGCTAGCGCACAGAGGAAGACTCTTCCTTAAAGCGGTAGCTACCGCTACTTAGCCGATACGCCCTTGTAAAGGGCTTAGTAGGAGAGCTCTCCTACTCGGGGCCAAGATTCCCGGGTTAGTTTACTCTAGCCTTTACTAGTGCCTTAACGGCAAGGCTCCCTTACAAAGGGTGTAGCTAAGGGGAGGGCTCCCCTTACGCTACGGCACTTACTACACGCACGACCGGTCGAGGTCGTGCGTCTGTACGAAAGAGTGAAAAGTAAACTGAATATATTTAATATGTAATTATTTAAACTAATATAAACTATATGTAACACTAAGTAGAATATTCCTAATTCGTACCTAGCTAAAATGTAGTGTACACACCTGTGTACTGACAAGTGGATGGCTGACACACCACCACACCAAGGGCCCATGCCCTGATTGGTTAAAATAACCAAAGGTTCGAAACCTTTCAACCCGGCCAATACTGGCCTCAACCGTGGTGTACTCATGTATACCAACACTCAGTGTTACCCGAATGTAACCCCGTTACACTGTCCAACGAAGTTTTGAACGCTACGAAATAGTCCACGCCAATGAAAGTAACGTCTGATCCGCTGATATGTTCGCCCTATACCCTGGTGTCCCCCCTCCAAACTCACATGATAATGGTGGAGGACATCCGCATGTAGGGTTTCCGGTACGACCAGCTTAATCGAGGAGCGTCGATCGTCTCGATCATCTTGATCACAGCTGGCTTTTCCTTTGGTCATGTTTACGCAGTAGATCAAAAACCCTTGGTCGTCGACGTCAAAACAATCGGCGATTTTCGCGCACTCTTTCACCTCGTCTGCGCTCAGCTGTGACACGTCACCATTCAAGTAACATCGCAAATCACAGATCCACTTTTCTTCGTCTTGCGCCTTTTTAACTCGCTCCGCCCTTATCCCCTTTATGGATACCTCGGGACATGTTGACGATTGCGTTTGACGAACGTTACGTGATCGCGTCGCCACCAGAACTTGTGCGGCAGTGGGATCTTCCTTCCAAGTAATCACCTCCGGCAATCGGTTAAGATCGGCCAATTCTTCCAGCTGTTTCCAATCATTTATCTCACATAGTGCCCCATCCCGCATGGCAGTGGTGGTGATGTGATCGGCACTCTTATTCCAATCTCGTTTAACATGCAACAGGTCATGGTCAGGCCATTCGCGAAGGAGTTTCAACGCGCGCTGTTGCAATACTTGCAACAGCGGAGCTTTACACTCTATTTCGCCACGCATTTGCCTGATCACCAAAATCGAATCTCCACACACGATTATCCTTCCTTTGGGATATTACAATAGTAGATCCAAACTTAGCAGCAGTCCCTGGTACTCGGCTTCATTCACCGTGATGTTGGGTGCATAGTCCGCAACCGCGATCATGATCTTCCACTCCGGCAGCTTCCACACGATAGCACCGAATGCACCAACGCATCGCTTAACACTAGCAGAACCGTCGAATCTGATCACGTACAGCTCTTCGCCTTTCTCGACAGTGGGAGGTGGTACTTCAATCGTCTGTCGAGGCTCCTTTTTCGTGCGATTGCGATCAGGGCCTCATCAATTTCAGTGCGAGGAGTGATACTTGCGGCCAGCGCCCCTAGTACTTCCTCTTCTACATGCACGCATTTCTTGATCTCCAAGTCCCACTGTGATAAGATTACAGCCCATTTTCCAGTCGTCCATCTAGCCCGTTGGACGTCTAGAGCCACTTCAACGTGGATCGAAGCGACAGGACAAAGATTGCTTTTCCGACCATCATCGTAAAGTAGACTTTAAGAATCCGTAGAAGTTCCAGCTCTTCTTTTTCAACGGGGCTGTAATTCAGCTCACCGTTCTTCAGTGTCAGGCTGGCAAATGCGACAGGGCAATATACTTGATCATGCTCTTGCACCAACGCGACCTACACTGCCCACTTGCTGGCATACACCACAATCACCGGCGTCTTCGCTTGGTCGAAATGGTGCAGAGTTGGGGCTGACGCAGTCTTAGCCTTCAGCATGCTGAATGCCACTCGCGCCCTAGTTAATCGATCATCCTCATACGCCGTGCTCTCGTTGACCAATTCCCGGCTCTTTAACTCTTGATAATCGATTTCCCTTAATTCATAGAGCACAGCAGCATAAATCGCAAAGTCTTCGATAAATCGACGGTAATAATTCAGGCTTCCCAAAAACGATTGCATGGCACGTAAAGTGCCAGGAAAAGGCAAATCGATCAGATCATCCAAATTCTTTGGATTCGCTTCCAGACCACGGCCAGAGACGTGATGTCCCAAATAAGGCACTTCACTTCGCCCCCAGTACGATTTGACCACGCTGATCGACAAATTCTACTGATCACACTTCTCCAACAGGTTTCGCACCCTGTCACACAGGGTTGTCCATGTAGGGGCCGGGATAAAAATGTCATCAATATAGGATCTTCGCTGCAACACAGACGGGCCTCGGATTTGGTCGGGCTCTCCCCTAGTAAATATATCAGCCGTTTCGTCAGCACCGTCCTTAACCTTGAGATACCCATATAATGCATTATCAATCAGCCGCTGTAGATTTGCGGAGCATTCTTCAGGCCAAAGGGCGTCCTATTCCACTCAAACAATCCAAACGGAGTGACAAACGCCGAAATCTGACGTGCTCGATCGGTAATAGACACGACCCAAAAACCGCTCGCCATATCCAAAGAGCAAAACCACAACGCTTTATCCAAATCTTCGAGTAGATCTGAGATCAGGGGCATTGGGTATACCATCAGACGGGTGAGTTGATTCACCGCGCGATAGTCGATAAATAAGCGAATATCAACCCCATTCTTTTTCACGATGAGCACTATAAGCGATGCCCAGGGTGACGTAGACGGCTGAATAATCTTAGTAGCCAATAGCCCCTTGATCAAAGCCGATAACTTCTCGCGAAATTGCGGCGCCACTTTTCGACACTTTTGGGCAATCGGGCGCGCATTACCTACATCGATATCGCAAACCACTCCACGTGCAGCAGGAGGTAGTGCGTTCCCCTTTGCGATCAGCAGATGTTTCTTCTCCCAAATTATATCGCGAAGTTGGTCAATCTCTTCTGCTCTATTGATCAGCGGGTCTCCAACTTGCAAATCATCCTTGGTCACTTCTTCGGTACTTGCGGACACTTCAGGCAGCGTGGCAAGCTGTTTCTCCAGCACTTCCACGAACAAATCTCCGCCCTCGTGGTAGCACGCTTGGTCATCGATGGGAATCACACCGAGTTCACCGGAATTAGTTGAGATGGGATGTTCGCGCGTATCTTGGGCAGGCTCATCTCTTGCAACAGGTCGTTTGACCTCGTGACCAAGGGTCGGACCTTTCACACTCGGCTCCTGGTCGCACTTTTCTTGCACTTCTTGTACCTTATGCGGTCTTCCGGTTACTATTACCACAGATGCCGTGGTCGAGTCCGCAGGTCGTACTAAACTTCTCTGAGGAATAGAGTACTCCTTTTTCTCGACCAAAGGACCGTGGTCGACACTTTCGTGATCGTCATGCACTAAATCGGTATAATCTTGATACGCGAGATTCTGACACTCCTTATAGCGATTAGAGCCCACCGAAATAATCCCTGGGCGACGGCACATCATCCTTATTCATCCAAATACCTAAAACCAATCGTCATGTAGAACGATAGGATGATCGGAAACATTAGTAATACGCAGATATCACGAATTACCCACGCCCCTAGTCACAGTGGGGACCCAATCTTTTCCGCGAGTAATCCATAACTTCCAAGATCGCTGATCACGAATCCGGACCTCAGCAGATCGACCTACTACGATCTGTTCGAACTGACCAAGTTTCATATAATTTCCACTCGAGCCATACAGCTGTCGGCGGCCTTCTAATGGGATGATTACTTCATCCGGCAGACTTATCGCGCCGTGAGCGATGTCGAATCTGACGCCAGCTGGGATCATAAAATCCATTCCTAATATAGCATCTTGGACAACAAGTTTGCCCACTCATGCATGGAAATAATAAACCAACGAGCCCGCTAATATAATCTTGATTTTCGCGCGCCCCTCTGTGAGGTATGCACTTTCTCCAATACCGACACATTCTTGTATTTGACTCGTGTCGATCTGACAACCCACCTTACGAGCAAAGGTTGAGTCGACGATCGACACTTCGGCACCAGAATCGAATAGTAGCGTGGCACGTTCGTTATTGATTTTGCCGCTCGCCTTGTCTTGTTTAAACCACTTTTTTGGCGAGTGGTACTTCCAATATCCACGTGATTCACTCGGAAGCAAATCGACTTCCATGATCACCGGAGATCTAGAAAACTCATCAATACGGAAATTAGCCAAACATGGTTAATCAGGTTGATCACATTTTTCATTATCTTTCTCTTCGGCTTGATCAACCCGCTTCTTATCCACATATGCAAAATACACACCCCAGAACGCTAATCTCGTACGAGATTCCAACCTGGCGAGCGTCATACTTTTAACATGTCTTTTGCTTCTTTGGGCAACATTCCCGCATTCTTGGTAGGGTTGTACCACTGTCGAATGCGATTGTAGAATTCCTCCATGGGGCCCTTGCCAACGTCATGGATTTCGCCGCACGCACGGCAGACGTACAAACAGTGATCCGTCGGGTGTCCCTTCTTTCCACACTTCAGACAGGTCAGGCGTTTCCAACAACGTAAATTGTCATGCTTAATTGATACGCAATGGCTGAATTTCTTCATCGCCCCTTGGTCATCCGTACTTGATTCGCCTTGTTTACCGAATCGAGTCTCACTAGGTAGACCGTGCGTTACTGGTTGATCGCGCATAGCAGCAATAATGTAATGACGCTGGTCACCGTCACTTCCACTGTCATCAGAGCTTGACGCTTCGCTTCTAGACATCAACTTAATCGCGCGCACTGCTTTAGGCTTCAGCGCTGGGGTAGGTGACCGTTCATCACTGAATTTCTGACGGAATCGGCTGGTGCTTACCGTCTCCATTGGCTTGTACCAATTATTGCGCATACGCCCGCAGCGTTTCTTCCAGATCCGCGGCGGTATCCAGCCGCAGAAGTGCCAGTTGATCGGCTAGCTCGCGATTGATCAACGCGTCCAGAAAATGTTGCACATGTTCGCGTAAAATCGTAGGTGATCCATCCCTGATTGGCAACTTGGCCCGCAATCCCGCCACATTCAGCCGGTGCACATATCATGCGCCCTCGGCTCCCCACACTTTTTTGCTTTCTGATTGCTCAATGGGAGTTTCATCTGATCGCTGTTTCGTGTAATAATACTGGCGGGACGCCGATTGGCCACTTGCACAGTATTGAACTTCAAACTCATCCACGAGACTTTTCCAACTTGATCGGGTAGCTCTACTCAGATGGTGATGCCAATTGCGTGCTGGTCCTTTTAGTAAATCACCCATAATTAAGCACTTTTCTGGGTCGGAGGCTTGGTCACGCATAAATGCCGACTTCTAACGACTAATCCAATTCCGCGCTTGATCTTCATCCACTTCCTTCTCTGAAAATTCTTTAAGATCACTGATCGCCGACATCCGAATCCTGGGAACCGGCTGTTGGTCAGGCATTCCAGGGTACGCTGTCGCAACCGTGGCGTGTAGGGGCAAAGTGGTTGGCTCGTCTGGGTCAATGTAATCACGCTGGGATTGTTGATCATGGAGCGAATATACAGATTCCATGTCAACATCTTTAACCGTGGACAATCTTCTTGACCTTGACTGACAAACACGGAGCAAATGCACTGATTCCATTCCACGTCCTTCACCGTCGTAACACTTCCTGGCTTGGGTTGGGGACTTTTTGTGCGAACGACTGCAGGTGCTGACTTGCCTCTTTCTTCCGCCAAAAAACTGTTTCATGGCCTTGTCGAAAAATGTTTGTAGCTGTGGGCCCTGCGATGATTGATCATCATCTGCCTTGAATGATTGCGGTTACCTCTTGATAACTGAAAACTTGGGTTGATCCTTCTGGCAAACTGTCATCCTGGTGACCTTGGGCTCCATACTTCCAGCACTGCTCGACTCCACTTCAGGTTCATCGCCTTCAGAAGGGGCAGATTTGTAACACGATGATCTCGTGTGTTCTGCCTCGTTAATCGACGGTCCCGCTTTAATCGTCAGCATAGTACGATGTGGCTCCACCCTAGCGGATTGACCCACTATAGGTACCAACAGTCCGAACATCTGCTCGGTAGTGGTCGCGACGTCTTCAGGGTTGAGATCGAATACTTCTTCGGCATCGTAGGCGCCTGTAGTCAGACCAGCTTGCTTAATCAGGCGTGTCAGCCCTAACACCAACTGTAGCCTGTCCTTTCGTCCGTTATTGGTCGACTAACCGGCTCGCTCAGTTTCCCACTGATCGTGACCCCGAGTAGGTTCATAATTGAATTTATCAATAAGAAATTCTTCAGCTCCTTCAAATAAAACGTCCTTTCCAAATAAGCTTCCGATGGTGGCATACTCGGTCAACTTTCATCACTTTCCGAACCTGGCGCCTTCGGCAACAACTTCGGTCGGTCCGGGTCATAGTATTTCACCAACGGCTTCCAATCCAGATCATCATATGCATATGTAATTGGCGGATCATAACTTGCGTTATGATCCGCAGGGGCTCCCGAAGGAGCCTTGGGAGGTGGTTGAGACTTCTTCTCCTCCTTTATCTCATCAGGATACCTCCTCAGGTCCTGATAATCAGCATTTCCTTTCTTCTTCAGACATGACGACGGCGAACTGCCTTCCATCGTCACAACCACCTCCTACTTTACCACCTTTATCTTCACTTCTGCTTCTGCTTCAGTTTTCACGTCCACATCAGCGCCATCTTGCGTAGAATCGCGGTGATATCCCGTGTCGCCCAAAGATCCGGGCACGCGCACCATTGTGGTGGAGCGGCTGATCAAAGTTTTTGAGGCTTGATCAGGCGGTACCACGGCGCCCGGACTGCCGACTGACGAAGGGGGTCCTCCGGTTGTCCTTGACTGCTTGTGTTTATGCTCACCTTGTGTACCCGACGGCTTAGGCGTGGGTCGCTCTACAGGTGGCGGGGATGGCACACTACAATTCCTTGTGTCTAGACTGTGTTGACTTGTGATGAATAGACTGATGCGATCAGGCGATAATCAGGCGCAATCAGGCTTGAATCACGTGTGATCAGGTTTGATCAACAGTGATCAGGCTTGGGCAGGCACTAAAAGTCGTCTATCAGCGGCGATCAGACGTTGATCAGGCTTGATCAGGTACTAAAAGTAGCCGATTAGCTGGTTGGCGCGAGTTGCGAGCAGCTGAGCGCGGATTGCGAGTTGCAGAGTGTCGATCAGGTGTTGATCGGCGAAGGGGCACTCGATCAAGCAGCGCAAATCTTCACTGCCCGATCACAGAGCCTCCTTAAGCTTAATTCGTCAATAGAATACCCAAAAATACCTTGTATTCTGGATTTAAGCCTTAGACGGACGGTCGATCAGCGCGTTCGACGGGCTGATCGACGATTACCACTAAAAATCCGCCTAGTGTTCCCGTGGGGCGCTTCAAGAAGCCGAACACTAGCTGCCAGAACGTGGACCAATAGGAGAAGAGGTGAGAGCGCACTGCTCGATCACGTTCCCGAGACCAAAAAAACCTTTAAAATATGAGCCGCTGACACGTTGGGCGGAGTTGTGGGTGAGTGCTTACGCTCTACGCCTACCGGTGGGCCAAAAATGCACTAAGTGCTCCCGCCCGGGACGTAGAGGTATTTGGTAGTAGAAGGGAGTCCCTAAGTTGCCGTCCCTGTAAACGATCGGCGCGATCGTACGCAAAAGGAGAACTGTATTATTGCTTATTTCCTAATATCTATCAAAAACATAATATCAACCAATCAGAACTACCCATTCCGAATTTTGTCGACCATTCACCCGCTTACCTTCGGGTTACCGTCAGGTAACCTTGCCAGTTGTCGCATCGTCTGAGACGTCCTATCCACGCCTCGTGTCTGTCCGCCACCTTTGTGTCAAAAGTTGTACCGTCTGGGTACCAACTGTGGTACCGACTGTGGTGCCCACTATCGTACCACCTTTTGTACCGACTATGGTACCGACAAAATTTGTGGTACCCTCTACCACAGCTACGCCTATAGGGGTGCCTATAATTATGCCCCTAATTACGTACCAATTTTGCGGTACGCTTTACCACAATATCACCGAGATGACATCTCGTCAAGAATTGATTATAACGAATTAAATGTGGAATCGTTATGGAGAGGACATAAGGAACAGCTATCGCCTTATGTTTTCGTTGTCGATAAGGATGGCGATATCCGATCTGGCCGGTGGAGGACCAGATCGTGATTAATAAGTTTTTACCTCCCCATAAGGCTCACACCGAAGCCGATCGGGACTATAGCAAGTCTTGCTATAGTTCCGGAAGGGATCAGGACTTTTTTCTTGATCCTATGCATTTGAATGAACGATTTGATGAAAGAACTAAAGATGAAAACGATTTGGAGGCTGATCGGAACGATCAGATCCACTTTCCCAAGGTCCCGAAGCAAAGGCTGGGAATGCCACCGATGAAGATGACTTGGAAGAAAAGTCGCAGGTCGGGGATGGGGTTATCAAGGAAGAATACCTGACCAGGATGTATTCTATCCACTAGTTAAAGCGATTTATTCGTGAAGACCAGGTAATGCAGATTTAAACACCCAGATCCCAGATCGCCTTCTCGGACCCACCATCGAGCCGATACAAAGCGATCGGCCGTTGCTATTGGTGAAGAACCTGCTGGCGATGTTGGCCGAGGTCTGCATAAAAGTGCAAAACCTCGCCAACGTACATAAGATGTTCGATCTGGACACTGGGAAGCTGGAGATGTGGATGTCGACCCTCCATGATAATTTGGTGCTGTTGGTGGGGGCGGTTCGCCGCCCATCTCCCACCGTCGCATTGAAGGCCGCTGAGGCCACGGAAGCACACGATGATGTGTGTTCCGATGATAAATCGCTGTATCAGTCTCCACCTTCCTCTAATAGCTCATTGGAGTTGGAGGTCGGTGTTGAGCGGATTACCATGGGGGTGGATCGTACCCCCATGGGAGCATAAAAAGGACGTGCGGCAGCATGGGGCTGCATGCCGGTCGGGGCCCCAGGAGACCCCACAGGTTTCAGTATCTCCAAAGGAGGATGCCAACACGCTGCCCATGACCCAAGCTAACGTCCAAGCCACGTTTGAGGCAATGATGGAGCGTTTTATGGGATACCGATACCGATCGCCTCCACACCCGCAGGTCCAGGACCGATCTGCCCGGAAAAATGTCAATACTTGCCGGGATGTTGATATGGAGTCAGTGGCATTAACGGATAAGGCTACCCGAGGTGGCAGACCAGTTGGCAGAGGAAGACGCAAGCCGCAGCCATCCCGACCGCGCCGATCAAGCAAAAACAGCGATTTCGACATGGAGTCGATCGGCGATCCAGATGACCACTATGGGTCAGACGGTGCAGGGGCGGGCAGACCGCGCAGGGATAACCTAGCCTCTACGACCGCCTTTGATTTTGGATCTACTGCGATCCCACGCATTCGCATGGCCGCGACCACTGATCTCAAGGATTTCACTGGCAAGGACGCCGACGAGGAGCAAGCCAGATCGTGGTTTGGTCGGGTCAAGTCTGCTTTCTTGCGGGATCAGACACCAAAAAAGGAAGGGTGCCTGATATTCAGGGATCTGCTGAAAGGACCGGCTGCGAACTGGATCCAACAGTTGGGTCGGGATGTCCGATCTGACTGGGATCTGCTATGTTCAGAATTTGAGGGGCAGTACTTCAACTACGGATTCTCTAGTGCCCGCAAATACCATCATTTGCAGAAGCGGGGCGACGAGACGCCGATTGAGTACTTGCACCGTTTGAACATGGCTGCAATTCGCGCCGGGATAGTGATCAAGGAAAGCAACCCGCCGACCGGTGCCGCTATGGAGCACGTGGGTCACTATATCAGTACCCTTGATGACCAAGAGCTGGTAGATCATCTCACTCTGCTGTGACTCAAAGATGTGGGGGGAGTGGAGCAGACGTTGCAACACTCACGCAGCATGAGGGCGAAGGGCGCCGTTGGATCGGATTGCTACAGATCTAAGACCCAGACCGATCCGGTGAAGAGGCCCCTGACCAGATCGGCCCGTGCTGTTAAGGCGATCGCGACTGAAGACAGCACTGGATAGGAAGAAGATATTAGCGGCCAGTCCAGTCTGGAGTCAGACGAGGACCAATATCGTCACATCTTCGTCACGGAACCTGCCCCAAGAACCATATCGACGCCTGACCAGACAATCGGAAGTTAAGGAGTAGAAACAAGTCCGATCCGGACCGACATCGCAAGAAGTGTTCTCACTGCGGGTCAAACAAGCACGATGATCGGGGATTCTGGAAGAAGCTGATATGAAAGAAGTGTGAAAGACGCGGCCACCCCACCGATCACTGCATCTTCGTGTGCATATCATGTGCGGAGATCCACGAGGCCGGCCAGTGAAATATCGAAGAGTGCTTCAATCTGATGCGCAAGTGGTATGTGCCGGGTAAGCACGCGGGGATTCTTCCACCTGACGTGGATAATATGTTAAACTAGAACGCTCGCCAAGTTGGAATCTGGATCGAGCCGAGCGATCTACGTTTGGCATCTATGCATATGTCGGCAAGGAGAATAAAACCGACAATACATGTTCTATTCTCAATTGCGTCGATCGGGATCATCCGTTTTAAAATCTCACAACCGATGAATATTCCCGATTTAAGGTGGTCATGCAGTTGGATCTACTGCCTGGGGAGTCTCGCGGATACTGGAAGTATCATGCGCCCGACAAATGGTTTAAGCAGTCAAAAGCCTGTGGTAAGATAAACAACCAGAAGGCGACGATGCTGTTCGACTCTGGGGCTGAAGTCTCGATTAATGACTACGCTTTTGCTCGTAAGGTCGGATGTCGTATAGACGACACCCAGAGACAAGAATGCGTCGGAATCGGTGAAAACTCTTATATGACCGAAGGAAGGACGCGCGTGAAGATCACCCTATCGGGTCGTTTGTTTACTTCTTCAGCGCTTGGGTTGGCAATCTGGCCGGTCAGGATGCCCTATTAGGCATGGATTTCATGGTGCCGGCAGGTATTCGCCTTGATCTGTCTCATGGAGTTCTTACACTCCCGGATGAGGTCCAGATCCAGTTAGCTGGTCGGCGACCCCTATACGGATCGCACACCGATCTGGTCAGGTGGGACCAAGATGTCACCATTCCAGTCGGCAAATCCGCTGATACCCCGGTCGACAAAGTTTTCGATCAAGGAAGTTATGGGTGACCAGGGGCGATCGGTGGGTGTCGACCTTTGTGAAGAGCGCCGGCCGATATGATTTTGTTCGAGTCACTAATATCGGTGACAATATGCTTACACTCGACAACAATACTATTGTTGGCATGTTTCTGGCGGAAGGGAAAGTGCCAAGAAAGATGGGGTTCGTCTCGATCGGATCGAGACGGTATGTTGAGTGGCAGAACTTGGCATACCAAGCGACGACCGATCTGATCAGCGATGATGGATCGGTGGAAGAAGATACCTCTCCTATGGTGGAACGACCCAGCTATGTAACCCCAAAGAAGATGTTAGTTCGAAGAAGGCACCGCAGTCACCGGACACGGTGGACCATCAAGCAGATGAGCCAAGTTTCGTCAACGTGGTGGCGACACAAGAACAGGCGACAGCGGAGCCGGTAATAGAAAAAGGGAGATATGGCATTGCTGGGGCGGACCACGTTGGACCGCCTAAGCAGATCGATGTCGTTGAAAGGCATCCCGACGATCTGGAACAGCAGTGTTCAACCGATCAGGACGGTTTGGGTGATATTGTCCCCGAAGACGATCAAGTTTGTATCCATGAGGGAGGGGATCAATATATTCAGGAGCTGGAGAGCCATATGGCAGTCCTCCCTGAAGTGTCTGCTGATCCGCCCGAAGTCACCTTGGACGATCTGCAAGTGGGTGATCGGGATGTCAACAGTCCCGATCAGATAAAGAAGATTATATGGAAAAAGAAACATCTGCTGATCGGGAAAGGCAACGCCTTACCCCCTGCTGCTCGCGGAGCGATCTGTGACATCGACGTGGGTGATGCCAAGCCGATCGCCCATCGATGCCGACGTGTGGCGCCACAGTACCGCGAAAAATTGTCCGATATTATTAAAGGAATGTTGGCTACCAAGATCATTAATCCGTCGACCTCGCCGTGAGCCTCACCAATCGTGATTTTGATCAAGAAGAACGGCGTCGGCATCAGCTTGTGTATCAATTATCGGTTGGTAAATCGGTTGACCAAGCTTATGGTGTACCCGATGCCGCTGGTCAGCGATCTGCTAGAAGATCTCGACAAGACCCTATGGTATTGCTCACTGGATATGACAAGTGGGTTTTGGGTGGTTTCGATGACCTATCGGTCTCTCGAGATCTCCGCATTTGTTACGCCGTTCGGTCTGTCCGAGTGGAACCGTATGCCGTTCGGTTTGAAGAACGCGCCCTAGATCTACCAGAGGATGATCTACAACGCATTGTATGGACACTTCAAGATCAGTACCGATCGGGACCCCACCGAAAACCATGATGTATTTACAGAGGGTGAACCCGATCGGGAAAGGATACCGTCCCTTATGGGGAGTCGATCGTATATCGACGACATTCTGATCCCTGCTTCGTCATGGAGCGATCTGTGCGAGAAGGTCGAACGGTTGTTGGAGACATGCGATCGCTGGAACCTCTCGATCAGTGCTGTGAAGAGTTTTTGGGGCATGTCCAAGGTCGCCTATTTGGGTCATATGGTGTCGATCAGTGGGCTGGAGGCCATTCCCAAGGATTTGGAGTCACTGAGCAACCTCCCGTTTCCCAGATCACTGAAGGCAATGCAGTCCTTATTAGGCAGCTTAAATTACTACAGCCGCTTCATTAAAGACTTCGCGATTTACGCGGCCGTGCTGTAAGAGCTCCGGTAAGTCGACTACCATATGTTGCGCGAAGGAGATCGGGCAACTTTACGGGGGGCTCGACTCTGATCTGCCCGCAGATTTTCCGCAGGTGGAGGCAGAGGATCACATGAAGCGTGCAAAGGTTGCTTTCGGTATGCTGAAGGCCAAGATGGCGACGGCACCGATTCTCACACAGTTCGATCCGGAAAAAATGCCGATCGTCATTGTGTACGCTAGTAAGTGGGCCATTTCTGCCACTCTAGTGCAAGGACATGATGGTGTGTACCATCCGGTCACTTTTACGAGCCGGACGTTGAAGCCGAACGAAGTTAACTATGTGATCATCGAAAAGGAAGTTCTGGCTTTACTACGGATTTGGATGTGTGCTACAACCTACGGGTCGGACGATCTGTAAAGGTTCTTTCGAGAAAGTCGACATTGGCCTGGCTGTTATCAGCCAATGGGATGAGCGGTAGGCTCGGCAGATGGTCAGCGATCTTATCGCAGTGGTCCCTCGGGGTCGTCAAGTGCACCAAGGGAGAGGAGGAGATATTGGGCACATTGGCTGCGAGTATCACCCCTCGGTCTGAAGTGGATGAGGCTCTGATGTCGATTGCCCCAAGAAAGCAACCTCGACAGTCAATCTCGCTGCCGCCATCGATCGTCGATCGGGATGAGGAACTCCTGGTCTTGAGTTTCGAAGGATAGGCTAGCGTGAAGAAGAAGGTCGGCGCCTATAGTGACATACTGTGGAAGTTACTACAATGGTCTATAGTAGCAGCCGCCGAAGATTTCACGCCTGACATAACGGTCAACGAGGCGGAATATCGGGGACTCCTTCTATGTCTTGACCTGCTGTCATCACAAAAAAAGGGCGGATCATCATAGGTGGTGACTCCAACCTAGTGATAAGGCAGATCACCGGGGAGATCGACTGTAAGGCGCCACGGCTAAAGTTGCTTAATGATCGGGTGATGAAGTCACTGAAAGACTATCCCAACCACGAGCTATTGCACGTGAAACGGGATTGGAACAGAAGCGCCGATCACCTCGCGACCCAAGCTATGCGGGACCAGATCAGGGCGACGATCACCGAGGAGGCCGTTCTACATGAACTTATGAACATAAACAGGCTCCCGGAGTTGATCAAGCCTAAGTACAGCCCTGATCAGGTGCATGTGATGGCGGCGACTAGATCGCGAACTCGGAAGTCTCGCCGATCGTTCCCAAAGAAAAGGCTGAGTGAGTGCGTTGTACAACAGCTAAGGGCGGAACGGATCCTCAAGGCTCAGGACGAAGAAGAGTGTATCGTCAACTTGAAGGCCTATCTGCGCGGTGAACTGTCCAAGTTAACGAATGATCAAGCGAAAGAATGTACAAAGATCGCGGACAGTTACGATGTGGACGACAATGGATTGCTATATTATTGCCGGGATGTTGACCAAGACAGTGCCTATCGAGATCGACTGGCGAAACTGGTGATCCCTGAGTTGCTACAACCGGATGTCCTTCATTACTACAATGTGAGTCTAGAAGGGGGACATCAAGGCATAGGCAGGACATACCACAAGATCAGGGCCCACTTTCACTGGAGAGGACTTTTTCGGAGCGTGCAGAAATATGTGGGCTGTTGCACAGATTGCGAGACCGGAAAGGGCAGACCGATAATCAAGGTCCGATCGCCCGGAAATATCGAGGCTACTTACCCTTTCCAGGTGATAGCAATGGATCACATACCGTCACTGTCCAGATCGACACGCGGCAACACTGAGCTGCTGATCTGGATCGACCTATTCACTGGTCTGGTGATCGCAAAGGCTAGTGCATCCCGATCTGCGGAGCAGATCGCCCAGAGTTATGAGGAATGTGTGTTCAGAAATTTCTGCGCCAGAGAAGTTATTAGACACGATCGGGAATCTGGTTTTATGGATGAGGTGTTCCGATCGTTCAATAGCATGCTAGGCCAGAAGCAGAGCGCGACGATGGCATATCGTCCGCAAGCAAACGGATCGGCTGAACGCATGGTGCAGACAATAACAAGGGCGATTAAGATGTATGTGGTCGATCCAGACCAACGTGACTGGGATGAGTATGCAGAGAGACTGGTATTCGCATTCAACTCTTCAACCGATCGGGTACGAGGAGAAACGCCTTTCTATCTTGCGTATGGATGGGACCTTCGATCGACACTTGAAGTGGCGATACCGATCGGCTGCACTCGGACCCGCGATCGCGATGCCCGTCGTTGGTGCATGCAGGTCCAGAAGCATTATCAGCATGCAAAAGAAGTCGTCAATGAAAGGTTGCGTCAGGCCACGCAAGATCGAGCAGATCGGAATAACGATCAGGTCCGCCTTCATGGTATTGAACCAGGGGCGAGGGTATGGTTATACCTCGATCGGGTCAAGGATGGATATGCAAAGAAGTTGGCTCATATGTGGCACGGTTCTTTCCGTGTGGCAGAGCTGATCTGTGAGCATGCTGCCCGTCTGATCACGATCGGCACTAATTATAAAGTTTTTCCGATCGTGCATGTGTCCAAACTGAAGCTGGTCAGAGAGTTCCCCGATCGGCCTAAAATACCCTGTCTCGTGGACGAAGCGGATAGATTCGATTTTGACGAAGCTATATTGCCGGAAGACAGTTGGGAAAGGCCATTGGAAGAGGACGAATTCGAGGTAGAAAAGGTGCTAGATGTCGGACCGGTCAAGAAGACGCGTTTCGGTCGCACCCACCGAGAATATCTGGTCCGTTGGAAGGATCATGACGAAGCAACTTGGATCGACGAACTCGATATAAATTGTGGAGCACTGCTACGAGAGTTCGAGCGAGAACGAGTCATTCGGAATCGCTTCGCAGTGATGCAGACTCATGAAGATGAAGATCAAGACACGCAGTAGTACTGATCAGTATATCGATCGGTGTGAATATGTGTAAGGTCTGAATTATTGTGAATTAGTGTGATGAACTTTGATGAACTGGAGTAGTGGAGTGACGAACGTGGTGATAGTTTTCGCGATATGGATGGAAACTGTGTGTGATAACGTGTTGGTACAAGTTTGGAGGAAGTGATGAAATTTGGTCAAGTGATCAGGTGATCAGGAATTTGGAAAGAATGATGACATGTATTATGGATTATCTGGTCAGCTAACTGCCGCATCAAAATTCGCGGTCACCCCACAGACGACAGATAGTCAATGCCGGATGGTCTTCGATCTGGTTCTGATGCTGATTGCGCCAGGGCTCCTTCCGATTGATCTGGATCAAGGCGTCCTTCAGGTCTGTGATCGGCTCGTCACAATGAAGACCGGGATACCAGACGCCGTCGTCAGCTAATACCCCGGCTTTCTCAACCCGACGCTTGGCCATATGAAGAACTACAGGATATAGAAAGATGTCGATGTCGCACTCGCGGGACAGCATCCCTCCCAGAACGAACTGGCATAGGGTCTGCCAGGCCTCGCCCGCCCGACTCCGGCGCTTCTTCCGGTTCTTCTTGAATGATATCAGGCCTTTATTATGCTGAGCTCTATCAGGAGGAAGCACTATATAGTGTATATACTCCCAGATCGCTTGTATGTAGGCTTCATTTAAGGCCTTCACTCGACCCATGAACGAGTCGATCCACGCAGTCGACGCAAACATGGACCCCAGCTTGGGGCGGATGAACACTTTCCATGGCTGATCTGCATACAGACGGGCGATTTGTGGTGCTGTGACCAGGTCCGCCCGCCATGCAGAAGCGGCAGGAGCTCTTGAAGCTGGAGGAAAAAGCCAGGGGTCTGGACGCGATAGAGACCGGGCTAGTATCTTCTTGGTCATGGCTGATCGGTGCAAGATACCGATCTGCCCCGGTGACCATGGCAAAGTGGCATCTGAAGTCAACGTCGGAAGGGGTCGATCTCCGATCAACACTCCTTTCAATCGGGCGTGATGGCGCAGCCCAGATGTGCCGGGCTGGAAGGAAGGCGCCGATCCGGTCAACTCACGCGTTCGTGCAACACCATCGCCTTGAGAGCTGATCACCTGATCAGCCCCCGATGCAGACTTCGCTGGAACAGGACCTCGGCGTCGATCGGATTGGGACTTGGAAAAAGCGGTGAGCATGAACTCAGAATCTCCCGATCCGTTTCCCAAGGTACTCTCCGGAGGAGATCTCTATATGCTTGGTGTGAGCGGCGCGGGGGCGTAAGGGCGGATGGGATTTTTTGACGGTGTTCGACGTATTATCTGCGTCCGATCGTTGGCTCGGAAGAAGCGCCTGCGTCTTAGCTTTCTTTTGGGGCGCCGCTTGCTTCTCCTCGAGTTCGGAGTCGCGCGCTACGCCCCGCGCCCTTGATCCCTTCGACGCGTCCTTACGCTTCTTGGAAGTTTTTGGAATTTGGAGTGTTTACTTTTAGCCAATGAGTGGCGTCGTTTCCGATCTTGGTGCAGATAGATCAGAGCGGCCGATGCAGATCGGTCAACGCTAGAGCCTGCAGCCAGACGCCGGTACAACAAGTCGGTCAACTGTTGGTGGCACCGATCTACGGTCGCCCAACGACGGTTTAACTCCTGGGTCCAGGCGTCCGATCGGCTCTGGAAGGACTCAACCTTCTCGATCTGGTCCTTGACCACCACCTGCAGCTCGCCGATCTGCCTCTCCAGGTCACCATGTTGGGTGCGGAGTAAAGTCCGATCGGACTGATCCTCCAACCTCTGACAGTTGACCAGCGCGAGCTGTTCCCGGAGGTGTGACCTGTAGGCCTCCAAACGAGACAGATCATGCCGTGCGCCTATCAGCCCGTCCAAGATCGGTCGGAGCTGATCGCAGTGGTCATGCGACTGCCGATAAGCCGCGAGTAAAGCGTCAAACGCTTTGGAGATGTCGGCGGTCAGCCGATTTGCACGCGAAGGAAGACTAGAGCAGATCCAAGACGAAAAACAGACCGATCAGCGTACCTCGCGTTGTTTGTTGGGCGATCTGGGCCAGGAGATTCGCGTTCTCGGCGATCACCTCCTGCAACTTCGCGGACATGGGGATCAATGTATCCACTTCCTTCCGCAGTGGCAAGAATGACGTATTCTTAACGTCCAACTGCGACTGAAGCTCCCGGACTGTCTTCCGGAGCTGATCGACCCCGATCTGATGCCCATCCGGTGTGTCGGAATCTGGAGTGTTGCGAGGGCTGTCAGATAGGGTCGATAGGGGAGGCGAATTGACATGGGGCGATTGGGAACACATGGCACCTGCAGGAGCGTCAAGAGAGGATACAAGATGATCAGGTGCACAAGGACAAATACCTGGCGAAGGCGTATTCGAAGATCTGTCCATCGGTGAGGAAGTCTGCTATTGTGAAGATCTGGGATGCCAACTGGTGGTGAGATCGGGTCGCTACTGTTGTGCGGCTGCGACCAGACTCAGGGGCGGCTGTGGAGAAGTGGATTCAATAATTTTAGTCACTTTGTGTCAGCGGCACGACGATCAGCTTATCAGCGATCGGATTGGTGGGAAACAAGGAGGCTTTTAAGCCTATCATGTGCAACAAGTGTCAAGAACGCAGATTTTGGAGGGTCAAGTGATATTCCGTGTACTTTACATATTTCATGTTTGTACATATTGGGAACCGTAGGGAGATAGGATTGGTAAGTTTGGTTTTTCCTTCTGAAAGTCTTTTGGTTTTTCCGTCTTTCTTGGTCGTTAACACCTCAACAAGGAAGTCGTTCGCATATTTGCACAGTACATCAGTCGCCTCCGCACGCCGCGGAGTGTTTGGGAGCAGAGGGTCGAGTAATCCGCTCTAGCTCATTATACCCGGCCGGGACGCGTTACAGACGCACTTGGCCCGCCGGAAGTCCCTCGACGGGAGTACGCATTGGTCGGCTTCGCAAGCCCAAGCTACACAAGTTTGGAACGCGTAAACAAGTTTTTGGATTGTTACGTGGAGATATCGTTCGTGGAGTTTGTCACGTTCTCGTTGGGTCTCCATATTGGAATATTGGACTTTTCTTCATACATTGGTTGGGCTCTACGATCGGTTAAGCGATCTGCCCTTTGGAGTACACTTACTCTAAGTATAATTGGTCTGACCGTACCCAGGGTGAAGAGTTCCGCCCAGGGTACACTACCCAGCACGGTCTTGCATTTTAGACCCAAATCAATTCAAAGCGACGATCCACCAAGTGTGCAACCAGCCCATTCCATCGGGTACACAAGGTGAGAGGGAGACACAAAAATCGGACCAGGCGTCCTATGCTGATGAGCGGTCGTCTGCTACCAGCGGACGATCAGATCGGATCGTAGGCGAAGGTTCGCGGGTTACCCCCCCCGTCAGTTGGAAGGCTGGGCACGATGGTGGTCAGGTTCTCGACACTACGGTGTTCGATTTTGAACTTGACTCCACCACTTAACTTGGTGTTGGATATGTTAGAAAACAACGTAAAGTATATTTTTCCACTTAATAGATCTTAACTACCTGGACTGAACACTTTTGACCAGGTAGGATATTTCGCAGGAGAAAGTAACTGCGCGACGGCTGCCACGCTGTGGAGATTTCAGCCAAGTTCGTAAAACAGATAAAAATGAGAAGTGTATTATATAAAGCTACTTTAAAAGATAACCATACCAAAGTGTATTCTAAAAGAGATGGTATCGTTCAGCGGTAAAAAAGGTATACTGCAGCGGTATTTTAAAATAGAATCAATCGTTCAATTATAACAACCAAGTGAAATCCAAAAATTGCTCACTCTCTTTATCTCTATAAACGTAGCGTCAATGTGTGTACTGGTCCACCCGATGAGCGAATGCTAATGAAGGGGCTGCATGTCGTGAGATGGACATCTATTGCAACACGTGCTGGGCTCCAGTAGGCTGGAAATACGTATACATTCGTCCTTCGTCGTTTTTTTGCTGTTGAGATTAATATTTGTGCTTGCCTTTGTTCTGATTGGTGCCTCCATGCAGAAAGTAGCACACAACGCGTCGGAAAGTACAAGGAAAGCAAATTCATTCTCGAGTTAGCCACGACAGATCAGCCGCCTTAAGCTGAGCGGGATTATGACAAGACGAATGAGAGAAACTAACGCAACTCCGTGACAAATAGCAAGTACAATCGCGCACATATCTTTACCACAAAGCTCCTCACTGTGTGTGTAGAAAACCGCTATACTCTATTGTTTATCTACGCGTTTGGCTTTAGAAGCTCCAACTACAGCGGCAGCCAACATAGAACGCGGGATCTCCATCTTGTTGACGTCACCGACCTTGCTATCACTTCTCATCTCCAAACTCTGTCGCCATTGGCAGGATTCTCTAAACAGAAGCAGCATCTTTCACGTCCTCTTCCACCAAAGCGTCTTCTTTTACTGGTTCGAATGTCGTTGTAAGATACGATTACATTACATCCCCCATGTGTCCATCACTCAAGATGTGTTCCATAATGGTCGAGTTGTGATAAACAATGAGCACCCTATCATTGGGAGGCGCTCATATATCGACGATATTACTTTGGGTCTAACAACCGGGACACTCTTTGCTTTATTCTTAAGAATCTTCTGTAGTCGTTTAAATATTGGAGAATCACTATAAGTTTGCCAAATAGTGCTTTTGGTAAGCACAGTGTGGAGTTTCTAAGCCATCGCATACCCGAAAAAGGAATTAAGGCGTCTACGCGAAATTTGGAGTCTATTGTAAAATGTCGTTTCCACGGACGTTAAAAGGGGTTCAGAGATTCACTAGTAGTTTGATATACTATCTCAGGTTTTTGATAATTTCGCGACGCTAGCGGCATCTCTGTATGAGTTAACAGAACTACAGCTAAGAGACGGTACCCAATTGGAGAATGCTGAGAAGTCGTTTCTTTGCTAAAGGATCGTCTTGTGAACGCACACTGTTACGACACATCAAGCGATCGAATCCATTATGTGTAACTTTATACACAAATACATGGGTGTTTGGAGCAACAGTGTGTCAGGAGTAAGATGTGTACTACATCCAGTGCGTTACGTCAGTAAGGTGTTTAAAGATGCTGAGACGATATATACAGGGGCGGAACAAGAGGTTCTGGCGTTACTCAAGACGTTACATGATGCCAGTCACATTTTGTTCGGACGACATATAACGGTTTATGCGAGATACTCTACGATGCGATGGCTATTTACTTCGAAAAGTTTAACGGGGAGAGGAATTCAGTGGGCGGTAATGTTGTCTCCATGGTCCATGGAAATAATACAAACGGATCATGAGGCTGTGGGCTTACCTGCGTTATTACCAACTTCTATAGTGCCTGTGGAGAAGATGGATGAAGTGTTAGAAGATATTGCTCCGCTGAAAACATTGAAGGATGTGCCAATCATTAAACGAATTCCTAGTCTGCATCGCCATAGCACTGGATATGTTTTATCATTTGATGGTGCGATGCGGATAAAGAACGATCCGAAAGGGGCTTTTGGAATGATCATACGGGAACTACCAACCTAGGCTATAGTATCGGCAGAATATGGAATTCAAGAAAACCTCACGGTGAATGAAAGCGAGTATCATGGATTAATCAATGTGTTACAACTTGCGCAAGACCACAACGTAAAGAAGGCAATTTTTTGGAGATTCTAGACTGGTAATCGGACAAGTCACTGGAGATTTACGCTGCAATTATGCATCATTATTGGTCTGGTTAGGCAGAGTGCGCTCACTCGTAGAAAGGTTTGAAGCAGTCAGTCTGGTACATGTGGCGCGCAAGTATAATCAAGCAGCTGACTTCTTAACACTGTGTACCATGAAAGAACAACAAGAAGGGAAAATTATAAGTACTCACAGAAAAGCAGATCTGCAACTGTTGAATCGTTTGCCAGAGTTGCTGTACGCCACTGCAGATGAGGTCCAAGAGAAGGATGGTGCAGAAAAAACAGAAAGTACCCTGTGAGTATGGCAGTAATTCCAGTAACGATGCTCAAGTTGTCACGAAGCAAAAATATATCTGGTAGAATGATGAATATTCGTCGCCGCACGTATTTGTGATCACTCGGAGTATGGGGAAGATAAATAACAGACAGCCTCAACACAGGAAAAATGTTAACGTTGGACAAGGGGCGGAAATTAATGGTGATTTATACTCTGTTGAAGGTGGTATGGTTGGATCCGAACAACATCAAAACGATGCAGAAGAAGATCCATATGAAAATGCGCAAACCATCAGAGTGGATCGAATCGCATCAGCTCAAACACATGAGAGTGGTGTAGCAAGGTTATGGCGTATTTACAACATGATGATAAGATAAATTCCGCCAGCGAATGGAAAAGGATAGCTCGACATGCGATCACTTATGTGTTGGATAGTAAAGGTGTCCTGTATTATGTCTCAAAAGCTCAAGATAAAACAAGAGATATGTGCGGCGATTGGTGGTACCGACCATACTACAGGAAGATGTGTTACATGCTTATAATGTGGAAATCGGTAGTGGGGCACATCAAGGAGTTGGAAACATTTATGCTCAGTTGAGATCCAAATATTATTGGAGAGGGATGTATGCCCATATTGAAAACTATGTTGCAGCGTGTGAGGATTGTGCCACAGCGAAAGGAAGGCCAAGATACCAGGAGCGCACTAGTGGAAATATTGTGGCATCGAGACCATTTTGAAATCTAAGCAATGGATTTTGCATTGCCCTTACCACAGACTACGATGGGACATGAGGCGTTATTGTGCTTAATATGTTTGTTCTCTGGATATGTGATCTTGTTTCCAGTGAGCACCACCACAGCACAAGATGTGGCCGAATCATAAATAGTGCGAGTTTATAAAAGATTTGGAGCACAAGAAATGATGAGACACGATAGAGATCCAAGATTTATGAGTTCGGTTTTCAGGAGATTTAATCTAATGCTAAAACAGAAGCAAAGGCCTACGTTATCATATCGACCACAAGCCAACGGTAAACAAGAAAGATCGGTGCAGACAGTGATCAAGGCAATAAAATATTACATAACGGATCCTGAGCAGAGCGATTGGGAATGAAAATGTAGCTCCGTTAGAGTTTGAATTGAATACTTCGGTAGATCTTGAACATTATCAAACTCCGTTTTATTTGTGTTCGTCGTAATCGCTCATCCAAACGTATGTACTATATCACACGTGTTTCAAATTTGCCACGTACTGGCGTGCGAAATTCCACTACAATTAGATAGCGCGAGGAAGTAGCGTAACAGCAAACAATAAATTCACAAACGCAAATTTATTATCCACAGTGTTTACGCAACTTAACGTGAGGAAGCGACTCAGATTAACAACCACGTGAATCGAGAAACGAAAACGTAAAGACAAATCCAAACTGGACTTGCAGTGTACCAAGTCTTCAAACGTAAAAGTCACAAACCAAGTTACGCACAGTAGCGCACTTGTTCTCCACTCAAATCACACGAAAGTCAAAAATCCAATTCAGAAGTGATTTATTAGTGTTAAGTTTATACCTAAAACTAATAATATGCAAATACACAAAGTTTTGTACTTAACCTAAAGTTATGCGCAATACATCACCTTTTCACTGTAAAGTCGCTGAAAGTCCAATATGGCAACGCGATCCGCTGCATGAAATGCGCGTGCTTCTAACACTACTTCTCGGCTTTTCCGTGAAAACCAGCTAGTCCATCGCAACCGCCGCTAATCGAAGACCTTCCTGCGCACGTTTCAGCTTCTCAGGATTCAAGGGCTTGGTAAAAACATCGGCTATGTTTGCATCCGTAGGTCGATAAGTTGCTTTAATCACACCATCCTTAGCTTTTAATAGCAAAAACTTCACCCGATATGTCCATGTGTTTCGTCTTTGAAGTTTTTCCGTCACCGTATAGCATTTTTATTGCGGCTTGGTTGTCGCAAAACAGCGTAATCGGCAGTTTCACTTCTAATCCAACTTCGTTTGACATCTCCTTGAAACCAATCAGCTCACATAGTGTCACCGACGCAGCATAAATTTCCGCTTCCATAGTGTAAAGAGAGACGCAAGACTGTCGCTTGGACAGCCAGTGCACAATGCATCCTTCCATAAAAATCACGCCACCGCTTGTGGAATTTCGATCTTCCTTTGATCCAGCGAAATCATCATCGCAGTACTCCAACAATTCCAACTTGGTCCTTTTCGTGTGATTTAGCATCAGCGTCCACCTCCAAACGCAACTTCATTTTTTGACGTGCCCTTGAGAAAACGTAAAATTCTCTGGGCCGTCACCAAATCAAACTTGGAGGGCGCATGATCCCTGCGCGTAGCCTTATGTACTACATATGCAATATCAGGCCTGCAGCAGCGCGCGATCCAGAGCAAACTTCCCGTCAACGACTGGAAATTCTTGATCGTCGGCACTCCATCGTTTCCGCGATCTTTTAATCTTTCATTTCCTTGAGATTTTGATCTTCAAACTCGTCGCCGATTGGCGCCTTCACTGCGTTTGCGTCCTCCATGTTATAGACCTTCAGCAGGTCCCTGATCAAGACTTCTTGATCCATAAAGTAACCACTGCTTTCTTCGTACTCCACGCGCATACCAAGAAATTTCGAAACTTCGCCCAAATGTTTAATCTCCAAGTCCTTGAGATCCTCGAAAAAATTCATCACGTACACTTGCTTTGTTGCCGTAACTAACAGGTCGTCGACATTTACTCCCACCACGACCGTTTCAGCGCAAATCTTCTTGAAATACAAACATCCATCTGTGAAACTCTGCTCGTAACCTTGACTCAGAAGCTTCGAATGCAGGAGGCGGTTCCATTGCCTCCCTGCCTGCTTCAATTCATATAGTGTTCTGTTCAATTTCAAAGCGACATCGTGCGTACTTCAAACTTGCGATTTGTCCAGCTTTTCTTGCTCGATTTTCATTCCACTGGTGGTAAACAGATATATATCATGTTCGTCCTCCAACGCTTTCACATAAGCGTTGGGGATGTCCCCATGCATTGCATGTACTTTCCATTTCCGAGCAAGCATTAAAATAAATCGGACGGTGGTCATCTCCATGACCGCGGCCAAGGTTAGTTCATAGTCGACCCCGAAACGCTGTTCGTTTCCACAGGCCACTAACCTCGCCTTGTAGCGCTCAACTTGCCCGTTAGCGTCGGTCTTCACCTTGAAAAACCACTTTGAATGCAGTGGTTTTGCGTCCGTCGGTTTGTTGATTATCTCGCAGACTTCATTTTCTTCTAACGCCTTGATTTCTTGCTCTATTGCTTCAATCCACTTATTTGCGTCTTGGCGACCCATCGCATCGCGATAATTCCTTGTGTCGCCCTCCATAATCATGTTTACCGACGCTTCCTTTTCTTCACCTTCGTCGTTGTCTTCTCTTTTGCTTTTCGCCTGAGACATGCGCTCGGCGTACTGGCGCGTGACATGACGATCCATCGTACAGCGCGGCTTTCTTTTAGCTTGTTTTTTGGTCCCCTTTTTTTCTTGAACCACGTTTGTCTCGACTTCCTCGACACTTGGCATCCCTTCAGCTGTTTCTGACCCTCGGTCTCTTGATGGAGATTCCGCTTTACATTTTTCGTCTTGTCCAATTCTTAGCTGCCTATTCTGCACGTCCGTAAAAAGTTTCCACGTTTTCACGTGCTGGGTGATCGTCACCTTCCTTTCGGCTTTCAGGTAAACCTTGAACCCCTTGGTTTTCTCGCTCCTGACGATAATCACTCCGACCTGCGCGCGATGCGCGAGCGTATTCTTTCCCGGATTTCTGTATACAGTGCACGGCGACCCGAAAGTCACGATGCCGACTAGGTTTTGCTTCGTTCCCGTTAGCACTTCCAGCGGCGACATCCCCTTGGTATTCGCGCTTGTCGGGGTGCTGTTCAGCACATAGGATGAATACCGCCGCATCCCCCGAAAAAAGACAGATTCAGTCCGCTTCCGAACAGCATTCACCGGGCCATGTTCATCACGGTCCGATGCATGCGCTCGGCCTTGCCATTACTAGCTTGATTCCCGGTCTCGCTTATCTGTCGTGCGATTCCGGTACTACGACAAAAGTAATCATCGTTCTTGAATTCCGCCCCTCCGTCGGTCCATAGAACGTGAATTTTACATCCAAAAGTTCTTTCAAAAAAAGCCAAAAAATGCCCGAATTTCTTGGCCGCAACGTCCTTGGTCTTGACCAGAAAAATTCTAACGTAATTGCTCTTGAAATCGATAAAATTAATCAGGTAGCGATTGCCCAATCCATCTTTTGGTGTGATGTTTTTGTACCCTTAAGGTCAGAACATATCACACCACCGATCCGATCGATGGGCGCATTCTCGCCGCTATCCTTCTTCGACTGGATATTCTTTGTCTGCTTTCTTTGCGCGCAGTTAACGCAGTGCCTTCGCGTGTCATCTGTAATCCGGATCCCGTATTGCGGGTCCTTGCCAATCTGAGAATTGTATCGTAATTCAGGTGGCCCATCCGCGTGTGGAAATGCATCAGCGTTCCACTCTGGATGTCCTGGTCCGCGGTGTAATTTTCTTCAGTCGGACATTTCTTTATACGTCTTTTCAGACGATCCACTTCACCTTCCACGGTGAACACGTTATTATCCGCGTGGATGTTAGTAATCGGGACGCGCGTGTCGTGCCTGACGAGCGTCCTTTTTTCATTTACGTAGTCAATAACAAAATCAACCTTCTCGAAAGCACCATACGAGAAAATATTCCGTGCTGCTCCTACGTGAAAAACATCCTTAATCTTTACGCGAGTTTCCGTGTTTCCATACACGAAACGAATGTACATTGTGCCCTTCTTGGTGATGACAAAACGTTTACCATCCACTTGATGGCACTGACGCGCTACAGTCTTTGCGTCCGACAAACATGTAAGGTCCGGTGTCAAGTGCATACTTGCACCGCTATCCAGGACTCATGTATCTTGGTCGCATGGCTCATCGCTTCCAGCGATCATTAGTGCCAAATCGGACCTTGGCGATTCTTCTTCTTCGGGCATTCCCGTTTAAAGTGCCCCTTCTTGCAACATGCGTAACAGCCACGATTTTTCACGGTCACGGTCTTCTTGGGCT
>CM047587.1:24670696-24683452 GCA_026184515.1 Peronosclerospora sorghi | reverse complement strand
ATGGTAAATTACATTGTCCAGTACCATCGCATCGCAGTTCGTGCCAACTGCATCGGCCACTGCGGTAAGGTAAAGGAAATGATCGGGCCAGCTCCTTCCAGGTGACTTACGTGCACCTAAAAGTTTCATGCCCTCCGCATGCGTTATACACACACTGAAAGCTGCGTGTATCTTGTTCATGATATGCCAGAGCGTTGGCTTTTCTATCCACCAGCTATGAGCAAGTCGGTCATAATACGCTTCTGCTGGGCCGGCCAAATAATGGCCCAGCAGTTCAGCCTTGATGTCTTCTAACCACTTGAGCCCGCAGCACTCTTCTGAAATGGTTATCTGCCTGAGGAATTTCGTTCCCCAGGCCCAGAAACCAGACCCCAGTCCCTTGTAGGCTTCAGTTACATCGAAAGCTCGAATCTGAAGTTTCTTCTCCTTGACTGCGGGTGGTCTTGGCGTCTTATATGCTTGCATGTGAACGTTCCCAGGGGCTACGTATGCCTGCTGGTACTGGTTTGCAGGTTGCTGCTGCACATAGACGTTCGGTTGTTGCACATTGGCTTTACCGGGGTTAGGACCCCCGCCCCTAGTGAACACATCCTTCCCAGCTTCACCGATGTTCTTGAAGCTCATTTTCCCGGTGCTGCCGGTGTTGCACCCATCCTTCTCCTTATCGCTTCCACCCAGGGAGGCCAAGCTCATCTTGGTGTCTCCCTTATATTTTGGCGCCGCAGTTTGTGCCGGCGCCCCCTGGGTAAATGACGATTTCAATTCATCAAAGCGATTTATAATATGTGCGAAAAAGCGCATAATATCCCCCGGTTTGACTGAATGATTCGACATGTCACTTCCCTTATTTGGGCTCATAACCTTTTCTTCGTAATCGCTTATCCAAACGTATGTACTATATCACACGTGTTCCAAATTTGCCACGTACTGGCGTGCGAAATTCCACTACAATTAGATAACGCGAGGAAGTAGCGTAACAGCAAACAATAAATTCACAAACGCAAATTTATTATCCACAGTCCTTACGCAACTTAACGTGAGGAAGAGACTCAGATTAACAACCACGTGAATCGAGAAACGAAAACGTAAAGACAAATCCAAACTGGACTTGCAGTGTACCAAGTCTTCAAACGTAAAAGTCACAAACCAAGTTACGCACAGTAGCGCACTTGTTCTCCACTCAAATCACAAGAAAGTCAAAAATCCAATTCAGAAGTGATTTATTAGCGTTAAGTTTATACCTAAAACTAATAATATTCAAATACACAAAGTTTTGTACTTAACCTAAAGTTATGCACAATACATCACCTTTTCACTGTAAAGTCGCTGAAAGTCCAATATGTCGACGCGAGCCGCTGCATGAAATGCGCGTGCTTCTAACAATTTGGTGCATGGTTGGGAACCCAGAACCACATTAGAAGCAATGATACCACCCAAGGATTTATCTATCACAGAATAGGATGCATTGTTGTGGAGACTGGCCACAACTAAAAGATATCTGAGAGATCAAGCACAGGCTTCTATTATACAAGAGAAATTGATGAAAGACAGAGCCCAACGCCATAACGAAGCAGTCGAGTCTAAAGTATGGTCAATCACCAAAACTGCTTACCGACCTGGCGAATTAGTATGGCTGTATCATGATTTGGTTATGCCAGGGTTGGTAAGGAAGTTGACGCATTTGTGGCATGGACCGTATGTGGTTGATAAGCGGGTAAATGTCGTGGTATATCGTTAGTGATACCAACTGCTGTAAGTCGAATATTCCAGCTGGTGCATGTTGCTGGGTTGAAACCGTATATCAATAAGATGAGACGGCCTCGGGAAAAGCTTCAGATTGAGGACACTCTGGACTTGGATGAGGCGATACTTACAGAAGATTCGTGTTATGAACCTAGTCGAGATGATGAATGGAAGGTGGAGAGCATTGTGGATTGTCGAGTAAAACAGCGAATAAGAAGCGGACTTTGGACGAAGGAATATCATGTGAAGTGGAAAGACACCGATGATATAACTTGGGAGCCAGAGGACAATCTCTCATGTACCGTCTTAGTAAACGAGTTTGACGCGCAGAGAGCTTGGGAAAATCGGCACTATGCAGCCCAGACAGCAGAAGAGGATACTGTGGAGGTTGAAATGTAAGATCCTCACAAGATAAAAGAAGTAAAAGAAGTAAAAGAAGAAAAATAACAAGAAATTCAAGAAAATAGCAAGAAGAAGAAAGATTAAGTAATACAAGACCCCTGAAGATGTAATACATCCCTATCACAAACCCATGTTGGTTGTGAAGAGTAGAATGCGGACCAGAGTTGGTTGCATTATGAGGCATAACAAAAGAAAAGAAGAATACAAAACAAAGATACATGTTTTAAACAAGAACTGGAAGTTTGTAGGAACATGTGGATAAATCACGTCGCAATTTAATTTTTAATGGCGCAATTTGTTTAACTATGACGATGGTTATATGGAGAGTGAGCCTATGAGTAATCCATGAATTAGTAATGAGATTTGTAACTCGTGTATTAAAGAAGAGTGTACGAAGAGATTCCCCTAGGGTCCCAAAGGTGCAAAACCTGTACGTCTATTGTAAAACAACGCGAAGAAACGCACAACAAAATGAAATGTAACGAAGGAATACCTGTCAAGGTACTAAAGGTGCAAAACCTGTACGGCAATAACAAGAGGATACAAGAGATACCTGTCAAGGTCCCAAAGGTGCAAAACCTGTACATCTATTGTAAAACAACGCGAAGAAACGCACAACAAGAATGAAATAGTACGACGAGATTCCTATCAAGGTCCTAAAGGTGCCCGATCCCCGCGTGATGAAGCTCATCATGATTTGCATCACCATTTGCGATTGATGCTGGATCGGCAATAACAAGATGATACAAAGAGATACCTGTCAAGGTCCCAAAGGTGCAAAACCTGTACTATTGTAAAACAGCGCGAAGAAACGCACAACAATAATGAAATCGTACGAAGAGATACCTATCAAGGTCCTTAAGATGCAAAACATGTACGGTAACAACAAGATGATACGAAGAGATACCTGTCAAAGTCCCAAAGGTGCAAAACCTGTACATCTTTTTATAACATAACACGAAGAAACCTGTGCATCTAGGGCAACCGTACGAAGAGATACCCAAGGGGGTCCAACAGGTGCACAACCTGTACGGAGAGTCACAAGATGTTACGAAGAAAATAAGTCATGGGGCAACAAACCTGAGCGTCAATGATAACCTTGCAAAGAGATGCCAATTAAAGTTCTGAAGGTGTAAAACCTGTATGGCAGTCAAAGAGACACAGAAGAAACGAAATTCAAGACAACTAGTTGGGCTTCGATACAACAAGGACAAAACAGAACATACGACATGGGGGGCAGGATCAGAGAGTATAAATTGGCCTACAAGTGTGACGAAGCACGTGGGTGAGCTACCTGTTGCATTTAGAAGATATATATTGAAGGAGAAAGAAAAAGAAATTGACTTACCGGGGCTGGAAGAATGCCTAAAGAATGGGATCACATACGGCGATTATTCTGGAGGTCAGAGTCCATATATGGGCCATGAGCAGGCCTGTTTATTTAGTGTCCGTAGTAGACGAGGACACTAAATATCACTAAATAATTTTCAGAATGGGCACTAAATAAGGACAATAAGTCCTTTATATATATATATATATATTTAAGTTAGCAAAGATAAGAGAACGAACTTGAGAACGCTTTCTAATACAATATAATACGTACATGGCACCGAAAAAGAAGGCCCCAGCATTCAACAACCAGAACTGCATTGAATATAGTCTAAAGGTAACGGCACGAAATACTATTTCTGGCGAGGTTGTCGCATTTCGATGCAATTTTTTCTCACATGCCGGTCGAGAGGAGAACGTTAAGGCGAAACGAAAGCGAACTACTAACGGCAAGCATTTCTACAAGTTTCGGGTCTAGTACTACAAGCAGCATTTAGAAGGCCAACACACTGTTGGATGGAATAAGTACCAGCAGTGTTCCAAGGACGAGAAGGAATCGTATTTTCGTAGCCGCCAGAATATCCAGAATACACTTATCCACGTTTCGAAGCTGAAGAATCTTTTGACCTCCTTATTGATCGACGCATTGTTGATGTCATCGTCGGCGATATGATGTTTGACCCAGATGACGAAGATGTTGCTCTATCTTGCGATCGCGCTCTCGGACTCTTCAAATTCTGAAAAATGATGATCCCAATGACGCCCACGCGAAGTGTGCATATTCTGTTACGATCAACTTCCCCAAACAATTCAGTCTTGCTCTGGGATTTGTATCCTGTGGAGCATCGTTAGAATGACATCGCGTCTTCTGTCTTTGACTAAGGATGAAGCCGGACTGGGTTTCCTATCTGGAATTTCTCACGGGAGGGTGTCGCAGTTTGTTCGCTTCGTCGTCGCGGAAAACCTGCAACAATTGTCGGACTGCTTTAATCGAATCTGGGTGTTCTTCTTCGGACTTGATTGTGGCAACAGTTCGGGAACAAACTATCTTGACCTACGCGTCCGCTTCAACTATTCTGACAAGCTCTACAATGTTCATGTACTTGCTATTCTCTTGCGTGCGAGCAAGACTGCAGTAAACCTGTTCAACACTAGCACAACGGCCTTGGATGTGGTGTGTCCTGAGTGGCGCAAGCTGCTCTTGGGCATAAGCACTGATGGAGAGAATGCCATGACAGGACGCATTAATGGTGTCGCAACCAAATTTCAGAATGCGTCTGAAGGACATGACATCTTTCGTATTTGGTGTCTATTGCATCAAATCGATCTTGTTGTCCAGGATGAATACAAGAAGCTTCTTGACGGTGATTTTATGGAGACATTGACTGAACTTATTGGCTATTTGAGACGTCAACAGAATCTCATTAGCGAGATGGACTCTACATGCCCGAATCTATCCTTTACCAGATGGTCCAACATGAACCGATCGACAGCTTGGCTAGTTGCACACCGCGAACGCGTCAATCGATATTTGTCTGAAAAGCGCCCTGCTAGTGCTCCACCTGGTTATTGGTACGTACAGAGCGGAATTGTATTCGAATCTCGCCAGCTACTAATTGATATTCTACAGGTGAGTTGTGCTGCATGCCTTAAATAATTTTACTAAGGTGGTACTGAAGGTAGTTTATCGCATTCAAGGAATAAGCACCCTGGTTTACCAGCAAACAAAAGAAATTAGTCGGCTTTTGCAACAACTTCGCGAGCGTTGCCCAGTCAAAGGGCCTTTGACAGAGCAGGAGGCTATCGAAGCTGACAAGACCGTGTTCGCTGTACACGGAAGATTTAGGGTGATTCTTTCCGATGCACGTCTGTTCATTGATGATATCGGATCATTTATAATGGAGTCAATGGCAATTCTTAATGATCAAGACTCAGAAAGAGTTGCGCGTTCGGTTGCAGAACTGTTTGTTGGCTCCGTTGATGGTCTAGCGTCCATCGTTGCTGAGAGACACGCTAGCAATGTATCCAGTTTAGAAAGACTGCCACCAATTGTCCCACACGAGCTTGTTAAGCTCCGTTGTAGAGAGTTTGCAGCGGTCCTTCTGAAATTTAAATCTCGGCTTACAAGAAATGGAAAGACAGGAAATGATATTCAAAATATTGAAAATGACTTTGCTGATCTCCGAGATGTTTATCATGATGAGCCTCATACGAAATCAGCAATCGAAGCCTGTGAGCTTAATGATTCATTTGAAAATTGTTGGGCGTCTGTTTATGGACGTTTCAAACACCTGCGTGCGTTGTTTGAAGGATTGGCCACGGTTTTCCCGAACACCGCTCGGGTTGAGGCTAATTTCTCCACAATCAAAAGGTAGAAGAACGCACTGAGATCAAGTCTGTCGGACTTCTCGTTGGAGGAGATCTTACACTGTCCAGTTTGACAACATCCAGTCGATCCTAGATGACTAAACGACCCTTTGGCAGACAGTATACAATATATAAAGCAGTAATGTTGGCAAGTGATAAACAAGTATGCATTATGGTTGAAGTACGTATAGCAAAATTCTAGAGTACGCGGCGTTTCTTGGCAGAGTTCATGTAAGGGTACAAAACCCACTCGTGCTCTGATGGCTTCTGGTCTAGTGTACCGAGTTTTACCTGATACAATTGAAGCTCAAAGCGAGGCCCGCACTCTTGCAACTCTACTTCACGCCCTGTCACTTTAAAGACGTGTTGACGGAATGATACAAAGTCGTTGTTGTTTGAAAACGTGATTACACGTTTTGCATCAGGCTTGGGCACACAGGAAACAAATGCTTTAAAATATTAGCATCTCGCTTGCCCTGCAATGAAATCAAAAGTTAACAAGATATGACAATCATTGCGGCAGTTCATGATGCGTACCAGCGGTGGGTGTATGCCTCAGAAATCGTAGCACGATCTTCAATGTCGTGACGCAAGACCTAGTTACTAAGCGAGAAGTAGGCCGTTGGGCCGTAAGGTAGATGACACACTACAAGTCCATCTACATAACCAAAAAGTTAGACCGAAGCCTCATGCTCGATAAAGCTTTTTTTCACTCACGTACCTGGCTCGCCACGGGTCTCCGTAACCAACACCAGGTCGGTAAAGTCATTGGCTCTCGCACTCTCGACCAACCGACCCAACAAAACAAAAAATAACAGAATAATATAGAAACTGCTGAATCACCCCGTTTACAAATCTGTACTAACGTCGCCCACGGTGTGCGCACCGCGATGAAGTCGAATAGCATTGGGAAAAATAAGGCGAATTTCCTGGGCGAATTGCTTTAGTCTCGAACTTGGCTCTCTAGATGTTGTAACGGCAATTTTGGGGTCAAACATACCCGCGTTTTATATTCGTCATCACTATGGTTCAGTGGCTTCTCATGTCCTTCGTCATCGATCTCCATCGTATGACGTAGACTCTGCTCTACACTGCGCAGTTCTGTAGGAATGGATTTTCCACTCCGAATGGCCTCCTTCAGCTGCTTCTTGTGCTCATATAATTCGCGCTCTTTTCCTTCTAGACCCTTACGATATACAAGTATTCGCGTTGGAGACGCACATTTCTTCGTACAGACATGGCTAACCAGTGTTTTATAAAGATGAGGAGGCGGTTAGTGTCCGTAGTAGACGAGGACGCTAAATATCACTAAATAATTTTCATAATGGGCACTAAATATGCCATTTAGGGTATTTAGAGTTTGGACACTAAATAAACAGGCCTGGTAATGAGAGCTCGCGCGTTACCTGTGGGGAGTTAATACGGAATGTCGAGAATTGTAGTGACATTGAGTTTTTTGGGTGTAGATTTCAACAAATCAGATGTGACCCTGAGCGGCCCTGAGATGTCCGTCTCGCGCCGGCCATCTCATGCCGGCCATCTCAAGACCGATTGAACTATGGAGGGTCTGAGTATGATTGGTGAAATATTGAATCTTGGGCAGAGGTTTCCACCAATTGAAGGCTAATGGTGCTATCTTCAATTGATTGCCAGAGAACCTGTTAAGTTAGGGCCGGCCAGCGCAGTCTCAGCCAAAACACAGTCAACACAGTAAATTGACCAGTGAAACACCTACCAAAGGCGTAAAGTATATCCAATTTGAGTTAACGTGGAAGCAAACTCGTTAAAAGAAGAAGACAACATCTGTGATTGCTTACGAATTCAACGGGGACGCAAGATGAGCAACACGGATATGATAGAGACACTATTAAGTTTGAGAGCGTTAGGAAAAGTAGATGACAAGGTGGGGAGATACAAGGAAGATGCTCCCATCTGTGAGAATGTAGTCCCAAAAACTAGCGAATCAACAACTACAACTGCACCAGCATCTACATCTATTCCACTATGCACCAACGAAGAAGAGGAAGAGTTATTGAGGATATTATGTGCAAGCGAAAGTCTGTAAATCTCAGTTCATGATGTATATGACTTATATAATCAGCAATGCCACGCGAAAGGATGGACCAAAAGGACTAAGAGAGGGGTCATATCTAAGCTAGGGTGACTTGGAGTTAAACGCAAACGTGGTGTTGAGTGGGAAGAGAGTGAAGTGAAATGGTTGACAAGTATGATAGAACAGAAGCTACTGCCGCAGAAATAGTTGAGCAATATCCATTAAATTTACCGCAATCTAAGAAGATACGCACTATAGAAGCTGTGCGGAAGAAGATGCGAATATTGTGTCGTTCCGAAAAGAACAAAACCCAGACACTACCGAGCCAAGAAAAGATTCGACGTGCACCTAAAGAAAACAGCAGGAAATGGACGAAACGAGAAGATGCCATATTAGTAAAAGCGCAGAAATGTAGAGATGTGGATGCTAAAGTTATCGCTAAAAGTTTCATGACTCCGCAAACACGACTGGACGTAATCACATGCCAAGAACAGAAAGTGGAATTAAGCATAGAATCATCTGACTAAAGAACAAGCCGTATAACACCAAACACTCATTCATATAGCCAATGACCTCATCGGAACAAGGAAGTATTGTGGGCAATGATCAAGAACAGAGTCTTTATGATCACACAATGTCCAAGAGGTATAGATCAGGATCAGAAGAGAAAGACGAGTCAAAGCAATTTATCGAGCTTACATCGAATCAACTAGAGCAACAGTTAATGACCAGCGAGGATGTGAATGTAGAAGTCACAGATATAGAGAATCACACCGTGGTGACCAAGAAACTTAACGCTATGGGTGGACAGACGATGGGAGCACCACTAGATGATGAGGAATCTAGATGCACCGTAGATTGTGATGAAGAAGAAAAGCCAAATCTTTCGATGGTGGTGAATTTGGTCGACTCGACAGAAGATTTGGAATCCATTTCAAGTAATGTTGATGAGGAGGATTTGGTATCTAGAGAAAATGAGCTGTCCTATAACAAGGGTTGTGAGGTATTGGAAGAGGAGGATAAAGGTACCACGGAAGTTGTTGAATTATCTACAATCGCAGAGTGGACATGATGTGTTATGTGGAGAAGTCTTGCATCAAATCACTCCAATTATTGATATTGATGCGGAGGTGTCCCAAACAGTGGCTCAGAGAGCAGACGAGTATCGAAAGTACAAGCTCAATAATGGTTTGGTCACAGCAGAGCATCCAGAGTTATTGTGGCGTAGTGGATGTAAACCAGGGTCAACTGCGAGGCGAGTGATAACACGTATGACGGATGTTGTAAGAGAATGGTGTAAGGAGTTTGATAACTTCACTATTGACCCAGGATGTATTATTAGTGAAAACAAGTCGTTGGACTTACACAGAGAACCTGGTGGAAGACGACAAATCATTCGATCACCCCAGAAGATGCAAGAAACGTATTATTAGTGGTTACACTACTGTTAAGAGATTCTGAATCCTTAGTGGTATTACTTCGTGAGTGCTGGGGTGGTGGTTATGGACCTTGTAGAGATGACATATGTTGTCTGAAGTATGATGTAACTATACAACATTTTAACTATCAAGGAGAATGCAGACATTGGATATATCTCAAATCTCTGGAGGTGTACATGGACAAATTCACATCAGTGAAAACTACCTTCTCACTATGTGTTTGATAACACATTTAGAAGTATTTTGCGTTACCAACCCGATTCAATACGAGTGGGAGACAAAAGATGCTGTGTCAACGACTGAGCTTCATGTTTCATCTTACGGGATTGGGCAGTGTTTAGCCAAACGATAAAATACCTACGACAATGACCATGGTACCGATCATTTCATGCTATTAATGAGAGGGGTATTATATCTACATGTAACCGGAGATATCATGAATGAACATGTAACCACAGATACAGCAAACTTGAGGAGATATGATTATGGAAGATTATGTATCGTACGTCACGATAAGCTGAAATTTTTGGATTGAGGGAGTGTATGTTCCATCGGATTCCGATATATTATTCTGACCACCACTAGTGGAAGGGATATACAAAAAACATCTACGGGTTACGATGGTTACACACGACCAATATTATGAATTATGTCAGAAAATTTAGCATGGTGGATCAATTAACTAGAGAGCCGCCGTCTTCATTGTTACAATTGATGACTAGAAGAGAGATTGTTGAGTCTCTAAGGGCCGCATCAGTGAAACGAGATGGAACAGACACGTGTGTATAAGGAATTTTTTTATTTCAACATACGTTAGACACGGACCAGATGAAAGTGATACGGGCAGCTGTGGAGACAAAAGGAATTGTTCTATCTCGTGTTACATATGGATGTGGGAATAACTCTACCATTACATCTTTTGTGTCAACATTATTAGCAGTGTTCCCACATTTTCGAATTGCTAACGTTCGGAAACTAATGCAGCTATAGATGAAGATCTTGGAAGGTTAATGGTTTCCAATCAGATACAGGACCAGGCAATAGTTCGTTTGTGTGATATAAAAGGGTACTATGTTACTACCAGATGCTGAAGATTATCGACAAAGGTTTCTTTCGGAAATATTGCAGTGAGAGCGGCGTGCATTGGAGGGTCACGTGATTCGAAAAGAATTCCCTAAGATTAATATTGAAGTAGAAGGATAAAATGGAACAATCACGTGTAATTGTTCATACATTGGCACAATTAGGGCGACCGGATTTTCAAACGGTGTCTTATAATGTTATTATTAATGATGAAGGTTCCCAAACAGCAGAAGTGGCATTATTTCAGGCCATTAGACCAAATGTGAAGGTTCTCGTATCAGTGGGTGATCCTTATCAGCTGTTTTCATATTCTCATATAGATGAAAAGTTGAGACATCGGTTTCACAGTGGAGCTCGTCGTCACAAAATTACCTGGGGGTTGTTACACTCCATATAAACTTTCGCGCAGTCCGCGAATTATCACCTGTATTTCCTGAAACCACCATGACTGCAGAATTCAGGAGCCATCCGAAGATTACGAGACTGTTACAAGCATTGTATTGTGGTGGTGTCAAGTTTAAAATCTAACACCGTAGTGTCGAGAACCTGACCACCATCGTGCCCAGCCTTCCAACTGACGGGGGGGGGTACCCCGCGAAGATTCGCCTACGATCCGATCTGATCGTCCGCTGCTAGCAGACGACTGATCATCAGCATAGGACGCCTGGTCCGATTCGTTTGTCATATCACCTTGTGTACCCGATGGAATGGGCTGGTAACACACTCGGTGGATCGGTGCTGTAAATCGACTTGTGGTCTAAATGTGGGAGACCGTGCTGGGTAATGTACCCTCGGCGGAACTCTTCACCCTGAGTACGGATAGACCAGTTATACTCCAAGTAAATATACTTAAAAAGGCAGATCGCTCAATCGATCGTAGAGCCCAACCAGTACGAGAATAAAAGTCCAATACTCCAATATAGAGATCCAATAAGAACGTGATACACTCCACGAACGATATCTACACGAAACAATCCAATAACTTGATTACACGTTCCAAACGTGTGTAACTTTGGCTTGCGAAGCCGACCAATGCGTACTCCCGTCGAGGGACTTCCGGCGGGCCAAGTGCGTCTGTAACGCGTCCCGGCCGGGTATATTGAGCTAGAGAGGATTACTCAACCCTCTGCTCCCAAACACTCCGCGGCGTGCAGAGGCGACCAATGTACTAAGCAAAGATGCTACCGACTTCCTTGTTGTGAGTTAAAGGCCAAAAACTAACAACTAACCAATCCTATCTCCCTACGGTCCCCAGTATGTACAAACATGAAATACGTAAGTACACGCAATATCATGCGACTTACCAAAATATGTGTTCTTGACACTCCAAGCACACGATTGGCCGAAAATATTCCGTCCTTTCAGCCAACCAGATCGATCTTCCTTGAAAGCTGGTACAATGGTACAAACTGGTCAACAGTTTTCACTTGCACTTCACCACAGTATCCATATACTATTCGAGATAGAGCGGTTAAATCACAGGATTACTTAAATGCGATGTATTCGCTAGTCTTGAATTAATTGATTGGTCCAAACCAGCTGATCGCGACCCTTCTAGGAGGCGAAGTATCAAGGGCAACCGGGTTGCATGGATTAGTTCTCAAGAATAGATGGAGTAAACTGAACGTTAAGAATACAAGCATGACAATGTTATCGAGCTGGCGATTTTTATATTCTTGTTGGACCAGATACACGTCAAGCTGGAAAATGAACAGCGGAGAACGAATACTACCATAATCATTTCGCCGTACCAAAAACAAGTCACGGCAAGTGCAGAAGGAATTACGACACATGGGTTATGCGTAAGACGAATGTCTGGATATTGAGGTAGCGAGGCGGATATTGTTATTTTGTCCATGGTTCGATAACTACTCTAGGATTCCTGGGAGGATACCCCTCAAGATCTTTGGTAACCCTCAGCAGATCCCGTGAATATCTTTTCATAGTCGCGGCTCGCTATGTTTTTGAACAAGAAAGTACTTGGAAAAAAATGATAGACATATGCAAGGAAAGTGATGTTCCAGGTTTTGCCACGACTATGAAGTGATGTTCCAGGTTTTGCTACGACTATGAATGAAGATTCTGCACGTGAATATCTAAGGTAGGGCACTTAAGGAGTATTTGTGTGCGTGTCTTTTGCTCGCTTACGCTGAAGTTACGCAAGGGGCGATTGTGGTGAAGTAGCATTTTTGTTTCAATTATGGATGACATTGATGTGAGTCAGTTATTGACAGGGCTCAGTCGGTACAAAAGCAATTTCTACTATTGAAGTTTTGGGTAAGATTTTTGACCAATCAGATGCAACCCTGGGAGGCCGTCTCACGACCGATCGGATTATGG
>CM047587.1:24640498-24655420 GCA_026184515.1 Peronosclerospora sorghi | reverse complement strand
ACACCTGATCGACACTTTTTGCGAATCGTGATCGTGATCGCTGATCGAAAATCGCGCCAACTGCTACTTGAACGACTTCCGGTGCTTGATCAAGTCTGATCAAGGTATATTACGACTGGGCAGCAGTTTTTAGACCCTTATCGAGCCTTTCAGTACCAGATCGCACTTGCGATCAAGACACCTGATCGCATCTGCGATCAAGACAGAATATTGTTGATCGACGGTTATTAACGTCAGCCAAAGCCTGATCAAGCCTGATTACCACTGATCTACATCGTTTCAGCGCCTGATCGCGTCGGACTGCCGCCTGATCGCACTTGCGATCAAGACGGAATATTGCTGATCGTCGGTTATTAGCATCGGCCCAAACTTGATCAAGCCTGATCGCGGCTAATTGACGTGGTTTAAGCACATGATCACACGTGATCACGCCTGATCGCATCGGTTGTATCGTCACAAGTTAGTTAATTCAATCTTGCACCAAGAATTCGCTTTGCGCTGTCCCGCCACCTGAGGAGTGAACCACGCCTAGCCGTCGGGTACACAAGGTGAGCAAAAACACAAGCAGTCAAAGACATCCGTAGGACCCCCTTCGTTAGTCGGCAGTCTGGGCGCCGTGGTACCTCCTGATAAAGTCTCAAAAACTTCGATCAGCCGCTCCACCACACCAGCTCCGACCAATTCTAGAGGAGCTGGTAAGCGCACGTCATGAGCTGTCCCGTATGGAGGCTTATCAGTCCCATCTCCGGGATCAACTTGCCCTTGTTCGCCGGCAGCAGCTGGACGGACAGTTTGACACGACCACTGCGCATGCAAGGCGGCGACTTCGCGCGATGCATTGTCGAGATTCAGATTTCCATCCAAGACCAGACCGGGAAGGTCCGGTCTTATCAAGACAAGTCAGACGCTTGGACGCTAGAGACGGGTCGTCGTCAGGTGGCACTATACCAGTGCCGCCAGCGCTTGATGAACTTGCTTCATCCGTGTTCGGCTGATTCCTCCAGTATAGATTGGTCTGCGTCGGCAACCTTAGTCGCCTCAGAGCAAGACCAAGACCGCTTGCAGCAGGACCAAGACCGACACCGTTCATTGGCCGATATTCAGCAGCCCGAAATCGCACACAAATCGAAGAAGCGCGCGGACGCGCCGGGTAGATCGAGGGCGCGGGGCACTGCGCGCAAACCCAGACTCGAGGGGAAGCGTGCAGTGCCTCATAAGCGAGCCAAGACACAGGCGCTTCTTATGGATTCGGACTCGGACACGGGCGAAATCTACAGCCCCGCGGAAAGTCGAGCGCCCTCGCGTCGCCATCCAGTCCAAGTCACGAACGAATTTACGTGAAAGTTTCATCCAAGTGGCGTCGACATTGGGGTCAGAACAGAAGACCGGTTTGCCAAGTGACGCCACACCAGTATCGACATCAGCGAAGCCGGCGCCTTCGGTTCTCCCTGGGACATCCAAGCTTCACAAGTACGCTCTACTGAAGAACATGGCAGTTGACACCAGCTCCCTTCCGCCGTGGACGTTTGAAATAACCTTGCCGTGTTCGTCGGGGAAAATCGGCTGTTTGCGCCGGTCTACCCTGACCAAGCAGCTTCTGGTCCGGTCTTTCTACCGCCCGGACCTCTGGCTCTTTCCACAGGCCAAGAAAACCCCTGCCGCGTCTGCATGGAGGGCGGACTTGATTACGTCGGCGCAGATCTCCCGCCTATACGGCGATGAACCATGGAAAATTTTCGAACACCCCGAGGTAGGACTTGTGTTCCACTTGAGTCCGTGGATCGGCACTTTTCTAGGCGGGGTGAAGAATTTCAACAAGATCCATGGCCAAGCAATTTGGGAAGCGTCCCACTACTTGGTGCTTCCCCCCGACCGGGTGCGACAAGATCCGGCCTGGCGACGTTCCAGAGGAAGCGCAAGCGACGTCGAATTCTGGCGGGCGAGGCTTGGCAATCCCTGTGCCAGTACAATTTGGACGGGATGCGAGCGCGCGAGTGTGACGTCGACGTGTTCTTGTACCCGGTGTTACTCCACATGCCGAGGCGTCGGGTTGAGAAGACCACACTGCTGGCCGAAGACGGCATATGGTACCCCGGTCTTGATTGCGCTGAGCCGGTCGCGGACCTCAAGGATCCTTTGGTCCAGCTTGACCGGAAGGACCCCTGGTGTAACCAGTTTCAGGATCAAGTGGAAAATCATCCGTCGATGGTCATCGGCCGTCTGTGGGGCGAAAGCAAGTGAAGTCACAGGTAGTCGACCAGATAACTCGCAATACATGTCATCATTTCTTTTTCCTATATCCGATCGTCAAATCACTTGAGCTAATTTACCACTCTCTCCATAGTTGCACCGAACACGTTATCGTAAACAGTTCCACCTCCATCACGAAAAAAAGTCATCACAATCGTCATTCCGCTACTCCAATTCGTCACGGTTCATCACAATTTCACATCAACTCCGGACCTTCCACATCTTCACATCGGTCTAGACCGACCGATGCTACTGCATGTCTTGGTCTTGGTATTCATGAGTCTGCATCACTGCGAAGCGATTACTACTGAATCGTTCTCGTTCGATTTCTCGTAGAAAAGCCCCACAATTAAAGTCGAGCTCGTCGACCCAAGTTGATTCATCATGGTCCTTCCATCGGACCAGGTACTCTCGGTGAGTCCGACCGAACCTGGTCTTCTTGGTCGACCGAACATCTACGACCATCTCCACTTCAAAATCGTCTTCCTCTAATGGTCGTTCCCAACTGTCCTCCGGCAGTAACGCTTCATCGAAATCAAATCTTCTTTCTTCGTCTACCAGACAGGGAGTTTTGGGTCGACCAGGAAATTCTCGGACCAGCTTCAACTTGGACACATGCACGATCGGGAAGACCTTGTAATCTGTACCAGTTGTTACTAGACGGGCAGCGTGCTCACCGATCAGCTCGGCAACACGGAAAGGGCCGTGCCACATGTGAGCCAGCTTCTTCGCATAGCCCTCTTTCACTCGGTCTAGGTATAGCCATACCCTCGCCCCTGGTTCTATACCGTGGGGTCGGACCTGGTCATTGGTCCGGTCTGCCCGGTCTTGTGTGGCCTGACGCAGCTTTTTGTTGACTACTTCTTTTGCATGCTGGTAGTGTTTCTGGACCTGCATGCGCCAGCGTCGAGCATCGCGATCGCGGGTCCGGGTGCAACCGATAGGTATCGCAGCTTCCAGTGTCGACCGAGGGTACCATCCATATGTCAGATAAAAAGGCGTTTCTCCTCGGACTCGATCGGCCGACGAGTTGAGTGCAAACACCAGCCTTTCTGCATACTCGTCCCAATCTCGCTGGTCTGGGTCAGCTACGTACATCTTGATCGCCCTCGTTATAGTCTGCACCATGCGTTCCGCCGATCCATTTGCTTGTGGACGATATGCCATCGTCGCACTCTGTTTCTGGCCCAGCATGTTATTAAACTACCGGAACACCTCGGCCATAAAACCGGGTTCCCGATTGTGCCTGATGGCCTCGCTGGCGCCGAATCTTCGGAACACACATTATTTGTAGCTCTGGGCGATCTGCTCCGCAGACCGAGATGCACTTGCCTTCGCAATAACTAGACCAGTGAACAGGTCTACCCAGATCAGCAGCTCAGTGTTGCCGCGCGTCGATCTAGGCAGTGACGGTATGTGGTCCATCGCTATGACCTGGAAAGGGTAGGTAGCTTCGATATTTCCGGGCGATCGCCCCTTGATTACCGGTCTACCCTTTCCGGTCTCGAAATCCGTGCAACAGCCCACCTATTTCTGCACACTGCGGAAAAGAGCTCTCCAGTGGAAGTGGGACCTGATCTTGTGATAGGTCCTGCCTATGCCCTGATGTCCCCCTTCTAGACTCACGTGATAGTGATGAAGGACATCCGGCTGCAGCAACTCGGGGATCACTAATTTCGCCAATCGGTCCCGGTCTGCACTGTCTTGGTCGGCATCGCGGCAGTAATACAATAATCCATTATCATCCACTTCGTAGCTATCCGCGATCTTCATGCACTCTTTCGCTTGATCGTTCGCCAACTTGGACAGTTCACCACGCAGGTAGGTCTTCAGGTTCATAATCCATTCTTCTTCGTCCTGCGCCTTGAGTATCCGTTCCATCCTTAACTGTTGCACGGCGTATTCTTTCAAACTTTCCTTCGGGAACGGTCGGCGAGACTTCTGAGCTTTCGATCTAGTCGCGACCATCACATTCACCTGGACTGGGGCGTTCTTGGGTCCGATCACCTCTGGGAGCCTGTTTATATTCACCAATTCATCCAGAACGGCTTTCTCGGTGATCGTATCCCCGGTCTGGTCTTGCATGGCCTTGGTCGCGAGGTAGTCGGCGCTTCTGTTCCATTCCCGTTTCACGTGCAATAGATCGTGGTTGGGGTGGTCCTTCAATGCCTTCATTACTCGATCATTTAGCGTCCTTAGTCGTGGAGCCTTGCAGTCGATCTCTCCGGTGATCTGCCTGATCACTAGGTTGGAGTCACCACATATGATAACTCGCCCCTTCTCTTGAGACGACAGCAGGTCCAGACATAGAAGTAGACCTCGGTACTCCGCCTCGTTAACAGTAATATCCGGCGTGAAATCGGCAGCGGCTGAAACTATAGACCATTGTGGCAACTTCCACAATATGGCACTATAGGCGCCGACCTTCTTCTCACGCTTGCCGATCCGTCAAAACTTAAGACCAAGAGCTCTTCATCACGGTCGACGGTCGGTGGCGGTCTCGAAACTGACTGCCGAGGTTGCTTCCTCGGGGCAATCGCTATCAATGCCTCGTCCACTTCATACCGAGGGGTGATACTGGCAGTTAATGTGCCCAATATCTCTTCCTCGCCCCCGGTGCACTTAACGACCTCGAGGGTCCACTGCGACAATACCGCCGACCATCTGACTAGACGTCCGTCCATCCCATTGGCTGATAGTAGCCAGACCAAAGTAGACCGTCTTGACAGGACCTTTATAGGTCGACCGACCAGCAGGTTGTAACACACATCCAGAATTCGTAGCAACGCCAGAACTTCTTTCTCGACAATTCCATAGTTTACTTCATTTGGTTTTAGCGTCCGGCTCGTAAACGTGACTGGATGATACACACCATCGTGATCTTGCACTAAAGTGGCCGAGATAGCCCACTTACTGGCATATACAATAATGGTCGGCACTTTTTCGGGAGCGAAATGCTTGAGAACCGGTGCCGTCGCCATCATAACCTTCAACATACCAAAGGCAAACTGTTCACGCTTCATATGATCTTCGGCCTCCACTTGCGGACAAACTGCAGCAAGATCAGAGTCGGCGCCCTCCTGTAAAGTTACCCGATCTCCTTCGCGCAACATATGATAGTCAACTTCCCGGGCTCGTACAGCACAGCCGCGTAGATAGCAAAGTCTTCAATGAATCGGCTATAATAATTCATGCTTCCCAGGAAGGACTGCATTGCCTTCAGCGATATGGGGAACGGGAGGTTACTCAGCGAATCCAGGTCCTTGGGATTAGCCTCGAGACCATTGTTCGAGACCATATGGCCTAAATAGGCGACCTTGGACATACCCCAAAAACTTTTCACGGCACTGATAGACAGGTTCCAGCGGTCGCATGTCTCCAACAATCGTTCAACCTTCTCGCACAGATCTTTCCATGACGAAGCAGGTATCAGAATGTCGTCGATGTACGACCGCCTCCCTAGAACGGACGGTCCTTTTTCCCGATCGGGTTCACCCTCTCTAAACACATCATAATTTTCAACAGGGTCCCGATCGGTCTTGATCTTGAAGTGTCCGTAGAATGCGTTGTCTATCAGCCTTTGATAGATCTGGGGCGCGTTTTCAGACCGAACAGCATACGATTCCACTCGAAAGGACCAAACGGAATCACAAATGCGGAAATCTCACGGGCTCGATCAGTCATCGAGACCACCCAAAATCCGCTTGCCATGTCTATCGAACAATACCACAAGGTCTTGTCGAGGTCTTCCAACAGATCATTAATCAGCGGCATCTGGTACACCATGAGTTTAGTCAACCGATTTACCAGCCGATAGTCGTTGCACAGTCTGATGTCAACGCCGTTCTTCTTGATAACAATTACGATCGGCGAGGCCCATGGCGAGGTCTATGGTCTAATCATCTTGATGACCAACAGTCCTTTAATGAGATCAGAAAGCTTTTCACATACTGTGGCGCCACGCGTTGACATCGCTGGGAAATCGGCTTGGCATCTCCAACGTCAATATCGCAAATCGCACCACGGGCTGCAGGTGGTAAGGCATTGCCCTTTCCGATCAGCAGATGTCTTTTCTTCCATATGATATTCTTCAACTGCTCGATCTGGTCTGGACTGTTAAGGTCTTGATCACCCACTTGTAAATCATCCATTGTAACTTCGGGCGAGTCGGCAGACACTTCAGGGAGGACTGCCATTTGGCTTTCCAGCTCCTGAATATACTGTTCCCCGCCTTCATGTATACAGACTTGTTCATCTTCTGGGGCGATATCACCTAGACCATCTGGACCGGCTGAACGCCCCTGGTCTTGGTCGACGGGCTGTCCTTCACTGATATCGGTCTGATTAGGAATACCGTCATGGTCCGACCTAGCAATTTTATGTTACCCTTCTTCCGTTTCTTGCTCCGCTGTCGCCTGGTCTTGTGCTGACACCACGTTGACTAACCTTGTCTCGTCTACTTGATGGTCCACCGTTCCTGGTGATTGCGACGCCTTTCTTCGGACCAAAATCTTTTTTGGGGTGACATAACTTGGTCTTTCCACTAAAGGTGAGGTATCCTCTTCCACCGACCCATCATCGCTGATAAGATCGGTGGTCGATTGGTACGCCAGGTTTTGCCACTCGACATACCGCCTCGATCCAATCGAGACGAACCCCATCTTCCTTGGTACCTTCCCTTCTCCTAACCACATGCCGACAATAGTGTTATTGTCCAGTGTCAGCGGCTTGTCACCGATATTGGTAACACGGACAAAATCACGTCGATCAGCACTCTTTACGAAGGTCGAGACCCACCGATCTCCCCTGGTCAACCAAAACTTCCTCGAACGGAAACCTTTCTCGACCGGGGTATCGGCAGACCGACCAACTGGGATAGTGAGGTCTTGGTCCCACCGGACCAGATCGGTATACGAACCATACAGAGGTCTTCGACCAGCCAACAGGACCTGGACCTCATCCGGGAGTGTAAGCACTCCATGGGACAGGTCTAGGCGAATATAAGCTAGGAACATGAAATCCATACCTAGTAAAGCGTCCTGACCAGCCAACTTACCAACCCAAGCGCTGAAAAAGAAAACCAGCGATCCCGACAAAGTAATTTTCACACGCGTTCTTCCTTCGGTCATATAAGAGTTTTCACCGATCCCGACGCATTCTTGTCTCTGGGTATCGTCTATACGACATCCGACCTTAGAGCAAAGGCGGAGTCGATTATCGAGACTTCAGCTCCAGACTCGAACAACATCTTCGCTTTCTGGTTATTAATCTTGCCACAGGCTTTCGCCTGCTTGAACCATTTATCAGGCGCGTGATACTTCCAGTATCCGCGGGATTCTCCAGGCAGCAAGTCCAACTGCATAACCACCTTGGTCCGGGAGTACTCATCGGTCTTCAGACTGTAGACCGGATGGTCTCGGTCGACGCAATTTGGAATAGAACGTGTATTGTCGGTCTTATCCTCCTTGCCGACATATGCATAGATGTGAACCGTAGAACGCTCGGCACGATCCAGATTCCAACCTGGCGAGCGTTCTAGTTTAACATCTTTTCTGCGTCCGGCGGCAGCATCCCCGCGTGCTTGTCCGGCACGTACCACTTGCGTCTCATGTTAAAAAATTCTTCAATCATGCAGTGGCCGGCCTCGTGGATCTCTCCACATGACTTGCATACGACAAGGCAGTGGTCAGTCGGGTGGCCGCGTCTCTCGCAATTCTTGCACACCATCTTCTTCCAGCAGTTTTGACCATCATATTTGCTCGACCCACAGTGGGAGTACTTCTGACGAGGTCGGTCCGGATCGGATTTGCTTCCGTTCCTTCCCTTCCGGTCTACCTGGTCGGACTTCGACCTGGTCTTCAGAGCAGGTCCAGAAACATAGACGTAACGATACTGGTCTTCATCCGATGACTCCTGGCTGGATTGACTTCCACTTTCCCCTTCCGATCCCGTGATGTCTTCGGCTACGATCGCCTTGACCGCTCGGGTCAGTCTGGTACAGGGTCTCTTGACCGGATCCGTCTGGGTCTGGGTCTTGGATCGGTAGCGACCTGATCCACCAGCACTCTTCGTCCTCATGCTACGCGACTGCTGTAGCGTCCGTAGAGTCTGTTCAACTTCACCCGCGTACCTAAGACGCAGCAGAGTAAGCTGGTCCGCCAGTTCTTGATCGTCCAGGGTACTAATGTAGTGACCCACATGTTCCAGAGCAGCACCGTTCGGCGGGTTATTCTCTTTAATTGTTATGCCGGCACGAAGTGCAGCCACGTTCAACCGATGCAAATACTCGATCGGTGTCTCGTCGCTCCGCTTCTGCATATGGTGATACTTGCGGGCACTCGAAAATCCGGAGTTACAATATTGCCCTTCAAACTCTGCACATAGCTGGTCCCAGTCAGACCGGACATCCCGACCTAACTGTTGGATCCAGTTGGCAGCCGGTCCTTTCAACAAATCCCGGAAGATCAGACACTTTTCACTTTTCGGGGTCTGGTCTCGCAAGAACGCAGACTTGACCCGACCGAACCAAGACCGGGCCTGGTCTTCATCAGCATCCTTGCCAGTGAAGTCCTTGAGGTCGGTCGTCGCGGCCATACGGATGCGCAGAATCACAGCAGATCCAAAGTCGTAAGCAATCGTGGAGGATAGGTTAGCCTTGCGTAGCTTGCCAGCGCCCGTACCGTCTGACCCACAGTGGTCGTCAAGACCGCCGACCGACTCCATGTCACAGTCACTTGTCTTACTTGGTCTACGCGGTCTGGCCGGTTGCGGCTTGCGCTTCCCTTTGCCGACTTGCTTACCACTTCGAGTGGGCTTGTCCACAGATGTTGCCGATTCCAATCCACATCTCGGCAAACATTGGCACTTTGCTGGGTAGACCGGTCTTGGGCATGTGGCCGCAGAGGTGGTCTAACCCGGTCTTCCATTAAACGATCCATCATCGTCTCAAACATGGTTTGGACGTAAGCTGGAGTCATGGGCAACGTGTTGATACCCTCCTTTTGCGGAACTGAGGCCTGTTGGGGTCGCTGGAGCCCCGACTGGCAAGCAGCCCTTTGCTGCCGCACGTCCTTTTTTGTTCCGGCTGGGCATGGTCCACCCCCACGGTCATCCGCTCGACACTGGTCTCCAACTCTGATGAGCTGTTAGAGGCCGGTATTCGGAGACTGATAAACCGATTCGTCATCAGAACCAATGTCAACAAGCGCGTGGAGACTTCAGCGACCTTCACTGCTGCGGTGGGAGTTGGGCGGCGAACCGCCCCCACCAGTGGGACCAAATGGTCGTGGAAGGTCAACATCGACGATTGCAGCCTCCAAGTCTCAAATTCAAATAGTTTTTGGACATCGGAGGGGTTCTGCATTTTAATGCCAACCTCCGCCAACATCGCCACCAAATTCTTGACGAGCAGTCATTGTCGATCACTCTGGACCGGCTCGGTAGTGGGACCGAGAAGATGGTCGGGGATCCGGAGGTTCAACACCCGAAAGACCACGTCAAAACGAACAGATCGTTTCAGCTCAAAAATGTAATACATCTTGTTTAGGTCTTCTTCATTGATGCCTCCATCTCCGACCTGCGACTTTTCTTCGAAGTCGTCTTTGTCGGCCGGCATTCCCAACCCTTTCCTGGGAATCTTGGGAATCTTGGGGACCTTGGGGAGGTTGGTCTGATCGTTCTGATCAGCTTCCAAGTATTTTTTGTCTTTTGATTTTCCATCAACTTTTTTATGCACATACATAGGATCAGGACCAAGGTCCTGATCCTTTCCGGGACTATAGCAAGACTTGCTATAGTCCCGATCGGCTCCGGTGGGAGCCTTTTGGGGAGGAAAAAATTATTAATCCCGATCTGGTCCTCCACCAGGCCAGACCGGACATCGCCATCTTTATCGAGAACGAAGACGTAATGTGATAGCCTTTCCTTACGCCCTCTCCAGAACGATTCCAAATTCAAATCTTCAAATTCAATCTTTGATGACACCTCCTGGTGATATCCACGATCACCAAGTGATCCGGGCACACGCACCATTGTGGTGGAGTCAAGTTCTAAATCGAATACATTTGTATCGACAGCCTGACCACCACCATCGTGCCCAGCCTTCCAACTTACGGGGGGGGGGGTACCCCGCGGACCTCCACTCGAAATCTGGTCCGATCGTGCGCTGCTGGCAGACGACCGGTCATCATCCAAAGACACTTGGTCCGATTCACTTAAGTTCATCTCACCTTGTGTACCCGATGGAATGGGCTAGTTACACACTCGGTGGATCGGTATTGCAGTTCGATCTGATTCGGTCTTGAATATGAGACCGAGCTGGCTAGGTGTAACTAGGGCGGAACTCTTCACCCCAGGTACGTACAGACCAGAAAAACTTCCGAAAGATAAATTCCAATAGGTCGATCGTCCAAACGATCTAGACCTGACCAATACGAAATAATAGAGGGTAGACCAATCAACCGGTCTAGCCCCTGACCAATATGAGAGAAGACCAAAACCGGTCTAAACTCCAACCTAATTACAATAAGCCAATATGTTTACGTAAAGACCCAATATGCCCGTGAAACTCCACAAACGATATCTCCACGTAAAGACCAATACAGTGAATAGCACGTTCCAAACGTACTTGAGTTAAAGTGTCGAGATCGCCAAATCGTACTCCCGTCGAGGGACTTCCGGTGGCCAAAGTGCGCGTGCGGCGCGTCCAGACCGGGTATAATAGGTGAGAGGGGATAATTCAACCCTCTGCCCCCAAACACTCCGTGGCGGGCGGAGGCGACTAGTGTACGTGAAAAGAAGAACGGCGACCCCTTGCTACGGTGTAGACCAAGACCAGAAGAGGTTTTTGCCACTTATTCCTAGACCAAGAACCTTTACCGGGAGAATCCGTAACCAAAAGACTTCTACTTGGAAAAACCACAACCAAAAGACTCTTACTTGGAAAAACCACAACCAAAAGACTCTTACTTGGAAAAACCGCAACTAAAAGACTCTTACTTGGAAAAACCGCAACTACCAATAATACTACCTCCATATGGTCCTTAATGTACCCACACAAAATTATGTAAAATACCCACTGTCAGGTGATTCACCCAAGACCGGCGTTCTTGATACTCCTTGAATCTGATAGGCTAAAAAGCCCCCCTTGTTTAGACCAATCGAAAACTCGACCAACTGCCTTGACCAAAAAGTCACCAAATTTGTGGTACACTTCACCACACGCACGCCGGAGACAACTCCGGGAAAAACTGCTCACGCCGAAGCAGTTCACTGCAACCTCGTACCGAGCGCGCCACGGGAAACAGGCAAAGGGTGCCCATGTTGAAACCCTCCGCGAAGTTCCCTTCGTTCTCCTTCCAGGAGAGAATGTCGAAGAGGCAGAGCGGAAATTCCGCGCTTGGGTGGAAGGGGAAAAGCGTCTCCCTAACTTTTAGAGCTGTACAACAGCTATTCCGATCGTGACGTTCGGATAGAGAGGGCATTGCGCTTGGCGTTTGCCAGATCCAAAGCGCTGGGGCAATTACCTGCCCCTTATTGCACGCGCCGTGAAAGCGCCGTGCCCTCGATGTGGTGCCGGAGAGCAATGCACACTCTGCATCTGCTCCGGCGAACTCCCAACTACTGGGAGTGAAGGGGCTTTCCCCGCCCCTTTGGTCGCCGACTCACAGCGGGATTCTCCCGCTCGAAAGCTTCAACGACGTCTCGGCAGTCCTGCCTCAGGGGAGTCTCGGACTCCCACGAACTCTGTGAATGTGGATAACCCTTCTACGTCACCAGATACTGAGTTTCACCCCGAAGATGGCGTCGCGCCATCAGACGCTCCACATGGTAATGTGGAATACCCTCCAAATCGAGAACTAGAGGATGAGGTCGCGCAATTGCGACGTGAGGTTTACGATGTGATGTGATCGACACATCCGTCGCATCCTGGACGTCCAGTAGGGACTCCGCGATGAGGGGAGTGCGATTGATCGCATCGAAAGGCGGCTTGACTCTCTCAAGTCTGTCGTTGCGGAGCATCGTGGCCGCATTTTGACCCTGTCGGAGTTACAGCAACCTGCCGTGCCTTACGGCTATCCGACTTCCCAACCTCCTCCAAGAGGGAACCCGCCTCCGGGTTCTGGTATGGCTTAAGCATACCCACATAGCAGTTTGGATGCTTACGCATCGCCTTCGTGATATCCAAGGTATACGCCAGGCCCTTTCGGTCTAGCACGTTGAAGGGACCCACAAACCTGGGGCGCAGTTTGTTCCGTAACACGTTAGAAACTGCATGTGTAGGAAGGTTTTTAGCGTTTAATAAAAGACGTTCTCCTCCTTTATACGCCTTTCTGTTACGCCGGACCTGCGGTAGGCCTGTTCCTTTTGCTTGTCTTGGCTTTCCGCTATGGCATCGCAAACGTGTCGTAAGACACTAAGGCGCGTCGATAAAAACTTATCGATGTGCTTTCGCACAGATACAGGGCTGACATCTGGAAATCCTCCCCCCTCAATTCCTGGGCCACACACACGTGGCGTCAACGGAACCCTCGGATTCACTAATCCGTTCACGTAAAACGGGGTAAACCCCGTAGATACATGGACCGAATTGTTAATAGCAAATTCGACCGTAGGAAGCATCTCACTCCAACTTTTTAGAAAATCCGGATATATACTGTGAAGAATGTCCTCTACAGAGCGATTAACGCGTTCCGTTTGACTGTCCGTCTGCGGATGATCCGCAGTTGACTTGAGGAGATTGATGACCAGCACTTTAAACAATTCCCCCCCAAAACTGTCCCGTAAGACGGGGATCCTGTCCGATACAAGGGAATCGGGTAGACCATGCTGTCGAAAGACGCTGTCTAGGAACACTTTCGCTGTTCCTTGTCCATCAATGGACTCTGGCACCGCCGCCAGGTGAGCCATCTTGCTCAAACGGTCTACAAAGGCCAATATGCCGGTGTTAACGGCCTTATCCTTCGGAAAAGCGAAGATAAAATCCATACTGATGGATTTCCAACACTCCGTAGAAACGGATAAGCTTGCCAAAGGCGCCGCTGAATCTGCAGAGGGTTTGACCCTCTGACACGTCTCACAGGTGCGAATATACGCACCGACCCACTTATACATGTTGGGCCACCAATACAAATGATTAAAGCGTTGTAGGTATTTTCCCGACCTAAATGACCCCCGGTAGGGGCGTCATGTGCCTCAAAGAGGACTCTGTACTTTAGTTCCTCATCATGAGGAACTACCACCCGCGGAGTGTCCTCCGCGCTCGTGCTATAAAATAGCAAACCGTCACAGTACCTGTAACGGTGTAACCGAACCTAGCTTGACTCTACAATGTAGGCTCAGACGAGCCAAGTCCCTTGTCACCGAACGCGCTAATAAGCGCCGTACATTGTGGGTCTTTCTCATACTCCTGGCGTATGAGATCCACCGCAGACGAGGTGATGAATGTCGCGTGATCGAGCTCGTAATCGGGACGACGCGACAACGCGTCTGCAAGCAAGTTCTGCTTGCCAGGTTTATACTTAAACTCAAAGTTATACTCCGCAAAGAAAGAGAGCCAACGGGCCATCCGTTGCGAGAGATGAGGCGACTTTGTCGCTGTCCGTAAGGACGCGTGGTCAGTGTAAACCACGAACGGCTTTGAGCCGAGTAGGTGAACCCTAAATTTTACAAGATCATACTTCATTGCAAGTAGCTCCTTGTCATGAACGGTATAATTCCGTTCTGCAGCTTTAGGCTGCCTCGACTCAAACGCAATCACGCGTTACCTTCCTGCATCGTCTGCTTGTAACAAAGCACATCCGATTGCGAAATCGGAGGCGTCGCAGACGACACTAAATGGTTTCCTAGAATCTGGGAGAGCAAGAACAGTGGATTTCAACAAGCTCCCCTTACCGCTTCAAAAGCGTTTTGGTGTTTGGTTTCCCAACACCAATCTACGTCCTTCTTAGAAGGTCTGTCAATGGCTTCGCCATCTCAGCTTATATTTCGCTGTATTTGTGGAGATAATTGGATAATCGAAGCCACTTCCGTAAATATCTAAGATTTACAGGCGAAGGCCACTCCACAATGGCTTTCACCTTCGCGGGATCCGCCCGCACTTCATCCTTACCGATGAAGTATCCGAGGAAAGGAATTTCCTCAGCACCAAAAATACATTTGGATGCGTTTGCATATAGTTTATGCTCCCGCTTTCATTCGAGACCCGCTAGAAGGTGTATTAGGTGCGTCAGAACATCAGACGAGTCGCCTTCCGCGCGACTATGAACGAGTATATCGTCGAAGTACGTCTGAGCGTACTTTCTATGAGGGCGGAAGAGTTGAGTCAACAAGCGATTAAAAGTCGCTTGTGCATTTGAAAGCCCCTGTGGCATAACAAGCCACTCCCACAGCATGCCACTAGGCGTGTTGACCGCTGTAAGCGGAATATCGGATGCTAGCATGATCACCTGATAGTACCCGTCCACCAGATCTAAGGCGCTGTAAACGGTACAGCCTGAAATATTGTTCTGGAGGACATCCTTCCAAGGAATCGGAGTTTGCATTGGTACAGTATCTACATTCATCTTATTGTACGCATGAACAATGCGCCACTTTCCGTTCGGCTTACGAAGACAAAAAGTGGGATATGAATGGGGAGACTTGCTCTCCCGTACCATCTCTGCCTCTTCTTTC
>CM047587.1:24588623-24640398 GCA_026184515.1 Peronosclerospora sorghi | reverse complement strand
AGGTGAGCAAGAACACAAGCAGTCGAAGACATCCGGAGGACCCCCTTAGCTAGTCGGAAGTTTGGGCGCCGTGGTACCGCCTGATCAAGTCTCAAAAAACTTCGATCAGCCGCTTCACCACATAAAGACCTCTGTGGATAGGCGTGATGCGCTTTCAATAGATGGGGCAATTGACTCCCCCCATCTGGGTACCGAGACTAGTCCCGATGCCAGTAGTCAGCAGTCGTATCGGATGCTAAATAGCGTGATAGGTGTTTCACAGAAGGCGTAAGCCTGGAACGGTTGCCTGGTTAGGCGAACTGTCGTCGTTGGAGGATATGTCCTTCAACGAGTTTGAGACTGCTGTAAAATCAGGTGAACTCGACGAGATCGTCGTGTTGCGTCCGGAAGAGTAGTTAAACTCCTCATCCACGATGGACGAGTCCGTTTTGGTGCAAACCAAACAGGCATTCAATGCCCGAAGCGGTCTCAAGATCCTCGCGGATCCTGAGGACCCTTACCATTCCTTACTTAAGGAATTCGGAGATGTCATTAGTGACCCGCCGATGGGATTGCCACCGGATCGGGGAGTCCTACATGAAATTGACTTGGTTACTGGAACCAAATACTGCGTCACTAGGCAGTGGCCTCTCCCCAAGGAGCAATGCGACGTCATCGACGCATTCTTCAAGGGGAAAGAAGAGGCAGGGATGGTACGGGAGAGCAAGACTCCCCATTCATCTCCCACTTTTCGTGTTCGTAAACCGAACGGAAAGTGGCACATTGTGCATGCGTACAATAAGCTGAATGCAGCTACTGTACCAATGCAAACTCCGATTCTTCGGACGGAAGGATGTCCTCCAGAACAATATGGCAGGCGGTACTGTTTACAGCGCCTTAGATCTGGCGGACGGGTACTATCAGGTGATCATGCGAGAATCCGATATTCCGCTTACAGTGGTCAGCACGCCTAGTGGCATGTTGTGGGAGTGGCTTGTTATGCCACAAGGGATTTCAAATGCACCCGCGACTTTTAATCGCTTGGTGACTCAACTCTTCCGCCCTCATAGAAAGTACGCTCAGGCGTACTTCGACGATATATTCGTTCATAGTCGCGCGGAAGGCGACTCGTCTGATGTTCAGACGCACCTAATACACCTTCGAGCGGGTCTCGAATGAAAGCGGAAGCATAAAGTATAACAAACGCATCCAAATGTATTTTTGGTGCTGAGGAAATTCCTTTCCTCGGATACTTCATCGGTAAGGATGGAGTGCGGGCGGATCCCGCGAAGGTGAAAGCCATTGTGGAGTAGCCTTCGCCTGTAAATCTTAGAGATTTACGGAAGTGGCTTCGATTATCCAATTATCTCCACAAATAAAGCGAAAACTAAGCTGAGATGGCGAAGCCATTGACAGACCTTCTTAAGAAGGACGTAGATTGGTGTTGGGAAACCAAACACCAAAACGCTTTTGAAGCGGTAAGGAGAGCCTGTTGAAATCCGCCGTTCTTGCTCTCCCAGATTCTAGGAAACCATTTAGTGTCGTCTGCGACGCCTCCGATCTCGCAATCGGATGTGCTTTGTTACAAGCAGACGATGCAGGAAGGGAACGCGTGATTGCGTTTGAGTCGAGGCAGCTAAAAGCTGCGGAACGGAATGACAATAAAAATTATACAGTCTCTTACATTTATAGATTTTTGTGAGACTTGGAAAATTGGGTTTCAAGACCCAGTAAGCATTATCATTGTTAAACTATCAAATAAAAAACCCAATTACAATTAAACAAACATGAATTGATATGATAATATTATGACTAAATCCTTATTTTAAAATTAATTTGTTATCAAGCAAATCCAATGAAAACTCCTTAACATTATCCCGTTCATGATAAGGAGCTACTTGCTACTAAGTATGCCCTTGTCAAATTTAGGGTTCACCTACTCGTCTCAAAGCCGTTTGTGGTTTATACGTACCACGCGTCCTTACGGACAGCGACGAAGTCGCCTCATCTCTCCCAACGCATGCCCGTTGGCTCTACTTCTTTGCGGAGTATAACTTTGAGTTTAAGTATAAACCTGGCAAGCAGAACTTGCTTGCAGACGCGTTGTCGCGTCGTCCCGATTACGAGCTCGATCACGCGACATTCATCACCTCGTCTGTGGTGAATCTCATACGCCAGGCGTATGGTAAAGACCCACAATGTACGGCGCTTATCAGCGCGTTAGGTGAAAAGGGTCTTGGCTCGTCTGAGCCAACCCTGTCAAGTCGAGCTAGAGCTCGTTTACACCGTTACAGGTACTGTGACGGTCTGCTATTTTATAGCGCGAGCGCGGAGGACACCCCGCGGGTGGTAGTTCCTCAAAATGAGGAACTGAAGTATAGAGTCCTCTTTGAGGCACATGACCCTACCGGGGGTCATTTAGGTCGGGATAAGACCTACAGCGCTTTAAGCGCTTTGTATTGGTGGCCCAATATGTATAAGTGGGTCGGTGCGTATATACGCACCTGTGAGACGTGTCAGAGGGTTAAACCCTCTGCAAGTTCAGCTTCACCTTTGGCGAGCTTATCGTTTCCAACAGAGTGTTGGAAATCCATTAGCATGGATTTTATCTTCGGTTTTCAGAAGGATAAGGCCGGGAACACTGGCATATTGGTCTTTGTAGACTGTTTGAGCAAGATGGCTCACCTGGCGGCGGTGCCAGAGTCCATAGATGGACAAGGAACAGCAAAAGTGTTCCTAGACCGTGTCTTTCGACAGCATGGTCTACCCGATTCCGTAGTGTCGGATCGGGATCCCCGTTTTACGGGAAAATTCTGGGGAGCGTTGTTTAAGGTGCTGGGAACCAAGCTCCTCATGTCCACTGCAGAACATCCGCAGACGGACGGTCAGACGGAACTCGTTAATTGCGTTGTGGAGGATATTCTCCGGAGTTTATGTCCGGATTTTCCAAAACGTTGGAGTGAGATGCTTCCTATGGCCGAATTTGCTATTAACAATTCGGTTCATGCATCTACGGGGTTTACCCCGTTTTACGTGAACGTATTAGTGAATCCGAGGGTTCCGTTGACGCCACGTGTGTGTGGCCCAGGGCTTGAGGGGGGAGGATTCCCAGATGTCAGCCCTGTATCTGTGCGAAAGCACATCGATAAGTTTTTATCGACGCGCCTTAGTGTCTTACGACACGTTTGCGACGCCATGGCGGAAATCCAAGACAATCAAAAGGAACAGGCCGACCGCAAGGGTAAGCGTAACAAAGGGGCGTATAAAGTAGGAGAACGTCTTTTATTAAACGCTAAAAATCTTCCTACACATGCAGTTTCTACCGTGTTGCGAAACAAAATGCGCCCCATGTTTGTGGGGCCCTTCAAGGTGCAAGACCGAAAGGGCTTGGCGTATACCTTGGATATCACGAAGGCGATTCGTACGCATCCAACCTTCTATGTGGGTATGCTTAAGCCATACCAGAACCCGGAGGCGGGTTCCCTCTTGGAGGAGGTTGGGAAGGAGGATAGCCGTAAGGCACGGCAGGTTGCTGTAACTCCGACAGGGTCAAAATGCGACCACGATGCTCCGCAACGACAGACTCGAGAGAGTCAAGCCGCCTTTCGATGCGATCAATCGCACTCCCCTCATCGCGGAGTCCCTACTGGACGTCCAGGATGCTACGGCTGTGTCGATAACATCACATCGTAAACCTCACGTCGCAATTGCGCGACCTCATATTCCAGTTCTCGATTTGGAGGGTATTCCACATTACCATGTGGAGCGTCTGATGGCGAGACGCCATCTTCGGGGTGAAACTCAGTATCTGGTGACGTAGAAGGGTTATCCACATTCACAGAGTTCGTGGGAGTCTGAGACTCCCGTGAGGCAGGACTGCCGAGACGTTGTTGAAGCTTTTGAGAGGGAGAATCCCGCTGTGAGTCGGCGACCAAAGGGGCGGGGAAAGCCCCTTCACTCCCAGTAGTTGGGAGCTCGCCGGAGCAGATGCAGAGTGTGCATTGCCCTCCGGCACCACATCGAGGGCACGGCGCTTGCACGGCGCGTGCAATAAGGGCCAGGTAATTGCCCCAGCGCTTTGGCTCTGTCAAACGCTAAGCGCAATGCCCTCTCTATCCGAACGTCACGTTCGGAATAGCTGTTGTACAGCTCTAAAAAGTTAGGGAGACTCTTCTCCCCTTCCGCCCAAGCGCGGAACTTCTGCTCTGCCTCCTCAACATCTTCTACTTGTAGGAGAACGAAGGGAACCTCGGGGAGGCTCTCAACAACGGCACCCTGTGCCTGTTTCCCGGGGTGCGCTTGGTGCGAGGTGGCAGTGAACCGCTTCGGCGTGAGCAGTTTTTCCCGGAGTTGTTTCCGGCGTGCGATTTAACACGGCTGTACAGCCACAGGGCCAGGGATATGGGAGTCTAAACCCCTCTTTCCATCGTTTTTAGTCCTCTTTGGGGGGTCACGGGGACCCTTCGTCCTTGTGCGGCAAGCTGAAATTCCTGTGCCGCGCCCAATTCATTGGAGATGATCGCCTTCGGTGATCCGGATTTGTCATCTGACGTTGGGAAGGGTGTCGAAAGAGTTAGTGCATTTTCCCCACGTGTGGGGAATGTATTAGGCTGCCGACTTCGCCGTTCGGCGTTGTCGGAGCGGTCATTCTTAGGGACATATCCCCTAGTGCCTCCTCCTCCGAAATACCGGGGTCAGAATAGTTGTCATCCCCTTCTCGGGGAGAATCTTCAGCACCACTAAAGGTGTTCATTGTAGGCCAGAGTTCTGGAAATTGGAGTTCTCCAACTATAATTGATTATTTCGTGGCAATAGTCTTGATGGGGGAGGATGTAACGGGGTTACATTTGGTTACGTTGGTGTACGTAAGTACACAACGGTTTAGGTCAAGTATTGACCAGTCCGAAAGGTTCGGACTTATTGGTTGTTTTAACCAATCAGGGCAGGAGCCCTTGGTGAAGGCGTGGCAGCCTGCCACGTGTTAGTACACAGGTGGTGTACACTACATTTTGGCTAGGTACAAATTAAGTAAATTCTACCAAGTATTGCATATCGTTTATATTAGTTTATTAAGTTAGGCTAATTTATATTAAATAAATAAATCAGTTTACAAATACACTGAAGACTGCTAGGCCCACGACCCAGAACGGTCGCGCGCGCAGTAAGTGTTATAGCAAAAGGGAGCACCTCCCTTAACTACTCCCTACTAAGGGAAGCCTTGTAACAAGGCATTAGTGTTTACTAACCGTAAACTCAGGGAATCTTGGCCCCGAGTAAGAGCAATCTCCCACTAAGCCCTTATATAAGGGCGTATCGGCTAAGTAGCGGCGTATCGCCGCTTAAGGAAAGTCTTCCTCTGTGCGCTAGCCGCAACGTGCGTGTACGCACCGGCTACAGTCCTCGTCGTAAACAAGTTCGCCGTACTCTGATAATGCTGTGGTGGAGTCAAGTTCAAAATCGAACACCGTAGTGTCGAGAACCTGACCACCATCGTTCCCAGCCTTCCAACTGACGGGGGGTGGGTACCCCGCGAAGATTCGCCTACGATCCGATCTGATCGTCCGCTGCTATCAGACGACTGATCATCAGCACAGGACGCCTGGTCCGATTCTTTCGTCATCTCACCTTGTGTACCCAATGGAATGGGCTGGTTTCACACTCGGTGGATCGGTGCTGGGAATCGACTTGAGGTCTAAAAACGTGGGACCGTGCTGGGTGGTGTACCCTGGGCGGAACTCTTTACCCTGGATACGGGTAGACCAGTTATACTCCAAGTAAATATACTTCAAAGGGCAGATTGCTCAATCGATCGTAGAGCCCAACCAATACGAGAATAAAAGTCCAATACTCCAATATAGAGATCCAATGAGAACGTGATAACTCCACGAACGATATCTCCACGAAACAATCCAATAACTTGATTACACGTTCCAAACGTGCGTAACTTGCTCTTACGAATCCGACCAATACCTACTCCCGTCGAGGTACTTCCGGCGGGCCAAGTGCGTCTGTGACGGGTCCCGGTCGGGTATAACAAGCTAGAGGGGATTGTGGTGGAGCGGCTGATCAAAGTTTTTGAGGCTTGATCAGGCGGTACCACGGCGCCCGGACTTTCGACTGAAGAAGGGGGTACTCCGGTTGTACTTGACGGCTTCTGTTTATGATCACATTGTGTACCCGACGGCTTAGGCGTGAGTCGCTCTTCAGGTGGCGAGGATGGCACACTGCAATTCCTTTTGGCAAGAATGGGTTGACTTGTGATGAGTCGACTAATGCGATCAGGAAATAATCAGGCGCAATCAAGCTTGAACCACGTGCGATCAGTCGTGATCAGCAACGATCAGGCTTGGGCAGGCACTAAGAGTCGTCGATCAGGGGTGAGCACACCCGATCCAGCGCGATCAGGCGCTAAAACTCGCTGATCAGCTAGTTGGCGTGAGTTGTGAGCGGATGAGTGCAGGTCGCGAGTCGCGTGGTGTCGATCAGGTGTTGATCGGCGAAGGGGTACGCGATCAGGCAGCGGAAATCTTCACTGCCCGATAACAGAGCCTCCTTAAGCTTAAGCTTAATCCGTCAATAGAATACCCAAAAATACCTTGTATTCTAGACTTAAGCCCTAGAGGGACGGTCGATCGGCGCGTGCAACGGGCTGATCGACGATTACCACTAAAATCCGCCTAGTGTTCCCGTGGGGCGCTTAAAGCAGCCGAACATTAGGGGCCAAACGTGGACCAATGAGGGAAGAGGAGAGAGCGCAATGCTCGATCACGTTCCCGAGACCAAAAAACCTTTGAAAGAAGAACCGCTGGCAAAGCGGGCGAGTTGCGGGTGAGTTCTCACGCTCTACGCCTACCGGTGGGCCAAAAATGCACTAAGTGCTCCCGCCCGGGACGTAGAGGTATTTAGTGTAGGAAGGGAGGCCCTAAGTTTCCGTCCCTGTAAACGATCGGCGCGATCGTACGCAAAAGGAGAACTTTATTATTGCTTATATCCTAATATCTAGCAAAAACCTAATATCAACCAATCAGAACTACCCATTCCTACGCATTTTGTCGACCATTCACCCGCTTACCTTGGGGTTACCGTCAGGTAACCTTGCCAGTTGTCGCACCGTCTGAGACGTCCTATCCACGCCTAGTCCCTGTCCGCCACCGTTGTGTCAACAGTTGTACCGTCTGGATACGAACTATGGTACCGACTGTGGTGCCCACTATCGTACCACCTTTTGTACCGACTACGGTACCGACAAAATTTGTGGTACCCTCTACCACAGCTACGCCTATAGGGGTGCCTATAATTATGCCCCTAATTACGTACCAATTTTGTGGTACGCTTTACCACAGCCGCCCCTGAACCCCGTCCCAGCCGGACAGCGGTTGGGGTGGGGGTCGATCATATCGTTGCTAACTATTAGTAATGAAGGCCTCGATAACGGTCGATATCCATCAATCATGACGTCGTTGGTAGTGCAATCGGCACCCATCAATCTGCACTGTCTCCTTCGAGTGAGTCGCAGGTGAGCGGAGCATTGCCAATCATTCAACCGTAGCGTCCTCGATCAAGCCCTCGTGATCATCCATTATTGTACTTCTTCTGCGAGACTGATCATGGAGGTAACCGCAAGTGGCAGCTCATCACTTGACCGTTCCGCGGTCGACAACTTGGTCTCGGTGGTCCACCAGGCTTACGCGCAGCAAGAGACCATACGCGTGCTGCAAGAGACGATTCGTACGCAGCAAGAGACCATTCGCACACAGCAGGAGGAAATAGTCGTGATGCCCGACTCACTTTCCGTACTTGAAGACCCCACCCGCCGGCAACAGAAGCGGTACGAGTGCATCGCACGTAAGCCCGCCGACCGCGAGCAGCAGATCGAGTGGTTTCGCGAGCGAGCTGCACCCCTGCGCGACTTCTTCGTCACCACCGTTATCAACCTCAAATCCCGACTGAATACGTCCGAAGAGACCCTGGCCGAACAGCAAGGTCAGATATGCGAGCTGGAGGGTGCCCAGGACCGGAACCAGTATCTGCTGTAGGTCCGCAAAGAGACCGTCGATCATCAGGCGCAGTAAATTTCGTGTCTTGAAGCATCTCAGGATCACGCAGCGCTCGACCGACTCCGCCAGCGCCTGATCGCAGTGCAACATGAACGCGACCATGCTCTGTCAGAAAACCAGCGTTTGTCCGAGCAGCTGACTAAGCTCTCATCCAAGGCTCGAAAACGAAAGGTACAGCGTGATCGTATCCGGACAGAGCATGAAACCACTCTCCAAAAGATGAACAGCCTCTCCAATGCTCATGCTCGAGCCGACGAGCTATATGCACGTCTTGACACGGTGTCGGCCGACAGGGATGAGCTGGAGAGACTGTGCATTCAGAGTCCCAAGTTGAAGGGAGAACTTTCGGCTGCACGGCTTCGTCTTCACCACATGTCTGCGGAGCACGACGCACTTCGCCTCGAGTTGCAACGCGCTCAGGATGAGGCGAATCAACTACGAGCTCAATTCTTCGACGTCCAGTCCATGTTGGCGGGTGTTTCATCACACCTGCAAATCCCTCCGAGTGCCGGTTCCACTAATGCGGGGATTAACCCGGCTTCCAGCCCATCTGCTACTTCAGGTGGACCGTCTGCAAGCTCCTTCATCCGACCATCATCTTCCACCAAAAAACGCGCTCGGCGCTCCCAATCCACCTCACGGCCCAAGCGGCAACGTCTGGCCTCTGCCGTTTCCGGAAAGAGGGATCTGTCGCCCGACATTAATCCACCTGGTCGGCTGGGTGATACCGAAGGACATGCCCTGCGCTCACAGTCTACTTCCCGGTCCAAGCGGCAACCATCCATTCCCGATATGAGCTGGTCACGCTCGCAATCCACCTCCCAGTACGAGCGGCAACCTGCCATTCCTGATATGAGCTGGTCACGCTCGCAATCCAGCTCCCAGTCCAAGCGGCTACGTCTCACTCCTGCTATTCTCGATTTGAGCTGGTCACCACATGTTATTTGCCCGCCTGTCCAACCGGATGGTGTCCAAGGTGGTCCTTCCGCTTTGCGTGGCACGCAAATTCCGTCCAGTCCCACGATCAGCTAGTGGGGCAGCGACGGTCCGACGGATCTGGACTCCGCCGAATTCCTCTTTCCCCGGACAGGTGACTTCAAGTCACTGATATTGTTGCCGGGTGAGGCTACTGACGACTCCATCTCGCCGTGGACATCGGAGCAACTCAGCGGCTTCGATCTGGGTAGCGTTTCAGTAAAGAGGATGTTCGAGTACTTAACACGTCCCGTGGGATGGCTGTTCCCCACCGTCACGGACACCCCGGCACCTGATGAGTGGTGCAGTCACCTGATTACCCAATCAGCAGTGGAGTATCTGTACTCACAGCGCCCGTGGGATTGTTTCAAGCACATGCTGCAACCCATCTCATTCCGTTCGGTCGGCTGGTTTGTTGACTTCGAGGCTCGGTACCAGAAATTCCTGGACCATCACGTGTAGTCGATTTGGGAGTCCACCCATTACCTCCTCGTGGATCAAGACCTTAGAGAGAGCGACGCTTTTTTCCGAGAATTTTACGCGGGTCGACCCCAGCGTAGAAGCCGTGACGGGGCAGCGTGGAAGAGCTGCAGGGCTGCGATCTTGACATCTTCTTGGATCCGACGATTTCACACTGCGCCCGTAATAGCCCCTTGAAATACGCTCCGGCGGACGATGGCACCTGGTACCCAGGGTACCTATCGTACCGACCGCCTTCGACCTTGCAGGATGCGTTATGCGAGGTGGACGTCGTTGAGCCTTGACGACTCCAGTATTGCCTTTCCGCAGACGATCACCCCGGCAACAAGATTACCCGCCTCCGTCGCAAGTTTTACGGATCAAGCTGGCTCTCTAACCATCTTTTCTTCTTCCATCGATAAACATTCATGATCGTAATAGTTCCAATTGTTGCTTCATCGTTTTCAGTGTCTCCACACAAATCGCTCTTTCACAGTCTCAACTGTTATTACCTCATCACCACGTCGCGCAATATCCACCAAAAATTCACCACATTAAGCCAATCGTCATTTCCCCATTAATCGTAAGTCTTCAATCATAATTCCACAGTCCATTATCCGGTCATGCAATAGTGGGACTCTTCATCCACCTGCATTACATCAAACCGGTGTTTGGTAATCATCTTCCGTTCGAAGTCCTTGAGTAGGGCATCGCAATTCAGATCGACCTCGTCCACCCATGACGGTTCATCATGACCCTTCCAATATACTTGATATTCACGCAACGTTCTGCCGTATCTGGTTTTCCGACCAGATCGGACATCGGTGAAGCGATCAACTTCAAATTCTTCCGGCTCTAGAGTCCTCACCCAGCTGTATTCGGGTAATAGAGCTTCATCGAAATCAAAACGATCCTCTACCCCAGCTGTTAGCACAGCAGTAGGTCTATCTGGAAACTCTTTGAGCAGTTTCAACTTGGACAGGTGCACGACTGGAAATATGCGATGGTCGGTACCAGCTGTAATCAACCTTGCCGCATGATCACCAATTACGTCGTCGACCCTGAAGGGTCCATGCCACATATGCGCCAGTTTCTTTGCGAACCCTTCCTTCACTCGATCGAGGTACAGCCAGACCTTCGACCCCTCTTCGATCTTGTGCGGTGTCACTTGATCATTATGCTTCTCTGCCCGGCTTGTTACCGCTTGGTGCAGTCGGGTGCTCACTTGATCCCGGGCGTAGCGGTAGTCCTTCTGCAGCCGATATCTCCATCGACGCGCATCGCAGTCTTTACGCCGAGTTCCGCCCAGTTGTAATGTCGATTCCAACGATGATCGTGGGTCCCACCCGTACGCCAAATAAAACGGTGTTTCTCCACGGATACGATCTGGGGTCGAGTTCAGCGCAAACACCAGCCGTTCTGCATACGAACTCCAATCCTTCTGACCGACATCCGATACGCACATCTTAATCGCTCGTGTAATCGTCTGCACTGTTCTCTCTGCCTTGCCGTTCGCCTGCGGACGGTATGACATAGTTGCACTCTGCCGCTGTCCCACGATCTTGTTGAAAGCCCGAAATACCTCGGACATAAAGCCAGGTTTTAGGTCGTGTCTAATCACCTCACTAGCTCCCAATCGTCGGAACACACATTCTTCATAATTTTCAGCGACTTTCTGTGCTATACGAGACGATCCATCTTTCGCGATTACCATACCCGTGAATAGGTCAGTCCATATCAACAACTCCGTATGCCCATCAATCGAACGGGGAAGCGACGGGATGTGATCCATGGCTATCACCTGGAACGGGTACGTGGCCTCAATATTTCCGGGTGACGTCCCCTTGATCGTAGGTTGACCCTTCCCCGTTTCACAATCCACACACTGTCCAACGAAGCTTTGAACGCTACGAAATAGTCCACGCCAATGAAAGTAACGTCTGATCCGCTGATATGTTCGCCCTATGCCCTGGTGTCCCCCCTCCAAAGTCACATGATAATGGTGGAAGAAATCTGCATAGGGTTTCCGGTACGACCAGCTTAATCGAGGAGCGTCGCTCGTCTCGATCATCTTGATCACATATGGCTTTTCCTTTGGTCATTTTTCCGCAGTAGATCAACAACCCTTGGTCGTCGACGTCAAAACAATCGGCGATTTTCGCGCACTCTTTCACCTCGTCTGCGCTCAGCTGTGACACGTCACCATTCAAGTAACATCGCAAATCACAGATCCACTTTTCTTCGTCTTGCGCCTTTTTAACTCGCTCCGCCCTTATCCCATTTATGGATACCTCGGGCCATGTTGAAGATTGCGTTTGCCGAATGTTACGTGATCTCGTCGTCACCAGCACTTTTGCTGCCGTGGGATCTTCCTTCCAAGTAATCACCTCCGGCAATCTGTTAAGATCGTCTAATTCTTCCAGCTGTTTACCATCATTGATCTCACATCGTACCCCATCCTGCATGGCAGTAGTGGTGATATGATCGGCACTCTTATTCCACTTTCGTTTAACATGCAACAGGTCATGATCTGGCCATTCGCGAAGGAGTTTCAACGCGCGCTGTTGCAATACTTGCAACCGCGGAGCTTTACACTCTATTTCGCCACGCATTTGTCTGATCGCCAAATTCGAATCTCCACACACGATTATCCTTCCTTTGGGATATTACAATAATAGATCCTCCAAGATTAGCAGCATGTCCCTGGTACTCGGCTTCATTCACCGTGATGTTGGGTGCATGGTCCTCAAGTGCGATCATGATCTTCCACTCCGGCAGCTTCCACACGATAGCACCGAATACACCATTGCATCGCTTAGCACTCGCATACCCGTCGAAGCTGATCGCGTACAGCTCTTCGCCCTTCTCGACCGTGGGAGGCGGTACTTCAATCGTCTGTCGAGGCTCCTTGTTTGGTGCGATTGCGATCAAGGCCTCATCAAATTTCAGTGCGAGGAGTGATACTTGCGGCCAGCGCCCCTAGTACTTCCTCTTCTCCATGCACGCATTTCTTGATCTCCAAGTCCCACTGTGATAAGATTGCAGCCCATTTTCCCAGTCGTCCGTCTAGCCCGTTGGACGTCAAGAGCCACTTAAACGTAGATCGACGCGACAGGACAACGATTGCTTTTCCGACCAGCATCGTAAAGTAGACGTTAAGAATCCGTAGAAGTGACAACACTTCTTTTTCAACGGGGCTGTAGTTCAGCTCACGTTCTTCAGTGTCCGGCTTGAAAATGCGACGGGGCAATATACTTGATCATGCTCTTGCACCAACGCGTCAGACACTGCCCACTTGCTGGCATACACCACAATCACCGGCGTCTTCGCTTTGTCGAAATGGTGCAGAGTTGGGGCTGACGCAATCTTGGCCTTCAGCATGCTTAATGCCACTCGCGCCCTAGCTAATCGATCATCCTCATACGCCGTGCTCTCGTGGAACAATGCCTGGCTCTTTAGCTCTTGATAATCAATTTCTCGTAATTCATAGAGCACAGCAGCATAAATCGCAAAGTCTTCGATAAATCGACGGTAATAATTCAAGCTTCCCAAAAACGATTGCATGGCACGTAAAGTGCCAGGAAAAGGCAGATCGATCAGATCATCCAAATTCTTTGGATTCGCTTCCAGACCACGGACAGAGACGTGATGTCCCAAATAAGGCACTTCACTTCGCCCCCAGTACGATTTGACCACGCTGATCGACAAATTCCACTGATCACACTTCTCCAACAGGTTTCGCACCCTGTCACAAAGAGTTGTCCATGTAGGGGCCGGGATAAAAATGTCATCAATATAGGATCGTCGCTGCAACACAGACGGGCCTCGGGCTTGGTCGGGCTCTCCCCTAGTAAATACATCAGCCGTTTCGTCAGCACCGTCCTTAACCTTGAGATACCCATATAATGCATTATCAATCAGCCTCTGGTAGATTTGCGGAGCATTCTTCAGGCCAAAGGGCATCCTATTCCACTCAAACAATCCAAACGGAGTGACAAACGTCGAAATCTGACGTGCTCGATCGGTCATAGACACGACCCAAAAACCGCTCGCCATATCCAAAGAGCAAAACCACAACACTTTATCCAAATTTTCGAGTAGATCTGAGATCAGGGGCATTGGGTATACCTTAAGACGGGTGAGTTGATTCACCGCGCGATAGTCGATACATAAGCGAATATCAACCCCATTCTTTTTCACGATGATCACTATAGGCGATGCCCAGGGTGACGTAGACGGCTGAATAATCTTAGTAGCCAATAGCCCCTTGATCAAAGCCGATAACTTCTCGCGAAATTGCGGCGCCACTTTTGGACACTTTTGGGCAATCGGGCGCGCATTACCTACATCGATATTGCAGACCACTTCACGTGCAGCAGGAGGTAGTGCGTTCACCTTTCCGATCAGCAGATATTTCTTCGCCCAAATTATATCGCGAAGTTGGTCAATATCTCCTGCTGTATTGATCAGCGGGTCTCCAACTTGCAAATCATCCCTGGTCACTTCTTCGGTGCTTGCGGATACTTCGGGCAGCGTGGCAAGTTGTTTCTCCAGCTCTTCCACGAACAAATCTCCGCCTTCATGGTAGCATACTTGGTCATCGGTAGGAATTAAACCGAATTCACCGGTATCGGTTGAGCCGGTATGTTCAGGCATATCCTGATCCGGACCATCTCTTGTAACAAGTCGCTCAACTTCATGACAAGGGTCGGATCTTGCACACTCGGCTCCTGACTGCCCTTTCCTTGCACTTCTTGTACCTTATGCGGTCTTCCGGTCACTAATGTCACCGATGCCAGGGTCGAGTCCGCAGGTCGTACTAAAATTCCCTGAGGAATAGGGTACTCCTTTTTTTCGACCAAAGGACCTTGGCCAACACTTTCTTGATCGTCATGTGCTAAATCGGTAGAAGCTGGATACGCGAGATTCTGCCACTCTTTGTAGCGATTAGAGCCCACCGAAATAAACCCAGCGCGACGGGGCACATCATCCTTATTCATCCAAATACCTAGAACCATATTGTCATGTAGAATGATAGGATGATCGGCAATATTCGTAATACGCAGATACCGCTAATTAACCACGCACCTAGTCACAGTGGGGACCCAATCTTTTCCGCGAGTAATCCATAACTTCCGAGATCGCTGATCACGAATCCGGACCTCAGCAGATCGACCTACTGCGATCTGTTCGAACTAACCAAGTTTCATATAATTTCCACTCGAGCCATACAGCTGTCGGCGTCCTTCTAATGGGATGATTACTTCATCCGGCAGACTTAGTGCGCCGTGAGCGATGTCCAATCTGACGCCAGCTGGGATCATAAAATCCATCCCTAATAAAACATCTTGACCAACGAGCTTTCCCACCCATGCATGAAAATACTAGACCAAAGAACCCGCTAAAGTCACTTTAATATTGGTGCGTCCTTCGGTGAAGCACGCACGTTCCCCAATGCCAACACATTCTTGTATTTGACTCGTGTCGATCTGACAACCCACCTTACGAGCAAAGGTTGAGTCGACGATCGACACTTCGGCACCAGAATCGAATAGTAGCGTGGCACGTTCGTTATTGATTTTGCCGCTCGCCTTGTCTTGTTTAAACCAATTTTTTGGCGAGTGGTACTTCCAATATCCACGTGATTCACCCGGAAGAAAATCGACTTCCATGATCACCGGAGATCTAGAAAACTCATCAATACGGAAATTAGCCAAACATGGTAAATCAGGTTGATCACATTTTTCATTATCTTTCTCTTCGGCTTGACCAACCCGCTTCTTATCAACATATGCAAAATACACACCCCAGAGCGCTAATCTCGTACGAGATTCCAACCTGGCGAGCGTCATACTTTTAACATGTCTTTTGCTTCTTTGGGCAACATTCCCGCATTCTTGGTAGGGTTTTACCACTGTCGAATGCGATTGTAGAATTCCTCCATGGGGCCCTTGCCAACGTCATGGATTTCGCCGCACGCACGGCAGACGTACATACAGTGATCCGTCGGGTGTCCCTTCTTGCCACACTTCAGACAGGTCAGGCGTTTCCAACAACGTAAATTGTCATGCTTAATTGATACGCAATGGCTGCATTTCTTCATCGCCCCTTGGTCATCCGTACTTGATTCGCCTTGTTTACCGAATCGAGTCTCACTAGGTAGACCGTGCGTTACTGGTTGATCGCGCATAGCAGCAATAATGTAACGACGCTGGTCACCGTCACTTCCACTGTCATCAGAGCTTGACGCTTCGCTTCTAGACATCAACTTAATCGCGCGCACTGCTTTAGGCTTCAGCGCTGGGGTAGGTGACCGTTCATCACTGAATTTCTGACGGAATCGGCTGGTGCTTACCTTCTCCATTGGCTTGTACCAATTATTGCGCATACGCCCGCAGCGTTTCTTCCAGATCCGCGGCGGTATCCAGCCGCAGAAGTGCCAGTTGATCGGCTAGCTCGCGATTGATCAACGCGTCCAGAAAATGTTGCACATGTTCGCGTAAAATCGTAGGTGATCCATCCCTGATTGGCAACTTGGCCCGCAATCCCGCCACATTCAGCCGGTGCACATATCATGCGCCCTCGGCTCCCCACACTTTTTTGCTTTCTGATTGCTCAATGGGAGTTTCATCTGATCGCTGTTTCGTGTAATAATACTGGCGGGGCGCCGATTGGCCACTTGCACAGTATTGAACTTCAAACTCATCCACGAGACTTTTCCAACTTGATCGGGTAGCTCTACTCAGATCGTGATGCCAATTGCGTGCTGGTCCTTTTAGTAAATCACCCATAATTAAGCACTTTTCTGGGTCGGAGGCTTGGTCACGCATAAATGCCGACTTCTAACGACTAATCCAATTCCGCGCTTGATCTTCATCCACTTCCTTCTCTGAAAATTCTTTAAGATCACTGATCGCCGACATCCGAATCCTGGGAACCGGCTGTTGGTCAGGCATTCCAGGGTACGCTGTCGCAACCGTGGCGTGTAGGGGCAGAGTGGTTGGCTCGTCTGGGTCAATGTAATCACGCTGGGATTGTTGATCATGGAGCGAATATACAGATTCCATGTCAACATCTTTAACCGTGGACAATCTTCTTGACCTTGACTGACAATCACGGAGCAAATGCACTGATTCCATTCCACGTCCTTCACCGTCGTAACACTTCCTGGCTTGGGTTGGGGACTTTTTGTGCGAACGACTGCAGGTGCTGACTTGCCTCTTTCTTCCGCCAAAAAACTGTTTCATGGCCTTGTCGAAAAATGTTTGTAGCTGTAGGACCTGCGATGATTGATCATCATCTGCCTTGAATGATTGCGGTTCCCTCTTGATAACTGAAAACTTGGGTTGATCCTTCTGGCAAACTGTCATCCTGGTGACCTTGGGCTCCATACTTCCAGCACTGCTCGACTCCACTTCAGGTTCATCGCCTTCAGAAGGGGCAGATTTGTAACACGATTATCCCGTGTGTTCTGCCTCGTTAATCGACGGTCCCGCTTTAATCGTCAGCATAGTACGATGTGGCTCCACCCTAGCGGATTGACCCACTATAGGTACCAACAGTCCGAACATCTGCTCGGTAGTGGTCGCGACGTCTTCAGGGTTGAGATCGAATACTTCTTCGGCATCGTAGGCGCCTGTAGTCAGACCAGCTTGCTTAATCAGGCGTGTCAGCCCTAACACCAACTGTAGCCTGTCCTTTCGTCCGTTATTGGTCGACTAACCGGCTCGCTCAGTTTCCCACTGATCGTGACCCCGAGTAGGTTCATAATTGAATTTATCAATAAGAAATTCTTCAGCTCCTTCAAATAAAACGTCCTTTCCAAATCAGCTTCCGATGGTGGCATACTCGGTCAACTTTCATCACTTTCCGAACCTGGCGCCTTCGGCAACAACTTCGGTCGGTCCGGGTCATAGTATTTCACCAACGGCTTCCAATCCAGATCATCATATGCATATGTAATTGGCGGATCATAACTTGCGTTATGATCCGCAGGGGCTCCCGAAGGAGCCTTGGGAGGTGGTTGAGACTTCTTCTCCTCTTTTATCTCATCAGGATACCTCCTCAGGTCCTGATAATCAGCATTTCCTTTCTTCTTCAGACATGACGACGGCGAACTGCCTTCCATCGTCACAACCACCTCCTACTTTACCACCTTTATCTTCACTTCTGCTTCTGCTTCAGTTTTCACGTCCACATCAGCGCCATCTTGCGTAGAATCGCGGTGATATCCCGTGTCGCCCAAAGATCCGGGCACGCGCACCATTGTGGTGGAGCGGCTGATCAAAGTTTTTGAGGCTTGATCAGGCGGTACCACGGCGCCCGGACTGCCGACTGACGAAGGGGGTCCTCCGGTTGTCCTTGACTGCTTGTGTTTATGCTCACCTTGTGTACCCGACGGCTTAGGCGTGGGTCGCTCTACAGGTGGCGGGGATGGCACACTACAATTCCTTGTGTCTAGACTGTGTTGACTTGTGATGAATAGACTGATGCGATCAGGCGATAATCAGGCGCAATCAGGCTTGAATCACGTGTGATCAGGTTTGATCAACAGTGATCAGGCTTGGGCAGGCACTAAAAGTCGTCTATCAGCGGCGATCAGACGTTGATCAGGCTTGATCAGGTACTAAAAGTAGCCGATTAGCTGGTTGGCGCGAGTTGCGAGCAGCTGAGCGCGGATTGCGAGTTGCAGAGTGTCGATCAGGTGTTGATCGGTGAAGGGGCACTCGATCAAGCAGCGCAAATCTTCACTGCCCGATCACATAGCCTGTTTAAGCCTAATTCGTCAATAGAATACCCAAAAATACCTTGTATTCTGGATTTAAGCCTTAGACGGACGGTCGATCAGCGCGTTCGACGGGCTGATCGACGATTACCACTAAAAATCCGCCTAGTGTTCCCGTGGGGCGCTTCAAGAAGCCGAACACTAGCTGCCAGAACGTGGACCAATAGGGGAAGAGGTCAGAGCGCACTGCTCGATCACGTTCCCGAGACCAAAAAACCTTTAAAATAAGAGCCGCTGACACATTGGGCGGAGTTGTGGGTGAGTTCTAACGCTCTACGCCTACCGGTGGGCCAAAAATGCACTAAGTGCTCCCGCCCGGGACGTAGAGGTATTTGGTAGTAGAAGGGAGTCCCTAAGTTGCCGTCCCTGTAAACGATCGGCGCGATCGTACGCAAAAGGAGAACTGTATTATTGCTTATATCCTAATATCTACAAAAAACCTAATATCAACCAATCAGAACTACCCATTCCGAATTTTGTCGACCATTCACCCGCTTACCTTCGGGTTACCGTCAGGTAACCTTGCCAGTTGTCGCATCGTCTGAGACGTCCTATCCACGCCTCGTCCCTGTCCGCCACCGTTGTGTCACAGTTGTACCGTCTGACTACCAACTGTGGTACCGACTGTGGTGCCCACTATCGTACCACCTTTTGTACCGACTATGGTACCGACAAAATTTGTGGTACCCTCTACCACAGCTACGCCTATAGGGGTGCCTATAATATGCCCCTAATTACGTACCAATTTTGTGGTACGCTTTACCACAGGATTACTCGACCCTCTGCTTCCAAACAATCTGCGGCGTGCAGAGGCGACTGATGTACAGTGCGAAGAAACGACTTCTCGTTGAGTGTTAATGGCTGAAAATTAACGACTAACCAAAACTATCTCCATATGGTCCCCAATATGTACACACATGAAAATATGTTAGTACACGCAATATCATGTGACTTACCAAAATCCGTGTTCTTGACACCCCTCGCACACGATAGGCTTAAAAGCCTCCTTGATTTCCACCAATCCGATCGCAGATAAGCCGATCGGTGTGCTGCTGACGCAAAACGACCAAAATTCTTGAGTCCGCTTCTTCACAATCGCCCCTGAGTCTGGTCGTAGCCGCGCAACGGCAACGACCCGATCTCACCACATCCTAGACCTTCGCAGAAGCGGACTTCACCGATGGACAGATCTTCGAGTCCACCTTCGCCAGGTACTTGCCTTGTACACCTGATCGTCTTGTAACCTCTCTTGACGCTCGTTGCTGCAGGTGCCCTGCGTTCCTCATCGCTACATATCGATTCGCCTACCAGATCGGCCCGATCTGACAGCCCTCACAACACTCCAGAGTCCGACACACCGGATGGACATCAGATCGAGGTCGATCAGCTCCAAAAAACATTCAGGGAGCTCCAGTCTCAGTTGGCCATCAAGGATTCATCGCTCCTGCAACTTCGGAAGGAGGTGGACACTTTGATTCCTATATCCACGAAGTTGCAGGAGGTGATCGCCGAAAACGCACATCTCCGGGCCCAGATCGCCCAACAAACAACGCGAGGTAAGATGATCGGTCTGCTTTCCGTCTTGGGTCTGGTCTAACCTTCTTTTGCGTGCAGATCGGTTGTCCACCGACATCGCCAAAACGTTCGACGCTTTATTCGCGGCTTATCGGCAGTCGCATGACCACTGCGATCAGATCCGACCGATATTGGACGTGCTGATCGGCGCACGGCATGATCTGTCCCGTTTGGAGGAATACAGTTCACACCTCCTGGAACAGCTCGCGGTGGTCAACCGGCAGAGGTTGGAGGATCAGTCCGATCGGACTTTACTCCGCACCCAACATGGTGACCTGGAGAGGCAGATCGGCGAGTTGCAGGTCGTGTTCAGGGAGCAGATCGGGAAGGTCGAGTCCTTCCAGAGCCGATCGGACGCCTGGACCCAAGAGTCAGACCGTCGCTGGGCTACCGTAAATCGGTGCTACCAACAGTTGACCGACTTGTTGCACCGTCGTCCGGCTGCAGGCTCTAGAGTTGACCGATCTGCATCGGCCGCTTTGATCGATCTGCACCAAGATCGGACCCGACGCCACTCATTGGATAAAAGTAAGCACCCCGAAATTCCAAAAGTTTCCAAGAAGCGTAAGGCCGCGTCAAAGGGCTCAAGGGCGCGGGGCATAGCGCGCGACTCCGAACTCGAGGAGAAGCGAGCGGTGTCTCAGAAGAAAGCCAAGAGGCTGGCTCATCTCCCAAGCCCAAGATCGGACGCAGGTGACACGTCTATCATCACCAAATCGTGTGCGCCCTTACGTCGCCGCGCTGCTCACGCCAAACGTATGGAGATCTCCTCCGGACAGGACTCGGGGATCTAATCGGGAGATTCTGAGTTCTTGTTCTCCTCCTTGTCCAAGTCCCAATCCGATCAACGCCGAGGTCCTGTTCCAGCGAAGTCTGCATCGGGGGCTGATCGGGTGATCAACTCCCAAGGAGATGGTGTTGCAAGAACGCGTGAGTTGACCGGATCGGCGCCTTCCTTCCAGCCCGGCACATCTGGGCTGCGCCATCATACCCGATTGAAAGGGGTGTTGATCGGAGATCGACCTCTTCCATCGCTGACTTCAGATACCACTTTGCCATGGTCACCGGGGCACATCGGTAGCTTGCGCCGATCAGCCCCGACCAAGCAGATACTATCCCGGTCGATGTCCCGACCAGATTCCTGGCTTTTCCTCCAGCTTCAAAGGCTCCTGCCGCTTCTGCATGGCGGGCGGACCTGGTCACATCACCACAAATCGCCCGTCTGTATGCAGATCAGCCATGGAAAGTGTTCATCCGCCCCATGCTGGGGTCCATGTTTGCATCGACTGCGTGGATCGACTCGTTCATGGGTCGAGTGAAGGCCTTCAATGAAGCCTACAGCCAAGCGATCTTGGAGTCTACACACAATCTAGTGCTTCCCCCTAATCGCGCGCAGCATAATCAAGGCCTGATCTCATTCCAGAAGAACCGGAAGAAGCGCCGGAGTCGGGCGGGCAAGGCCTGGAAGACCCTATGTCAGTTCGTTCTGGGAGGGATGCTGGCCCGTGAGTACGACATCGACATCTTTCTATATCCTGTAGTTCTTCATATGACCAAGCGTCGGGTTGAGAAAGCCGGGTTATTAGCTGACGACGGCGTCTGGTATCCCGGTCTTCGACGAGTCGATCACAGACCGGAAGGACGCCTTGATCCAGATCGATCGGAAGGAGCCCTGGCGCAATCAGCATCAGAATTAGATCGAAGACCATCTGGCATTGACTATATGTCGTCTGTGGGGTGACTGCGAATCTTGATGCGGCAGTTAGCTGACCAGATAATCCATAATACATGTCATCATTCTTTCCAAATTCCTGATCACCTGATCACTTGACCAAATTTCATCACTTTCTCCAGCTTGTACCAACATGTTATCTCACACATTTTCCATCCACATCGCGAAAATATCACTACGTTCGTCACTCTACTACTCCAGTTCATCACAGTTCATCACACTAATTCACAAAATTCAGACCTTACACATATTCACACCGATCGATATACTGATCGGTGCTACTGCCTATCTTGATTTTCATCTTTATGAGTCTTCATCACCGCGAAGAGATTCCTACTGATTCGTTCTCGCTCGAACTCTCGTAGCAGTGCTCCACAATTTAGATCGAGTTCTTCGATCCCAGTTGCTTCGTCATGATCCTTCCAGCGGACCAGATATTCTCGGTGGGTGCGACCGAAACGCGTCTTCTTGACCGATCGGACATCTAGCACCTTTTTCACCTCGAATTTGTCCTCTTCCAATGGCCTTTCCCAACTGTCTTCCGGCAGCAAAGCTTCTTCAAAATCGAATCTCTCCGCTTCGTCCACGAGACAGGGCATTTTAGGCCGATCGGGGAACTCTCTGACCAGATTCAGTTTGGACACATGCACGATCGGAAATACATTATAATCCGTGCCGATCGTGATCAGAAGGGCAGCGTGCTCACGGATCAGCTCTGCTACACGGAAAGGACCGTGCCACATATGGGCCAACTTCTTTGCATAGACTTCCTTGACCCGATCGAGGTATAACCATACCCTCTCCCCTGGTTCAATACCATTAAGGCGGACCTGATTGTTATTCCGATCTGCTCGATCATGCGTGGCCTGACGCAACTTTTCATAGACGACTTCTTCCGCATGCTGATAATGCTTCTGGACCTGCATGCGCCAACGACGGGCATCGCTATCGCGGGTCCGAGTGCAGCCGATCGGTATCGCCACTTCAAGTGTGGATCGAGGGTCCCATCCATACGCCAGATAGAAATGCGTTTCTCCTCGGACCCGATCGGTTGAGAGTTGAGTGCGAATACCAGTCTCTCTGCATACTCATCCCAGTCACGTTGGTATGGATCGGCCACATACATCTTAATCGCCCTTTTTTGTCTGCACCATGCGTTCAGCCGATCCGTTCGCTTGTGGATGATATGCCATCGTCGCGCTCTGCTTCTGGTCTAGCATGTTATTTAACGATCGGAACACCTCAGCCATAAAACCAGGTTCCCGAACGTCTCTAATAATTTTGCTGGCGCCGAACTTTCTGAACACGCATTCCTCGTAACTCTGGGCGGTCTGCTCCGCAGATCGGGATGCACTAGCCTTTGCGATCACCAGACCAGTGAATAGGTCGATCCAGATCAGCAGCTCAGCGTTGCCGCGTGTCGATCTGGGCAGTGACGGTATGTGATACATTGCTATCACCTGGAAAGGTAAGTAGCCTCGATATTTCCGGGCGATCGGCCCTTGATTATAGGTGTGCCCTCTCCGGTCTCGCAATCTGTGCAACAGCCCACATATTTCTGCACGCTCCGAAAAAGTCCTCTCCAGTGAAAGTGGGCCCTGATATTGTGGTATGTCCTGCCTATGCCTTGATGTCCCCCTTCTAGATTCACATGGTAGTGATGAAGGACATCCGGCTGCAGCAACTCAGGGATCACCAGTTTCGCTAGTCGATCTCGGTCGGCACTGTCTTGATCAATGTCACGGCAGTAATATAGCAATCCAGTGTCGTCCACATCGTAACTGTCCGCGATCTTGGTACACTCTTTCGCCTGATCATTTGTTAACTTGGACAGTTCACCGCGCAGATAGGCCTTCAAGTTGACGATCCACTCTTCTTCGTCCTGCGCCTTGAGGATCCGGTCCGCCCTTAGCTGTTGTACAATGTACTCACTCAGCCTTTCCTTTGGGAACGATCGGCGAGACTTCCGAGTTCGCGGTCTAGTTGCTGCCATCACATGCATGCACCTGATCAGGGCTGTCCTTAGGCTTGATCAACTCCGGGAGACTGTTTATGTTCATAAGTTCATGTGGAACGGCCTCCTCGGTGATCGTCGCCCTGATCTGGTCCCGCATAGCTTGGGTAGCGAGGTTATCGGCGCTTCTGTTCCAATCCCGTTTCACGTGCATTAGCTCGTGGTTGGGATAGCATTTCAGTGCCTTCGTCACCCGATCATTCAGCAACTTCAGCCGTGGTGCCTTACAGTCGATTTCCCCGGTGATCTGCCTTATCACTAGGTTGGAGTCACCACATATGATGATCCGTCCTTTCTTTTCTGATGACATCAGATCAATACATAGAAGGAGTCCCCGATATTCCGCCTCGTTGACCGTTATGTCAGGCGTGAAATCGGCGGCGGCGCTATTATAGACCATTGCGGTAACTTCCACAGTATGACAATATAGGAGCCGACCTTCTTCTTCACGCTAGCCGATCCGTCGAAACTCAAGACAAGGAGTTCCGGATCCCGATCGACGATAGGTGGCGTCATCGAGATTGACTGTCGAGGTTGCTTCCTTGGGGCAATCGCCATCAGAGCTTCGTCCACTTCAGACCGAGGGGGATACTGGCAGCCAATGTGCCCAATATCTCCTCCTCTCCCTTGGTGCACTTGACGACCATGAGGGACCACTGTGACAAGATCGCTGACCATCTGCCGAGCCGACCGTCCATCCCATTGGCCGATAATAGCCAGGCCAATGTCGACTTTCTCGAAAGAACCTTTACCGATCGGCCGACCAGTAGGTTGTAGCACACATCCAAAATCCGTAGTAAATCCAGAACTTCCTTTTCTACGATCCCATAGTTAACTTCGTTCGCCTTCAACGTCCAGCTCTTAAAAGTGACCGGGTGGTACACTCCATCATGTTCTTGCACTAGAGTGGCAGAAATGGCCCACTTACTAGCCTACACAATGACGATCGGCATTTTTTCCGGATCGAAGTGTCTTAGAATCGGTGCCGTCGCCATCTTGGCCTTCAGCATACCGAAAGCAACCTTTGCACGCTTCATGTGGTCCTCTGCCTCCACCTGCGGAAAATTGGCGGGCAGATCAGAGTCGCAGCCCTCCCGTGAAGTTGCCCGATCTCCTTCGCGCAACATAAGGTAGTCGACTTCCTGGAGCTCGTACAGCGCGGCCGCGTAAATCGCGAAGTCTTCAATGAAGCGGCTGTAGTAATTTAGGCTCCCTAGGAAGGACTGCATTTCCTTCAGTGATCTGGGAAACGGGAGGTTGATCAGTGACTACAGATCCTTAGGATTGGCCTCCAGCCCACTGATTGACACCATATCACCTAAATAGGCGACCTTGGACATGCCCCAAAAACTCTTCACAGCATTGATCGACAGGTTCCAGCGGTCGCATGTCTCCAACAACCGTTCGACCTTCTCGCACAGATCGCTCCATGACGAAGCAGGGATCAGAATGTTGTCGATATACGATCGCCTCCACAGAACGGACGGTCCCCTTTCCCGATCGGGTTCACTCTCTGTAAATACATCATGGTTTTCGGTGGGGTCCCGATCGGTACTGATCTTGAAATGTCCATACAGTGCGTTGTCGATCAGCCTCTGGTAGATCTGCGGCGCGTTCTTCAAACCGAACGGCATACGGTTCCACTCGAACAGACCTAACGGCGTAACAAATGCGGAGATCTCGCGAGCCCGATCGGTCATCGAAACCACCCAAAATGCACTTGCCATATCCAGTGAGCAATACCCTAGGGTCTTGTCAAGATCTTCTAGCAGATCGCTGATCAGCGGCATCGGGTACACCATAAGCTTGGTCAACCGATTTACCAAACGATAATCGATACACAACCTGATGTCGACGCCGTTCTTCTTGATCCCAATCACGATCGGCGAGGCCCACGGAAAGGTCGACGGTTTAATGATCTTGGTAGCCAACAGTCCTTTAATAAGATCAGACATTTTTTTCGCGGTACTGTGGCTCCACACGTCGACATCGCTGGGCAATCGGCTTGGCATCACCAACGTCGATGTCACAGATCGCTCCGCGAGCAGCAGGGGGTAAGGCGTTGCCTTTCCCGATCAGCAGATGTTTCTTCTTCCATATGATCTTCCTTAGCTGATCGATCTGGTCGGGACTGTTGACATCCCGATCACCCACTTGCAGATCGTCCAAGGTGACTTCGGGCGGATCGGCAGACACTTCGTGGAGGACTTCCATCTGGATCTCCAGCTCCTGAATGTAGTGATCCCTGCCCTCATGTATACAAACTTGATCGTATTCCGGGGCAATATCACCCAAACCGTCCTGATCGGTTGCACACTGCTGTTTTCGATCGGCGGGATGCTCTTCAACGACATCGATCTGCTTAGGCGAGCCATCGTGGTCCGCCCCAGCAATCCCATGTTCCCCTTTCTTTATTTCCGGCTCCTCTGTCGCCTGTTCATGTGAAACCACCATGTTGACGAGCCTTGGCTCATCTGCTTGATGGTCCACCGTGTCCGGCGACTGCGGCGCCTTTCTTCGGACCAGCATCTTCTTCGGGGTTGCATAGCTGGGTCGTTTTACCATATGTGATGTATCTTCTTCCACCGGTCCATCATTGCTGACCAGATCGGTGGTCGCTTGGTATGCCAAGTTCTGCCACTCGACATACCGTCTCGATCGGATCGAGATGAACCCCGCCTTTCTTGGCACCTTCCCCTCCGCTAGCCACATGCCAACGATAGCATTGTTGTCGGGCGTAAGCGGCTTGTCACCGATATTGGTAAGTCGAACGTAATCAAACCAGCCGGCGATCTTCACAAAGGTTGGCACCCACCGGTCGCCCCTGGTCGCCCATAACTTCCTTGATCTGAAACCTTCATGGACCGGGGCATCAGCAGATTGAACGACTGGAATGGTGACATCTTGATCCCACCTGACCAGATAGGTGCCTCCGACCAGCTAGCTGGATATGGACCTCATCCGGGAGTGTAAGCACTCCATGAGACAGATCAAGGCAAATACATGCCGGCACCACGAAATCCATGCCTAATAGGGCATCCTGACCGGCCAGATTGCCAACTCAAGCGCTGAAGAAGTAAACCAACGACCCGATAGGGTGATCTTCACGCGCGTCCTTCCTTCGGTCATGTAAGAGTTTTCACCGATTCCGACGCATTCTTGTCTCTGGGTGTCGTCTATACGACATCCGACCTTACGAGCAAAGGCGGAGTCGATAATCGAGACTTCGGCCCCAAAGTCGAACAACATCTTCGCCTTCTGGTTGTTTATCTTACCACAGGCTTTCGCCTGCTTGAACCATTTATCAGGCGCGTGATACTTCCAGTATCCGCGAGACTCCCCAGGCAGTAGATCCAACTCCATGACCACCTTCGATCGGGAATATTCATCGGTTGTGAAATTGTAAAACGGATGATCCCGATCGACGCAATTGAGAATAGAACATGTATTGTCGGTTTTATTCTCCTTGCCTACATATGCATAGATGTCAAACGTAGATCGCTCGGCTCGATCCAGATTCCAACCTGGCGAGATTTCTAGTTTAACATCTTCTCCACGTCAGGTGTAAGCATCCCCTCGTGCTTACCCGGCACATACCACTTGCGCATCAGATTGAAGAACTCTTCGATCTTGCACTGGCCGGCCTCGTGGATCTCTCCACATGACTTGAACACGAAGAGGCAGTGATCGGTGGAGTGACCGCGTCTTTCGCACTTCTTGCATATCAACTTCTTCCAGCAGTCCCCACCATCATGCTTGCTTGACCCGCAGTGAGAACACTTCTTGCGAGGTCGGTCCGGATCGGACTTGTTCCCACTCCTGCCCTTCCGATCTGCCTGGTTAGGCGTCGATCTGGTTCTTGGGGAAGGTCCCGTGATGAAAACGTGGCGATACTGGTCCTCGTCTGACTCCCTACCGGACTGGACGCTACTTTCCTCTTCCGATCCAGTGCTGTCTTCAGTCACGATCGCCTTAACGGCACGGGCCGATCTGGTCAGGCGCCTCTTCACCGGGTCGGTCTGGGTCTTTCATCTGTAGCGACCCGATCCAACGGCGACCTTCGCCCTCATGCTGCGTGAGTGTTGCAGCGTCCGCAACGTCTGATCCACTTCCCCCTCATCTTTGAGGCGCAGCAGAGTGAGCTGATCTGCCAGCTCTTGGTCATCAAGGGTACTGATGTAGTGACCCACGTGCTCCATAGCGACACCGGTCGGCGGGTTGCCTTCCTTGACCACTATCCCGGCGCGAATTGCAGCCACGTTCAAGCGGTGCAAGTACTCGATCGGCGTCTCGTCGCCCCGCTTCTGCATATGATGGTATTTGCGGGCGGTAGAGAATCCGGAGTTGCAGTACTGCCGCTCAAATTCTGAACATAGCAGATCCCAGTCAGATCGGACATCCCGACCCAGTTCGCAGCCGGTCCTTTCAGCAGATCCCTGAAGATCAGGCACCGTTCCTTTTTTGGTGTCTGATCCTGTAAGAAAGCATACTTGGCACGACCAAACCACGATTTGGCTTGCTCCTCGTCGGCGTCCTTTCCAGTGAAATCCTTGAGATCCGTGGTCGCATCCATTCGAATGCGTGGGATCGCAGTAGATCCAAACCAAAGGCGGTCGTAGAGGCTAGGTTATCCCTGCGCGTTCTGCCCGCCCCTGCACCGTCTGACCCATAGTGGTCATCTGGATCGCCGATCGACTCCATGTCGAAATCGCTGTTTTTGCTTGATCGTCGCGGTCGGGATGGCTGCGGCTTGCGTCTTCCTCTGCCAACTGGTCTGCCACCTCGGGTAGCCTTATCCGTTAATGCCACTGACTCCATATCAACATCCCGGAAAGTATTGACATTTTGCCGGGCAGATCGGTCCTGGGCATGCGGGTGTGGAGGCGATCGGTATCGGTATCCCATAAAACGCTCCATCATTGCCTCAAACGTGGCTTGGACGTTAGCTTGGGTCATGGGCAGCGTGTTGGCATCCTCCTTTGGAGATACTGAAACCTGTGGGGTCTCCTGGGGCCCCGACCGGCATGCAGCCCCATGCTGCCGCACGTTCTTTTTATGCTCCCATGGGGGTACGGTCCGCCCCTATGGCATCCGCTCAACACCGACCTCCAACTCCGATGAGCTATTAGCGTCAGGTGGAGACTGATACAGCGACTTATCGTCGGAGCACACATCATCGTATGCTGCCGTGGCTTCAGCGGCGTTCAATGCCACGGTGGGAGCTGGGCGGCGAACCGCCCCCACCAACAGCACCAAATGATCATGGAGGGTCTACATTCACATCTCCAGCTTCCCAGTGTCCAGATCGAACAGCTTATGTACGTTGGCGAGGTTTTGCACTTTTATGCCGACCTCAGCCAACATCCCCAGCAGGTTCTTCACCAATAGCAACGGCCGATCGCTTTGAATCGGCTCGGTGGTGGGTCCGAGAAGGCGATCGGGGATCTGGGGGTCTATAATCCGCATGACCTGGTCTTCACGAGTAAATCGCTTTAACTCGTGGATGTAATACATCCTGGTCAGGTCTTCTTCCTTGATAACCCCATCCCCGACCTGCGACTTTTTTCCAAGTCTTCTTCATCGGGTGGCATTCCGAGCCTCTGCTTGGTAACCTTGGGAAAGTGGGTCTGATCGTTTCGATCAGTCTCCAAGTCGTTTTGATCTTTTATTTTTCCATCAAAACGTTCATTTAAATGCATAGGATCAGGACAAAAGTCCTGATACTTTCCGGAACTATAGAAGACTTGCTCTAGTCCCGATCGGCTCCGGTAGGAGCCTTATGGGGAGGGAAAAAAAAACTTATTAATCCCGATCTGGTCCACCACCCGGCCAGATCGGACATCGCCATCCTTATCGACAACGAGAACATAAGGCGATAGCCGTTCCTTATGTCCTCTCCAGAACGATTCCACATTTAACTCGTTATAATCGATTCTTCGCGAGATATTATCTCGGTGATATCCACGATCACCAAGTGATCCGGGCACGCGTACCATTGTGGTGGAGTCAAGTTCAAAATCGAACACCGTAGTGTCGAGAACCTGACCACCATCGTGCCCGGCCGTCCAACTTACGGGGGGGGGGTACCCCGCGAACCTTCGCCTACGATCCTATTTGATCGTCCGCTGCTAGAAGACGACCGATCATCAGCACAGGACGCCTGTTCCGATTCTTTCGTCATCTCACCTTGTGTAACCGATGGAATGGGCTGGTTCACACTCGGTGGATCGGTGCTGGGAATCGACTTGAGGTCTAAAGACGTGAGACCGTGATGGGTGGTGTACCCTGGGCGGAACTCTTTACCCTAGGTACGGGTAGACCAGTTATACTCCAAGTAAATATACTTCAAAGGGCAGATAGCTCAATCGATCGTAGAGCCCAACCAATACGAGAATAAAAGTCCAATACTCCAATATAGAGATCCAATGAGAACGTGATAAACTCCACGAACGATATCTCCACGAAACAATCCAATAACTTGATTACACGTTTCAAACCGTGCGTAACTTGCACCTACGAAGCCGACCAATACGTACTCCCGTCGAGGGAGGGCCAAGTGCGTCTGTGACGCGTCCCGGCCGGGTATAACAAGCTAGAGGGGATTACTCGACCCTCTGCTTCCAAACACTCTGCGGCGTGCAGAGGCGACTGATGTACAGTGCGAAGAAACGACTTCTCGTTGAGTGTTAAAGGCTGAAATTAACGACTAACCAAAACTATCTTCCTATGGTCCCCAATATGTACACACATGAAAATATGTAAGTACACGCAATATCATGTGACTTACCAAAATCCGTGTTCTTGACACCCCTCGCACACGATAGGCTTAAAAGCCTCCTTGATTTCCACCAATCCGATCGCAGATAACCCGATCGGTGTGCTGCTGACGCAAAACGACCAAAATTCTTTAGTCCGCTTCACCACAATGCCAATAACTCCGTTCTGAGCTGCTCAATGTCATCACGACCTGCAATTCGTAAATATATTATCTCTTTCTTGGAAGTCATTGTACAGCGAATATATTTACCTTGAAAGATTGCATGTCTCATATTCTGTTTGCAATTCGATACATCTTTGGGTGTAATGAGAACCCAGGGAACCTTGCTTCTCATAATCGCGACAACGGATTTGGGCTTGTTTCTTACATTGATCAGATTCTCCATTTTTGGTTTGCGTGAACTTCCGAGCGTGGGGGAGGTGAATCAGTTGGTCCCAGTTTCGGCGGTGATGGTCGCAGTGATTCAGGTTTATTGTGTTCAAGTTAAGTTTCCACGGACTTGCTGCCTCACCTGTAGCTGTCGAGGGTTTCACATAAACACGAAAATGACACGCTTTTTGTCAGCTTACTCCTCGTATTCTTTAAGAAATCTTCGCCAGGATCTCCGACATCTCCAGAAACCGGGTGGCCTGTTCACATTTAAATTCTTGGTTGACAGGAATTGTAGCCGGTGCGAACACGCACGGTTCAGCTAGCGCACAGAGGAAAGAAGACTTTCCTAAAGCGGCGGTGTGCCGCTACTTAGCCGATACTCCCTTATAAAAGGGCTTAGTAAGAGAGTACTGTCTTACTCGGGGCCAAGATTTCCCTTTGGTTTACAAGTTAGCGTAAGCTAACGCCTTAACACAAGGCTCCCTTAATAAGGGGGTAGCTAAGGGAAGGACTTCCCTTACACTACAACACTCACTGCGCGCGCGACCGGTCGAGGTCGTGCGTCCTGCAGTCTTTTGAGTGAAATGTAAACTGAATGTATATTTAATATGTTATTAGCCTAAATTAATTTAAACTAATGTAAACTATATGTAATACTAAGTAGAAATAACTAAATTCGTACCTAGCTAAAATGTAGTGTACACCACCTGTGTACTAACACGTGGCTGGTTGCCACGCCTCCACCAAGGGCTCCTACCCTGATTGGTTAAAATAACCAATAGGTCCAAACCTTTCGGACCGGTCAATACTGACCCCAACCGTAGTGTACTCCCGTACACAACATAACTAAATGTAACCAGAATGTAACCCTGTTACATCCTCCTCCATTAAGACTACTGCTTACGCAATAAATCAATTACAGTTGTAGAACTCCAACTGCCAGAAGCTCTGACTAACCATGAGCACCATTAGAGGTGTGAGGATGCCGACTATTCCGATAACTCAAAGGTGGGTGCCCTTGGGGATATCTCCCCAAAGGCTGACCACTCCGACAGCTCCGAACGGCGGTGTCTGTAATCCAATCTATTCCCCACGCGTGGGGAAAACGCGCTTACTCGTGCGCCGCCTCTACCAACTGCGTATGATGCATCCGGGTCGCCGAAGGCGACCATCACCAATGAACCATACACGGTTCATTTAGCCGATATGCCGTACCGGCACGGAAGGGTCCTCTTGACCCTCAAAAGAAGGCTAAAAACGAGGTGAAGAGGGGTTTTGCCTCCTATGTCCCTGGTACAGCGGCTGTACTGCCGTGAAATTGCGCGCCGGAAACAACTCCGGGCCAAACTGCTATCGCCTAAGCAGTTCACTGTCAAGTCCTACCGCGCGCGCCTCTTGAAACAGGCACGCGGTGCCGTCGTAGAGATCCTCCGCGAGGTTCCCTACGTTCTCCTACGGGACGAAAGTGTCGAGGAGGCAGAACGGGCATTCCACGCTTGGGAGGAAGGGAAGAAGCGCCTCCCCAACTTTGATGAGCTGTACAACAGCTTTTCCGAACCCGACGTTTGGGTAGAGAGGGCGTTGCGCTTGGCGTATGCCCAGGCCAAAGCGCTGGGGCAATTTACCTGCCCCCAGTGTAGTGCCGGAGAGCAATGCACACTCTGCATCTGCCTCCGGCAAACTCCCAGCTACTGGGAGTGAAGGGGCTTCTTCCGCCCCTTTGGACGTTGACTCTCAGCAGGATTCTCCCGCTCGAAAGCGTCAAGGACGTCAAGGCAATCCTGCCGCAGGGGAGTCTCGGACTCCCATGAGCTCTGGGAATGTGGATAACCTTTCCACTTCACCAGGTACTGGGACTCACCCCGGTGATGGCGTCGTGCCATCAGGCGTTCCACATGGTAATGTGGAGTACCCTCCGTATCGAGGACTGGAGGAGGGGGTCGCGCTATTGCGACGTGAGTTCCACGAGCGCTGTGATCGACACAGTCGTCGCATCCAAGATGCCCAGGAGGGACTCCGCAACTAGGGGAGTGAGAATGAAGCCTCGAGGGGCGGCTTACCTCCCTCGAGTCTCCCGTTGCGGAGCTTCAGGGCCGTACTTCAACCCTGTCGGAGATGTTCCGACCTGTCGTGCCTTTCGGCTATCCGACTTCCCACCCTCCTCCAAGAGGGGACCCGCCTCCGGGTTCTGGTATGGATTAAGCATACCAACATAGAAGGTTGGATGCGTACGCATCGCTTTCGGGATGTCCAAGGTATACGACAAGCCCTTTCGGGCTAGTACCTTAAAAGGTCCCACAAACCTGGGGTGCAGTTTATTCCGCAACACGTTGGAGACTTCATGTGTATGAAGATTCTTAGCGTTTAATAAAACAATTTCTCCTAATTTGTACACATTTTCGTTACGCCGCCCCTTGCGGTCACCTGCTCCTGCTTCTTCTGGTTGTCTTGGCTTTCCGCCATGGCATCGCAGGCGTGTCGTAAGACAAAGGCGCGTCGATAAGAACTGCTTTCACACAGGTACATGTCTGACATCAGGGAAACCTCCCCCCTTAAGCCCTGGGCCACACACACATGTGGCGTCAACGGAACCCTCGGATTCACTAATCCGTTCACGTAAAACGGGGTAAACCCCGTAGATGCATGGACCGAATTGTTTATAGCACATTCGACCATCGGAAGCATCTCACTCCAATCGTTTGGAGAATCCGGACATAAACTCCGGAAGATATCTTCAACAACGCGATTAACGCGTTCCGTCTGACCGTCTGTCTTCGGATGATCCGCAGTGGACTTTTTTTTAGGAGCTTGGTTCCCAGCACCTTAAACAACGCTTCCCAGAATTGTCCCGTAAAACGGGGATCCCGATCCGACACAACGGAATCGGGTAGACCATGCTGTCGAAAGACACGGTCTAGGAACACTTTTGCTGTTTCTTGTCCATCAAATGGACTCTGGCACCGCCGCCAGGTGATCCATCTTGCTCAAACGGTCTACAAAGACCAAAATGCCGGTGTTTCCGGCCTTATCCTTCGGGAAAGGGAAGATAAAATCCATACTAATGGAATTCCAACACCCCGTTGTAACGGACAAGATCGCCAAAGGCGCAGCTGAACTTGCAGAGGGTTTAACCCTCTGAAACGTCTCACAAGTGCGTATATACGCACCGACCCACTTGTACATGTTGGGCCACCAATACAAAGCGCTTAAAGCGCTGTAGGTCTTATCCCGACCTAAATGACCCCCGGTAGGGGCGTCATGTGCCTCAAAGAGGACTCTGTACCTTAGTTCCTCATCATGAGGAACAACCACCCACGGGTGTCCTCCGCACTCGTGCTATAATCTAACAAACCGTCACAGTATCTGTAACGGTGTAAACGATCTTTAGCTCGACTTGACAGGGTTAAACAATAAAAAAAACATGTAGCGACAAACCCTCTATACTCTTTGACTTTGTATAAGCTTATTCAATCTTCTATCATTACATTTAGGAGATGACTAGGCATGAGCAAAATCTAGAATCCTCGAGAAACTCGATTTTAAGAGATATTCGAGCTCGCCCAGCTTTCTAATTCAAGTAAATCGATGCCTTTAATATTAACTTAAGCATTTGAAGAGCCAGAGAAGTTACGCAGCCTTGAAAACGTCCTCTTTGCATTGCTCAGACCAGACAAGTCCCTTTCCACCCAACGCGCTGATAAGCGCCGTACACTGTGGGTCTTTCTCATACGCCAGGTGTATGAGATCCACCACATACGAGGTGACGAATGTCGCCTGAGCGAGCTCGTAATCGGGACGACGCGACAACGCGTCTGCAAGCACGTTCTGCTTGCCAGGTATATACTTAACCTCAAAGTTGTACTCCGCTAAGAAGGAGAGCCAACGGGCCATCCGTTGCGAGTGATGAGGCGACTTTGTCGCTGTCCGTAAGGACGCGTGGTCAATCTAAACCACGAACGGATTAGAGCCGAGTAGGTGAACCCTAAATTTTACAAGGGCATACTTCATTGCAAGTAGCTCCTTGTCATGAACGGGATAATTCCGTTCCGCAGCTTTAAGCTGCCTCGACTCAAACGCAATAACGCATTCCCTTCCTACATCGTCTGCTTGTAACAAAGCACATCCGATTGCGAAATCGGAGGCGTCGCAGACGACACTAAATGGTTTCCCAGAATCTTGGAGAGCAAGAACGGGAGCTTTCAACAAGCTCCCCTTTACCGCTTCAAAAGCGTTTTGTTGTTTGGTTTCCCAATACCAATCAACATCCTTCTTAAGAAGGTCGGTTAATGGCTTCGCCATTTCAGCGTAGTTCTCGCTGTACTTGTGGAAATAATTGCTAATCCAAGCCACTTCCGTAAATTTCTAAGATTTACAGGCGAAGGCCACTCCACAATGGCTTTCACCTTCGCGGGATCCGCCCGCACTCCGTCCTTACCGATGAAGCATCCGAGAAAAGGAATTTCTCAGCACCAAATATACATTTGGATGCGTTCGCATATAACTTATGCTCTCGCATGCATTCGAGCACAGCTCGAAGGTGTATAAGATGCGTCTGAATATCAGACGAGTCGCCTTCCGCACGACTATGGAAGAATATATCGTCGAAGTACGTCTGAGCGTACTTTCTATGAGGGCGGAAGAGTTGAGTCAACAAGCGATTAAAAGTCGCTGGTGCATTCGAAAGCCCTTGTGGTATAACAAGCCACTCCCACAGCATGCCACTAGGCGTGCTGACCACTGTAAGCGGAATATCGGACGCTCGCATGAGCATCTGATAATACCCGTCCACCAGATCTAAGGCACTGTACGGTGTACAGCCCGCGATATTGTTCTGGAGGACATCCTTCCGAGGAATCGGATTTTGCATTGGTACAGTAGATGCATTCAAGTTATTGTACGCATGCACAATGCGCCACTTTCCATTCGGTTTACGAACACAAAAAGTAGGAGATGAATGGGGAGACTTGCTCTCCCGTACCATCTCTGCCTCTTCTTTCCCCTTGAACAATGCGTCGATGACGTCGCATTGCTCCTTAGGGAGAGGCCACAGCCTAGTGACGCAGTATTTGGTTCCAGGAACCAAATCGATTTCATGTCGGACTCCCCGATCCGGTGGTAACCCCATCGGCGGGTTGTCACTAATGAAATCTCCGAATTCCTTGAGTAAGGAATGGTAAGGGTCCTCAGGATCCGCAAGGATCTTGAGCCCGCTTCGGGCATTGAATGCCTGTTTCGTTTGCACAAAAACCGACTCGTCCATCGTGGATGAGGAGTTCAACTCCTCTTCCGGACGCAATAAGACAACCTCGTCGATTTCACCTGCTTTCAAAGCAGTTTCTAACTCGTTGAAGGACATCTCCTCCAACGACAACAGTTCGTCTACCCCAGGCAACCGTTCCAGGCTTACGCCTTCTGTGACAACACCTGTCACACTATTCAGCATCTGATAGGACTGCTGACTACTGGACTCGGGACTCATCCCGGGACCCAGATGGGTGGAGTCAATTGCCCCATCTTTTGGAAGCGCCTTGCGCCTATCCACAGAGGTCTCTACCTCTACCACCGGTGACTTGCCGGCCTCACGTACAACGGCGTCGTCGAAATCAATTCCGACGTGCGAAAGAGACGAACTACGGGTTTCTTCGCTTGGAAGCGCCTCGCGCTTAACCACATGGGTATCTACCCCCACCACTGGAGTCGCAACATTTCGCCTAACATGGCGTGGTCGTGAACCCCGAACTGCAGAAGAGACGAACTTCGGGTCTCTTCTCTAAGCGCCTCGCGCTTAACCTCAGAGGAAACCACAGGATATAGGCGAGACTGATGAGTCGCTCTACCAGTAGCGACTCATCAGTCTTGCCTATTTCGGCGTGGGGATTAACCGCCGAATCCCCCTCGTCAAGTAACACTTCCTTGACCTCATTGGGACTGCTCATATCAGACATCCCAATCTATGGCATCTGACGCCAGTATCGCTTTTGCGATCGAGCAAAGTTGGGGTCATGACTCGCCAATGCTTCACCCGACCGCGGGTGCGTTGATCCAATGGACTTAGACTTCCAGTCTATCCATGGCTCGTGGCGTTCTAGCCTCTTCATGCCCAGAATGAGGTCATACCTCGAGTCCAAATCCAGGACTAGGCAACGTTCTAAGCTGTCGAAGTCTGCAAACTTCAGCTTAAGGTCAATCGAGACCTTGGGTACAGAAACCTGTGCGCCCGTCGCAAGACGGACCGTGACAACGTCACGGGAACGTGCTTCTAGGGCCTCGGCATACAGCAGACTCTTCACAACAACAGAAGCTCGTCTGACACAATTGTCAGAAGCTCCAGAGTCTATCAAGACTCTCCAACGCTTATCAAAGCCTTTCACGTCCGCAAGGACTATCAGCAAACCTGGCTGGTACACCAACTCGGTGCTAGAAAGCACCGCTTCCCTCGGGGATTTGTGCTGTCTTCCCCTACCCTGGGGCTTAACATTAGGGCGCCCCGCACCTACTGGGAGCCATCGTTTCCCGACGTCTTGGGCAAGGACTTTTTCCCAACCCTTGGCCCCTTGTAGCGAGTGTCTCGCTGGGGGTTCCGCGGACATCTGTTCCACAGATGATCCGTGCTTCCACACAAGAAGCATCTCATCGGCCCCTGCCGCTGCAACAATGCCTGGAGCTCCGCTTCAGAACCCAGTGAAGTAGAGTCAGTGTGACTCTTAACGGAAGCTTTCACTTCCGCTTCGACCTGACTCAGTCCATGGGTTCGGAACCCACCTTAGAGGAATGAAAGTTCTTCTCGGAGTTAAACGCCATCTTATAAACGCCTCCCCCAGGTATTGGGGTCGGCTTCGGAATAGCTCCGAACGTACTGGACCTTCTTTCAGGCCTCCCATGAACACGGGAATGGACACATCATCCGAATACGCTTTCGCGTACATCCCTACCAACATGGTATTAAGTTCTGGATATATGTTTCCAAGTCCTTTGTGCCCTGACGGCACCTCAGAAACGCCAGATGATTCTGGAAAACCATATCAGGCGTTGCATACATGTCCATAACCTTTTGCTTAAGAACTTCCCAGCTCGGGAACACGTCCATGACCGAATCCGAGCATGTAAAAGCCCATGCACGGGCTTTACCCGTAAGATGGGTCAGTGCAAGTCCCACTTGCGAGTGATCATCGATCACATTCGCTGTGGCGAAGGCTATTTCGACCTCTCGTAACCACATATAAAGTTTATCACCCTTTTTGCTGGAGAATTCCTTTATCTTAAAGGACAATAGGGGACGCACCCCCGTGGAACGACTTCCACCTAAACTCGCCTCATGGGCGATGAGGGCATTGACCCTTGCCTTCACTGCCTCAAGGCCCTGCTCCACAAGGAGCTTGATCCCATCCTCAACCAGGATGGATAACAGCCTTTTAAAGGCTTCTTGTTGGACAGGGGTTAGCTTACCCCAATCGTACTGGTTCATCATTTGCAGAGGATGTTGTCTACCAACACAGGTGTTGGATTGACTACAAGTGCTACCAGATGTAGCCGGTGCAAACACGCACGGTGCGGCTAGCGCACAGAGGAAGACTTTCCTAAAGCGGCGGTGTGCCGCTACTTAGCCGATACGCCCTTATAAAAGGGCTTAGTAAGAGAGTACTCTCTTACTCGGGGCCAAGATTTTCCTTTGGTTTACAAGTTAGCGTCAGCTAACGCCTTAACACAAGGCTCCCTTAATAAGGGGGTAGCTAAGGGAAGGACTTCCCTCACACTACAACACTCACTGCGCGCGCGACCGGTCGAGGTCGTGCGTCCTGCAGTCTTTTGAGTGAAATGTAAACTGAATGTATATTTAATATGTAAAATGAAGTTTCAATTGCACATTTATCTAGGGATTGCGCTATTTCAGAAAAGGGTCCTGCCGTCTTGAAAAAATTGCTGTACATATAGCTGATTTCACCTATAGCTTTAGATAGAGCGGAATAATCTTGCTCCAAAAATTTGGGTTCTCGTTGATAACAGAATAGGAAACGGAAGTAGAAAAATCTGGTTATGATAGTCTTGCTACTGGCCTAAATTAATTTAAACTAATGTAAGCTATATGTAATACTAAGTAGAACTTACCAAATTCGTACCTAGCTAAAATGTAGTGTACACCACCTGTGTACTAACACGTGGCTGGCTGTCACGCCTCCACCAGGGGCTCCTGCCCTGATTGGTTAAAATAACCAATAGTTCCAAACCTTTCGGACCAGTCAATACTGACCCCAATCGTAGTGTACTCACGTACACAACATAGCTAAATGTAACCAGAATGTAACCCTGTTACAAAAATCTTGGTTTTGGTTGTGGATGTTAGACGAATGGAGAGTGAAAAGCCTCCATCCATAGCCCACTTTTTTGCAGATCGTGTTGCGCACTTTCCAAGTCTTCCCAAGGACCAGACGGTGGGGGGGGCGATGCCGCCCAGTTCTCTATGGCGGTGAGAGACATTGGAAGATAAGGAGGTCAGAAAGCGACGTTTTTTTTCGGGACAATGCTGGGGAATGCTGGAAATGCGTGACAGCCAAAAAATTTCTCACGCTTTCAACGGAGAGCGGAGTTTTCAAAAAAATTCATGAACCACGAAGTGGCTGTGAAATATAGCTATATCTGGAAATATTATACCCTAAAAGGAACGACGAGTCGCCCAAGCAAAAGCGACTCGTCGTTCCAGCTAGCCTCTTTTTCTCTTACAATGGATATTTTTTGCGGAGGGTCGTTTATAGATTAGAGTAGTGTGTAGATATCGGATGTGTAGGGGGTACTGAAGAATCCAATCGTGATTCTGTTACATACGAAGTGTGAAAATAATCCCTATAAATAATAATTGGGAATTGATCGGACCACACACCACAAGTTGATCGGGCCACCCCCCCCCTCCCTTTTATGTCCAAATGCGTCAAATATGGGTAAGTTTTGGGTTTCAAAATTGAACCTTTAAATTATGCTAGCTTTATTTAGTTTACATCCAAGTGCTCTGGGTAGCAGCAAAGAGCGGTGATTTGGCAACACTGCGAGAATGTCTGACACGTCTTACGCCCGAGACGCGCTCTTAAGCCGAGTGGCGAGACCCTTTGTACGGCGACTCGCCACTGGCCAGTGCATGCTCACAGGGCCATTTGCTCTGTGCCCAAGCACTCATTGCGCACGGTGTAGACTGCAACGTCCGAGACTCACAGGGAAATACTGCGTTGCATACTGGTACGTATTATGGAAAATCTGAGGTGGTGCGACGACTTTTAGAGTCGCCAGGTGCGGACTATTTTTCCAATACGCTAACCAAGGCGCAAAAAGCTCTAGATATAGCGCGTGAACAGTTTAGGCATTCAGATGGACGATGGCTTAAGTATATTTAAGGTGTAGAGCAGATTGAGAAGGTAAATACAACGTGGTGAGGTGTCTGCAAGCGTTTACTTGGTTTTTTGGCTGTATATCTCGCTTATGACGATACAGAAATTTTGTCTCTACTCGGGTTGGTTATCCGAAAGAACGGACAACATTCTGTCGATTGCATCAGGGATTTCTGGCTTGGATTCCTGGAGAAACGGTATGATAATTTTATATAAACGTCGTGAAAGCAATGTAACATGATATTACTGGTAGGTATGCAATGGTGCTGAGAACTGCTGCACGAGATGTCGCTGAGATTGACCTATTCCCAATGGATCCTGGTGAGCGGCCACCAGTTCCAAGGTACGTTTTTCAGTTGTAATTGTTTAGTGGACATCGTTAAGATACTATGTGCTATCCCTTAGTTCGGAGCTTGTGTACAAACTGAGCGATGGAATTTAACAGAGCGATGAACCAACATGGCTTACTCGAAAGGATTATCGGTTGTCCTTGGTGTCAAGGAAGCAGGGTTCCAGTCTTGCGTCTTCCGTTCGATCGATGGATTTCGCTTGTTCGATTCAGGCTGAGCTCGCCGCGTGGAAGACATTTTTAACGACCTTGCTGGTATGTTTCCTTGAATATGCGAATGCGGATGGGTAAATTCTGATCCGGTTGTATTTTATTAGGTCAATGCTCCAGAAAGCTCAATTATAAGCGCTTCTGGAAATAAAAATGGCGGTCTAATTACCCAGTCATACCATCCTGTGGTGGGGTCAAGTTCGAAATCGAAAACATTAGCATCGATAACCTGACTACCACCATCGCGCCCAGCCTTCCAACTTTCGGAGGGGGTACTCCGCGGACCACCACTCGAGATCTGGTCCGATCGTCCGCTGCAAGCAGACGACCGGTCGTCATCAGAACCCACTTGGTCCGATTGTTTAGTGTCCATCTCACCTTGTGTACCCGATGGAATGGGCTAGTTACACACTCGGTGGATCGGGATCGCAGATTGGATCGAAGCGGTCTTGAATATAGAAGACCGATCTGGGTAGGTATCTCTGGGGCGGAACTCTTCACCCCAGGCACAAACATACCAAAAACACTTCCAAGAGATAACTTCCAATAGGTCGATCGTCCAAACGATCAAGACCTGACCAATACGAAATAATAGAGGGTAGACCGACCGTTCCGGTCTAGCCCCTGACCAATACGAAATAAGACTAAAACCGGTCTAGTTTCCAACCAATATTAAAACAAGCCAATATGTCCGCGTAAAGACCCAATATGCTCGTGAAACTCCACAAACGATATCTCCACGCCAAGACCAATCCAGTGAATAGCACGTTCCAAACGTACTTGAGTTGAGGTGTTGAGATCGCCAAATCGTACTCCCGTCGAGGGACTTCCGGTAGGCCAAAGTGCGCGTGCGGCGCGTCCAGACCGGGTATAATGGGCGAGAGGGGATAATTCGAACCTCTGCCCCCAAACACTCCGCGGCGGGCGGAGGCGACTAGTGTACGAAAAGGGAAGAACGGCGACCCCTAGCTGTGGTGTGAACCAAGACCAGAAGAGGTTTTAGCCACTTGTCCGAAAGCTAAAAGATTTCCTTACTTAAAGGTGTAACCTCTGTCCTAAAAGGTAAAACCACAACTAAAATACTACTACCCTATAGTCCCTAAATGTACCAACACAAAAATATGTAAAATAGCCAAAGTCGGGTGACTCACCAAAACTTGCGTTCTTGACACTTCTTGAGTCTGATAGGCTGAAAAGCCCCCCTTGTTTAAGCCAATCCGAAATTAGACCAAATGCCTTGACGAAACTTGACCAGAAGTGTGCCAAATTTTGGGCACGCTTCTCCACAATCCTGTTACAAGTTTTGCTCGAAGAAGCAGTCAAACTGAGTCTGCCGTAATGCAGGAACAACGCGATCTAGAGCGCGCTCTGAAAATGTCACAGGACGAAGCACAACGGTACTCTCGAACCCAGGCAGCGCCATCTGCACCTCCTCCTTCCGATACGATGCTTGAAACTTTTGCTTTATCCCAAACACTTATTGGTCACGATGGTATAGATCGTGCAACTCCTTCGCGAGGATGATGTGTCCCATTTCTCCCCCATATGCAAGCTTCGAACCTAGCGGTGGAGAACATTATTGCGCGAGATGCCCGTGCCCTACGCCCTGATGAGTGCATAATCTGTTTTGATGCGCCTGAAGAGGCAGTCTGCGTTCCATGTGGCCACAATGCTGTCTACATGGATTGCGCGCAAGAGATTCTAGACGCCACACGGATTTGTCCTGTATGTCGACCGCAAATAAGGGAGGTGATCCGACTCTATCGGGTGTGAAGCTATAGTGAAGTTGATTGATGAGCGAGTGAAAGTGTATACTTGAGTAATTACTTAGTTGTTTGTATAAGTGAGTTGGAAATTAAGGCCACCGCTAGGGACACACGGTGTGTCCGGAGTAATTTTTGGTGTGTCCCTAGCGGTGGCCTAATTTTGGTTGTGTTTGAAACACTTGGGGGGGGTGGTTCATTTTGAAGCGCAAAACTTACCCATATTTGACGCATTTGGACATAAAAGGGAGGGGGGGTTGGGGTGTGTGGCCCGATCAATTCCCTAATAATTTTACAATTGTTATTCAGAGGTTAGTCTGTGAACTGAATCTTGTTTGCGCGCCGACCACCAAAATAAGCTCTCTAATTATCAGAAGACCAAATGCTCGCTCTCCAGAAGCTTAAGCTGTTGCGTACGTTGCCCAGCCCAACAACCCGCGGCTTTGCTGTGCTCACAGCCAATACGATTAATCCCAATATCGTCAAAGCCGAGTACGCCGTGCGTGGCGCGCTGGTTCTACGCTCCAACGAATATGAAAACCGTCTTGCCCGCGGTGATAAGTCGCTTCCCTTCGACAAGGTCATTCCGTGCAATATCGGCAATCCTCAGGTGCTCAAGCAGGAGCCAATAGGATTTCACCGACAGGTGCTGGCCCTTGTTAATGTGCCCGGACTTGTTGATAATCCGGAAGCACAAAAAATCTTTCCGTCCGACGCTATCGCCCGCGCCAAGTTTTACATCAACAACATCGTAGGTGGTACGGGTGCGTACGGCCACAGCAAGGGATCGGCTGTCGTCCGCGAGGAGGTCGCACGTTTTCTGCAGCGTCGTGACGGCCACTCCGCCGACCCCGAGGACATCTTTCTTACAGACGGCGCAAGTCCGGCTGTCCAGAACTCGTTGCTTATGCTGATTCGCGACGAAAACGATGCCATCTTGGCCCCCATCCCACAGTATCCATTGTACTCAGCAGCCGTTGCCATTAATGGCGGGTCCCTTGTAGGATACTATTTGGACGAGGATAACGCCTGGGGTCTTGATGTGAAAGAGCTGGCGCGTGCAGTCAAGGAAGCTCGCGACGCAGGTAAGACCGTCCGTGCGATGGCTGTGATAAACCCTGGTAACCCGACGGGCCAGTGCATGTCATCGGAGAATATTCAAGAAATCATCAGATTCTGCAAGAAGGAGGACATTCTGATACTGGCTGATGAAGTGTACCAAGAGAATGTGTATGCTGAGGGCAAGAAGTTTGTATCGTTCAAGAAGATACTGCGTGATATGGGCAAAGTCTATGACGACGTAGAGCTCATTTCGTTTCATTCGACGTCCAAAGGTTTCACGGGCGAGTGTGGTCGCCGTGGTGGCTACTTAGAGCTTGTGAACATTGATGAAGGCGCGAAAGACCAGTTCTACAAGCTTATGTCAGTGAACCTGTGCTCGAACATTGAGGGTCAGCTTATGGTAGGAATGATGACGAATCCACCACAGCCCGGCGACGTGTCGTACGAGCGGTACGTCGAGCAGCGAGATGGTACTTTGAATTCGTTTAAACGCCGTGCAGAAAAGCTCGTAAAGGCTTTCAACAAGCTGGAGGGAGTCACGTGCAACGAAACGGAGGGTGCGATGTACACTTTCCCGAACATTACGCTTCCGGTCAAGGCTGTTGAGGCTGCAAAGAAAGCAGGTCTGGCACCTGATGCATTCTACTGCATGCAGATGTTGGATAACACGGGAATCGTGGTTGTGCCTGGTTCGGGTTTCGGTCAAAAAGAGGGTACGTGGCACTTCCGCTCTACAATCTTGCCCCCCGAAGAGGCTATCGATGAGGTGATCGAGAAAACTTCAAAGTTCCACTCGCAGTTCATGGACAAGTATCGGTAGATTTGGTCAGGCCAGTATGCTGGCCTAGTATGCTTTGTGTACTTGGTAACTACATAGTACAGTATGCTATACATGTCCAGTATCAGTGACTAACGCAAAAAAAATTCAAAATACCGGTACGGCGCCTGTGTCAAATGTTGATTCTGCCGCTGGACGAGGACACGTTACTTTTTCGCTTGTGTCTATATTATGGTCTACTTGTGCTGCTGCTTGAGGTCTTTATGCCACTTCTCTTTCAACGTCGCGTGCGTATAGAGATCCCACGACTAGCGCTACCATCACCTGCTGTTCCTCTGTCCACGCGCGAGTTTCAACATCGTCTATTGGAACTGCAGCAACAGCTCGCTGCACTGCAACGAGCGATTGCTGGAACTCCTGTTCAATCATCCCAGAAAAGACAGCGTAAAAAAATGGCTTCCAGGGTGGCAGTAGCGAGATCTTCAACTTCGCCATCTCCTGTGGTCCCGTCTTCAGTGAAGGCTATAAGACCTAAATTGTCACAAAGCGAAAAAATTAAGCGAATTATTAACAAGGTGCACAGACACGAAAACGAGGAAGATAGAAGAACATTGTGGAGAGAAAAAAGGATGTCACGGCCGTCTCTTGCTGCTGATTCGATGCATGAACCCAGCCAATCCCCAATGGCAATAAGCAGTGCCATGACGACCTGTACAGTTCAACATGGTGGATTTTCGTTTAATGAGGTGTTCGAGAAGAGTGAAACTGATGGAGACATGGATGAGCATTTTGAACCCGAACGGGCAGTTGGGATACGAGCAAATATCACGGTGCAGAGGCGAAAGGAGTCGTCGTTATTTTTTTCAGGAAAGAGACCTTTGCAGTTGGTTTCGAAGGATGAAAATGTATCTTATGAGATCGCCACGCGATTGGAGACGCCGATTCGAGAACTTAGAAGGCAGAGATCCGACACGATGTCGCATAGATCTCCCCCGCCATCTCCAGTGGAAGCACTTTTGTCATCAGAATCCACAAAATTGGTAAAGCACTCTCCTGCTCATGAGCTTACATCAACAGTGCGTCTTATGAGCCAGCAATGTGAAAACAAGGCCACGCAAGAAGACAGAATGGTATTAGAGCAAAGTAGTGTTACAGTAACTTCGCAAAGCGAAAAAGGTAAGGCTATAGAAAAAAGCGAGGAGAAAAAGGAGTTGAAGCAAAGTAGGCCTCTCACTGATTTTGAGGCATTTTGCGCTTCATTTGTTGCTGGTGGCTCAGCAGTAGCCCAACAAGCTGTGGCGAAACGAAAGTACCGCAATGCTTTCGAAGTTGACGATACACAGGCAAATGATGCATCATCGAATAAAGTTAAAAGTCAACGAACTGTTGAACAAGAAACGAGGCAATTAAGTGGTGATAGTACTACTGAAATTCTGCATGGCGTAGATAAACGGACACACCGTGAAGCGTTGGGCTCGGTCGACAACATCGACCATGCTCTATCGCCCCATCAAATCTTAGCAAAGCGCAAGTATGACGAAGCATTTAAAACTACAGTCGAGCAAGACCACACAAAGGACATGTAAGTATTGTATGCATGGGTGACATTGAGAATTTTAACGTACTCTCTAATTATGCTTGCAGAACACCGCAAATTGCTAGGCGAATTTCATTTGGTGGCAAGGTAGATTCACTTGGGAAAACGCCCTCGAAAGCAATGCCGGTGCATCGTAGCGATAAATGCAAGCGGAAACAGCCGCTTGGTATGATAGATGATGACGACGAAGATGCTGAGCTTTGGCGTGATGATCTTAGTTTTCGTCCACATCGCTTTGGCTTGTGAATAACAGCAGATGCGACCCAAAGCAAAATAGATCATTTCTTTAGAAAATGCCTCGTGTAACAGCAGCTGGTAAACAGAGTCACAGATCTTCACACTTTAGAACAACACATGGACGTTGGTATTCTTGATTGCCTTGCGGCAAGCAGCGATAACTGTAGGTTTGCGTTGTCGAAGCGTAAGCGAGAAGCTAGCTGAATCTTATTATTGATCTCCTTGAGAGCGCTTGGTTGCTAGTGCTTCGCTTTCTATACTCCCCCGAGGTTGACTGAGGGAAACAACTCGGAGTAGAACCGTCACATGGGTGAATACTTTGTGACCAATGTGAAATGGGTAGCGAAGTAAAATATAAATCTCATAACTTTTGTAACCAAAGTGAAAAGCATTTCAACCAATGTGAAATGAATTCTTTTAGGGAATTGTTAACGCCACTTACGTTTGTGGCGTTAACATCGTCATCATATAAAATCCCTCAGTCTCTTAAACTTCACTTGACAGCAAGTAGTTAGTCCATTGTGTTGGAATATGTTGAAGTGCAACGGTGTTCCTGTTGGAGCACCATAGCACATTTCCTGGAAGAAGGTATACTCAATTTTATATTTTGTGGCTAACTATAATTAGCTTAAGTCAAATATATTCACTTACATTTTCACTATTTGTGACTGGTCGTTTCTTTCGGTTGTCTCTTTCGTTGTTACGTTTTCGCTGTGCGCATCAAGTTGTTTGACTTTTTGGAGCATGTTGGAATGTAGATGGTAAAAGAACAACTGATATATTAGAGCTTAGGCCTTCTCCCTGCACCTAACTCCTAGAATATGCATCTGGGCCGCGAGGAGTCGCGGTCCAGTGAAACCACCGCGGCCCCTTGGGTAACTTCAACCGCCAACGGACATCCAGATAACCGTATCCGGATCCGTTTTTCAACACGCCTTCCTCGAAGCGGTTTGTTTACCATCCCCATCATGCCGCACAGTTTGTCCAGTCGAGCCTTGTCGAGTGGCTTGGTGAACGCATCAGCTGGGTTATCTTCCCCCTTCACTTTCACGAGCTTTATCACACCTCTCTGTACCTGGTCGCGCACAAAATGCCAACGTAGTTCGATGTGTCGCGTACGCCTTGAATAAGTCGGGCTGGTGGCCATCACATGTGCCGCACTATTGTCGATACCAATGACCGGTCGCACATGCATAGACGGGAATATCTCAGACAGGATATTGAACTGTGCTTTCGCTTCCATAGCAGCTTCGCACGCAGCTACATACTCAGCCTCGGCCGTGGAATGAGCCGCAATCGACTGGCGCTTGGACATCCATGTTACCGCTCCACTCGCCAGCATAAAGACGAAACCACTCGTACTCTTCCTGGTCTCGGGCTCACTTCCCCAGTCACTGTCACAGAAGCCGTTGAGTATCAGCTCCGTATGGGTTGCAGATCTCTTCTCGTACATGATACCATGCCCCTGGGTTCCCACAAGATATCGCAAGACACGCTTGAGCGCCGCCACATGCTTCACAGTCGGGTTCATAACGAATCTACATAACTGGCCAAGTGCAAACGCTAGGTCCGGCCTCGTTCCGGTCGCGAGATACTTGAGCATGCCCAGTGCTCCCCGGTAGTTAAAGCTGGTGTCTTGGTTGACGTCCTCCGTCGCCGTCGCGAGTCTCATGGTAGACTCCATGGGGTTGCCACACTTGTTTGATCCGTCAAACCCGAGCTTGTACAGCACGTCCTTCGCGTATTTCTCTTGATTAATGAACACGCCTTCCTCGGTTTGTGTCACTTCTATACCCAGGAATTCAGTCAGCCTCCCGTGGTCCTTCAATCCATACGCCTTGTCGAGCTCAGAAAACAACTCGATCATGTACTCCTCATCGTTCATGGCACAAACCACGTCGTCTACGTAGACCAATAGCAACAAAATCTTCTCTCCGTCGATTAAGTATTAGAGACACGGTTCCGTAGCACACCGTTCAAATCCACGGTTCAGCAGCCACCTATTAATCTCCGAGTTCCATTCACGGCCGGATTGGCGCAAACCGTACAGTGCCTTCCGCACCACATAGACGTACGACGGGTCCTCACACGGATAACCCTCGATACCATCGACATACTGCGCGATCTCGAGCGTTGCATTTAGATACGCAGTGTTGATGTCTCCACCATAGAGAACGAGATCAAACTCTGCTGATATTGCCGCTGTGATCCGAAACGAAGACATTCTCGCTACAGGCGAGGAAGTCTCTACAAAGTCGATCCTGGTCTCTGGTAGTTTCCGAGCGCCACGACTCTCGCCTTGAATCTCACAACGAAGCCTTGTGCATCCGTCTTGATCGCGTAGACCCACCTGGTCTTCACGGGTTTGGCACCCTTTGGCATCTCGGTTCTCTTGACCTCACCAAGGACCTCCTTGGCCTTGAAGGCCGCCATTTCTTCCAGCTCAGCCATTCGACAGAGATCCGCATACTTCGAACTCATAGCTTGGCGTCGATTCTTCGGGACTCGGATGTTCTTGGCACCAATCGGTCTGCTATCGCGACCCACTATTTTTGTAGCAACATTTGCCCATCTGATAAAGTCTTCAAATCGAGCAGGTCAACGCGTCCACTGGCGTAAACCTCTGCGACGTTCCTTAATTCTTTCTCCAAGTTGGTTCTTTTCAGCTTCCGACGGTGTGTCGTCCCGTTCCCCTTGCTTACGCAGACCTTCTGTGTAACAGGGTTACATTCGGATCACATTTAGTAGGTGGTGTACGGGAGTACACTACGGTTGGGGTCAGTATTGACCGGTTCGGAAGGTTTTGAACCATTGGTTATTTTAACCAATCAGGGCAGGAGCTCTTGGTGGTGGTGTGGCAGCCGGCCACGTGTTGGTACACAGGTGGTGTACACTACATTTTAGCTCGGTACGAATTTGGTAAGTTCTACTTAGTATTACATATAGTTTACATTAGTTTAGATCAATTTAGGCTAATTATATATTAAATATACATTCAGTTGACATTTCACTCAACCGACTACAGACGCACGACCTCGACCGGTCGCGCGTGTAGTGAGCGCAGTAGCGTAAAGGGAGCCCTCCCTTTATCTACCCCCTTAGTAAGGGAGCCTTGTGTTAAGGCATTAGCGAAAGCTAATCGTAAACCAAAGTGGGAATCTTGGCCCCGAGTAGGAGAGCTCTCTCCTACTAAGCCCTTTTATAATGGCGTATCGGCTAAGTAGCGGCGAACGCCGCCTAAAGGAAAGTCTTCCTCTGTGCGCTAGCCGCACCGTGCGTGTACGCACCGGCTACATCTGGTAGCACTCGTAGTCAATCCAACACATGTTGGTAGGCTAAGGCATCCTCTTCAAAGGATGAATCAGGACGATTGGGATAGTTTAAACCTCGTCCAGCAGGAAGCCTTGAACAGGCTGTTATCCTTAATGGGTGACGAGGGTACGCAGCTCCTAGTGGAGCAGGCCCTTGAGGCCGTAAAGGCAAGGGTCAATGCCCTCATCGCCCATGAGGCGAGTTTAGGTGGAAGTCGTTCCACGGGGGTGCGTCCCCCATTATCATTTAAGATAAAGGAGTTCACCGGGGAGAAGGGTGACAGCCTTTACGTGTGGCTGCGAGAGGTCGAAACGGCCTTCGCCACAGCGAACATGACCGCTGATCACTTGCAAGTGGGACTTGCATTGACCCATCTTACGGGCAAAGCCCGTACATGGGCATTTACATGCTCGGAATCAGTCAAGGACGTGTTTCCAACATGGAAGGTCCTTAAGCAGAAGCTTATGGACATGTACGCAACGCCTGATCCGGTTTTCCGGAATCAACTGGCGTTCCTGAGGTGCCGTCAAGGCACTAAGGACCTGGAGGTTTATATCCAGGAGCTTAAGATCCTGTTGGCAGGGATGTACGCGAAAGCTTATTCGGACGATGTGTCCATCCCCGTCTTCATGGGAGGCCTGAAAGAAGGGCCAGCACGTTCGGAACTGTTCCGATGCCGTCCCCAATCCCTGGGGGAGGCGTTTAAGATGGCGTTTAACGCCAAGAAGAACTTTCGTTCCTCTAAGGTGGGTCCCGAACCCATGGACCTGAGTCAGGTCGAAGAGGAGGAGAAGCCTCCCGCTAAGAGTCATTCGGACTCCTTCCCGCATGTCTTCGAAGCGGAACTCCTCGCAATGCTGAAGTGGCATGGGCCGCTGAGATGCTTCTGTGTGGAAGCACGGATCATCTGCGGAACAGATGTCCGAAAAATCCCCAGCGAGACACTCGCTACAAGGGACCAAGGATGGGGAAAAAGCCCTTTTCCAAGCCTTCGGGAAACGACGGCTCCCAGTAGGTGCGGGGAGCCCTACTGGGGGACCCCTCAGTGCTGTTAATCCCCAGGGTAGGGGACGACAGCACAAAGCCCCGAGGGAAGCGGTGATTTCTAGCACCGAGTTGGTGTACCAGCCAGGTTTGCTGGTAGTCCTTGCGGACGTGAAAGGCTTTGATTAGCGTTGGAGAGTCTTGATAGACTCTGGAGCTTCTGACAATTGTGTCAGACGAGCTTCTGTTGTTGTGAAGAGTCTGCTGTATGCCGAGGCCCTAGAGGCACGTTCTCGTGACGTTGTCACGGTCCGTCTTGCGACGGGCGCACAGGTTTCTGTACTCAAGGTCTCGATTGACCTTAAGCTGAAGTTTGCAGACTTCGACAGCTTAGAACGTTGCCTAGTCCTGGATTTGGACTCGAGGTATGACCTCATTCTGGGCATGAAGTGGCTGGAACGCCACGAGCCATGGATATACTGGAAGTCTAAGTCCATTGGCTCAACGCACCCGCGGTCGGGTGAAGCATTGGCGAGTCATGACCCCACCTTTGCTCGATCGCAAAAGCGATACTGGCGTCAGATGCCATAGATTGGGATGTCTGATATGAGCAGTCCCAATGAGGTCAAGGAAGTGTTCCTTGACGAGGGGGATTCGGCGGTTAATCCCCACGCCGATATAGGCAAGACTGATGAGTCGCTACTGGTAGAGCGACTCATCAGTCTCGCCTATATCCTGTGGTTTCCTCTGAGGTTAATCGCGAGGTGCTTAGAGAAGAGACCCGAAGTTCGTCTCTTCTGCAGTTCGGGGTTCGCGACCTCGCCATGTTAGGCGAAATGTTGCGACTCCAGTGGTAGGGGTAGATACCCATGTGGTTAAGCGCGAGGCGCTTCCAAGCGAAGAAACCCGTAGTTCGTCTCTTTCGCACGTCGGAATTGATTTCGACGACGCCGTTGTACGTGAGGCCGGCAAGTCACCGGTGGTAGAGGTAGAGACCTCTGTGGATAGGCGCAAGGCGCTTCCAAAAGATGGGGCAATTGACTCCACCCATCTGGGTCCCGGGATGAGTCCCGAGGCCAGTAGTCAGCAGTCCTATCAGATGCTGAATAGTGTAACAGGTGTTGTCACAGAAGGCGTAAGCCTGGAACGGTTGCCTGGGGTAGGCGAACTGTTGTCGTTGGAGGAGATGTCCTTCAACGAGTTAGAAACTGCTTTGAAAGCAGTTGAAATCGACGAGGTTGTCTTATTGCGTCCGGAAGAGGAGTTGAACTCCTCATCCACGATGGAAGAGTCAGTTTTTGTGCAAACGAAACAGGCATTCAATGCCCGAAGCGGTCTCAAGATCCTTGCGGATCCTGAGGACCCTTACCATTCCTTACTCAA